>CM060431.1:132134250-132847035 GCA_030545235.1 Helianthus tuberosus | reverse complement strand
CAAAGGCGATTGAATCCGAACCTAAGGGAGGTAGTAAAGAAAAAGGTAATTAAATGGTTAGATGCGGGAATTATCTATCCAATTTCGGATAGTGCTTGGGTAAGTCCTACCCAAGTCGTGCCTAAGAAGGCCGGTATTCAAGTAGTCAAAGATGAAAATGGAGAACAAATTGCCACCCGACCGGTCACCGGGTGGCGTGTATGTATTGACTACTGAAAATTGAATGCCGCCACTTCTAAGGACCATTTCCCGCTACCTTTCATTGACCAAATTATTGAAAAACTGTCGGGTCAAAAATACTACTGTTTTTTTGGACGGGTATTCGGGTTACAATCAAATAGCAATACACCCGGATGACCAACACAAGACCACCTTCACTTGTCCATATGGCACCTTTGCCTTTCGGCGAATGCCGTTTGGCTTGTGCAATGCACCGGCAACTTTCCAACGATGTATGATGAGTATCTTCTCGGACATGGTTGGAGAGTCGCTTGAAGTGTTTATGGGCGACTTTTCAATTTTTGGCACTAGTTTTGAATCTTGTCTCAACGAATTACAAAAAGTTTTAAAAATATGTGTTGAGAAAAATTTAGTGCTTAGTTGGGAGAAAAGTCACTTCATGGTGCAAGAGGGAATTGTGCTAGGTCATGTGATTTCGAAAAATGGAATGGAGGTGGATAAGGCAAAAATACGGGTAATAGCATCTTTGCCACCACCGAAAAATGTCAAGGGTGTAAGGTCATTTTTGGGACACGCGGGGTTTTATAGACGTTTCATAAAAGGTTTTAGTGTTATCACCAAACCTTTATGTAACTTGTTATTAAAAGATGTCCCATTTGATTTTACTAATGAGTGTATGCAAGCATTTACTGTTTTGAAGGAACACTTGGTGAAAGCTCCCATTTTGCAACCACCGGATTGGTCAAATCCGTTCGAGATCATGTGTGACGCAAGCGACACTACAATTGGTGCAGTTTTGGGTCAACGGGTTGATAAAAAGCCGGTGGTGATTTACTATGCAAGCAAGACTTTATCCGAAGCGCAACTGAATTACACCACAACCGAAAAGGAGTTATTAGCGGTGGTGTATGCTTTGGATAAGTTCCGTTCGTATATTTGGGGGAGCAAGGTGGTGGTTTATTCGGATCATAGCGTGGTCCGGTATTTGATGGAGAAAAAGGACGCGAAGCCTCGTTTAATTTGATGGGTGTTGTTATTACAAGAGTTCGATTTAGAGATCCGAGACAAAAAGGGAAGTGAGAACGTAGTGGCGGATCACTTGTCCCGGATTCCGGTGGAAGGGATTGACGATGTTAGCGAGATAAATGAAAGGTTTCCCGATGAGCAACTACTTGCCGTATCTACTTTTGTTACACCGTGGTATGCTCACTATGTCAACTATTTAGCCACGGGTGCCATCCCAAATCATTGGACCAAGAAGCGAAGACAACAATTTATGGTCCAAGTGAAGCAATACATTTGGGATGAACCGGATCTTTTCAAGATCGGGCCGGATCAAGTTATTCGGAAGTGTGTGCCCGAAACGGAAGTGTTGGAAATTTTGACCCATGCTCATTCATCCGCATGTGGAGGTCATTTTAGTGGGCATAAAACGGGTTATCGGGTTCTCTCATGTGGGTTTTATTGGCCCACAATTTTCAAGGATGCTTGTGAGTTTGCAAGGAACTGCGTGAATTGTCAAAAGATGGGAAGCATTTCAAAGAGGGACGAGATGCCATTACAACCAATCTTGGTTGTAGAAATATTTGATGTATGGGGCATGACTTTATGGGTCCCTTCCTGAATTCGAATGGTTTTCTATATATTTTGGTGGCAGTGGATTACGTCTCTAAGTGGATTGAGGCTATTGCAACAAGAACAAATGACCACTCGGTTGTTTGTAAATTCGTTCAATCCAACATTTTCTCCCGTTTTGACATTCCAAGGGTTATCATAAGTGACGGTGGTTCGCATTTCAAGAACTTTAATTTCGGGAAACTATTGAAGAGGTATAACGTGAATCACCGGATTGCCACACCTTACCATCCGCAAACGAGTGGACAAGTCGAAGTGTCCAACCATCAAATAAAAGAAATTCTCATGAAGACGGTTAGAACGGATAGGAAGGATTGGTCGAGCAAGTTAGACGATGCATTGTGGGCATACCGAACGGCCTACAAGACTCCAATTGGCACAACACCTTATCGGATGGTTTATGGAAAGGGTTGTCACTTGCCAATGGAGTTAGCGCATCGGGCACATTGGGCAATCAAAACGGTAAATGCGGACTACGATGAAGCGGGTAAGATGAGGAAGTTGCAATTAAGCGAAATTGAAGAAATTAGAGATGAGGCGTATGAGTGTGCATCGGCTTACAAAGACAAGCTCAAGAAGGTACACGATGCAAAGTTGAGGAAGAAAACCTTTGAAGTGGGTCAAAAGGTTTGGTTGTACAATTCAAGGCTCAAGATGTTTGCGGGCAAGCTTAAAAGCAAATGGATGGGCCCGTATGTCGTTCGGAGAGTTGGGAGGTTTGGTGATGTAGATATCTAAGATGAGCAAACAAATAAACAACAAACGGTGAATGGCCATAGGTTGAAGCCATACTTGGAGGGGAACAACATCAACAACTTAGAGCTTGATAAAGCGGGCTACATTCTACGCCCAGTCGATGAGGAACAACCATGAGTGGCCCAGGTTTGGTAGTGTAAATAGTTAGCATTTTGTTTAGTTTGTTTTGTATAGTTTGCATATTTGCCATACTCGATTGAAGCTTGTGTTTAAAACAAGTGTGGGGACATTCGGGTCACGAATTGCTCTAACATTGTGTTGAGGACAACACAGGACTTTCGAGGGGGTAGGGTAATTTTTACACTTTTTTGAAAAATTTTAAAAACACAAAAAAATTGAAAAAACTGATAAAAATATAAAACAGACACTTAAACATTGCATTTTTCAGCGAACCATGGATGCCCAGGTACCACCGTAATTTACGGTGGAAGTCAAATAATTTGGGGCTTTACGGCAAGAACCTACTGAGTTACAGTGAAAGTTTTGTGCCAGGTGACACCGTAATTTACGGTGTCCACCGTAAATTACGGTGGTCCTGGCGAACTGAAGGGTCGAGTAGGGCATCGTATGTACATAAAAAAAACATAAGTCACGTGAACAAAACCCCAGCCAATCGTTTTCCTTCTTCTTCCCTAACCACATACATTCATCTTTCACTTTCAAGTTCCCCTTAATCCCACAACCTTCTTCCACTTTCAATCCTCCATATCTCTCTCAATTCTTAACCAAATCAAGTGAAATATAGGTCTATCTTGATTAATTTTTCACATACTTGCTGATTTTGAGAAGAGATTTGCGAAAAAACGAAGTTTTCTGGTCTGAATCACAAACCCTAGGTCCGAAAATTTTGGGGGGTTTTTGAAGTTTTTGTTTCACTTGTGATCTAGCATCTTCAAACAAAGATATGGAAGTTTATTTGTTATGTTTTGATGATGCATTGTGGAAAGTAAGGTTATTTGTGTTATTTGTTCATACCCACTTGCTTGTTCTTAGATTTTGTCATGAAAATAGTTACTTGAACATTGTTATGGTTTGTAGATGTAGGTTTGATGTAAAGTTGTGAACTCTTTGGGAATCTCTACATTGTAGAGACACCATGCCCAATTTTTGAAAAAGATTTATAAACTCTTGGTTCACTAACATCTACAACCATAGTAACAAGCAAGTGTGGGGATATTTTGGAGAGAAGGGTCTAACTTTTTGTGTTTGGTTGTGTTGTTTGCTTTGCTATGTGTGTAGAAAAATGGTACGGACGAAGGAAAGAGCGGGAACAAGTTCATCTTCTTCGTCTAAAGGCAAGGGCAAGCAGCCAGAAGAACAACCGAAGAAAAGACAATACTTGGGTAGAGTTTGTGAGAGTGAAAGCGAGGATGAAGAGATGATAGAGTTGGACCCGGCTGAAAAGCCAAGATGGGAATCGGGTCCTTTAGATGAGCAGCCGGAGCATTGGCAACCGACACTTTTTCATGACAGTATGAATCGGTTAAAAACAGGGCTGCCGCATTTCTTTGTGAGAGGGAAGTTCGAGAGGTGGAGTTTGGGCCGTTCAACGTGTTTGCCCGATTTCGCGCCTTGGGATGGGAGGCGGCTCTCAGTTGTTATGATAAGGATAACAAGAACCTGTTCATGACCGAGATCCAAGAATGGATGGCGACGTTGAAGTGTAACACGTATGATAGGCCAGCACAAATGAAGTTAACGGGCGAGGTGAATGGGATTAAGGTAGAGATGTCTTTTGATACACTACGGAAGTTGGCAAGATACGACAGTCTACCGGCTCGTAACTATATGATCCCTAGTCTTGATGACCTTTTGATAAAACCGGAGAAGCATCCTCGTTGGAATGATATGTTAGCGGCGTTATTTTTGCCCGGTACTTATAGTGGAATTTTGTATCGGATGAACTTGAAGATAGAAGCAAAGTTGTTGCTAGCGATTTGCATTTTAAATGTTATTCCGCGAAGAGGGGATAAGGAGCAAGTGAGGTACCCGGAAGTACCCGTCCTCTATTCGTTACTCAATGGGTCTCCGCGTTTTCCAATCCGATATTTGATCATGAACCATCTCTAGATTTGCCGAAACAAGTTGGGGAGAGATATTATCCCGTATTGCCGAATTATCACGGGATTGATGAAACAGTTTAAGGCGATCACGTCAGAGGATAAAGGGGCACCAAAAAGGCATCAGCCTTTTACTTTACAAAAGTTGGGAATTGGTTGGACTTACACGCAATCGGAAAGGTATCATATGCTCAAGTCAGAGGGTCAAAGATGGCGAGCATTGAAAGTGGGTGCAAGGGATCTTCTACCGGGTGAAGCGGATGAACCGGAGAGTGAGGCGGAAGCTCCGAGTGGTGATGATGATTATGCAGATAAGCCTCATGGTGGTGAGAATGTGAATGTGGGCCAAGGGGGCCTAGGTAGGGGTTATGGTGGTGCCTTTTATGACTTCACGGAGCGTTCATACGAGCCAAATTGGGCATGCAATGGGCCTATGCAAGAGGTCATCGAGAACCAACGTCCTCCGGCGGCCATTTTTGATTCATGGTCGGGATCGGAGCGCACTTTATTTGATCAACAAACGATGATGAGTGCTAGCATGGAGCGGTCTTTGAAACACAATTTTGATCGTCAAGAGGCGTGGAATCGCACTCATGCGTATTCACATGAGTTAGAAATGAATAATCGATACCATGAATGACCAAGCTCGAAGAATGCATGCAGATTGGCACGCTGGGCGGCCGGTGGTTGTGGATCCACAACATGTGGATTATGCGTCTCTACCACCTTACGATGGTAGTGTATCGTATCCGACCCCGCCGCTCCATCATTCACAGTGGATCGACCCGCGTCAACAAGAAGGAGCTTCGCAACAAGGTGGAGGTAGTAGCGGCGCATTCGCTTTTGGAGAATGGAATGATATGATGTCTTCCATTTTTGGACCTCCGCAGCCACGCTATTACTAGTCAGGTCGTGTTCCTTCTTGTACATTTTGTGAATATGTGTTTAGTTTGATATGTTGATGGTTGGGTGGTTGGGTGGTGTTAGTTTGTAAGGTTATGTTTTGTGTTGGAAGAGTTGGTGGTGTAATGTTTAAAAGAAGAAAAATATAAAAAAAATATAAAAGAAAAAATACCAAAAAGAAATTTGTGGTTTGAGTGTTGAGCTTTTAGTTGGTGTTGAAGAGTTTAGCGATCAAATCCTCCTAAAACCATACATTGGGGTCAATGTATCCCAAGTGTGGGGATGGGGGGAATTTTTGAAGTTTTTGAAAAAAAAAATTAAATCAAGCAAAACAATGTGAGAGTTTGAACACCTTGGATTAACCCCAAATGATGCACCGGCAACCCTTAATACCTATATTTTTTGTGAGAGTTGAAGCTACACTTGTAAATAAATAATTCTTATTCTTGATGAGAGTGGCAACGGGTGGGGGTGCATTAGAACTTGTGCCTTGATACGGTTTGAGTCCTTAGTTGGATATGAATGCGAAAGGGATAAGGGCATTTAGGTAGCCTCGTCTTTAGTGTGTGCGAGTGTGGGATTTGGGGGGTTGGACCTCATAAATTATATATATGAGCATGGTTGCGAGAGGGGCGGGGGGTATGGACATTTTGTTGCCCAATTTTGTGCCTAAAAGCCTATCATTTGTTACCCCTTAGCTAGTTACCAAAAAATTTACCCAACTTGACCCGGTCTTATAGTGTTAGTGGTTGTTTTAGTAGTATGTAGATATATTGAATGTTTACCTTATAGCTAAAAAAATGAAAAAAAAAAAAACAATGAAAAGAAAAAATGATGTTGAGTTATCTTGTATCTAGTAGTTAAGTTTGGTAGTTGTTTGTTTATTTTATCATGTAATAAAAAGACCGGGTTAAGTTTTCGTTACTACATATATATTCCATTTCCTACCTGTACACCTAGCCACGTTACAACCTTAAAAGTCCCTTTGATTTGCATTCATGTTTGGCACTTGTTAGGAGAAGGATCGATTTAGGTACAAGCCTATAGTTGTACAACCGCCCGTTAGCCTTTGTGTGTCTAGCTCATAGTTGCTAGTGCTTACTTGTTGCCGAGAGGAGAGACATAGTGAGGGGTGCGTCATTTTGGGTGTTAAGAAGGGTTTAGTAAAAGGACTACATGTTATGCTTGGTTTATGTGATCGCTTGTTTTGAAAAAATGGTTTTGATGAGTTGCTTGGGACAAGCAACGGTTAAGTGTGGGGATGTGACGGGTGGTCCATAGGACAACCCTTAATGATGTTAAAAGACGAGTTTATCCCTCATTTGATCGTGTAATTATCTTGAATTAGATAACTACGAATGCTTATGTTTCAGGTACAGTTCGGGAGCTAAAAATCGATAAAACGCTGCTTTGGACGGTTTGGAGAGGATCGGGTCATGCATGGAATGGAAGAAGAAACAAAACCCAAGAATCAGGGCTCCACCGTAAATTACGGTGGCCACCATAATTTACGGTGGCCCTGAAACTTGCATATTCCCCACCGTACCTCAGTAGTAATGCACCGTAACAATTGGAAGTCCACCGTAATTTACGGTGGAGGCGACGGACAAACACGTAACTGCTCATTAAAACGGTTTTTGAGGGTGTCTTTTCATCTTATCTCATCATTGGACGTTTTCTCTGAACATTGGGGGCGATTTTGGCTGGTTTTTGTTGGTTCCAAACAATTCTAAACATTCGGTTTAAGTTTTTGATTCGTATGAACTTCTACTTTGATGTTATGATGATCAACCGAACAATGTCTGGCTAAACTTGTGGTGATCATCTTAGGTGAAGGTTTTCTTAAACTCTTGTGTGTTTGTTCCTTTATTTCTAGAATGATAACATTGTGTTTGCTTTGATTATCGTGGTGTGTGAGTAATGGATTGTAGTTTGTTAATCGGTATTGCAATTCTAGTCTAAATCGTACGTTCTTGGTGCCGTTGGCAATCGAGATATCACGGGAAGGGTTAGGGTTGGATATTGATTGATTGGTCATCGGGAAACAACCTCACATTCATATAATCCGAGTACTTTGTTCCCTTTCATCACAACGATTGTTTATACACGAGTTATGTCTATGTAACTCTTTCTAGTTGGAATTTCACACAAGTGTTAAAAGAAACTGAATCCTAAGATGGTCATTGTTCTCATAATCTGAATTAAAATCCAATCTTGATTAGTATGTAATTGATAATTTAGTTTTCTAAAACAAACAATCCAAATCATTGATCTTTATTTTCTACAAATTAGGTTAATTGTAGTTTAATTGCAAAGCTATAAAATCAACACATTTCCACATACTCCCTGAGTTCGATACCCATTTACCACTATCTATTAGTTGTTATTTGGATTAAATTTGCGTGTATACGACAGCATGTCAGCATCCCTCTTGCGAATGATGAAACTCTCATCGTGCATGGAGAGAAACGAGACACGCCTCTGCGAATCATCAACTGTATGAAGGCGCATAAGTGCTTAAGGAAAGGATGTGTTGCATTCTTGGCGCACTTAGTAGATAAGAAGGCCGAGGAGCCGAAACTCGAAGACATTCCTGTGGTGAAGAAATTTCCTGATGTTTTTCCCGAAGATCTGCCAGGACTACATCCGTAACGACAACTAGAATTCCATATTGACTTGGTTCCAGGAGCCGCTCCTGTAGCCAAGGCACCCAATCGACTTGCGCCATCCGAGATGCAAGAATTATCTACACAACTTCAAGAGTTGTTGGATAAAGGATTTATAAGGCCGAGCTTCTCGCCTTGGGGAGCTTCGGTTTTGTTCGTGAAGAAGAAGGATGGAAGACTGCGAATGTGTATTGATTATAGAGAGTTGAATAAGCTCACTGTCGAGAATCGGTACCCACTACCGAGGATTGATGACTTATTCGATCAGTTGAAAGGATCGAGCTACTACTCAAAGATCGACCTTCGGTCTGGATATCATCAGCTAAGGATCCAAGAAGAGAGCGTACCAAAGACTGCATTCAGGAAGCATTATGGGCATTACGAGTTCCTTGTGATGCCATTCGGATTAACGAACGCGCCAGCAGTATTTATGGATCTGATGAATCGTGTTTGCAAACCGTATCCCGATAAATTCATGATTGTATTTATCGATGATATTCTGATTTATTCATGATCAAAAGAAGAACACGAGCAACACCTCAGGACTATTCTAGAACTACTGAAGTAAGATAAGCTTTATGCAAAGTTCTCAAAGTGCGAATTCTGGATTCGCGAAGTACAGTTCCTTGGTCACGGTGTGAACGAGAATGGTATTCATGTAGATCCAGCAAAGATAGAAGTGATAAAGAATTGGGAAGCCCCCAAAACGCCGACTGAAGTTCGACAATTCTTGGGATTAGTGGGCTATTACCGCCGATTTATCAAGAATTTTTCCAAGATAGCTCAACCGCTAACTTCCCTTACGCAGAAGGACAAGAAGTATGACTGGGGTGATAAGCAGGAAGAAGCTTTCCAACTTCTCAAGAGCAAGCTATGCGATGCACCGATACTATATTTACCCGAAGGCACTAAGGACTTCGTGGTATACTGTGACGCTTCACGTCAAGGATTGGGTTGCGTGCTCATGCAACGCCAAAAGGTCATCGCTTACGCTTCGAGGTAGTTGAAGGTACATGAAAGGAACTATACCACTCACAACCTAGAGCTAGGCGCGGTGGAATTTGCCTTGAAGATCTGGCGACATTATTTATATGGTACTCGATGTACTATCTTCACTGATCACAAAAGCTTGCAGCACATATTTGATCAGAAGGAATTAAACATGCGTCAGCGATGATGGGTTGAGTTGCTGAATGATTATGACTGTGAGATCAAGTACCATCCTGGAAAAAGAGAACGTAGTAGCGGACGCGTTAAGTCGAAAAGAGAGGGTTAAGACCCTAAGGGTTCGAGCATTGGAGATGACTATTCAAACGAATCTCACTGCACGCATTCATGACGCCCAACAAGAAGCCCTTAAGAAGGGGAATATTAGAGCTGAATATCTCCGAGGTATGGAGAAGAAATTGGTGCCAAACGAAGAGGGAACCTTATACTTTATGGGGCGTATTTGGGTTCCGCTCTATGGCGGTATTCGAGAAGTCATCTTTGATGAAGCTCACAAGTCGAGATACTCGATCCACCCAGGATCGGACATGATGTATCAAGACTTGAAAGAATACTACTGGTGTCCGAAGCTTAAAAGCGATGTTGTTTATGTTGGGAAGTGCCTAACCTGTGCTAGGCCGAATATCAGAAATCGTCTGGTCTACTGCAACAACCCGAGATGCCCATGTGGAAGTGGGATCAAATTTCGATGGACTTCATAACGAAATTACCCAGGACCCCTAGAGGGCATGATATGATATGGGTGATAGTCGATCGGTTAACGAAGTCTGTGCATTTCCTACCAATCCGAGAGAAGGATAGCACTAGAAAGCTTGCTGAGCTGTACCTGAAGGAAATCGTGGCGCGTCATGGAGTGCCTATTTCGATTATTTCAGACAGAGATGGACGTTTCGTATCAAGGATCTGGCAATCCTTCCAGGAGGCATTTGGATCTCAGCTAGATCTAAGCACGGGCTTCCATCCGCAAACCGACGGCCAGAGTGAACGGGCCATACAAACACTGGAAGATATGCTTCGCGCATGTGTTATAGATCTAGGCGGCAGCTGGGATACTCATCTGCCTTTAGTTGAGTTTTCCTATAATAACAGCTACCATACGAGCATAAAAGCGGCGCCGTTCGAAGATCTATATGGCCGCAAGTGCCACTCGCCGTTATGTTGGGCAGACGCTGGAGACAAGCAGTTGATTGGTCCTGAACTTGTTCAAGAGACGACGGACAAGATTATGCAGATCCGAGAATGCATTAAGGCGGCTCGTGATCGACAGAAGAGCTACGCCGATCGAAGACGAAAACCTTTAGAATTCGAGGTGGGAGATAGAGTGCTGTTGAAAGTCTCACCTTGGAAAGGTGTAGCAAGGTTCGGAAAACGTGGAAAGCTGAATCCAGGATACATTCGACCATTCAAGATCTTGGAAAGAATTGGTACCATGGCGTACAAGTTAGAGTTACCAGAAAAACTTAATGGCGTACATGATACGTTCCATGTGTCAAATCCCAAGACGAGTCCAACCCAAGAAACAGTGATCATCCCTGCGGATGAGGTGCATATCGACGACACACTCCGATTTACAGAGCAACATGTTGAGGTAACGGATTGGAAGATCCATAAAACAAGGAGAGGTCGCATTAAGCTTGTCAAAGTACGTTGGAACTCTAAGCACGGACCCGAGTACACATGGGAACGTGAGGACCGGTTCAAAGCTAAGTACCCCCATTTGTTCGATAAAGCTCCTACGGGAAATAACTCAGCCTGAATTTCGGGATGAAATTCTTTTAACGGGGGGAGACTGTGACAACTGGCACAAAACATGTAATTTCCGTACAGTTTTATTATTATTTAATATCTGCAACTATGTGCTTAAATGTCAACAATGTCTGATTACATGCTATACATGTGAAGTCATGCACGCTTTATACTTCAAATATTACTTTATGCATTACTTTTAGCGTTGCGTCAGAAAGACTAGTAAACTCACCGGTAAGACACGCTGTGTCGGCAATTCTGCAGAAAGCAGTCAGATAATAGAATTAGGGCCTAGGAGTAGGTCCAATATCTAAAATACATTAAAACCCAAGTGTGGATACAAGGGTTAACATATAAACTTTTCGGAAGCTAAACTATGCACTAAAAGACACCCGAAACGCACTTTAAATGCAGAATTCAGCATAAATCAGCACTAATTCAGCTATAATCAGCTTTTAAACACATTAATATCATGTAGAATTTATGTTTTATTGTCTAAAATAACTTACAAAGTGTCGGGAATTAAAACTGCCACAAAAAGTGCCTTATACCTAGTGAAACTGCGCAATTCAGCACTTTAACGAACAGTAATGAACCGAACAACCGGGACATCAAAATTTGACTAGAAGTAATGTTTTTATGATATTAAACTATTATTGATGCTATAACACCTTAAAAATCATAAAAACACCTAAACACACTTAAACATACTTAAACCTTACTGTTTGCACTTTAAACCTTCAACTTACCAAATTTTACACTTTACCCCCTCTCTCCTTGGACGGTTGGGACAAGGGTCCCACATAGGGATTTTATTTGATTTCATTTGATTTTGTTTGATCTTATGTTGGAGAATATTCTAGCAAATATACCATGAAAGAGATTTGGAAGATTTTATAAAAGCCTAAACTAATCACACTTTCATTCACTTCATCTTCAACCTCCCAACTCTTCTTGGTCTCGGCTCACTTCACACACACACACTCCACCATTTTCAAGCTTCAATCTCATGATCCAAGGTTACTAGAAGGTGTATGGAGGCCATTTAAGAAGGTGTATGGTGCTAGAACTTGAAGGACCACCTTATGGAGCTTTTAACCTCTCATTTTCTTCCTTGTGCATCATCTTCATCTTTGTGCCACTTCCCTAGCCATTAGAGCTAGTAGTAAGCTTCTTGATCAATAATTTAAGTCATGTTTATGTTATGTACAAGTTTCACCATCTAAACAACTTAACTTCTAATGTTAAAAATGAGAAGATCTAACATATTCATGAAGAAAATAAGTGATTACATGAATTTTTGGTGTATGTAATGATGTTGTTCATGTTATATCTTGTGTTTATGCTTAGATCATGTATGTTAAAGCTTAGATCTAACAAGTTTAAGTATGGATCTTGAAGGATCCATCGTTAAACTTGAAGATGAACATATGAAGCATAATGTGAACTTGAAATATGAAATTTTATGCATAAACTTATATCTTGAAGTAATAAAGTGTGTATAGAACTAATTTTTGAAACTAAATCTCATGAAAGGTTTGTTAAAAGTTTAACACAAAGCTTGTTTTTGAAAGATCTAAGGTTATTAAGCATGGATCTTGAAAGATCCATGGTTAAACATAATGTTAAAAATGATGATCTTTCTAATAAACATAAAAGTGGTTTTAGAACATGATTTACAAACTTTAAAGATCATTAAACTCATGGATGGGTTGGTTAATGAAATAAAGTTTCATAAAAGTTTATTTAAAATACTCAAGAACGCTTATTTGTGGAAAGATCATCTTATGTTAAGTGTAGATCTAAAAGACTACACATTCTTAACAAGAGATAAGTTTACCATGATGTTTCATATGAAGAAATTAGTATATGTTGTTGATGATTGTTGTTGTAAAATTGCTTTGATGTTGAAAAGAAAATAAACACATGTTTGAAAACATGGGAAACCTCCATTTTTAGGGGAAACTATGTCAAAATTTTTATAAAATTTTAACACTTAGAAAAATATAAGTTTTGGTGAAACTTATTCCCTAAAAATTCACCTAAAAATATTTACCAAGGTTTCTTTAATTTTTGTGTAAATTCCAAGTTAAGAAATGA
Organism: Helianthus tuberosus; assembly: GCA_030545235.1. NCBI lineage: Eukaryota > Viridiplantae > Streptophyta > Magnoliopsida > Asterales > Asteraceae > Helianthus > Helianthus tuberosus. The sequence continues at coordinate 132,833,981 of CM060431.1, read as the reverse complement.
TGATTTCTTCAAGTTAAAATTTATATTAAGTATGTATATTTTTAGGGAAAAATATATATATTTAGTGATCACCAAATTTTGTGCTAAGTGTATATTATGTGTATTATATATATATATTAGTGTATTAGGGACTTGAAAATACACTAAATACTCCCATGGAGTATGAATACAAAAATACACATACAAATACATGAGAATACATAAGTATACAAGTGTACAAAATTCCTCACAAGGAAATACATGGACAAATACAAGAAAATATATTTATGAAAATATATTTCTTAACATATTATTTAACTTGGACAAGTTATGAACTTAAAAATATATTTTTGGACAAAAATATATAACCGATACCAAGTATTGGAATTTATACAAAAATCGGGTGAATATCAAGAATAGCCATATATATATTTTATAGCATGACGAAATATATATATTTCATACAAGTCATAAAATATATTATTTTTAAGAAATATAATTCCGGAAAGTAATAAAAATCAAAGTATTGATTTTTGGTGAAAAATACAAAATACACAAGTATTTACATAAAATACAAAGTATACTTTCCTTAGTATACTTGTAAAAAAAATAATATTGAAAATATTGTTTCATAAAATACTTATATTTATTTTTGGGAAAATAATATAAGTAACATACATAGTTAAAGATATAAATTATTTTTAACAACAAAGAATATATACATAAACAAAAGATGGTGACTTGTACTTGTGTAATACAAGTCTAGTGACTAACATTAATAGAACACGTATAGGTCACGACGACACCGGTGACGTTTACGACGCAGGAAACGCAAAGTTGTGAGTTCATGTCCCCACTTTTAAACTTTTACTTGTTTTCTAAACTTGGGGAAAATACATGTGTTATAGTATGTTGATTTCAAAAACTGAGGAATGATACTTTAGATCATGTCACGAATAGGGTGCCATAAGAACCATTAATCAGTTACATACCAAGACCGCAGAACAAAATGTTAGATCTAATGGGTTTCAGGCAACCACACTCTTGGCCACTCTTTTACCAAGCAGTGCTTTTGTGTCTCTAGTCGTGAATCGACAAGTAAAAATGCAGGGTTTGGATGCTTCCTATGTCGTTACACATGTTAATGGCCTAGCTAACCATTGGCGATCTCGTATTCCTTATATTTACAGAAATACTTATTTCATACAATTACATACCATATTTTCCATAACGAATGCTTAAATGTTTTCACAAATCTGCATGAATTCACACCAACATTATGTTGACGATTTTCCAAAACTCACATGTATTTCAGATAACTAAAGTGGATGTGCGTGCGGTCTTACTCTTGCTCCTGGATGTCGCTTTTGTTTTTAGTTATCTTATGTCAAGACTCCTATGCCCATTTTGCGGGATTTGATTGCTATGTCCCATCCTGAGTGGTGATATAAGGATCAAAACCCTTATGTTGGTCTTTGAATAAAGTTGTAAACTTATCAGACAATATTTTATTATGTGATGTAAACTCTAAACTTAATGTATGTTTTGGATATATAATATCAATGGCATTTTGGAGTTATTTTATGAGCATGTAGTGTGTTTACCATTCGTATGCAATGAGAACCTTTCAGGATCACACCTCATGCTCCCGCCTTAGAAAGGGGTGTGACAATCAACGATGAGGTGGCAGCCATAGAGGAGCCATAGTGACATCATAAAGCTTAATATTAAAACACTCTAAAATTCAAAACTCTGGCCTACATTCTTCAAACATCTGCCTTCCATCCATGTTTCAAAGCTCTACCTTCCATTCATGCTTTAAACATCTGCCCATATTCAAATTTCAAAATTCTTGCTCCAGATTTAAAATTCAAACCATATAGCTATATAAAGCTCTTTTTAATTTCAAACCATATACCAAACATAAACTCTAATTCTCTCTCTCTCTCTGTTTCTCATCGGAGCTCGAGTTCATTTCATAGCTTACGTTGATAATCTCCACCCTCAGGTACTGTTTATTCATCATGTTTAACACCGATTTGAATATTATGCAGACCAACGGTAGTTTAAAAATAGATATTTTTTATTTTTTTCTTTTTATGACAAACTGAAGGTTTGTATGCTAAGTGTTCTTCAGCTAGATCTTGCTGGATTTGTTATATGGTGTGGAAGTCTTGAGTTCGTTGGCCGAACTTCGGAATGTAATCAAGGTTATAAAATGGATTTCAACTTGATTGATGAAGAGGTAATGCCTGTTTGTGTTTAAAAATAGATGTATATGTGTGTATTCTTGATTCATCATGTTTTACCGTCGATTTGAATATTATGCAGAGCTGAAGGTAGTTTAAAAATAGATATTTTTTTGATTTTTTCTTTTTATCACAAACTGAAGGTTTGTATGCTAAATGTTCTTCAGGTAGATGTTGTTGGATTTGTTATTTGGTGTGGAAGTCTTGAGTTCGTTGGTCGAACTTCGAAATGTAATCATAACATCAAATAGATCTCAACTTTATTGATGAAGAGGTAATGTCTATTTGTGTTTAAAAATAGAAGTCTTGAGGTAATGTCTTGAGTTCTTTTGCTAATTGTTAATATACTTTGTAATCAGTTCTTCTTCTTCTTCTTCGTTATTTCTTGAGCTTTGTTGCATCTTTTCCAGATTGAAGTTTCTTCAAATCGTTATCTTCTCCAATGCTTCCATCGATTCTTCTCTCGCTAAATCTGGTAACAATCCATGACCTAATTTCTTTCATGATTCTATGAAATTTGTTTGATATGTTTGTAGCTTTTGATTTTGTCTTTGATTGATTTTGATATGTTTGTTTGATTTGTTTATTCAGATGCTTGCATTGGTGTACCATGTGATTACGAGTAGATTGATTTTGATATGTTTGTAGTTTTTGTTTTTCACAATCTGTTTTGTTGGTTTATTCACCCATGTTTCATTCATAGATCTCTATAATCCATATTTTTGGTTTCAACTCTGTTTCCTGAGTTATTTACAGTTGTAGGACACCAAATATTTGTTATTTGTATTCAGTTGGTGTATTGGGATTAAATACTGAACTGGTGGAATGACAGCAAGTCTAGGTTGTGCTTCAAGCTGTCTCGATCTCTTTGGAGGCGGATAGGTGGCTTTGGGAGGTTTGAAAAACAGAATTGATAAATTTAGGGAAAATGGGGTTGAAAGAGGATAACCCAATAGTTGAGGATCTCATTCTACAGCTTCGATAAATTCAAGGGTATTCTCAAATAATGCTTCCTAGATTTTTGAAGACCGACAAATGTCGAAAGAAGCAGCACTGTGGACATTTGTCGGTCTTCAAACATCTAGGAACCATTATTTGAGAATACCATTGAATTTATCGGAGCTGTAGAATGAGATCCTCCACTGTTGGGTTATCGTCTTTCAAACCCATTTTCCCTAAATTTATTTATTCTGTTTTTCAACAGGAATGTAATGCAATGATTCCTCTCAATTGAATTGACGGACACTTGCTTCCTCTCAAAGGGTTATGGAGTGGTTATAACAATTGATCATGCTAAGGACTATTATAACTAACCACTGCTCCTAATAAAGACTGATGGACTTAAAGACTGATGAGACCTATCAACTGTTGAAGACAAAGCCCTGTTAAAGACAAGCACTTATGTACCTAAGGCCTGATCAACCAAAGGAAAACCACTAGTCAGTAACAGTAGTGGTTCAGCATCTACAGCGGATTCAACATTAGCATTTATGTATCAGTTTTTCTTATGTAACAGTGTTTAGTGTATCAGTGTTTAGATTTTGTTATGGCTTCGATGATGGTTGTTAGATTTATGAAAATGGGTAACAATTTTGGATTGGTTATATTCATTTACAGTTTTATGATACTTCAGTGTCTATGATGAAAATTATGTTGCTTCCATGATTGACTGCTCCCCATGTTGATTCGATTAATGGTATGCTGATTCGATTAATGGTATGTTATTTAATTGCTACATTGAGAATATTATTTTTAGTGACTGAGTACTGCTTTAATGAATTGGTTAGTAGGAAAACTGTTAGAATCTGTTGAGCAGTGTTCGTTTCAACAGACCTTATGATCTGTTGATCATGGTCTGTTAAAGCACTGCTGTTAAACATTCTATGTTGAACTGTATCATTTGTTAGTCCATAGCAGAGGTTCTCTTTGGCAGACCAACGGTTGAACCGTCTCGGTGTTTATCAGCAGATGTTCATCATGATGCGTGTGTAAACAGATGTTTGAAATCCTCTGTTGAACTGTATCATCTGTTAAGGCACAGCAGATGTTAGCAATCTATACTGTGGAATGATCAGCAGATGTTATGTTTAGCAGACCTTTGTTTCAACAACAGATGTTTCAGATGTTTAAAGATTGTATCATATGTTAAGTAACAGCATATGTTAGCTTTATGATGCTTTCGTACTCACATTCAGCAGCAGAGGTTGTTTTATCAGCAGAGGTTGTTTGGAACAACAGACTTTGCTTGAACAGATGTTGTGTTTATTATCTGCCAGTCCATAACAGAGGTTCTCTTTGGTAGACCTTTGGTTGAACCGTCTCGGTGTTTATCAGCAGATGTTCATCATGATGCGTGTGTAAACAGATGTTTAAAATCCTCTATTGAACTGTGTCATCTGTTAAGGCACGACAGATGTTAGCAATCTTTACTGTGGAATGATCAGCAGATGTTATGTTTGGTAGACCTTTGTTTCAACATCAGATGTTTCAGTTGTTTAAAGATTGTATCATCTGTTAAGTAACAACATATGTTAGCTTTATGATGCTTTTGTATTCATATTCAGCAGTAGAGGTTGTGTTTATCAGCAGAGGTTATTTTCTATAACAGTCTTTGTGTTTATCAGCAGAGGTTGTTTGGAACAACAGACTTTGCTTGAAGAGATTTTCTGTCTCACAGAGCTTTTGGTTTGTCAGACTTTATCTGAATAGAGGTTGAGTGTATAAATTTGTTTGTAGTCAGAGGTTAATTCAAGTGAAGTTATGACAATGATCACCCATAAATTTGTTGAAGTCTTTTAAGTGTTGATGACTGCCCATAAATTTGTTGAAGCCTTTTAAGTATCGATGACTGCCCATAAATTTACAGAGTATAATTCAAGTTGTAATGTATCATGAAGAGCTAATTAAAATATATGGAGAATATACAACAAAGGTTTAAGTTTGATAAGCATAGATGATTATACTTTAAGTATTCGTAAGTCGTAAGTTTTTAAAATATAGAAGTTTGATACATCACCATCCCATAATTTATCTCAAATGAGATAATACCAACAACACAACTATCTGTAGACTTTCTTTAAGATCAGCTTGGTTTTTTTCTTTAGAGTAGACAAATTTGCATCTCATATTTCTGTAGATACCATTGGGCTTCGTGAACTTCTTGGTGAATTGACAAGCCGCGTATCTAAATCCCTTGCCATGCTTCTCCCATCGAAAGTCGATTACAGTGTCAACTCCATTCAGATTTTCAACTCTCATCTTCAATGTTCTATGAATCCTTGATAAAGACGCTACTTTCACATTCAGACGCTTAAAAATAAATAAAAAACACCAATAATTAATAAGAAATAAATAATGTATTTAAGGAAAGTAAAAAAAAAAAAACAGCTTAATTGTAACAAACTTTTAACATCCAAAGAATGAGGAATAATATATTAACAGAATAAACTTACAAAATGTTTGCTGCAATACCATACGAATTGTAAGGGGTATTGATATTCGTTAATTTACACATATTTTAGTCCCCCGTTTTACCCCTATTTTATGCGTTTTTGGCCGTAAAACCGTCATTCGGATACTTATTTATCTACATTTATGTTTACAGGCCTAAAACAGCATACCAGACAAGATGATAGCGAAAACGAGGACTTTCCGGACAAAACGACGAAGCTGCGGACATTCTGTTTAGAAAACTGATCTGGGCCTGTGGAACGGTCGTGCGACCTGATGCACGACCGTGCATCTCCGACAGTTAAAGATTTGGCCGGCATTGAACGAAGGTGCGACTAGGCGTGCAAGGCATTTACGGTCAGCTCGGTGATGCACGGACGTTCCATCCGAAGAACGATCGTGCATCTACGATGATCCAACATGATCTCGGTGATGAACGCCCGGCCAGCAGCTCGTGCAACAAGTAACCCGGAACTGAACGACCGTTCCACACGAAGAACGGTCGTGCGATATCGTATCCGGTCAAAGATCTGATGACGTATGCAGTATGGTGACCCATCCCTAATAATTGCTTAAAGTGCACGGTCGTGCCATATGGAGAACGACCGTGCGACAGCGAATATAATAAAAACAGAACAGAAACCTTCTGTTCGATATTCTGGATTTTTGGAGAGCTTCACAGGCGATTTTCAGGCTCCGGAGGCATTAGCTTTCACCCGGAATCAAGCCACATTGTCCCGTTTAGCTCGATTACTACCCGGATCCTTAGTCTAGTACTTGTTTATGGTTTGATTTTCTAATCTTTCCATGATTTTGTTAATCTTTCAAGTACTTAGATTATTGTTTATGTATTATTGTAGCCTTTGGGCAAAAACACAAACAATCCCTTGCTAGATTATTGCCATTAGTATGTTAAGCTTTGTTTGTAATGACACTTGAAGTATTTTCTATGTTAATCTTTGATGATTAGTTTGCAATCTTGTTATTGATATTGAATTCTTGATTATAAGTAATTATGTTGGATGATTGGTGCTTAGTTAGTTAAGATAGTTGAAAAATGAAGCTTAATTAATCTTGTATTAGTAAACTTTGAATTTGGTTAACTAGTTTAACTTGGTTTAAATGTATGCATCATGATACTAGAAATGGTTAGTGATTTAATAAAATGTAATTATTGTTAATCAAGAGAGCTTGCCGTCACGTAAGGACCTTAACGGGTTAGATGGTGTCGTTATAAATTCTTGCCATGGTTTGTTAGCTTAGTTAGTAGTTTAGGCCAAAATTGCTATCTTGGTGAATTATTGTGCAAGATTTGTAAAATGAACTCGGTTGTGATTTAATCTAGTTTATGCTTGTCTCGGTGGTTGCATTGTGTTTATCGGTGTCTCTTTCCTTGATTAAGTGCGGTTAGAAAACTCCTAACGGATGACTAGCTTATTTTTAAGAGATTTTCATAGACATTTATCAATTGCACGTTAAAGAACAATTTTAGGTGGTTAAAGTGTGTTTATCGTTTTAGCTTTCCGAATGATTGTCATGTTAGGATTCCCGAAAGGGATACTAATTGTCTTAAATTAGAAAATTGACCGAATGCTTCTAGTGCCAAAACCGACGTAGTTGACATGCTGTGGTTGTGTATTTAGCAAGGATTTTTATCTACTATCTATTATGTTTTTATTATGTATTTATTTATGCTTACTTTAGTTTAGTTTAAATCAAACAAATCTATGTTTTACCGGTAGTTTAGTGATAAAGGTCTAGTATTATTTCTCCGCCCATTTCCTTGGATCGATACTTGGTTCTTACCGATACTTTATTACATATATGACGGGGTACACTTGCCTCTTTCGTGTGTGTTTTGATGTAAAAGTAATAATCACTTTTATAAATTTAAAACCAAATCGTGTGTAAATTCATTGCAAAATTATGTATATATACGCACACGTCAGGTATACATCAGGATCAACTTCATAATCTGAGACAGCGGCATCAAAATCTGCGTCGTCGATATCATCGGATGATTCGTTCGATACAACATAATCACTATCAGAATCTGTGTCATTGGATTCTTCAACATCCGACTGGTGATCCAGATCCTCGGTAATTGGAGCAACTTCTAAATTGGGTGAGGAAGTATCGTCTATAGGACTGTCATTGGATTTGGGTGCAACAATCTCACATCCATTCAAATCAAAGGCAGTAAGCAGAAAGATGTAATCCGCTACGTATCTTAAAACAAGTACAATTCCTGTTTGCATACCCATGTAGTGTGCAACCTTTTCCCATCCATCGGTTATAAAGTAACAATTCTGAAGAGGATCACGTTGAAGTACTACATCAAAAGAGTCCCACTGATTCACATAGATCTTAAATGTCTCTTTAAGTTTACCAACTCCAATACTGACGTTAACTAACTCCTTGGGTATTAGCTGAACAAAAAGATATAAAATTATGAAATCAACAAAGGTACAGTAAAATTAACAACTATATCACTAATTACTATAGTAACATTTAAGTATTGGATTAAATTACCAAAACTTACCAACACGTCCTTACAAACATCAGTAAAACTATGGGAGAATGAATCCATACATCCAAACTTCCTCTTAAATGATATTGATGTGAACATAGAAATCATTGGGAGTTTTGTTGGATAATGATGAACTTTTTCAAAAGGTGTCAGCAGATATGTATATGGTGCAGTTTTTTTAAATACCAACAGACATCCTTCTTCAATGAAAGGTCAGACACAACTGAGGACCATCCTTCTTTTAGAGCAAAACTTCCATTGCGTTTTGAGAATCGGTAATCCCATCTCATACCGTTTACACACTCTATAACGCCAACGTTACCAGGAACTTCTTTGAGTAAATGATTGTTTGCAAAGTTTTGTGGTATTATCTATTGAGTTCAAGTATTTAAGTATTGGCAAGTGTTATATTTGAATTAATTGTTAACAATAAAACTGTAGAAAATGGTTTTAATGTAATAATCTTACCAAGATTTTGGAATTAAGAGAGTCCGAATATTTATAAAAAGACATCTTCCAAGATATGATGTTTCTGGTTAAAAATCAAAGAAAAAACGAGACAATGTATTTTATCAGATACTTCATTATTTATAAAGACTGTGATAAAAAATGTGAACCAACAATGTTTAACATATCTGTGTCATTCAGATAACGCATTTAATATTTATCGATTTATCTGGAGTATATAAATAAATAAAGATTCCTCTAAAAACTGTAGAATAGAGTACCACTGTCAATAACTTTTTTTTCTGCAAGTCCATAAATAAAAGATTTGTCATTTAATCATATTCTTTAATATCAAGTAAGATAAACAACAAAATATACCTTATCGATTGCTTTCAAGAATCCAAATGTAAAACCATATCAAAGAAAACTTCAAATTGGAAACATTCTAAAAAATAAAAAAGATTGTAAAATTAAATTGATATATCATCTAGAACATGCAATACATTGAGAATAGTCTTCATAACAGTTGTTAATCATGTGCATATGAAACTAATGTATATATAAATTTTAATAAATATTTTTATACCTTGATTGAAGTTGTTGATGATGTAAAAAGTAAGAAGTATTCAAGTGGAGTGATTCAATATTGAAATGGACATCGATGATTAAAACTTGAAGCACTTTTTATGAGATCAGACAAACAGTTTTGTTAAGGGGATTTTGAGAGTCGTTAAAAAGGTAAAGTATGTTTCTATCTGCCTCTATGTAAAAGGGTAAACCGCCATTGGAATAATAAATTACATTTTACCGCCATTGAGATAAGGAAGTTACATTTTACCCCTTAATAATACAACTGTCATTTTCAAATAATTCAACCCATTTTCAAAATACTTTGAAAGTCTTTTTCTTGAGTGCTCAACACTCTTCTTCATTCAGATATTTGAAATTATGGATACAGATAATAGAATTTCAAGTAAGTATGAACTGCTCTTTCAACCAAGTCAAAGTCAAGTTTGTGCTGAAGCAAGGAAAAAAAGGAAGCGTGCTCTGCAACAATAGCGAAACAACAGTGGTTTTCATCATACATCAACATCTGATTCTTTTAAAAGGATTCCATTATTAAACACTCCAAGTGGTATGTCTTATAGGTTTGCAAACAAAATTTTACAAGAAATACATATTTATATGTTATGTTTTGGGAATCCTTACACATGTTTCGTATTTTACAAGTTTCAACAATCAATGTTGAAAGAAGGAATGTGTATCATTTTCCTGCTTATGCTACTCCAAATATTAGTAGTAATTTGTTTCACCCATCTACATAAGTAAAAGGTATACTTACTGCAGATATTTTTTTGGTAATTTCAAAAAAATTTCACAATACTTTCAAAGTTCTTTTCTCGAGTGGTCAATAATCTTCTTCATTCAAGTATTTTAAATTATGGATACAGATAACACAATTTCAAGTAAGTATGAAGTTGACCTTCAAGCAAGTGAACGTCAAAGGTGTGCTGAAGAAAGAGAAAAAAGGAAGTATGTTCTTCAACAAAAGAGAAACAACACAGGTTGTCATCCTACATCAACATCTGATTCTGTTTAAAAGATTCCATTTTTAAATACTTCAAGTGGTATGTGTTATAGTTTTGCAAACAAATTTTAAAAGAGTTATGTATATATATTTTATGTTTTTGGAATCCTTACATATGTTCTATTTTACAAGTTTCAACCACCAATGTTGAAAGAAGGAATGTGTATCATCTTCCTGGTTATGCCACTCCAAATATTAGTAGTAATTTGTTTCATTCATCTACAGAAGTAAAAGGTATACTTACTGCAGATATTTTTTGGTAATTTCAAATAATTTTCACAATACTTTCAAAGTTCTTTTCTCGAGTGGTCAATAATCTTCTTCATTCAAGTATTTTAAATTATGGATATAGATAACACAATTCCAAGTAAGTATGAAGTTGACCTTCAAGCAAGTGAACGTCAAAGGTGTGCTGAAGAAAGAGAAAAAAGGAAGTATGTTCTTCAACAAAAGAGAAACAAAAGAGGTTGTCATCCTGCATCAACATCTGATTCTGTTGAAAGGATTCAATTTTCAAATACTTCAAGTGGTATGTGTTATAGTTTTGCAAACAAAATTTAAAAGAAATATGTATGTATATGTTATGTTTTTGGGATCCTTACATATGTTCTATTTTATAAGCTTCAACCACCAATGTCGATAGAAGGAATGTGTATCACTTTCCTACTTATGCTACCCCAGATATTAGTAGTAATGTGTGTTACTCATCTATAAAAGAAAAAGGTAAACTTACTGAAGATATTTTTTTATAATTTAATTATGAATTGTAGTTTTGTTCATTTATTTTATATACTTTTGTCTTATAAGATTCATCAAGAAAAATCTCATCAAGCAATGTACATCACACTCCTTTTGGAAGTACTAAGCAAACATCCTATTTTGTTGAGAGGACTCCATTATCAGATATTACAAATTGTATGTTTTAAATTTTTTGGAAACAAAATATATGTTTAATCTTAGTTCTTATGAATTTTTATATATGTCTTATTTTACAAGCTTCAATATAAGTGGAATATCTAAAATTGAATTACCAAAGAGTGAAGAGATGTTAGCAGATTCTGTGGTTAAGAAGATTCGTGGAATTTCTAAAGGTATAAGATACGAATGTAAATTCCTGTGAAGTTTTCAATATGTAGATAACTTATGTTGACTTATAAATTTGCTAAGTCTGTAGATTATATTGATCATGGAGACGCCATCTTTGTGTGTTCTAAATGTGATGCAATGTTATGGGAAGATGAAATGCTTAGGGGAAATAAAAAACGTAAGAAAACATCCTATTCTCTTTGTTGTTCAAATGGAGATGTTGAGCTACCGCCACCGCTTACACCTCCTCCATTACTACGTCATTTATATAAAAGTCATACCTCACAGTCTCGCAATTTCATGGATAATATTCGAGCATATAACATGATGTTTTCCTTCACATCTCTTGGTGGGAAGGTTGACAAAATTTATCAGAGAGGTAAAGGTCCTTATGTATTTTGACTACAAGGTCAGAATTATCATCGAATGGGTAGTCTACTTCCGGACGATGGGGAAGAACCCAAATTCTCACAGCTTTACATATATGATTCACAAAACGAAGTGGTAAATCGTCAAAAAGCAGTAAGGTAATTTCTGTTTGATAATTGTGGCATATATGAATATATATTTTGCTTCTCAGTATATTTACATTCATTATCATTTGAAATGAATGTAAATTTTAACATTTTATATTTCTGGCAGTTCTCAGATAGAATTCAAAACTATAAGAAGAAATCAGCTTGATAGTACAACCATCAAGGGTCTTAAAGATATGTTGGATTCTTGCAATCCTCTTGTCCAGTCCTTCAGAATGGTAAGAGATTGTTTTCAAGAAAATGAGTTTCAAGATGTAAGCTTGAAGCTTATTGGAACAAGAGATAAGAATGGAAGAGTTCACAATTTGCCAACAACATCAGAAATTGCTGCGTTAATAACTGGTGATTTTGATGGAGCATTTGATAAACGGGACATTGTTGTTAGAAAGAAGTCTGGTGGTCTTCAAAGAATTAGTGAGCTTCATCCCTCTTACCTTGCTTTGCAATATCCACTTATTTTCCCATATGCAGAAGATGGTTATAGAGTTGGTATTAAACATAGAGGGATTGCGATTGATAATGAGGTACATAGAACCAATCTTACAATTAGAGAATTCTTTTGTTACAAAATTCAAGATAGACAGAATCAGTTTTCATTGTTACTTAATGCGAAAAAACTATTTCAGCAGTTTTTGGTTGATGGATACACGATGATAGAATCTGCCAGGTTAAATTATATAAGAACACAACAACCTAAACTTAGAATGCAAACTCTTAAGAACTTGAATGCTACTGTTGAAAGTGGAGAGAATAATGCCTCAAGTTGTGGTAAACCTATACTTTTACCTTTATCATTTACTGGTGGTTCTAGATATATGATGCAAAAGTACTTGGATGCTATGGCAATTTGCAAGTCTGTTGGATATCCTGATTTATTCATAACGATGACTTGTAATCCAAACTGGCCTGAGATTTGCAGGTGTTTGCACGATAAAGCTCTTCATGCTGAAGACAACCGGATATTATCTCTAGATTATTCAAGTGTAAATTAGATCATCTTATAAAAGATTTCAAGAAAGATAAATTCTTTGGTGATATACAAGCAGGTACCCTTTAGTTATATTTTTTACTTTGAACATCTAATTATATTTAACTAACAGTTCACTTTGAAAATTTTCAGTTATGTATACAGTGGAATTTCAGAAGCGTGGACTCCCACATGCTCACATATGTTTGTTCTTAGGTGCTGATAGCAAATTTCCAACTGCATCGTGTTATTAGTGCTAAGATACCAGATAAAGAAAGAGATCCTGAATTATATGAGCTTGTCAAGCAATTTATGATTCATGGACCATGTGGTACAGACAACCCACTTTGTCCATGTATGGTTCAGCAAAAATGTTCTAAAAAGTTTCCCAAAAAATATGTAGATGAGACTTGTGTTGATTCTGAAGGATATCCTATCTATCGTCGTCGTCAAACGAGTAATACAGTAGTAAAGAATGGTGTGACACTTGATAATAGATTTGTAGTTCCTTACAATGCTCTCCTGCTCAGAAAGTATCAGTGCCACATTAACGTTGAATGGTGCAACCAGTCAGGTTCTATCAAATATTTGTTTAAATATATTAATAAGGGGCCTGATAGAGTCACTGCTTCTGTTTTTCAAGCCAATAGCACCAAGAATGATACGGAACATAATGTAGCTGTAGATGAGATAAAAGCATACCTTGATTGTAGATATATCTCTGCTTGTGAAGCTGCTTGGAGAATATTCATGTATGATATACATTATAGATCTCCAGCTGTTGAAGTATTACCTTTTCATTGTGAAGATGGTCAGAGTATTGTGTATAACGATCATGATAATTTGTGTGATATTGTTACTGATCCAACTGTGAAAATGACAATGTTCACAGAGTGGATGAATTGTAATAAAGTCGATGAATTTTCCTGGACATTGAGGTATGTTCAGTTTCCGGGATATTATGTATGGAATGCTAAAAATCGCAAATGGAATCGAAGAAAGCATCCGTATGGATCAATTGGGAGAATACATTATGTCCCACCATCACTTGGTGATTGTTATTACCTAAGGATTTTACTGAATCATATTAAGGGACCAACCTGTTTTGAAGATATAAAAATAGTTGATGGGCAGGTTTTTCAATCATTTAAAGATGCATGTTTTGCACGGGGACTGTTGGATGATGATAAAGAATATGTTAATGCTGTCAAAGAAGCTAGCACATGGTCAACCGGAGATTTCTTGAGGACTTTTTTTTAATGTTGTTGCTGTCAAATTCGATATCTCGTCCTGGTGTATTTTGGTCGGAAACGAAGTCCCTGTTATGTGAAGACATTCTGTATCAGCAACGAAAGATAGCTGGTATTGCAGGTAATGTGATGATTTTATTAAAGTTATATACAACTTCATTACAATTATGCAATAGCTCGGTTATTGGGAAAAAAACTAATACTTTTTTCAACATTTGTTTTAGATTTGGATCTTCAACAAGAAGAACTTGAAAATATCTGTCTATCTGAAATTGAAAAGTTTCTACTTACCAATGGAAGTACAGTGAGAAATTTTGATGATATGCCAAGTGTTCTGGACAATTATGTTTCATCGTCGAACAATCGATTGATAATGAAAGAATTATCATATGATAGCCTAGCTCTTCAAAGGGAACATGATGGTTATGTAAAGTGTTTAACTCCCGAACAGGAAAGGATATATAAAATTGTTATGGAAGCGATTGAAAAAGGTGATGGAGGTGTGTTTTTTGTATATGGTTATGGTGGAACTAGAAAGACGTTTCTTTGGAAGGTATTCTCAGCTGCATTACGATCAAAAAGTGAAGTTGTATTGAATGTTGCATCCAGTGGAATTGCTTCACTTTTGCTGGATGGTGATAGAACTGCTCATTCAAGGTTTGTAATTCCAATCAACATTAATGAGAATTCAATATGTTCGATAGAGCCTAATACTGAGTTAGGTGATTTAATTAAAAGAGCAACATTGATTATTTGGGATGAAGCACCTATGACTCACAAGCATTGTTTCGAGGCTCTTGATAGAACAATGAGAGACATATCACGTTCTAGTCAACCGAACATGCAATCCAAGCCGTTTGGGGGAAAGGTAATTCTATTTGGTGGTGATTTTAGACAAATTCTTCCGGTCATCCCTAAAGGTACCAGAACAATGATAGTCAATGCTTCTTTGAATTCTTCTTATATATGGCGGCACTGTCAAGTACTAAAGCTAACTAAGAATATGAGATTAATAGTTGGTTTACAGGAAGCAGATTTGAAAGAAATAAAGGAATTTGGAGAATGGATTTTAAAGCTTGGTGATGGTCTGCTTGGTGAAGAAAATGATGGTGAGATTGATATTGAAATACCAGATGATTTACTTATTCATGACCAAGTCAATCCTATTTCTTCTCTCATTTCATTTATATATCCGGACATGAATAAGTTTTTGTGGGATTTAACGTATTTCCAACAAAGAGCGATTCTTGCTCCAACTAATGAAGTAGTGGATTCAATAAATAGAGAGTTGTTAGAGAGTCTGCCTGGTGAAGAAAAGGTTTATTTTAGTTCAGATAGTTTATGCCAATCGGAGGAAGAATCAGAGCTTAATATGGCATTGTTTCCTCCTAATGTGTTAAACAATCTTTGTTTATCTGGATTACCTAACCATAAATTAGTACTGAAACTTGGGGCTCCAGTGATGTTACTCAGAAACATTGATCAGGCAAATGGATTGTGTAATGGTACAAGTTTACAAGTCACGAAGCTCGGAAAAGTTGTGATTGAAGCAAAAATTATCACAGGGACTAATATAGGTCATCATACTTTGATTTCAAGATTGAAGATCACACCTTCTGATAAAAGAATACCAGTGAAGATTTCTCGAAGACAATTCCCACTTTCACTGTCTTTTGCTATGACAATAAATAAAAGTCAAGGACAATCATTGGAGCGTGTTGGTTTATATCTTCCACGTCCAGTGTTTAGTCATGGCCAGCTCTATGTTGCTGTATCTAGAGTAAAAAGTAGGAAGGGGTTGAAAATTTTGATTTGTGATAAAGAGAAACGTGTCTGTACAACCACTACTAATGTGGTTTACAAAGAAGTTTTGCAAAATATATGATGATACTAAACATCTGTCAACCTGGCAACGTCTGTTGGGTATAATGGAGGAACTGTTGTTAGGAAATGTTTGTTGGAAAGCAATATGATGTGCGTAAGTGTGTATAGTTTTTAATGTATATTTTAAGCCATTTTTAACACTTTTTAGCCAAGTTTTAAATTTATAAAACACGATATTTACTAACACTAAACACACATATGGGCAAGTGCACCCATCGTGAGCGTAGTATAGTGTTGGTAAGATACCGAGGCCGTCCAAGGACACAAGAGCTTTTAATACCGGTTTATCCTCAACGTCTAATCAAATCAAAAGTTTAGAAAAAAGGTTTTTAAACAAGAAAATAAAACCAACTAAAATGCTGAAAAATAAAATAAATAAAAAAACAGATAGACAAGATGAATCACTTGGATCCGACTCGTGTGTAGTGTAACCTTTGATTATTTCCGCACTTTTGCACTTTTTAAGAGATTATCTTAGTTATTGTAGTAGGCCCCTCTTTTGAAGGTGACGTTACCCTCAACCCAGTAGTTTGAGTCAGCAAGGATACAATCCTAAAGGGTCAGATTATTGAAAGATAATTAATTAAGTTATTAATTCATAATGTGGTAGGCCCCTCTTTTGAAGGTGACGTTACCCTCGGCTAAGTAGTCTGAGTCAGTAGGGATACAGTCCTAAATAGCCGGGTTAAAGTTTTAATAGTAGCTTACATATGAGGGGATCAAAGAGTTTGGACCCTCGCCATCCAATACCGGTGGGTATTGAAGGAGGTCCTATTAATTTGACCCAGGTCCTTGCAGGATCTATACACTGAACAAGGCAAGACTCTTACCAAACCGTTCCCTTAACCCCCCGACCAGGTAGCCAACATACCTCCATATAGACCGTGGAGATATGAATGGTGAAAATCTTTTATTTTATATAGACAGTAAAATAATGCCAAGACACCACAGACAAACGATAAGGAAGAATCACCTTCAACATAAGAAACTAATTATTAAAGTCATTAATACATAACCAAATAAAAAGTGCGAAAAGATTAAAAATAAAAAGTATTACACTAGACACTTGTCTTCACCAAGTGATGTAAGAGACTTAGGCAAACATGGCCTTTGATTGTCAAGAACTCTTACGATCAATCTTAGATCCCGAGACGACTCACACACTCTATGATGGATGATGGATGATGGTGGTGGATGATGGTGTTGTGGTGGTGGTGGAGTGTGGGTGAAGTGTGAGAGAGCTCGGGCACGGCCCCGTGTCCATTGGGCACGGCTCCGTGTCCACCCTCCTTCTCTTTCTTCATTAATTGCAGTTTGTCTGCATTAGTTGACCACGCCCCCGTGTCCGCTGGGCACGACCCCGTGTGCAGAAGCGTATCTGTACTATCAAGATTTCCCCAGATTCTGCGAATCTTAGAGTTGACCACAACCCCGTGTCCGCTGGGCATGCCCCCGTGGTGGGTGATAGAAGCTTCTACAACTTTGTCTTTTCTGCAGACACTTGGGCACGCCCCCGTGCTCATTGAGCACGGGGCGTGTTCAGCCTTCTGTTATCTTGTTTTTGCTTGGGAAGATGCTGTCGGGGGTCGGGCATGCCACGTTTATCCCTTTTCTTGTGATAATGTTAGATTTAGCTGCCTTTTTGCTTCTTTTGTTCATTTGAGCTCATTTAATCCTGAAAATACAAAAGGAAGACAAAAATACACTTTTTCCAACATTAGTACTAAAAAGGGTTAGTTTTATGCCACATTTGATGTAATTTATATGTTGCATTTTGCACACATCAAATACCCCACACTTGAATCTTTGCTTGTACTCAAGCAAAACTCTTTATAATGTGGCTTTACACTCCCAAATGGAATGGGTAGAAGAGAAGGTTTTTGGGCTTGTCATAGAGTGTCAGGATTCCCAAGATTCTTTATTATGTTTTATTTTTATTTTATTTACAATCATATTCGTCATGATTTATTTAAAACATTACATAAGATAAATTACTTATTAGGGCATAACATGCCTCTTTAAAATTCCATTTATATACAAGTTCACATACCTCACAGGAGATCACTCAACACTCGGCCGAAAATGTATTTTTGTGAAACACTCGAGAGCGGCATGGAATTTACTCCTACCATAAGCTTGCCAAGCAATCAGTCCTCCTCCTTTTTAACTATATACCTTTGTAAATATCAAGAGGACTTTTGGGGTGAAGGGTTAGGCTTGGGTTAAAGGTAGGTGGTTGGTTTAGTGGTTAGTAGAAAAGGGCGAAAGGCGTAAAAAGCATCGGTTTTCGTGAGACTTTTTATTTTTCATAACTTTTTATTTTGATGAAGCAATTCTTCAAACAAATTTGTTTTTGATAAACTTGTTTGTTTATTTTTGGCTTCATCATCATAAAATTTTTATTTTTATTATTATTATTATTATTTTTTTTTTGATAAGGAAGTCATAAGAAAACCGAGCTTTGTTACTAAAATAAAGGGTTTAAAATGAAAAAGATTTTGGTGGGTAAAAGGGTGTTTGGTTTGGGTTAAGAAATGAAAATGTTTAGGCTCAAAAGGGTTAACTAGGGGGATTTTGGGTAGATGGTAAAAAAAAGAAAAATAATGGTGTAGAAATAAAAAGGGTTAGTCCTAATGCCTCCATCATTTACTTACTCGGGTTTAAGTTGGTAAGGACCGGGAATGTATTGTCGTGGCAAGTTCTAGAGTCGTAAGAACCAAGCGGCTATTCACACAAGAAACGAAAAATGAGCAATTAGTTTAAAGATATGTATTTGTATGCTCAATAAAGGCTCAAAAATCACTTTTTGTGGGAATGGATTTTTATGTGATCAAGTATATATAATCAAATTTTAACTAAACTTGTCATGCCGTTTCGTAATTTTCTTATGTTGGTTCTTTTTATCACGACACTATCGGTTGTAAATTTGTAAAAATATAACCTTTTTTAGAATTTGAAACTCCCAAATTAAACCTAGACAAGTAAAAAAAAAATGAAAATTTTTGAAAAAAAAATTTGGGGTGATTTGCGGTTCCAATAGAGTTTTGTGTAAGGCTTGTAATTAGGACTTGCAAGATTCAAGGTTTTAGCATCCCCCCCCCCCCCACTTATATTACACATTGTCCTCAATGTATCCCAAAAAATAAGTTTTTAGGTTGATTGAATATGTAAAAAGGTGTGAAAAAGCAAAATTTTATGTTACTGGGCGCCTGGACACGACCCCGTGTTCAGATTGCCAGTAACAAAAATGAGTAAAAAGAAACAAAAGCCTGGGCACGGGGGCGTGTTGGGTGAGCACGACCCGTGTCCAGTTACTTGAACTGGGCATTTTCTGCAGATGGTTGGGCACGGGGCGTGTTGGGTGAGCACGGCCCGTGCTGAACCTGCTGTAACGAAGAAAAATTTGTCGGGTGTCCCTGTTTTTGTGTATGGGCTGCTCGTGCAAGTTTCCGTTGGTATCCTTCACCATCTTGAGTGTGTTTTATTCCTGAAAATTAAAACTAAATTAGAAAACATAAAAAATTAATCTAAGCTAAACTAAGGATAGTTCCGCGGAATGCCTCCGTGGTGCGCCACATTTATAAGGGTCCTTGGCTAGACCCAAAGCCAGTCATATGCTACTCAAGCGGGATGTGTTGCATCCCATGTTGCACCGTCGGAGAGCATCATCCAAGCTTGAGTCTATGACCTTCATGTAATTGACCGGATCGTCGTCTTCTACTCTCTTTCCAACTCCAAACATCATTTCCTTGTTTCCAATCCTCAATGTTAGTGTACCACCATTCATGTCTACTACTGCGTGGGCCGTAGCTAGGAAGGGTCTTCCTAAAATGGGTGGTACTTCGGTATCTTCCTCCATATCTAGTATGACAAAGTCGGCTGGGAAAACGAATTCGCCTACCTTGACTAATAGATTTTCAGCGATACCTTGTGGATATTTTACAGACCTATCGGCGAGTTGTATGCTCATTTTTGTAGGGCTTGATTTTCCTAGGCCGAGTCGGTTGAACATTGATGCGGGCATGAGGTTTATGCTAGCCTCGAGGTCGGCTAGCGCATTACGAATGGGGGATTCCCCAATCGAACAAGGGATTGTGAAGCTTCCAGGATCGATCTTCTTTTGCGGGAGTTTGTTGAGTAGCAAGGCGGAGCATTCTTCTCTTAAATTAACTAATTGCAATGATTCAATTTTCCTTTTGTTAGTGAGGAAGTCCCTCATAAATTTTGAGTACTTAGGCATTTGGGTTAGGACTTCAATAAATGGAATATTAACATGCAATTGTTTTAGTAATTTTTCGAACTTTGTGAATTGCTCATCGGTCTTTTGACGGACTAGCCGACCGGGGTATGGAATCGGAGGATTCTTGGTCGGCACTTGATTTGGTGTAGGAGCCGTCTCTTGTTGGAGTGTTGGCGAAGTTGTGGACTGGCTAGACCGGCTCGTTTCAGTTGAAGGCAATGGGGCCTCTTCGGGGCCCACGGTACGGTTTCTCAATGTAATGAGATGTACTTGTGCCTTTGGGTTTGGTTCGGTATTACTTGGTAACGCGCCTTGTGGTCTCTCGGAGAAATTTTGAGCTATTTGATTTATTTTTTTTTCAATGTTTTGAATACTAGCTTGTTGATTTCTAAAATTCGATTCCAATTGTTGAAATCGATCCGAGTTTTTCTTTTCGGTGTCGGAGATGATGCGAGATACAGTATCTTCAAGCCTCTCTCATCCCCCTTGTTGTTGAGAGAAATTTTGTGACTCGTTTCTAGGTTGCTGAAAGTTTGTTCATTGATTTAGATTTTGTTGTTTACTACCATTGCTGGGTTCTCTCCAACCAAGGTTAGGGTGGTTACGCCATCCTTGGTTGTAGGTACCCGTTGGAGGACCCGACGGCCTAGGTCTATTATCAATGTAGTTTACCGTTTCTGTTTGACCATCTAATTCTTTCATACAACTCCAATTTTCATGTGGCCCACCACACCCCTCACAAGCCATAACCGAGACCGTTTTTGCCATTTCTAACTTTTTGATTTTTGAAGAAAGGGCCTCGATTTGGGCTTGTAGAGAAGTGCTTTCGTCAACCTTATGGGCGCCCGGGGCAATAGATTTATTATCTCGGGGTGTGTGCCACTAAAAATTAGTTTGATCAATTTCCTCAATTTGATTATAAATTTCATTTGGGCGGCGATTACCTAAAAGTCCCCCGGAGCTAGAGTCAAGTGTTTGTCTTGTGTGTGGCAACAATCCATTGTAGAAAGTGGATACCTGTTGCCAAACCGCGAGACCGTGATGAGGACACTTTCTTAGTAGCTCCTTGAACCTTTCCCATGTTTCATATAAGGATTCACCATCTTCATGTGAGTAAGTATTAATTTTAGTCATTAATTTAGCCGTTTTAGCAGGAGGGAAATACTTATATAGAAACTTTTGGGCTAGTTCATCCCAGGTGTTTACCGAGATAACTGGGAGGGCGTTGAGCCAAGCCTTAGCTCAGTCTTTTAACGAAAATGGAAACATTCGAAAGCGGATGGCGTCATTTGATGCTCCGTTGATCCGAAAGGTATCACATATTTCCAAAAAGTTTGTAATATGCAAATGAGGATCTTCATCCGCAAACCCGTGAAAGGTTGCGGAATTTTGGAGCATTTGGATCAAATGCGGCCGAAGTTCGAAGTTGTTGGCATCGACATTCGGTGCATTGATAGCAGCGCCAAGATTACCTACGGTGGGTCGTAGTTAATCCATGAGGGTACGTTGGTCCGCCATCGGAAGTAGATCCCCCCGAAACTTTCTCTTGGTTTTTAGCTTTACGTCTTTTTCTTAGAAAGGGTTCGGGTTCGTCTAGAGGTTCTTTTCTGTCTCTGCTGGAACTGGAGCTCATACACTACGTAGAGAGTTCAGGTGTGCTGCCTGGGTTCCAAGTCCTGCAACGAAAACAAAAAGGAAAGTTGGTCAGATGGTTGACCACGGCCCGTGCTCAATGAACACGGCCCGTGGTAGGAGATACAGTAATTGTTTTCCGGATCCCTGTTACTGGGGAGTTTGACACGGCCCCGTGTTGCATCGACACGGCCCCGTGCTCAGCTCTCTGTAACTCGAAAAATTAAAACTGCCAGTAACAATGCTGGGCACGGCCCGTGTCAGACCAGGCACGGCCCGTGCTGAGCTCTGCAGAACTGAAAAATTAAGAAAAATCCTAAAAAAAAAATAGAAAAAATAAGAAAAACTGATTAGGCCGTTGATTTTAAGCTTTCTTAAAATCCTTGTGTCCCCTGCAACGGCGCCAAAAACTTGATGTGCGTAAGTGTGTATAGTTTTTAATGTATATTTTAAGCCATTTTTAACACTTTTTAGCCAAGTTTTAAATTTATAAAACACGATATTTACTAATACTAAACACACATATGGGCAAGTGCACCCATCGTGAGCGTAGTATAGTGTTGGTAAGATGCCGAGGTCGTCCAAGGACACAAGAGCTTTTAATACCGGTTTATCCTCAACGTCTAATCAAATCAAAAGTTTAGAAAAAGGTTTTTAAACAAGAAAATAAAACTAACTAAAATGCTGAAAAATAAAATAAAATAAAATAAAAAAACAGATAGACAAGATGAATCACTTGGATCCGACTCGTGTGTAGTGTAACCTTTGATTATTTCCACACTTTTGCACTTTTTAAGAGATTATCTTATTTATTGTTGTAGGCCCCTCTTTTGAAGGTGACGTTACCCTCAACCCAGTAGTTTGAGTCAGCAATGAAACAATCCTAAAGGGTCGGATTATTGAAAGATAATTAATTAAGTTATTAATGCATAATGTGGTAGGCCCCTCTTTTGAAGGTGACGTTACCCTCGGCTAAGTAGTCTGAGTCAGCAGGGATACAGTCCTAAATAGTCGGGTTAAAGTTTTAATAGTAGCTTACATATGAGGGGATCAAAGAGTTTGGACCCCCGCCATTCAAAACCGGTGGGTATTGAAGGAGGTCCTACTAAATTTGACCCAGGTCCTTGCAGGATCTATACACTGAACAAGGCAAGACTCTTACCAAACCGTTCCCTTAACCCCCCCCGATCAGGTAGCCAACATACCTCTATATAGACCGTGGAGATATGAATGTTGAAAATCTTTTATTTTATATAGACAGTAAAATAATGACAAGACACCACGGACAAACGATAAGGAAGAATCACCTTCAACATAAGAAACTAATTATTAAAGTCATTAATACATAACCAAATAAAAAGTGCGAAAATATTAAAAATAAAAAGTATTACACTAGACACTTGTCTTCACCAAGTGATGTAAGAGACTTAGGCAAACATGGCCTTTGATTGTCAAGAACTCTTACGATCAATCTTGGATCCCGAGACGACTCACACACTCTATGATGGATGATGGTGGTGGATGATGGTGTTGTGGTGGTGGTGGAGGGTGGGTGAAGTGTGAGAGAAGTGGTGTGCCAAGGGATGGTTTGCAAATGAGCCAAGCACCCCTATTTATTGCCTTAACAACAGCTCGGGCACGGCCCCGTGTCCATTGGGCACGGCCCCGTGTCCATTGGGCACGGCTCCGTGTCCACCCTCCTTCTCTTTCTTCATTAATTGTAGTTTGTCTGCATTAGTTGACCACGCCCCCGTGTCCGCTGGGCACGACCTTATGTGCAGAAGCGTATCTGTACTATCAAGATTTCCCCAGATTCTGTGAATCTTAGAGTTGACCACGACCCGTGTCCGTAGGGCACGCCCCCGCGGTGGGTGATAGAAGCTTCTACAACTTTGTCTTTTCTGCAGACACTTGGGCACGCCCCCGTGCTCATTGAGCACGGGGCGTGTTCAGCCTTCTGTTCTCTTGTTTTTGCTTGGGAAGATGCTGTCGGGGGTCGGGCATGCCACGTTTATCCCTTTTCTTGTGTTTATGTTAGATTTAGCTGCCTTTTTGCTTCTTTTGTTCATTTGAGCTCATTTAATCGTGAAAATACAAAAGGAAGACAAAAACACACTTTTTCCAACATTAGTACTAAAAATGGTTAGTTTTATGCCACAGTTGATGTAATTTATATGTTGCATTTTGCACACATCACAATACAACTTTTTGAAAGCATCTGATACTTGCTCTGCATTAAGCCTATCCCGAGAACACATGTTGTTAGTAACATTATTCTCTTAACATCTGTTCACTAACCTTTGTAATTTCTGTTGACTCACCTTTTTAACATGGGTTGACTAACATCTGATAGTTACTATCTATCCATCTGGCAAGCTCTGTTAGAGATAATGGATAACCGTTCTTAGGAAAGTCTGTTGGAAAGCAACAGAAGTTTTTAACAGTTAATAGACAACAGTGGTTTGCTATCAACATAATGGAATTGGTGTTGAATAAACCTATTGATCATTAATTTATATCAATTTTGTAAGTCTGCACTAATTATTTTTTTACTCTCTGTCAATATGTGTTATGCATGGTTTTCTAAGAAACCACCCGTGTTTGCACACGGTTCTTACCGCTAGTACTATATAATAAAAGAAACCACGAGGACATTTGTCATCATATTAGGGCATCTCTTATAGATAATTATTATTTTAATTTAATCTAATCTTTTCTAATTAATTATAGATAACCATCCTATTAAATATTATTTAGTTTAATATCTTATGGATAATTATTATTTAGTTTAATCTTCTTCTCATTTATAATATTATTTAGAGAAAATTACGATTTTGGCCCCTGTGGTTATATCACATTTACCTTTTTAGCCCAATTTTTTTTAACATCTGAGCCCCCAACGTCTTTTTTTCTAATCCTTTTGGCCCCTAACACTAACCCCATCCATTAAATGTTAGGGGCTAAAAGGGTTAAAAAAAGATGTTAGGGGCCAAAAATGTTAGAAAAAAAGACGTTCTCAGATGTTAAAAAAATCTTTTTTGGCCTAAAAGGGTAAAAGTGGTATAACCACAGGGGCCAAAATCGTAATTTTATTATTTGATGTATAAAATTAGATTCATTCAATTCTTACAATACACGAGGTTTTTTTAAGGATACATATATATTTTTTTATTATTTAGTACAGAAAATTACACTTATTCAAACCGTGTAATACGCATATTTGTAATTTTTTATTATTTAGTATATAAAATTACATTTATTCAACCTGTGTAAAGAATGGGGTTTTTTAAAGATGTATTATTTTATTATTTGGTAAACAATATTACATTTATTCAACTCGTGTAATACACGTGGTTTTAAAGATATAACTTTTTTATTTGGTATATAAAATTAAATTTATTCAACCTGTACAATATTGTTCTTATAGATATAACTTTTTATTATTTAATATATAAAATTATATTTATTCAACTCGTGCAATAAAGAAGGTTTTTAAAGATATATTATTTTATTATTTAGTATATAAAATTTATTTATTTAACCTGTGTAATAGACGGGGTTATAACCTAGTGCATTAAGACAAAAGGCCTACATACAATAAGCTTAATCAAACACCAAAAATGGGTTTATTGTGTTTTCATATGTTGTAAAGCCACTAAAATCCAACAATAAGTTTCTAATTACACTGGCGAAGCTTGAGATTTTCAAATGAGGGTCGAAAACGTATATACCAAAAATTCTATAAAACGGGGATCGAAAACGTATATACCAAAAAATTTCTATACGAAAACTACATACTCTTCATTACTGAGCGAAAAGTTCGGGGGGTCAGTCGTCCCCTTCCGCCCCACTATGTTGCGCCCCTGCCTAATTGTTATCGGCTTAGAGCTCTAAAGGTAGTTTAAAATATTGGATCGTAAAAGAAGTAATAAATAATTTAACTAACTAAGAAACAAGTTATAACCTACGTTTATGATTTGTTATGTTTACATGTGTATGAATAATCGGATACACATTGAAACCAACCTTTATATGCATTTATTTTTTATATAATATTTAATACGTTAAAAATGTTATCTTATATTTTTTTAGATTGTATATTATTTACCATCCCTCATTTATAAATTAACAAGCTTGTGTACCTTTAGCATGACGAAACTTATTGGATACCGTTGGGCAAAGAGTGAAGCATATGACTTTTTTCTTAACTTTTTTTCCACATTCCCTACCAATCAACACGAGTCGATTATCTCAAGTTAGGTCCCCTTATCATTCTCTCATACTTGGAAAAAATTAATCCTCTACTTCTTGGAGTATGATTCGGGTTAAATAGTCAATGGTATTAGTACAGGGTTTGATTGTAATAATTGAGTAAGTCAGGGACTAATAGTGTAATACTGTAACAAAAACAGTTAGAGGTTGTTTGTAGTTGTTATATACAGTTAGTTAGTGAATGAAAAGGGTACCGTTGACTGAGCTAATTCTTCTTCTCTGTTCTTCTTTCTCTATCCATTTCTGCACGTATCCAGGGGTGGACCTAGTGTATACCAGGGGGTAACCTCCGCTACGGCTTGGCTCGGAAAAATTTGACGTTTTTAGTGTAAATTTTGGAAAAATTTGATGTTTTTTCGATTTCGTTATGGCTTATTTATAAAACGTTACGACTTGACGTGAATCCTAGATCCGCCACTGCACGTATCAATTGGTATCAGAGCACCAATCCTCGGCCGTTCTGCAACCAAATTGATTGAAATCGTTTCGAAATTAGTAAGAATTTGATCATTTGTTTGATCAATTATATCCGTATTCTTTCAATTCGTGAATTGATCATTGTTTCGATCAATTTTGTTAATTTCAATCGGAATTAATCAATTGATTGATTAATTCTTCCAATTTGTGATGGCTTCTACTTGTAATCAGACTGAATTAGAAAAAGTGATTAAAGAACACTCTACATCTTTGTTGAAATTCGAAGCATTTATCGAGAAAGCTGAAAAATCCTTTACGGATATTAAACAAATTCTTGATAAGTTGGCCAATAACCAATTGAGATTGGATAGGGAATATTCGACATCACAAGGGGAAATCAATAGCAACACAAGAACTGATTGATTATATCGTTTGGGCAAGATAGAGTTCCTAAAATTTAATGGATCAGAAGTGGAAGATTGGATTTGTCGATGCGAGCATTTTTTTGATGTAGATGATACTCCAGAAAATTTTAAGGTGAGATATGCTGCTATTAATTTGGAAGGGAAGGCTATGAAGTGGCATTCTACTTATATCAAAACATTAGTCAAGCCAATTTCTGAGGTAACTTGGTCTGAATACTCTAGGACTATCATTGATCGTTTTTCTACAAATCTTTTCCATGATGCTATGGGTTTACTAACTTCTACGGTTCAGGTGGGACCTTTAGAAGAATATTGTGAAAAGTTTGATGAAAATCTTTTAAGAGTCACTATATGTGAGGAATATGCTGTTAGTATCTTTTTGAATGGGTTAAAACCAGAATTAGGGTGTCCTGTGAGAATGTTTGAGCCAAAATCTATGAAAGAAGCCTATAAGTTTTCCAAAAAACAAGATGCATCAAACCGAACCCTTTTAGTTAAGCCTAAATTTCATTATAACCACAGTGGGAATATTATCTTCCAAACACAATCACTCAAGCCAATTCTATTCATAATCCTGCTCCTATTTCAACCATTAAACCTCCGGCTAATACATCTCATTTACCCTTATTACCTTCTCCTACAACTCAAAAATTCACTAATACTAAATCATTGACCACGAAAGAAATGGTTGCTAAGAGATCTAGGGGGAATGTTTTTGGTGTAATGATAAATTCACTCCTACACATAAGTGCCCAAATAAACAATTGTATAGCATTGAGTTGATAGGGAATGATGAAGAGGAAGTGGAAATCACAGATGATACTGAAAGAGTTATAGATACTACCACAGCAGACCCACTCATTTCGATACATGCATTAACAGGAGTGCCTTCTTTTTCTACTATGCAAGTGGTAGGCAACATTGGTACCAAGCAATTGCAAACATTAGTAGATTCGGGTTCCGCACATAATTTTCTTAATGAGAAGTTGGCTAAGAAGATTAGTTGTCCCTTAACAGACATTAAACCTATGAGGGTGGGGGTAGCAAATGGAATTCCAATTATTTGTAACAAGATTTGCCATGATTTCCAATGGCAAATGCAAGGTTTGTGGTTTAAAGCTGATGTGCTGGTAATTCCATTAGACAGCTATGATATGGTACTAGGAATTCAATGGTTATTACCATTAGGAGACATTGTTTGGAATTTCAAAGAATTAACTATGCAATTCCAGGTGGAAAATGAAGTGTATCAATTAAAGGGCAGTCAAACTAATAGGGTGCACTACAAGAAATATGGGTGTTTACCCACACATAATTTACCTACATATGTAAATGTGTGGGTAACTACCTACACATGTTTGTATATGTGTGGGTAGTGGTTAATGATATCTTTTCACAATAACTAACACTTAATATATGTAGGTAGTATGTTTTAGCCACACTTGGCGATGGTAATTACCCACACATGTAACAAATTTTCCTTATGTGTAGGTATATTATCTACATATATGTAAAAACACCAAATATGTGTTGGTAATTGATTATGTTTACCAACACATAATATTTGTAAATAAATATGTAGATATATTATGTAAGTAAAATCCTATTATATAATTTGAAAATGACATGGAAAATAAACACCTACACATATTAAAAATGTACACTATATGTAGATATTGGATAGATACAAACAAGTTAGTTTCTATTAAACAAGGTTACATAAACTATAGGGGCTTATTATGACATTTTGTGAAACTACAAGTTGAGGGACCTATTTGTCATTCTTTGAAACTTGCTTAATAAGTTTGCTTTTAAAGTTTAGGGACTAAATTGTCATTATTGAAACTATATAAATACGGGGGGTTAAAAGTACTATTCTTGCAAACTACAAGTCTAGGGTCCTTTATAACATTTTTAAAACTTATTTATAAAGGAAATAAATATAGCTTATTTTATTTTAAAGTCTAGGGTTCATATAGTCATTTTCTAAAGTTAAACTTTAGGGGCCATTAGTGCCATTTTTAAACTATAATTAACTAAAAACACTAACTGAGTTAGTGTTTTAATAAAGGATTCCTTCAACATAACTTAACTTAGTTAGTCTTATTAACTGAACTAAACAGGGACCTTTTGTGTCACTTTTCAAAGCACAGGGACCAAACCGTCAAAACTGAAACTTGAGGGGGGGGCAAAGTGTAAATTTTCAAAATACTGAATAAAAAGGGGGTCTCCTATGCATGAGAACCGGCCCCTTCAAGATTCGAACTCGCGACCTTTTTCTTAACAAACGACATCGTAACCACTCGGCCGGGCATGCCACATCCGTTTATATCTTGATTCTTATTTCCTATATATACTAATTAGGATTTTTATATTTATATTAATTATATTCTGAAAATAAAAAGGGTTTTAATCCCAAATTGAACCGCCCCAAGCGGGACTCGAACCCGGGCATGTCCGGACACAACCAAGCGCCCAAACCACTTGAACCACTTCACCACATGTGTTAAGTTTCAGAATGCATTATATATATAATGAGTTTAATTAAATCAGTTTTACACTTATAAATATAGTTTAAATTAATTATGTAACTATATAATTTTTATCCAGAATTATTTTAATTCAGTAATACTAAAGTTCAATAATTAAAAATGGTATTCTTCTTTATTGTTTATGTATATAAACCATATTCTTCTTTTTAGATATTAATCTTCCATTTTGGTAGGATCTGTTTATGCAAAACATACAGTCAGTGGGGATAGCTGCTGACCTGTCGGGAGTGGTGCTCAGGTGATGCAGGGTTGCGGCTAGGGCTCTACTAGGATTCGGTGTCAGCTATGGTTGTGCTATTTACAAGTTAATATCAATGGTCAAGATCCAACTCTTGATTACCTTGTTAAGTTGACATGCCTTTTGATTATTTATGATTTTACTTCATTGTAGTTTACATTTGTTTCATGTATTAATCAAATTGGCACTTTGTTTCATGTATTAATCAATGGTGACGTTTGTGACATTATGTATGATTTTACTGCCTTTTAGTTTACATTTGTTTCAACACATATAAAGATCAATACCAACACATCTTCAACATTTACCTACACATAATATTATTTTTACCTACATATAAGATTACTTTTACCTACACATAATATTACTTTTACCTACACATATATTCATGCCATGTCATCCGTCACGCTAGATGCCATGTCACCTGCCACGTTGGATGCCACATCACTTGCCACATCACCTGCCACGTCGGATGCCACATCACTTGCCACGTCACCTGCCACATTAGATGCCACGTCACCTGCATTCTAAATAAATTGTTGTACTTTTAGCCACACATATAAATGTCTTTTAGCCACACATATATGTGTAGGTATAGCTTGTTATATACCTACACATAACTTATGTGTGGGTAATGGCCTATATCCACAGTCACGAGCCTACACATCATAACACTTAGTTTATGTGTAGGTAAAGACAACTACCAACATATAATATGCTTTTATCCACACATACTATGTGTGGGTGAAGACCCAAATTTCTTGTAGTGGTGGCACTTTGTTCAATGCAAACTATGAATGAGCTCCTTAATAATAAGGCACAAGTGTTACAGGGTCAGTTGTTTAGTTTACAAATGGCAGGGAGTGAAGAGGGTCAGTTTCAGCACAAGACCATAGTTCATAGTGTAGATCAACTGGATGTTATTGAAACATTATTAGGGTCTTTTGTAGATGTGTTTAAAGTGCCTACATCTTTACCACCTGCTAGGTCTTATGATCACAGAATTATATTGAAAGATGAATATCTGGTGATTAATTTAAAACCCTATAGATATCAGATGGCACCTAAAGATGTAATAGAAACAATGACCAGAGAATTATTAGAAACTTGAGTGATAAGAGATAGTACAAGTCCTTTTGCAGCTCCGGTAGTGTTAGATAAGAAGAAAGATGGTAGTTGGAGGATGTGTATTGATTATAGACGATTGAATGAAGCCACAGTTAAGAATAGTTTCCCTATTCCTTTGATAGAGGAATTATTAGATGAGTTGGGAGGGGCTTCTGTTTTCCCTAAATTGGATCTGAGGTTTGGATACTATCAAATTCAGATGTATCTTGATGATATACATAAGACAGCCTTTAGAACACATGAGGGCCATTTTGAATTTTTGGTTATGCCCTTTGGGCTGACAAATGCCCCTGCCACATTTCAGGCCTTAATGAATCACACATTCAAGCCTTTATTGAGAAAGTCTGTTTTGGTATTTTTTTTGATGATATATTAGTTTTCATCAAGAATTTAGAGCAACATTTCATTCATCTTAGAGAGGTTTTGGAACTATTGAGGGCTAATCAGTTATATGCTAAGAAAAATAAATGGTCTTTTGGTGGGAGATCAGTGGAATATTTGGGGCACATTATTACTAATGAAGGGGTATCTACAGATCCCAAAAAGATTGTAGCTATACAAGAATGGCCTATACCTAACAACATTAAGCAGCTAAGAGGTTTTTTGGGGCTATCTGGTTACTATAGAAGATTTATTAAATCTTATGGGATCTTAGCTAAGCCTTTGACAAATTTGTTGAGGAAAGATAGTTTTTTATGGAATGAAGAGGCTGAAAAGGATTTTGTGCTATTAAAAGAAGCTTTGTGTTCTCCACATGTGTTGGCATTACCAGATTATTCAAATCCATTCATCTTAGAGACTGATGCATCTTCAAGGGGTATTGGTGCAGTATTGATGTAAGATTCTCATCCTTTGGCTTTTATAAGCAAAGCTTTGTCACCAAGACAGTAGGCCTTTTCTGTCTATGAAAATGAGTTGTTGGTTATCATCTTTGTTGTTAAGCATTGGCAACACTATTTGACTATTAGTCATTTTGTTATAAGAGCTGATCAGAAGAGCCTTAAACATCTGTTAGAGCAGAAATTAACCACACCCTTGCAACAGGTTTGGCTGTCAAAATTGATGGGTTTTGACTATGAAATTGTATATAAAAAGGGGTTGAGAATAAGGTAGCTGATGCCTTATCCAGAGTTCAGGGTCCTACATTATTCACTACTACAGTCTCTTCTATGGATCTTGCATTGTTTGAAAAGATAAAAAAATTCTTGGGAAGATGACATTGGACTGTTTCAACAGTTGCAAAAATTGAAGGCTGGGGGTTAAATAGATCATTATCATTGGGATGGAACTTTGTTTACAAAGAAAGGAAAGGTCTTGATAGGGAAGGATGAAAGATTACAAGAAGAGATCATTAAATTGTGTCATGATTCTGCTATGGGGGGACACTTAGGAGTTCATGCCACTATTCAGAGACTTAGAAGCAGGTTCAGGTGGAAAGGATTGAATAAACAAGTGATGTGACAACCCGCAATTTGACGAGTCTTTTCCTTGTTTTGATTCCTGGTTACTTGCGTGTATGTTATCTGATAAATTAAAATGTTTAATTATAAGTGAATGATTATGAGTCTATGTGTTACTAGAATGTCATATGTATGAATGTGTTAAATGTAGTCGCACGTGATTCCCGAGTCGCACACTCTTCCTCCGACCGCACATTCTTTTAAAACCTTGTGGGTTCCGTAAACCCAAAGGCCCAAACTCAAACTGAGCCCAAAGCTTCTAAGCCTAAAACAAGTCCGAGCCCGGGTTCCCTCATTTATCACGCATAGGAGATGGATCGATTTCCATCTAATTACAAGCAGCATGAATAACAAACCCTAATCCTCTCTAACCTTCGACGGCAACCTTCTCTCATCATCGAAGCTTCTTCTCGGCGCTAACACCTTCCCCAACATCTCATAGTATGTTTATCTTGTGTTAATTGAATGTCTATGAATTACATGTGATTGTGTCTTTGGTTGTCCGAGTCCGTGTGAATCATCATGGGGTATTATTCATGTATGGCAACTGATAGAAAGCATGGTGGATTGTATGAATTAGAATCAATAACTTACATGCCTAGGAGATAAACTCATGATGTAATGTTTTATGTGTACAAACTGATCGATGAAGATTGACTGATTAACATAATGAATGGTGAACTAGGGCTGCATAGTTAGAACATGTTGTGCTACTCGATCCAATTGGATAGGGAGTTAGGATGTCGATTTCGGTTGATGATCATATAATGAGTTCATATTATGATAATCATGACTATTGAATGAATTGATGTTTATGATAAATTGGGTATATGATCGTATGGAAAGTGTTTGATTTTGTAACTGATTGACCGAATAATGTGGAATTGAGTAACTGACCCCATACACGGACCAACCACACATCACATGGGTTGCACAGTGCAACTTGCACACTCCGGATCACACACTTGTGTGATGTACTCACACTTGATGCAGAAAGTACACCCAAGTGATGCATATCACACACTCGTGTCTTGGTCACACACCATAGCTCAGTCGCACAATGCCTTGGGGTCACACAGTTCATCGGATTGACATGTGATTGGGCCAAACATGTTACTGGGCCGTACACCAGCTACTGGGCCCTAAACAGTGAGTAAACTACATGGTATAAGTCGGTCACACACATGGGGGCTAACCGTATACTCTTGTTGGGCCTTAAATTGGATTGGCTGCACATTGCTATGATGAATGAATGGACTGATATGCGGACGTGTAGCGGTAATGTAAACTGATATGAGACATGAA
The DNA here is from genome assembly GCA_030545235.1 of Helianthus tuberosus. Lineage (NCBI taxonomy): Eukaryota > Viridiplantae > Streptophyta > Magnoliopsida > Asterales > Asteraceae > Helianthus > Helianthus tuberosus. The sequence goes on along the minus strand of CM060431.1, from coordinate 132,800,346 downwards.
TGCCTGTTATGTGAATATACAATGTTAGTGGACTATTTTGTGGCATGAATAACTATTATGACTCATATGATAAAATGTGTAATCCTTGTACGCTGCTTGTGTAATATGTTTAAGAAATACGTGATTTAAGTGTATGCGAAACTGATTATCATTGATAACCATGCTAGGACTTGGTTGACCAACTTGAACACGTAACTTGATATACCGAGCAAACCTAAGGTGAGTTTACTACTTCTTGAGCATGCGTCCCGGTGGGTGGGACAAACAAACGGGTATTCCTGAGAGGAATACGTCTTTTCTGGGTTAAACTGGGATGTTGGATAATACACCCACTCCTATCACCTTAAGTCCCATCTTCTACCGAATTAGTTACCTGAGAGGTAACGGGGTATTAGTTGATAGCGCTATTAGGCTTGGCAACCTCACACCGTACCTGAGAGGACGGGCGTGAACTAATGACCTTAAATCATGACCAATGTTTGATAGGGGCATTGGGGACGGGCAAACAAACTGACGCCATCTTGTGGTATCGAGTTATTATTAACATTGCTTTTGAACTGAACTAAACACTTGGCAACTAAACGTTTTTACAAAAACTGTGAACTCGCCAGCTTTGTGCTGATACACTTGTTTGCATGCTTGTAGGTCGATAGATTCTTGGATATAGATCTTGCTGTCTGGGATTGCTGGAGTGGTCATGGGTCGAGAAACTTGGAAACACGTGACAAATCCATTGGTTTTCATACATTTGGTTTTGAAACATTTGAACAATGATTTATATCATGCTTCCGCTGAACGTGTTGGTTTTACGTTATGTTTTGAGAATACTGTATCGTAATAAATGGGAACTTTTATTTAAATATTTTTATCATTAGTTCAATGTGATTAGTGGCTGGATCCTGGTACGTCACATGCCTCGCGGGGTTTCTACATGTGATATTTTGGGGGTGTGACAAGTGAGACAGTATATCAGGGGTTGTACTATTTGTCAAAGGACAAAAATTGAAAATGTTGCTTATCCAGGATTGTTGCAGCCTCTTCCCATTCTTAAATATGTTTACTCTGACATATCTATGGATTTTGTAGGAGGTTTTCCAAAGATACAGGCTAAGGATACCATTTTAGTGATCATTGATAGGCTCACTAAATATGGGCATTTTATACCCTTAGGCCATCCTTACAAAGTAGAAATTGTGGCTCAATTGTTCCTTGATAATGTGTTCAAACTGCATGGCTGGCCTAATACTATAGTGTCAGACAGGGATCCAGTGTTTATCAGCAATTTTTGGAAGGCTTTCACAAAAATGCAAGGTATTCAACTAGCTTTATCTACTGCCTACCATCCTCAATTTGATGGTCAGACTGAAGTGGTGAACATATGCATTGAATCTTACCCAAGAAGCATGACTTTGGCAACTAATACATCATGGTTGAAGTGGGTATCACTTACATAGTATTGGTATAACACTAATTTTCACACTTCTATCAACACCACTCCATTTCAGGCCTTATATGGTTATCCTCCTCCTATATTCATTCCTTATATTCCTAGAGATTGCTCTAATGAGACAGCGGATCAGATGTGTATTGAGAGGGAAGGAGTCATTAAGGAATTGAAGCATTCTTTGTATCGTGCCCAGAATCGCATGAAACAATTGGCAGATAAGAACAGAATTGAAAGAGAATTTGCAGTGGGTGATTGGGTATTTCTCAAGCTTAGACCTTTTTGCCAAATTTCTCTTAAAAATTTCAAGCCAAACAAGCTTAGCCCTAAATATTATGGACCCTTTTCGATAGTAGAAAAAATAGGGAAGGTTGCATATAGGTTAGACTTACCTGCAGAAGGACAGATGCATCCAACATTCCATGTATCTTTGCTCAAACTTGCTAAAGGGGATCATTCTCAGATCATTCCTCTTCCCAAGCAACCAAGGTTCCTGTTCACTCCAGCTACAGTAATTGAGAAGAGAATGGTGAAATGTCATAATTGAGCTAGAGTGGAAGTACTAATAAGGTGGAAATACTTACAAGTTTCTGATGCTACATGGGAGGATTTAGCAGAAATGCTGGCCAGATTTCCTGATTTTGATTTCAATTTTGAGGGCAAAATTTCTTAAAAGGGAAAAGTGTTGATATGGGTTAAATAGTCAATGGTATTAGTACAGGGGTTTGATTGTAATAATTGAGTAAGTCAGGGACTAATAGTGTAATATTGTAACAAAAACAATTAAAGGTTGTTTGTAGTTGTTATATACAGTTAGTTAGTGAATGAAAAGGGTACCGGTGATTGAGCTAATTCTTCTTCTCTGTTGTTCTTCTTTCTCTATCCATTTTTGCACGTATCAAAGTATAGAGCTTGAGTTTATGAGCTATTTGCCTTCTCCACTCCTGTAACTCTCTCAAGTGACACCTTTGGTTTTATATTATCATTCATTGTTAATTTTGTTGACAGTTTGATACCTTTCGCTATATGAACACAAATGATGTTCTTAACTTCTTTGGATTCATTTTCTTCATCATATGTTTCATTGACTTCATGACTCTCCATCATGTAACATCTTTTGTTACACTTCTCAAGTCTATTGACTTTTCATCACTTCTATTTTCTACTTTCATCTTTGTTACTTGTGGGATTGTTCTAGTATGGATGATATCAGTTTCCTTTCCCTAGATGTGTTGCATCAACACCATGTTGCCAAGATTTGCCTAACATGACATGAGAAACATCCATGTTGACCATATCACTAATGACCTCTTGATTATAGGTTATCCCAATAGAAATTGGAAGCCTACAAATCTGAATCCTTTTGATGGCAGCTCATTCATGTAAGTGCAGTATCTGGTGACTGAATATATCAATGTCAGACAGAACTGATAGCAACAGTTAAGGGGGAGTCTGTAAGTGCAGTTCCTGCCCGGTAACTGTGCTTTATCAGTTCTGGTCAACGGTCAACAAAGTCCAAGCCAAGTCAAGAATTCGGACGCTTTATCAGTTCCAAGTTTATGATGTTAAACTCGGATTATTTGATTATTATTGTTGTCTGAATTATTTGTTTTGTATCCCGGACAATATGTTTTGTCCGGGTTTAGTCCCTAGTCTATATATGTGTGTTGTATATGGTAGATTAGGGCAACCCTTGAGAAAGCTGGGTGCACCTCTCACAAGATCCCATCCATTCTCCATCAGTGTGTGAATTCTAGATAGAGAGTGGGATACTATGTGTTAGTGAGAGAAAGCTAGGTTTAGATCTTTGTGATCTAAACCAGCTTGTAGATGATGTACACTCCTTTGGTTTGTGTAATCTATGATGACTGATTCAATAATAAAGAGATTCATCTTCTACATCTTTCTATCTTTGGTGTTTATGATTGTTCTTCATGTCTTGAATCAAGTGCAATGTTTGATGTTCGTTATCGATCCGGTGATTTAACAGTGGTATAAGAGCATGGTTACCGATTCGGAATGGTCTAACCGCCTTCCGAATCACCATTGCTCTTGATTTGATGTTTGTTTCCGCCAAACATCTTGAAGACGTGAAGATTCTGCATAAAACTTGAAGAAAATGAAGCTGTTCGTCGGCTGTGATGGTTTTTCTTGTTGCAGTTCTAGGGTTTTGATCTGAAAAAGGATTGTCCGAGTTTAAAACTTTGTGTTTGTGTTTCCGGGGTTTTGGTGAACCAGTGTGAAGTCACACTGGGGAAATAATCCGGAAGCTGGTTCTCAATCTAGGTCCGAGTTTCACACCTCATTTCTTGGTCCGAGTTTTCCACTTTTAGTAAAAGTTGTCCGAGTTTTACTTAAAAGTTCTAGGTCCGAGTTTCATTTTAAGTCATTTGTTGTCCGAGTTTTATAAAAGATTCCAAGAGTCCGAGTTTTGAGAAGTTCAAATCTTCCGAGTTTGAGTTGGTTTAACTCTAAAGGGTCAGAGTTTAGTCTACTCCAAAAGGTCCGAGGTTTGTCTACTCCTTTGATAGTCCAAGTTTTAAGTTCCAAGTTTTAAGTTCCAAGGTTTAAGTTCCAAGTTTTAAGTTCCAAGGTTTAAGTTCCAAGGTTTAAGTTCCAAGTTTTAAGTTCCAAGGTTTAAGTTCCAAGTTTTAAGTTCCAAGGTTTAAGTTCCAAGGTTTAAGTTCCAAGTTTTAAGTTCCATGGTTTAAGTTCCAAGTTTTAAGTTCCAAGGTTTAACTTCCAAGGTTTGAGTCCAAGGTTTAACTTCCAAGGTTTAAGTCCAAGGTTTAAGTTCCAAGGTTTAAGTCCAAGTTTTACCTATACTTTATTTAGTCCGAGTTTTATATCTTCAGTACACTGTTCCGAGATTAGTCTTTCGGATAGCAGCCCCCGGGTTTCTTTAGAGCTTCCTTTATTTCTTTGCTTGTTTCGAACTCCTTTGTATTTTACATACGGTTCTGATGATCTGATCCAAGGTTTCAAGAGCTTCTGGGTTTTACGGGTTCCAAATTTGCTAAGAATTCCGGGTTACCTGGGGTACCAGATTTTTAGCTAAATTTAGAAGTTTGTGTTGTTCGGAAGTTTCGAGTTGTGCATGTTCCGAGTTTTTCTAGTTATTCCGGGTTACCTGGGGTACCGGATAACTAACTAAGAGTCAGAATTATGTGTAGTTTGGAAACTTGAAGTCAGTTTCGGATTATCGAAAAGTTTTATGGTACTTATGTTGTTCGGATCAAGTGAGGAGGTGAAGAGAATAAGACTTGCTTGGACTTCTGTATTGTTTACAAAGAAAAAGGGGGAGTAAAAATTTTGAAGTTCCTATTTTCTTTGTAAATCAAAAGCCCGTGGTGCTACATCGAAACAAGTTCATGTTTACTATCTTTGAGATTAACTTAGTGTTAATCTTACCGGTGGCGAAGTGTTTAAAACATGAATCATGTTAGAGCTAGTTTATGATTGAGTTTTGTCAAGTTTGTTCGAGGTTTAATCAAGTGTTGACGTGATGAAGCAAATTGTTCGTTTGGCAACTAGTTGAAGGTCAAGCCTTTATCGTATGCCGGTTAGAGTAGAGAAGATTAGTCTTCTTGGTCCCTCTTCCAAGTTGGTGACTGATCAGATTCTCGAAATAGGGGTTCTTACATTGAGGGGGAGATTGGAGACGAAAGTCATCGGGTAATTGGTGGATTCGTGAAGATACGAGATTGGATCTTGAAGATTCGAGACGAAATGATTTCAGACACTCGGTTGAAGACTCTGATCAAGATGGTGGATGTACATATTCGGAGTTTGGTTTATTATTAACTTATTGAACCAAACTTCATGCCTTTGCGGAATTTGAAGTGTTTGATGGGGCATTGGAAATCCGACGTTTCGTTCTTCTACCGGTTAAGTTTGAAGATTAATGTATCAAGCGATATTCTCACATGTTGTTGTAAGTCGGTTCGCGTTAATTTGATTCGGGAGAAGTTTGAGGGGGAGGATCTACAGTGTTTGATGTTGGATTCTTCGGGTTTCTCAAAGCGGCCTTAAGTGATCGTCAGCAAGTCTTTTATTAGAAGGGTTGAAAATCGTTGTGCTATGCCGAAAAGATCAAGTCTCAGCCAAAGTTGAAAACAGGCATGATATCATCAGTCAAGGGGGAGTCTGTAAGTGCAGTATCTGGTGACTGAAGATATCAATGTCAGACAAAACTGATAGCAACAGTTAAAGGGGAGTCTGTAAGTGCAGTTCCTGCCCGGTAACTGTGCTTTATCAGTTCTGGTCAACGGTCAACAAAGTCCAAGCCAAGTCAAGAATTCGGACGCTTTATCAGTTCCAAGTTTATGATGTTAAACTCGGATTATTTGATTATTATTGTTATCTGAATTATTTGTTTTGTATCCCGGACAATATGTTTTGTCCGGGTTTAGTCCCTAGTCTATATGTATGTGTTGTATATGGTAGATTAGGGCAACCCTTGAGAAAGCTGGGTGCACCTCTCACAAGATCCCATTCATTCTCCATCAGTGTGTGAATTCTAGAGAGAGAGGGATACTATGTGTTAGTGAGAGAAAGCTAGGTTTAGATCTTTGTGATCTAAACCAGCTTGTAGATGATGTACACTCCTTTGGTTTGTGTAATCTGTGATGACTGATTCAATAATAAAGAGATTCATCTTCTACATCTTTCTATCTTTGGTGTTTATGATTGTTCTTCATGTCTTGAATCAAGTGTAATGTTTGATGTTCGTCATCGATCCGGTGATTTAACAATTCATGAACTAGCCAATCTAATAATATCGGATGGGGTTGGATTGGGAGTTTCAACCCATTATCGAAGGCTTGTGACACGAGATTCTCACTAGTGTCATTGTTGTTGATTGACACGAGGTTCTCCCTATAATAATAATAAGCTTAATTAAACACCAAAAATGGGTTTGTTGTGTTTTCATAGGTTATAGCCATTAAGATTTAATAATAATTGCATTTGAACATCCTGCTGAGAGCTCTAAAGGTAGTTTAAAATATATCATAAGAAGTATCAAATAATTTAGCTAATTGAGAAACAAGTTATAACCTAGTTTTATGGTTGTATGTGTCTAAATAATAGACCGTCATGAAAACCAAACTACATAAGCATTTATTTTTATTTATAATATTTTATATGTCATAAATGCTTTGTTACATTTTTTTTATAAATTGTATATTATTTACCAATCCCTACTTTTTAATTAACAAGCTTTTATACTTTTGGCAGGACGAAATTTATTGGATACTTTCACAGGAGAAGGTACTTTTGAACAAAGCATGAAGTGTATAGCTTTTTTTCCATCTACTTCCACATTCCCACCAATATGAGTTGATAATTTGAGCTATTATCTCCTTATTTGTTTCTTGGGAGCTTTAATTGATGAGCCATGTTGTTTAAATGTTAAATCACTTGTTCTTTTACAATTTAATACTTTAGTAATTATTAATAGTTCTTACATTTTCATTTTTTTTTGTTGAGGTTGAGAAATGGCCTAAAAGTTTGATGGGCTTAAAGATGTTGCTGGGTTTGACAAGAAAGATGCTAGGCTGCTGGGAACTTGCTGGGCTTGTCTTATAAAAGGGGAGTTGCTATGGCTTATGGTTAACAAGTTCCGGATTATCCAGGTATCCAGTTGTTATGTGGGGCTTATAAAAAGACTCAGTGTCTAATTTCTCAGTAGTTCATTCCGGATTTCATTACGATCTGCTACTCTCTCTAAAGGCGAAATTAGGGTTTCTCTTTGTCTTGGCTTGATTCATCTTGTATCAAGATTTGTGAGTGTTCCTGTTAGTTTCTAGTCTGATTATCATGTTGATAATCAAGTGAGAGTTTGAGTGTTTTTTTGTTGTTATATTTGTAAGTCGATTTGATTCGTTTAGGAATAAAATCTTTGGTTTGGGTACATTTACGTTTAGATCGGATTTCATACCATGTTTTTAACACATGTACCTTCTCAACTCATATAAAACTCTTAATCGACACAAGTAGTTTTATATTATCATCTATTAACAATTTTGTTGATTGCGATACTTTCCATCATATGAACATAAATGATGTTATTAACTTCGTTGGATTCACTTTCTTCATCATATGTTTCATTGGCTTCATGGCTCTTCGTATCCACTATATTAAGATCTTATGTTACACATGGATTAATGTCTTCCTTGTATTATTTCTTTAGCATATCACATTCGTTGGGCACACATGTACCTTTTTCTATCATAAAGGCTTCACAACATCTGGAACCAAGTCTATTGACTTTTCATCACTTTCTTTATCTACTTTCGTCTTTGATACTTATAGTTTTGTTCTAGTATGCATAATAGTTGCTTCCTTTCCCGACTCCGAGTGCATGCATGTTCTACTTCCCTTAATGTGTTGCACCAGCGCCATGTTACCAATATCTGCCCAACTACATGACGTGAGAAGCATCCATATCAACCACATCACTTATGACTTTTTGATCATAGGCTATCCCAATTGAAACATGAAGCATACATGCCTTAGTCACTTTAATGGCATCTCATTTTGTGATACAACCAATCTAGTAACTTCAAATGGGGCTTCGTTGTAAGCTTCACTCCATCGTTGTTGATTAATGCGCATTTGTTCTATTCGATGGAGCATTTTAATTGAAAAAGATATTGTGTATCTCTGAACTAGCTTCTTTAACTTCAGATTCCTCGACCAAACCAATAAAAGAGTCTTTGTCATTCTCAAAAACTCATTGGTGTTCCTATTGCCACCAACGCCCTCATTGTTAGGGCGACAATGAGTGACATTATAGTTACGACCCCTCTCGAATTTACCAGTCACTTAGGTGCATGCGATTGAGGCACATAATTCTTAAAGTTTCATGGTGGTTTTGGCTAACTTGGCAGTGGGATCCTCCACTACACACCACAGTTTTTCAACCTCGCGCCTCTCTATATTGGGACGAGGCTGTTGAACACCTTTGGCACTTTGCCATCAGGATGCTGCTAACGAGATGTCAAGATGTGATACCATCTTGAGCGGAAGCAAAGGTACATATAATAATCTCAAAATAACAACATTGATCTACCAAACCATCATATATATCTCCCTTTTATAGGATGAGTCTAAATAACCGGAAGCAATGGAATACCCATATTCTCATAAGAGGCAACCTCAAGTTTTTCTGAATTTTCATAAATATCTTGAGGAAACTTGAGGAGGTTATTCCCATCCATTACAATCAAGAGTGAGAGATTTGGGTAATTAAAGTCTACAGGAAATCTAGAAATACCTGTGCACTTTAATAAAAGTCTTTCATAAGACTCTTTTGCATCCTTGTTTATAAGCTGATGTCCAGACATATTATCATGGTAGACTATTGAAGCTTGTTTGACTTTTGAAAAATTACTTAAAGCAAAAACACGCACCAGATCATGCATCTTTACACATCCCATGCGATCACTTTCTGTCAACAAGTTTGCTTGTATGAGGTTGTTAACACATATGATTGTTCGTCTTCTTGCTTCTGCTAAAGTACCCACCTTAGTAAACAACTTCAATCCCCATCCATATCTCATCAAGTCCTCGATAGGAATATCGAAGTCTTCAGGAAATAAGCCACTAAGAAGTTTATGCCTTTTCTTTTCATGAAAAAATCGAAAGTACTCGCCTAAATTGAAGTTTATGCCTTTTCTTTTCACTTTTCTCCGCACTTCCACCGATCCACGTAGGGGTCGATTATTTGAATTATTGGTCCCTTATGAGTATTATCTTTATTTTAGCATTGGAAAAATTAAACCACGTGATGGAATGTTGATACGCGACAGTTAATTCGAGTGTGATTTACAAAAGACATTTACGTAGTAAATAACAACTATAATACTAAGATTTTCTTTTACGTAGATGAAAATAAAAGCGGGACTTTAATGTTGTGATATAAACATCTGAAAAAATCAAACCTACTATTATTTTTCTTTTCATAAATAAGCTCCAACTTATAAGTTTTTGTTTACTGTAATATTTAATATATAGTTTAATCAAGATTGTTGTATCAGATATTTTTTTTTTTTTGAAACGACGAATGTTACTCGACTAAAACTCTTAAATACATCAAATTAATCACAATCTACCCCATGTCAAAGAATTAAACCCTCATCTTCTCCGATGAGGTAAAAACCTCTATCACCCGGTCAAAATTAAAATGACTCAAATAAATTAGTTGGGCTACACTATTTAAAGATAAAAAGATGAGATCATGTTTGGCGACAAATTAGGTCATGATGCATTTGATGGTTCCAGATATTCATCGAACAAAGTATTGAAAATGATAAGATAAAAGTTCTTTTAATATAGTTTTTAACAAGGTGGCATGTCATTCGTAACCCCGTGGCAAGTCACTAACCCAATTTCGTTTTTCCTGTTGACCACAATTATCTTTGCTTGTCGGACCCATAATTAAAAAAAAAAAAAAAACAAACTTAGCATAACGATTAATCTGTCTTTATTTATCTAATTGCGTGTTCATATAGAACTCATAAATCATATAAAATCAAAGTAGTAGTTAAAAGTTGGTCATGGCTTTTTCTTGTTTCTATTTTCTTATGCTGGTTTTGCCCATTTCTAAATCCGTATACTTCCAAGTACCTCGTTTCGATTCGACTGCAAATGACGTGGTCTATATAGGCGATGCAGCACCGTCTTTCGGCTCAGTGAATTTCAACAGTATTGTCTATTGTTGTCGAGTTGGCCAAGTTTTATACAAACAAAGAGTTCCGTTATGGGACTCGAATTCGGGGCAGTTATCAGACTTCATTACTCATTTCTCTTTTGCGATCGACATAGAAGATTTTATGCCATACGGCCATGGCATCGCTTTCTTCATCGCACCAGTTGGTTTCACAAGTCCTCTCAACTCAGCTGCGGGTTTTCTTGGACTTTTTAACTCCACAACGAGTGATGATCCGTCTCAAGGCCCGATTGTTTCGGTAGAGTTTGACTCGTTTTCCAATCAAGAGTGGGATCCTCCGTTTGAGCATGTTGGAATCAATAGGAACTCGCTTTCTTCTGTTAGTTACGCTAGCTGGAATGCTAGTTTGTATAATAAACAAACTGCAAATTGTTGGGTTTCGTATAACTCCACCACCAACAATCTCAGTGTCTTCTGGACGTACGAAAGGAACCCGAATTATCATGGGAACTCGAATCTGTCATATCGGATTAATCTCAAAGAGGTTCTTGTTAGCCGAGTTTATTATGTACTATAGTTGTTATTATTTGTTTTATCATTTATCAAGTTTTTTAGTCATTATGCTATATCTAGGTTGAATATTAACATAGTTATTAACCTTTTATCATTATTATTAATCGTTAGCTTTATCATTGTCATTTTCATTATAATCTCTCTATATAAACATATCTGGTTTTCAGTTATTCATGATATCTCTTTTAGGTTCTTCCGTCATGGGTCACCATCGGCATAACCGCTTCTACCGGTCAGTTCATGGAGAAACACACACTTCAGTATTGGGACTTCAATTCCAGCTTAGATATAACAGAGGAAAGCAAAACAATATCACAAAAAGTGAAGTTAACAGTGGGCATAACAGTGCCATTAGGTGTTATATCAACAGTATGCATACTCGCATACACGATTCGTTCAAGATTCCGAAAAAGAGAAAGAGAGGAAGCAGCGGAAACTATCAACTTAACCTCGATTAATGAAGATCTCGAACAAGGGGCAGGCCCCAAAAGATTTTCTTACAGGGATCTTGCTCTAGCTACTAATAACTTCACTGATGATTTAAAGTTAGGTGAAGGAGGATTCGGGTGTGTCTATAGAGGATTTCTGACGCGTGAACGAAGACTAGTGGCGGTTAAAAAGATTTCGAAAGGATCGAAACAAGGGAAGAAAGAGTATATAACAGAAGTCAAGATCATTAGCAGTTTAAGGCACCGAAACTTAGTGCAACTCATCGGTTGATGCCACGATGAAAATCAATTTCTACTAGTGTACGTGTTTATGCCGAATGGTAGTTTAGATTCTCATCTGTTTGGGAACATGCCCCCTCTTGCTTGGGGCTTAAGGTACAAGATATCATTGGGTTTAGCTTCTGCATTGTTGTATCTTCATGAGGAATGGGAACAATGTGTGATACACCGCGATATTAAATCAAGCAACGTGATGTTAGACTCAGGGTTCAATGCAAAGCTAGGGGATTTCGGGTTGGCTAGACTTATGGACCATGAGTTAGGCCCACAAACCACGGGTTTAGCCGGAACTTTGGGCTACATGGCACCTGAGTATGTACGAACCGGCAAAGCTAGCAAGGAGTCAGATGTATATAGTTTTGGGGTGGTTGCTATTGAGATTTGTTGTGGAAGAAAAGCTAGAGATTGCATTGATGATGATTCTGAAATGGCTTTGGTGGATTGGGTTCGGTTTTTGTATAAAAAAGGAGAAATTTTGTTGGCAGTGGATGAGAAATTGAATCAAGATTATGATGAAGAGCAAGCTAAGCGGTTGATGATGGTTGGGTTATGGTGTGCACACGCTGATCGCAGGTCAAGGCCGTCCATAAGGCAAGCGATTCAAGTGCTTAATTTCGAGGCTGATGTTCCTGATCTTTCTATGAATGAACCTGTTATAGAGCATTATGCATCGAATAATCAGTCAAGCAGTTCCGGCGACCCATATTTAACTTCTTCGAGTATTCATATTGGTCGTTAAACAAGTACGGTTTTTGTTTGTTAAAAGACCCGAGTGTTTTTATTATTTCATATTTGTAAATATACTTCTTTCTTGTGATATGTTATTAGATTGTATTTGTTGGTACGTATGAATGCTTAGCAGTTAACTAAATATATTAATTTTATCTATGGGAAAGATTGAAAACAAGTTCTGGATTATAAATTAAAAAAGTGGGTTAGAGAGGGTCTAAGTCAAGGGTGGAGACTGGAGAGGGCTCTCCTGGTCCAACCCGCAAGTACTCACACCACTATTCAATAATTTAATTCAACCCAAAAGAGGGGCACCCTCTTTAGGTGAACCCACTACCCACACCACCATCAAAAGCATCGCTTGAAAAGTGGCTACTCGTCCCGAGTTGTACAACTCGCCTCCCATACACGCATGGGTCGTGGCAGTGTACCCATCCCAACACGCCTGAGCCGCTACCAATCAGGTATTGTGCCCCCTCCACCCTAAGATGGGTATAACTTTTTATTCGTGGGGAGCTGCATGGCCATAAAATGTGAATAAAAATGACAGAATAGACCAAATCATTTGACAAACCACCAATTATAAAATCCAAATTCAAGTGTTTGGACCCCAATTTTGACTTTGATGGTTTTTCTCTAAAGTTCATGATTTTGAGTGATTCCACTTTTGGCGCGGAGCGGAAGCAAAGTAAAAGAAAATCATCTTTATGAAGAAAATTGGAACATAATCGAATTACGAAAATCAATATCAAGCTCCCTTTTAATGGTATCAATGGGCACAACAATTAAAATGGGCACTTGGTATCAAAGCCATTCCTATGCAATTGAAGAAAGCACAGCAATTAAAATGGGCACTTTGTATTGGTATCAAAGCCATTCCTATGTTTCAATCTTTCCAATTTTCAACCCATTTATTGGGTCATGAAAACCAGATAAATGATCGTAACAGGGGTTCTCTTCTTCACAATCGATATCGAATCACACGGTATCTTTCATTCTTCATGAACGATCTCACAGGTTTCTCTCTTCTTCTTTTGGGTCATCAAGATCGACTAACACAATCTTTCTTCACAGGTTATTTTCCCATGAGTATCACGCTCTGATACCAATTGATGGAATCAGTGTTTACACGTTTCACACACAGGTTTGGAACAGAAAGATTAGAGAGAAAAGTTTGGCAAACACAAATTCCATTAAGTTACAAATGAATATGTACAAGCCTATTTATAGTGTTGGATGCCTTCGGGAACAAGGCAATGCCTTGGGTAACAAGTAACTAGACTTAGGATAAAATAAATAATAACATAATTATAATCTAACTTAGGATAATTAGGATAAACACAATTATATTTCTATCAGATCACATACTCTCACTTATAATTGCTAGAATGATCGATGATATTATTGTAACTAAAACCAGTTTAAGCAGAGACTTAGAACTTGAAAAAGAAATAACCAAAGACTAACAAACCTAAAAAAATGCGGACACTGCCTAATGACTCGATTGCACAATGTCCACGTCTGCAGAATCAACAATAAAGACACAACTGACTCAACTAAACATTAAAGACTTGTTGTTTATGAACGAGTTCCTGAAGAAGTTTCCTCATCCATACTGCTTGACACGCAGCTACTAATAACTGCTTATTAGAACACTAGGTAATTGCTTCAGTCACAAGCAAGAATACTGTGGCAAAATAACTTTTGCCATCTTCATATGAGCTGGCCCACTCACTATCAGTATACCCTTCTAGTTGAATTTTGTTCGCCCGCTCATACCATAGCCCAAGACTTTAGTGTACCAGCAATGTACCTGAGAATTGTTAGAAGTACTAATGTTACTTAAATATTATTAAACTTTAGTTATGTTCCATTATTCGAACATGTATGTAATTATGATATGTAATTAGTGTTGGACTCCGAATGAATTTGCAGCGGATAAACAGGATTTCGGAACATCAGTGGACATATTTGTGAATGAGTTTAAGAATGCAGAAATGAAAGAATGAGTTTGAATGATAAGGAACGATCAAGAAATGGACAAAATAAATGTGGAATAATCTGTCTTGGTGCCGGAAATAGTTACCGGACATTACATATATATATGTGTGATTATGGCGGTTAATCTTGGCGGCAATAACTGTCATTTGGCAGTTTAAAATTACCCGCTCATGATCTAGACCCACACTTATCACACAATATCCGAATATTACATATCACTTATTACATAACCATATAAATATCATAATCATAATAAAGTTTAATTATCCTTCACTAGCACCCTCCCTTAAACTTAATTATGGCTTCATCATCACGCTCCTGTTGGCTTCATCGACTGCTTTACGTGCTTCACTGAAGTTGAATCGGCGACGCTTCTTGTGCAGATTCCATGAGCCTTCCCAGCTATTCCCGGCATACAAAGCATAATGCTCTGTTGCACCATCTTCCAGCATTGGATCAGCATCAGCACTCTTACATCTTCTTACTCGATCATTTCCAGCCATGGAGCTTTCTTCTTGTTCCACCATTTCTTTATCCTGCACCTTCTTTTGTACGGATTTAAACTTGTAATAATATACAAGAACGTCCAAATACATAGCATAAATGACTCTAATAAAGTCACCATCTTGATATTCGAAACCGAGATCTTTCGCTATTGCCGGCCATAAATTGTCAACAGTGACACTTTGATAGCCTCCATCTCTTTCAACCATAATGTACAGACTGAGTAGATCCATCTTTCTTCCATCATCCAAAAGTGGGGGTATTGATCTTGATGTTATTCCCATTTTTTCTTTTAGAAACCAACCCACCATGATTTCGAATTTCATTTCAAGATCATGCTTGTATTTGAATACGAAGTCTCGATCATCAATCATGTCTAACAGGGCTTTACAGTCGGCGAATTCATGAAATTCTAATGCCCTTATGATCATTAGACTCCAATCAAATTCACTTTCATTCGAAACATTTAATGTTTCGAAGTATGAATTTAAATAATCATCCTTATACTTTTCGTTCACATCATTCAAGTTCAAAAATTTCTGTACTTCTTTCAATCCCAATTCTTCTTCTTTTGACAAACCAGTAACTTCACTTATAGTGTTTATCACGGGAGACGAAAACATCGGGTAAATCCTACAAGTATCACCGTTTTTATTGACGGTGAATCCTTGTAATGTCAATTGATTCATGCTTAGGACATTTCTGTCCAATTCCGGGATATAAAAGACACTTTGTATCTTTAATTTTTCGTTGTTAGATTTGATTTCAACGTTCCCAATACCCCGAATGAACAAGAAATTGTTTTCCCCAGTGCTTGTATCAACACCAACCAAATGTTTAATCCTTTTGAAAACATTTACATTACCGGCGTAATGATGCGAGAAAGAGTTACTGACATACCATATGTCCTTCCACTGGCCGCCTTCTGTGCCAGTCACTATCATTTCACCCTGATCTTCTGCATCCCTCCTGTGTGATTGGATTCCGGTATTAACCGCTTGGTTAACAAGTTGTGTTGCTTCATCAGTTTCCTTGGATTTGCATGAATAAATTTGATGCCCTGGACGGTGATAATAGAAACATAATTTCACCCTGCGTTTATTTTTCTCCTTCTCATTTCGTTCATCATAGCAGTGTTGACATGGTAGAATTGTTGAAGTAGTTCTGATTTCTGCAGACGTCCCTGATGTGGCTCTAATACCACATTGTTGGACTCCGAATGAATTTGCAGCGGATAAACAGGATTTTGGAACATCAGTGGACATATTTGTGAATGAGTTTAAGAATGCAGAAATGAAAGAATGAGTTTGAATGATAAAGAACGATCAAGAAATGGACAGAATAAATGTGGAATAATCTGTCTTGGTGCCGGAAATAGTTACCGGACATTACATATATATGTGTGATTATGGCGGTTAATCTTGGCGGCAATAACTGTCATTTGGCAGTTTAAAATTACCCGCTCATGATCTAGACCCACACTTATCACACAATATCCGAATATTACATATCACTTATTACATAAACATATAAATATCATAATCATAATAAAGTTTAATTATCCTTCACTAACAATTAGGATATTAAATCATATAGTTAGGATGATAAGCAGATTAGAAGTATAAGCGGGTTTACCAAACTACCAAGGCAGTTACCCGCCAAAATTAACCGCCAATATGTAAGTTTAAATAGTTATTTGCCGGTAAACATTTCCGGTTACCAAGACAGTTTCAAGTTACCGGAATTGTCCATTCAATTCTCTCTATATTCTCTCTGCAAATTCTGCAACTTGTTCGTTATTCGATATTCACATCAACATGTCTGCATATCATACAAAACCTTCCGCTGCAAATGCATATTATGATCCGGTTGTACAACATGATGATCCGGTTGTCCAACATAGTGGTATCAGAGCCACTTCAGGGAATCGATCAGAAATCAAACCAAACTCTACCACTCTTCCTTGCCAACACTGCACCGACGAAAAAAATGAGAGAAACAAGCGAATCCCTCGCATTCGAATTTGTTACTATTGTCACTTACCGGGTCACCAAATCTACAACTGTAAGGCCAAAGATAATGATGAAGCGACGCAACTGTTAAAGCAGGAAATCAACGCTGGGATTAGACGACAGGAAGAAGATATACACTGCCAAGATGAAATGATTGTCACCGGCACCGAAGATGGACAATGGGCAGGAATATGGTACGTTAATCCGACGTTCAATCATCACTTTACGGGCAATATTAATTTTTTCAAAAGGGTGAAACATATGATGGGTGTAGAGACAAGATCTGGTATGCATAATTTTCTGTTTATAAGAGGGGTAGGATCGGTTGAATTGAAAACAGGGAACGAAACACTGAACGTACAAAGTGTTTTTTATTCACCGGAGATCGACCGGAATGTACTCAGCCTTGATCAATTAACGCTACAAGGCTTCACGGTCAGAAAATCCGGTGATAAATGTAAAATATATCCCATGTTTTCAACTCCGGTGATAAATTCAATAAATGATGCAACTGGTCTAACGAAAGAAGAAGAGTTGGGTGCGAATGAGAAGCGCAAACTGCAAGAACTGGGAAATGTTGATGAAAAATTCAAGGAAGAATATCTGAATTCATATTTCGAAACTTTAAATGTTTCGAATGAAGATGAAAATGATTGGAATTTGCTGATTTTAAGAGCATTAGAATTCCACGAATTTGCAGATTGTAAAGCATTAATAAACATGCTTGATGATAGAGAATATGTATTTAAGTACAAGGTTGATCTTCAAAAGAAATTTGAAGAAATGGTTCGATGGTTCCTGTATGTATACATGGGAATAACATCTAGACCAGTCCCTCCTTACTCACCGAGTCAAAAGAAGATTGACTTGTTAAGTTTGTTTATCCTGGTTGCAAGAGACGGAGGGTACCGAGACGTCACTACCGACAACACATGGCCAATTATAGCAAAAGACCTAGGATTTGAATACCAAGATGGAGATTACATGAGAATCATATACGCCATGTATCTCGATGTTATGGAATACTATTACAAATTCAAATCGGTGCAAGAAGATGTGCATGTGAAGGAGATGGTGAATGATGGTGCTGAACCCTCGCGAGGCCGTCACAGAAAGACAAAGAGTGCAGGAAATGTTTACAATGATGCTGCAGGTGATGATCACAACAATGCTGATACAACACAATTTGCACTGTTTGCTGGGAAAGGATGGGAAGATGACTGGAACGTACACAAGAAGAGGAAGCGGTTTAATTTTAACCACATGAGAAAGCGGTAGAAGATGCTTATCGAAGTGTCATGCAACAAGGCTCTAACATAACCAAAGTTTAAGGGGGTTGTGTTAGAAGTATTAATGTTACTTAAATATTATTAAACTTTAGTTATGTTCCATTATTCGAACATGTATGTAATTATGATATGTAATTAGGATATTAAATCATATAGTTAGGATGATAAGCGGATTAGAAGTATAAGCGGGTTTACCAAACTGCCAAGGCAGTTACCCGCCAAAATTAACCGCCAATATGTAAGTTTAAATAGTTATTTGCCGGTAAACATTTCCGGTTACCAAGATAGTTTCAAGTTACCGGAATTGTCCATTCAATTCTCTCTATATTCTCTCTGCAAATTCTGCAACTTGTTCGTTATTCGATATTCACATCAACATGTCTGCATATCATACAAAACCTTCCGCTGCAAATGCATATTATGATCCGGTTGTACAACATGATGATCCGGTTGTCCAACAAGAATTATCTTGGCAGTAAAACATAAAAAAAACTTGTGTAAAAAGTAAAAACATAACATAAAAAGCAGAGTTAGTCTGTGGATTGCAATGTACAAAGTGTAGCAAGCAAATTTGAAACAAGTTAATCCCACCTATAGCTGTATATGCTATTGATAGGGTCTCGGGAGAGTGAGATGTAGACACACCACATGAACGAAAACTGTAACTTACTCTATTAATTTTATCTATGGATAGATTTGAAACAAGTTCTTGATCACAATAAATTATGTAACACGTATGTATTACTTTCCTTCATCATCAAGCATATGGTACAGTAATGATTTCCTCCAAATTTTTAGACTATATTTTTAAGTGCATTTTGGTTGCAGTTGACTTCCATGGACATTTGACGATGGATCTAAAGGCTGAAAGAGGTATTGAATTATTTTTATGTTCAGAGTGTGCGGTTCTGAACTCGAAAATGGTAATCATCTTTATGCTAAGTTGACTCTTTGACATGGAATATATCCGAGAGTTGACAGACTCATATATGGACTAACCGGACAAAAGAAGTGGGATAGAAAGCGGTCATAACTTTTGATTCTTTGGGGATTATGGACTAATAATATGTGTTTAATAAGTTGTTTAAGTACGTATCATGTTTAATTAATTATTTGATTTCAATTGCATTCTTAGGTGGAGGGGGTGGTGATCACTCATCACTCACAACATCCAATCAATTTCCGCCACGTCATCGAGCTTTATTCCATCACTCACAACCTTTTTTAGTGGAAATGGTCATCACTCACCACCACACCCAACAATTTCCCCCACAACCAACAATTTCCCTCACCACTTAATACCCCATAACGCGTTATAAAAATTATTAGGAAATATAAACTTAATTATGTGAAGTATTATTTATGTTCGAATGTTTTAAACTGATATATGTGACAATGTATGTTTATGCTACGATATATTATGTAATCGGTGGAGTTGGTTATTTTGGTTGGCTTGGCACCGTTATTTCAAACGGTTATCGGTCCCTCCAAAACCAACCGTCGCCAACCACCACTATATATATTATTTGCCGGCAGTTATGTCCGGCACCAAGACATTTTCCCACTCGAAATTGTCCTTTCTCTATTATCATTTGCCATTCATTGATCGCTGCATTGATACAATGAATCCACACACTAATGTTAATTCCGCTGCACATATGTTCAACATCCAACAAAGTGGTATCAGAGCCACGTCCGAAAGAGAAGAGAATCCTGTGACGACGTCAACAACCCTGCCATGTATGCATTGCTCGAACGAGAAGAAGAAGGAAAGATGACAGTTACAAAGGAAGTGCTATTATTGCAATCTACCGGGACATCAGATTGCATTCTGCAAAGAAAAAGAAAATGATGAGGCTGCACAAGTCATCCGTCTGGCGATCAACACGGGGACACAACCACAGAAAGAATCAAGTGATGGGGAACAGAACGTTCAAAGAATGGAGTACATGGTGACCGGAACAGATGGCGGTTTTTGGTCCGATATATGGTATGTCAGTAAATCTCTTAAGAAACACTATTTAGGAAATATAGATATGTTCAGAATAAAGTGCATGATCAATGTCGAAACACAAACAGGCGAGAACAAATTCTATTTCATAAAGGGTATAGAAATTGTTGAATTAGTATCAGGATCCGAAAGAATGAGAATTCAAAGCGTATTCTTCACTCCAGATCTTGATAGGAACATATTAAGTCTAGATCAACTTATAACTCAAGGGTATACAGTCAAATTTATGGGAGATACATGCAAAATATTCCCTACATTCAGTATTCCCGTCATAAATAAGAAAAATGATATAACGGGATTTGCTAAGGAAGATGAGATCGGAAATAGAGAAAAGGAAATGGTATTAAAGTCTGATTCGGAATATGAAAATTTCAAATCGGAATACTTAAACCAATATTTCGAAAGTTTGAACGTATCTTCAAACGAGCCTGATTGGAATATATTGATATTACAAGCAATGTCATTTAAGAATTCCCAAGAATGCAAGGCCCTTTAAGATATGTTAGAAGATGATAGTTATGTCCGCGAGTACAAGTTCCATTTAGAAAGGAAGTTTGAAGAAATGGTTGATTGGTTTCTAAAAGATAAATTGGAAATCAATACGAGGCCATTACCTGCGTTTGCTGAAAACAATAGAAAGGTATGTTTACTGGATCTTTACATGGCAGTGAAGAGGGAAGGGGGTCACCAGAGAGTGACCGATAATAACATGTGGGCTGTAATCTCGAAAGATATGGGTTTTGATTACAAAGAAGGAAATTTCATGAGACTTATATATGCCATATACCTGGATGTACTGGTATATTATTATAAGTTCAAAACCATACAAGAAAATGCAGCCGAGAAGGAGGTCAACGTGGATCAGGGGATACATGTTTCTGAAAACAGAAGAAGCAAAAGCTTAGACGGTGGAGAAGGTTCTAGCCGGCGACCAGGTGCAAATCAAGAAGGTGTAGCCGAAGACTCAAGCAGGCGGCCAGGTGCAGATCAAGAAGGAGTAGCCGAAGAGCATTATGCCTTCTTTGCCGGTAGACTGGTACGGACTTAAGAAACTGCAACGAAGGAAGAGATTCGACTTCAAAAGGGCGGAGAAGGCTGTCAATGAAGCCAACGACAGCGTGATTATGCATTCTCGGAAGAAATGTTAAGTTTATGGGGAGTGTATTAGGAAATATAAACTTAATTATGTGAAGTATTATTTATGTTCGAATGTTTTAAACCGATATATGTGAGAATGTATGTCTATGCTACCATATATTATGTAATCGGTGGAGTTGGTTATTTTGGTTGGCTTGGCACCGTTATTTCAAATGGTTATCGTTCCCTCCAAAACCAACCGTCGCCAACCACCACTATATATATTATTTGCCGGCAGTTATGTCCGACACCAAGACATTTTCCCACTCGAAATTGTCCTTTCTCTATTATCATTTGCAATTCATTGATCGCTGCATTGATACAATGAATCCACACACTAATGTTAATTCCGCTGCACATATGTTCAACATCCAACAAAAATCACGCGTTCTTATTTTAACGAGTGATAATTATAGGCGGCGGTGGTGTTATTCTTGGTATCACTCGTGAACAAATTTCATCACGGTGAAAAGTGTTCCCACCCCGCCTGCCCTTATCAATATAATTTTCAAGATTTATCGTATCCATTAAATTACAATATCCTTTTAAAATTTACTTATGGTTTTACTAAAAAATACATTAATTAACCCTTAAACACATCATTGTATATTATTGATTTGTTTATTGTATATTATTTTCATTTTGTCATTGTCCATGATCGTTCATAACAGGGCCGTCTTCGAAAATGCTAAAAAAAATTTAGGCTATGTGCATGGTAAAAAAAGTCGGGCCCTACCGGGCTTGTAATATAAACCCACCAGTCACATATATAAAAAAAGTAAAAATCCATAATACAACGATAATTGTTATATATAAAAGAGTAAATTGTCATTTTAGTCCCTGAGTTTTGTCCAAATTTGCCATTTTGATCCAAATAGTTTTATTTTCCCCCCTGGTCCCTGACTTTTACATTTGTTGCCATTTTGATCACTTTTCCTAACTCCATCCAAAAACCCAGTTACTCTTTTCAATTTAAACCTTTTCAGTTGCCATTTTGATCCAATTCCAAAAAATCAAAAAAATTCCAAAAAATCAAAAAAATTCCAAAAAATTCAAAAAAATCTAAAAAATTCTAAAAAATCTAAAAAATTCAAAAAAATATAAAAAATTCTAAAAAATCATAAAAATTCAAAAAAATTCAAAAAAATATAAAAATAAAAAAAATTCTAAAAAATCATAAAAAATAAAAAAAATTCTAAAAAATCCAAAAATCATTAAATGTTTCGGCACGAACCGTTTCGACCCGTACCGTTTCGAACCGAAAAGTTTCGACCGGTACCGTATCGAACCGAACCGTTTCTACGTGAACCGTTTCGAACCCGTACCGTATCGAACCGTACCGTTTCGACGCGAACCGTTTCGAACCGTACCGTTTCGACCCGTACCGTATCGAACCGAACCGTTTCGACGCGAACCGTTTCGAGCCGAACCGTTTCGACCCGTACCGTTTCGAACCCGAACCGTTTCGAGCCGAACCGTTTCGACGCGAAGCGTTTCGACGGTACGGGTCGAAACGGTTCGGTTCGATACGGTTCGGTTCGATACGGTACGGGTCGAAACGGTTCGGTTCGAAACGGTTCGCGTCGAAACGGTTCGGTTCGAAACGGTTCGCGTCGAAACGGTACGGTTCGATACGGTACGGGTCGAAACGGTACGGTTCAGGTTCGAAACGGTTCGGTTTGATACGGTACGGGTCGAAACGGTACGGTTCGAAACGGTTCGCGTCGAAACGGTTCGGTTCGATACGGTTCGATACGGTTCGGTTCGATACGGTACGGGTTGAAACGGTTCGCGTCGAAACGGTACGGGTCGAAACGGTACGGGTCGAAACGCTTCGCGTCGAAACGGTTCGGCTCGAAACGGTTCGGGTTCGAAACGGTACGGGTCGAAACGGTTCGTGTCGAAACGGTTCGGCTCGAAACGGTTCGCGTCGAAACGGTTCGGTTCGATACGGTACGGGTCGAAACGGTACGGTTCGAAACGGTTCGCGTCGAAACGGTACGGTTCGATACGGTACGGGTCGAAACGGTACGGGTCGATACGGTACGGGTCGAAACGGTTCGGTTCGAAACGGTACGGGTCGAAACGGTTCGTGCCGAAACATTTAATGATTTTTGGATTTTTTAGAATTTTTTTGATTTTTATATTTTTTTGAATTGTTTAGAATTTTTATGATTTTTTAGAATTTTTTATATTTTTTTGAATTTTTTAGAATTTTTATGATTTTTTAGAATGTTTTAGATTTTTTTGAATTTTTTAGATTTTTTTGAATTTTTTGAAATTTTTTTGATTTTTTGGAATTGGATCAAAATGGCAACTGAAAAGGTTTAAATTGAAAAGAGTAACTGGGTTTTTGGATGGAGTTAGGAAAAGTGATCAAAATGGCAACAAATGTAAAAGTTAGGGACCCAGGGGGGAAAATAAAACTATTTGGATCAAAATGGCAAATTTGGACAAAACTCAGGGATTAAAATGGCAATTTACTCTATATAAAAAGTAAAAACCATGAAACAACCATAATTGTTATAAAATAAATATAACAAAAGTATTGAAAATTATTGTTGGTACATTTTATGTGGACGCGACTCGGCTCAGTTCGACTCGGTTCGGTTCAACTTGGTTTCGACACGGTTAGGTCCGGCTCAAGCCCGACGTCACGACATTCCTCAGTCGTGCGCCCCAGAGTTCGATACGCGAAGCACGGAGCGCCGTAAACCAAGTCCCGTTTACACATCACCATGACATCATTATTGTGATGTCATGGTGATGTCACAAGCTTTGAATTGGTGAAAGATTAGAACAAAACTTGTCTGGGCCGTAATTCTTTCAACATGGGCCGAAACTTGTAATGGGCTTTGACCTTTGTTTTGGGCAAGACTACAAACGACGAAACAAGTTTATTTAGCCATGTTTAAGTAATGAAACACTTTTGGTTTCGTAACTTTTAATGTTTCGTCGTCGCCTCTATGCGTTTCGTCATGGTCTGTGTCTTGTATAAATACCCCTCATAGTTTCTGTGTGAAACTGATGAGTATGAGAGAGTTGTGAGACTTAGTGAGAGTCTGTAAACATTGTTTGTATATGTTTGGGTTGTACTCATCCCTAATCAATAGATATTGAATCTTTGGTTACGCGTGCGTTTTACATTGTGTTTGGTTTGCACCGTCACGGGGATTCCGCACCCGTTACCGTGTTTGTGATAAACAAGGATAGGTTTTCATTATCGATCCTCAGATTTCGGGACCTACAATTGGTATCAAAGCTTTGGCTCTTTTCCTTGTTTAAAACCAAACATTGTCGTGTTTGAAACAAGTGTGTTATTGTGATTTTTCAGATTTTGTTCTTTAAAAGTTTTTATATTTTCTGGAAAAAGTCACTAAAATCAGTGTTTATCTTGCTTGTTTTGCTAAAAAGTTTTATTAAAAACCTTGTTAGTTGATTGTTCACGTGTTAAACCGGGTTTTTAGTGAAAATTTTAAGCGAATTCGGGTTTCGTCAGTGGCCGGAATCTTCGAACCTTCATCGTTTGTTCATCAGATCTTCAAAAAGTTCAAAGTGTTCTTCATAATTTCAACCTTTTTGATCTTTGACAAAGTGACTGTGTTAGTTGTTGGTGAATTTTAAATTTTTAAAGATAAACTGTTTAATTAAAATATTGTGACACCATACCGGTTGGTAAGTGTGAAGTTTGAAAATTGTCACCAACTGTGTCAGAAGAGGAAAAGGTTACTTTGGAAAATCTCACCAACTCTTGCAACCTTATCCATTCCGTTTCGTCGATCAAAAGCCCAAAAAGAATCCAGTTTCGTCGCACATTATCAAAGATTCTTCCTGTTTCGTCGATTGAGTTCCTGTTTCGTCGCCAACTTATCCAATTCTGTTTCGTCGCCAAGTTTCAATCTGTTTCGTCGATCATTATTAACATCAGTTTCGTCGATCATATATCAATCAGTTTCGTCGAGAATTAATTCAATTGAGTTTCGTCGCACCTTTTATAATTGAGTTGTGTCGCACATAGACAAATCAGTTTCGTCGATATGGCTGGATAAAACAAAGTGGCTGGATAAAACATCACGTGAGAAAGTGGCTGGATAAAACAAAGATTCCTATCGGTCCAATCATATTCAGATTTGATAAAGTATATCACTTAGACGAATGGGTATGGGGTCCGTTAAAGGCCTGTCCCCCTCTTTTGGGCACGTCCAACACCGCCCCCTAGGAGCAGGCCCGAAAAGATTTTCTTACAACGATCTCTTTTTAGCAACCAATAATTTCTCAAATGACAGAAAACTAGGCCAGGGTGGATTCGGGTGTGTCTACAAAGGCTACTTATCACGTGAAAAAGTGGAGGTTGCTGTAAAGAAAATTTCGCAGGGTTCAAAGCAGGGGAAGAAAGAATACATAACAGAAGTGAAGGTTATTAGCAGTTTAAGGCACCGAAACTTGGTGCGTCTCATCGGTTGGTGCCATGATCAAGCTCAGTTTCTGCTTGTTTATGAGTTTATGCCAAATGGCAGCCTAGATTCTCACCTATTTGGTCAAAGGACTCCCCTCGAGTGGGCTGTGAGGTATAAGATAGCTATGGGTTTAGCTTCTGCGTTGCTGTATCTGCATGAAGATTGGGAAAAATGTGTTGTGCACCGTGATATTAAAGCGAGCAACATCATGCTTGATTCGGGGTTCAACGTGAAGCTTGCAGACTTCGGTTTGGCTCGGCTCATGGACCATGAGTTGGGTCCACAAACAACTGGTTTAGCCGGAACCCTTGGTTACTTGGCTCCTGAGTATGTAATGACAGGAAAGGCTAGCAAAGAGTCAGATGTGTATAGCTTCGGGGTGGTGGCACTAGAAATTGCTTCTGGGCGAAAGGCCATAGATGGTGTTGACTCGAATTCTGATCTCGGGTTGGTGCAGTGGATCTGGGGTTTCCTCGGGAAAGGTGAGCTGCTTTCAGGTTTGGACCGGAGGCTGAAGGACTTTGACTTGAAACAGGTTGAGTGTTTGATGATGGTTGGGTTATGGTGTGCACACCCTGACCGGAGTCTGAGGCCGTCGATCCGGCAAGCAATTCAGGTGCTGAAGTTTGAAGGCGTGGTCCCAAAACTACCTATTAAGATGCCGGTGCCAATGTACTACATAGAACCAGATGCTCCTAGTTCTGGGGCCGCTTCGATAACTTACTCTAGCATTGATCTGATCCGTTGAACAAATGTTACGTGTTAAATTGTTAATTCAAGTGAGCAACTCTCAGAAATACAAACATAAGTTGTATTGTTACATGGTTCGAGTATTTGCTCAAATTATGATAATATTGATTGTTGAATGTTTTATATTGAAAGAATCTTTGCTTGACTCACAGTCACTTTAATTCTTCTAAACACAAGTTTGACACTTGATATCAGCCCATAATACTTATCAAAAACTTCTTATAAACAAGATAAAAAGTGGGTCAAACAATATTACACGAAGAACAGCAAAATACAAGGCATCATCAAGAGTCTGTGAGAACGAAGTCAAAGAGTATCTGATGAATCATTTCCAGCAAGGCTTTTTATGTTGCTAGAGATATAGATCTTCTATTAGAGTGGTGCAGCAGATGCTGAAAAGATATTTTTTTTTTCTGTTAGAGTAAGAAAATCTAAGAACTTTACCCATTCAGCAGCCTACTTCATCTCAGCAGCCCTGAAAACAAAACATCCAAAAATTTGATTATTAAACTCAATCTGATGATAATTTGAATTGATACAGTCAAACATACCTGTTAAATTCAAAAGAATACATCACAAGATTAACAATTAGAAAACATCTCACCTAATGGAGAAAACAAACATCGTTGTCACGAAAATTCAAGAAATTCTTTAACAAAAACTACAAGATTTAAAAATTAATTAGATCAACCAGAACATAATAGCAGTGAGCTAGAAAAATTATTGGAAACTGATTTGGTCAATTAATGCAAAATATTATTTAAAATTCTGTAATAAAAAAAAACTAACTCAAAAACAAATCATTTAATAAGAACACACATAAATCTTAATCGTGTTCGTAAGTCTGAAGTAAATTTTAATAGAAAAAAATGTCATATATAATCCAAAGATGTGCTCCAAAGTACACATCAATATTGATGATAGTACACCAACTTGTTGAAATTTTAACATACAGAAATATACATGCTTGTAATGAAATAGATTTTTCATGCATAATCAATTAATGAACAATACATATAGTCATAGTATGTGAACAACAAGTAAACAAAGTTATTCCTTCTGTTATTCGTTGACCAATAACAGTTTAAGATCAATCAACCTTATTTGAACAAGGACCAAGATTGAGAAGGACATCTTTCTGTTGGGTTATGGAGGATTTGACCCAGAAAGAGGAATTAGTCCTCCTCTAGACTAATACCGGGGATATTACTGCTCCTGAAGTATATCTCATTATTATTTTCAGTAACCTAATTTTGTACCCTATAAATACTTCTTATTCTTGTACCTATACACTTTGAGCACCTAATACAAACAAAGAACTAGTTCTAGAGAGTGGATGTAGGTCAGATTAGACCGAACCACTATAAATCTTGTGTTTTTGTTCTTGTGATTTAGAGTGTGTGAGCTTGCTGTGTTTGTTCTAGTGTTCGTGTGATATCATGTTCTGACCCTAACAACTGGTATCAGAGCTCAAGCTGTTGATCGATTCACACGAACTAGGTAAGAGGTGAAGAAGAAGCCGTGGTCTTGGGTTTCAACCACAGTCACAGACATCGCGATTAGGGTTTCTGAACCAGCTGCCGCTAGCACAGCCGCCGCTAGCACAGCCGTCGCCACCGCCATCACTTCCCAACTCCGATTAGGGCTCCGTTTGAGGACTTCTGCTGCAGATTGCGCCTAGGGTTTCGATAACCCAGTAGCTACCGCCGCCTAGGGTTACAAAATCGAAGACCATTGTTGCTAGATATCGCATCTAGGGTTCCAAAATCGAATATTAGGACTTTGATTTTGCACTTTGGTGACTGAATTTTGTGAAGTGCAAAGAGCAGGGTAGGGTAGCGCAGGAAGAAGAAGAAAGCACACACGTGTTTTTCTTTATCTTTTACTTAGAGGGGAAATCAAGTTTCCCTTATTTGCAAAAGGTCCCCTCAACCTTTGGCAAGAATCTTATAAACCTAACAACTCAGAGAAACGATATCGTAAGCCAGTGATCAGGTGTCATTTGTTTCAGTTATTTCAGTGCTGATTTTTTCATTTTATTTTTTTCGATTTTAGTTTCGTTTAGTCGTGTTGGTTGTCATCATGGTAGAAGACGGGAATGTGCAAATTGGAAAGTTTGATGGGAAGAAGTTTGGTTGCTGGAAGATGTAGATTGAAGCACTACTTTGTTAGAAAGATGTGATGTAGTGCTCGATGATGAAAGGCCAGAAAAAATGCCACAAGCAGATTGGGATAGGATGGATAAGAAAGCCAGAGCAGTGATAACGCTTTCTCTATCGGAGAATGTTGCATTCAATATCCAGAAGGAGACCTCAGCTAGAGGAATGATGGCAGCATTATCGAATATGTATGAGAGCCTTCTACAACGAACAAGGTTTATCTTATTCGAGAGCTTGTGAATACTAGGATGAGGGAAGGTGATTCAGTTACAGCGCACATCAATAACTTAAACTCGATATTGTCTCGTTTGGTGTCTATGAATATCAAGTTTGATGATGAGGTCCAAGCCCTATTGTTATTGTCCTTATTACCCGATAGTTGGTCCGGAACCGTAACTGTTGTTACGAGCTATTCAGATACGAGCAAGTTTACGTTTGTGAAGATGCGAGATCTTATTCTGGGTGAAGATGTCAAAAGAAGAAATTCAGGTGGATCATCAGGTGATTTAATGCATGTTGGTAGAGGAAGGAAGAATAACAGATGTAGTGGCAGTAAGAACAGAAAGAGGAGTCACTCCAGGGCTTGAAATGATGTAACCTGTTGGAACTGTAAAGAGGTTGGACATTTCAGGAATCAATGTCCAAACAAAAAGAAAGAAGTTAACGCCGGAGTAGATCACTCAGATGATGAAGTTTTGATCTGTAATGTGGAGAGCAGTGTGGATTCCTGGGTTATTGATTCGGGTGCTTCATTTCACGCTACCCACAGCAGTGAAGCACTACGGAATCTTAAAATTGGGAATTTTTGGTAAGGTACGACTTGCAAATGATGAAGTCTTAGATGTCACAGGCATGGGTGATATTGACTTAGTTACTTCCGTCGGATCTACTTGGACTTTGAGGGACGTGAGTGTCATTCCAGGCTTGAAGAAAATGCTTATTTCAGTCGAGTAGCTGGATGATCAGGGTCACGAGGTTAAGTTCAGTAGTGGAGAGTGGAAGGTAATTAAGGGAAATTTAGTAGTTGCACGTGGCAAGAAGAGGGGCTCATTGTACATGGTTAGTGTACCACCTGAAGGAGAGGTTATCCCAGTTAAGAAGAAGACCAAGATCCGGTTCATAGAATCTCGGGGGCAGAAGAAGGTTTGTTTTGCAGGAGATAAACCCAGAGTCACATGTCAGCTTCAGGTTAAACGTGCTAGGAAAGGTTCAGAGTAACATCACTTTGGTCTTGATTAGTACTTGGCTCTTCTTCAACAGTGGTTTCCAAGGCTTGTATAGATGTTTGCATATCTTCAACAGATGTTCTGATTAGTGTTCAAGAGTCGATATCTTTAGGAGGAGCATACTTCATCTACTGTTTATTTCTTGATCAGATGATTATGTTTTGGCTTTTGAATATCATCTGTTCTTTTGTAGGTCTAACAGATCCTCCACGCGATTGATTACCCCTAGTCAAGCCAATCCGGATTCATTATAGTGGGGCAGAGAGAGAATACTCAGTAATGATCTGAAGTATTGGATTCCATGTTCTCTCTTGACTGCCATGCAGTGCAACTCCATAACGAACATCCAGCAAATAATATTTCCCTTTGAGCGATTCTTTTCCAACTCCACATACTTAGCTTGACTAGGAGGTGGAGGTTTAGGACGGCGTTTGACAAAATCCGTCATCCATTCTTTGAAGGTCATTTCCCGGTCGGCTAGAGCATCTGATACATCACGTCCTTTCATTCTTTCTTGGATATCCTTCTCGGAATTCCTCATCACTGTTTCATCGAATGTAACTCAGCTCCATCATAATGAACATACTTCTCTCGATCGATATCAAGTCCAAATTCTATCTCATCAACATCGCTCAGGCCCGTAACATAACTTTCAGTAGGAAGTGATTCTAACCCGGCTTCATCAACTTCATTCATCATGAACAGGGCTTTCAACTGATCATCTGTAAGATCATGTATAAACTCCCCTTCCTTGAGAGGTTCACCCGTCACAGGGTGCGTCTCATGCATCACAGGTATTGATGACTCTCCTTGAACTTCCAACTCTTTCAACACTTTCTCATCATCTTCTTCAACACTTCCTGACTCTGCAAATTTAGAGGACTCCCGTGAGGATCAGTTCCCATGAGTTGTTCACTCAAACGCTTAGTTCTGAATTATGCTTTCGCAGGTAATGCAACTACAACCTCTTCGGTCTCAGCTTCAACATTTCTTCCATGTCACCCACAATATTGGCTTCCAAATCAAACTGATAGCTTTCTTCATCAATATCTTTTAGTGCACCAATCTTTGCAGATTCATCAGTTGGTGCAGCTATGGTGACTGGAGAAACAACAGTTATAGCAAAACTTGAACCATCGATTGGTGTTGATGTAGATGTATCCAGATTTGACGAACTAGGAGGAGTGTTAGGGTTTAAGGGATATTCTTTGTCGTCGTCTTTCTTTTTCATCACTTAGGTAGGCTTGCAACGCTTATTCCACATTGTATTAACCTTGCCTTTCATCGGTTCATACTTATTCCTTATTCCCACAAATGCCTCCTTTAACTTGTTATCACGTTGTTCATACCAATCCTTGATTTTTGCGTTCTTTGATGCAATATCTGCATTTCTTTTTTCAAGCTCTTTGTTCTTCCTTTTCAATTCATTGATTTCAGCTGTCTAATTCTTATCTCACCACTAGAAAAGTAGCCAATTTACTACGGAATTTGCTACGGAAAAAAATGCGTCACAAATTTTGACAAAATTGTGACGCATTTATAACGACAAAAAAAACCCTAATTTTTTAAATAAATTTGCTACACAATATTGACAAACTCTAATAACATATAATTTTGTCATAATTTCGTTGTAAAATTGTCGGATATTTTTTAATATATTGACTAATTAGTTACCTTATCATTAATTAATACATATTACTACTTTGTGACGAATTTTCTACGAAAACCAATCAAATTATTTTATTTTCAAGTATTCCGTTACAAATGTGTTATAATTTGTGACACATTTATAACAAACAACCTTCCATCCATTAATTAGTTTTTCCATCTCCACATCATACACACCCAACAAACCTTATAAACCCATCAATACTTGTTCCAAGATGACTTTTATCCTTTAACCAAGCAATAAACTTGACATGGAACAATAATAACTGGAATTTAATAAACGAGGAATCATATGTTTTTTTTAACTAATTTGACATTTTGCAAATTAAGTATCCAGTTGAAAGTGCAGCCACACATCTTTCTTATGCCTTCCAATCCCTCTATTTTCCTTTCACCCCCTCAACTTTTATAAAATGGTGTAGGGCTCGAAGTCGAAAGTATCCTCTATTTTGAAAGTATCCTCTATTTTGGTGGAAATCTCAGTTTGATACGCAATTGTGACGGAAATGCTTGTTAGAAAATGCCAAATTTCTAGTAGTGTCTGATGCCTTCAGTGCATTGATTTCAGCTGTCTTTCTCTCATCTGACGCCTTTAGTGCATTGGTTTCAAGTTGCTGTTTGATAAGCATTCCATGGTTTTCGGCCATGAATTTATTTTGTCTTGTAGATTGTGCAGTAGCTTCACTTAACTGATGGATTAGCATCTGGATTTTCTCACTATCGGTCATTTCAACAACCCCTTTTCTCCTTGGTTGTGAAGAAGATCTTTCACCAGTAACTGGTGGTGTTTGTACCGTTGGAGGCTGGGTTTGAGAAGCTGGTTGTTGAACATGTTCTTGAATTGGTTGGGTAGTTGAAGTTGTCGTTTGAGTTTGATCAGGACCAGAACCTACTAACTTGGTTGCTTCTTCAACTGTGAACATGAGGTTTTCATCTGTTTTTGGCTCGACTGTTGCGGGCTCAGTTGTTTTAGCCACATCTTTCCTTGCCCATTTTCCACCACTGGGCCCTTTAGCTGGCCGCTTTACTCACTACTAGAAAAGTATCCAATTTACTACGGAATTTTGCTACAGAAAAAAAATGCGTCACAAATTTTGACAAAATTGTGACGCATTTGTAACGACAAAAAAAACCCAATTTTTTTTAACAAATTTGCTACACAATAGTGACAAACGCTAATAACATATAATTATGTCATAATTTCGTTACAAAATGCGTTACAATTATTTTGAAGTACAGCAACACATTTTTTCTTTTTAGAGATATTTGCACATTTCATATATGCAGCCACCTAATACCCGTTTTGTATAAAAAAAACAACATAACTTTTAGTCTGGACCCCACATAAGACTCGTTTTCTTAAATTCCATTTCATTCACAGAGCATAACTTTAAAGTTTTACACTGTGTTCCTGAGTTTAATAAAAGAAAGAAAAGAAAGGAAATATAGTTTAGTAGAGAAAAGAAAGGAACAAATAAAAATTATTGTGTGTTCCAGAGTTTCAAATAAAAGAAAAGAAAGAAATGAAAATAAACATTTTTTTTGCATTCCCGAGTGGAGAGGAAAAGAAAGGAAAGTGACAATTTTACGATTATACCCTTTTAAGTAATACTAAAATAAAAATAACCCACACATTCTCGTCTTCTTTAAAACATTATTTTATCTTCAATAACAAATTAAACTCCATTTGCCACTAGGGGTATCAACGGGTCCGTGTATCGAATATGCATCTGCCACTAGGGGTATCAACGGGTCCGTGTATCGAATATGCATCTGCCAAAAGCCCTTCCCTGGTTAACGCGTTTGGGTTGCTATCAGTATAATGAAATAGACAAAGATATCATTTAAACAAAGGTTGATGGATTAGTAAGCAAAATGACAAACTTAAACTTTCCATACATCAATATTTGTAATGGTCATATGGTTGAGGTTGAAACAAATTTATTTCTTTTGTGCATACAGTCATAACTCATAACAGTATGTCATTATGTAACATGATCATGTATGCGTCCCGTTTTCTGATATTTTGTTTACTCTTGCCAGCATGTCAATAAGATTTAATTTTAAAGTTTCAAAAAGAACAAGCAACTAAAATGTATTACAATAGTAGATGCTAGCCGTTCAAAAAAAAAAAAAAAACAATAGTAGATGCTATCTTGCAATAACCATATAGCACTAGAAGAATATATCTCACTGATCAGGCTCGTACGACGCGAATCGTTCTGACACGAAACGGTTCGACCCATACCCGGATTGTTTCGACCCATACCGTTTCAAATCGAACCGTTTCGACACGAACCATTTCGACCCGTGCCGTTTCGACGCGAACCGTTTCAGGGCATTTCTGAATGTTTCAGACCAGTTTCGACGCGAACCGTTTAGCTGTTCATTTAGGTTTATTACTGCAGCAAAGTTCTTCAACAAAGCAGTTAAGCCTGTGATGGTGGGTGGACCTAAACTACGCGTTTCACACGCGTGTGATGCGTTTGTCGAATTGGCACATGCTTCGGGTTACGCTCTTGCGGTGACACCAGCAGGAAAAGGGCTAGTCCTCGAGTACCATCATCACTTCATTGGAACATATTGGGGTGCTGTACAATGTGTGTATATATAGAGACATTTACATTCTATATATGAACTTCTACATTACTTGTGAAATACAGTTTCAAGTAAGATATTCATAGAAACATCTATGGTGGATCTGACTTGTAAACAGTTAAAATCATTATACTCAAGTTATTCACAATAATTAAACAGAATAGTAACAGTTTACGCTAAGATGCTTATAACCTTATCGCCTTGGTGCACTTCACGCTTCATAAAACCAAGGATCAAGGTAGTCAAAGGCGCATGAGCAGCTATACCGCTTTGCGTCCATCACGGCAATCCAGCCAGATTTCGGCCCAATTCCAGTCAAATTCTGCAAATTCAGGTCAAATTCATGTCTGCACAGGTCTAAAACACCTAAAACTGGTCCGAAACATTCAGAAATGCCCTGGAACCGTTTCAAACTCCACAAACTCCTGCTTCAATGTCCCAAATCACAAGCAGAAAGTGATTGAAATCAAACCGTTTTGATGCGAACCGTTTCGACCCGTGTCGTTTCGACCCAAACCGTTTCGACGCGAACCAAACCGTTTCGAATCGAACCGTCTCAATAGTATCATGTATACAACACCATCATCATAACCAATATACTATAATCGTCATTAACAAAGTACAATCCCAGATCATCAAAGTTAAGTTGCTTCGACTCCAATATAAGTAAATTGGTTTATATAAAAAGCTTACCCAGGTATCAACAGGTCAAGATTATCTGTGTTTCGTTCCAAATACTCAGCAGTGAATATAAGTACTGTAGCATCATACACAGTCCCAAACCGGGCTAGGCTTAGTAAAAAAAAAAACAGACCCAAGACTGATTAATTTAGAGTCATAAAAAATCCCAAACCTAATGTAATTAAGCATCATAAACAATCCCAAGACCCATAAGCAATTAGTAAAATACCCAACAAAGAAATAAAACTTACTAAAAAGAAAAACTTCAAGAAGACAAAAGCATCCTAAACTCGCTTAGTTACCGGAACCCATCATATCTCTTAGTAAACCCAACCTTATCAGAGGAGGACAACTAAATAGCATCCTTGCTTTTGCTTGGTTGGTTGCCAAGAAATTTAAAGCTCCACGTATTTCATGGGAATCCAAACCCAATGGCTCTAGTGCATTATAAATTTCTTCACCTGTGTACTCGCGATGATAAGCTCTTTCAAGTATTTTGTTGCCTTCTAAAATAGCATTAGCCACACTGCTAACGCCATTCATAATCATAGAGGTTAAATCTTCATCTTGTTGTTCAACTTTTCTTTTTCTACTCTTACATTTCTTTGCACGAGAAGAAGTAGGAGGTAGCACTTGAATATCATCATCAGTATTGCATTGGCTCTCCAGAACTACATCATTGGCAGCGCAGAAGTCATCAACTTCTGGAACTGTTTCTATGTTAATGCTGTCATTTTCTTTCAGTCGGGCATTTCTTTCTTTAGCTGTCTCAGCTTGTGCACCGGATGCCCTATCTTTTGCAAATAATTGTAGCATTTCATTGAAGTTTGAGACTTTCTTCGTCTTCAATGCCGCAGCATCAGGCTTTGACTATTTAACAAAACTAAGGTAATTAGTATTATAAACGATATTCTAAATATTCAAGTAAATAATTAAAAAAACTTACATCTATTAATTTATCCCAGACTTCATCCTCCGCTTCAATTAATTGAGTTTCTGAATTCCATGAGAATCCACTCAATGAGGTTCCACGAAACATGTCATACCATTGAGAAAAATGCTCTTTCAACGTTTTTAAACGGTTCTTCAAATGTTTTTTGGTCAATTCAATTTGAAGCTTTGTGTTCAACTCCTCAATCATGTTGTTGTATGCTTGTGAAGTAAAACTGCCATTAATCCTATTGCCATTATCCTGTTGCGCAATCATGGATTGTATGAATATATTATCCATACTTTCTGTCCACTTTATTTGTTCCTTCTTTCCGGTGGGTTTGAGTTTGCTCATGATAACTTTCTACATGGTAACAGATAAATAAATTCAAATATGTACATATGTAAATGGTTACTTATGCTAAATAGAATTAGTATATGCACAGCTAATAAAAAAAGAACAAAGTTACCAATTAATTGAAACCATAACAGTCAATACAAAATCGAAATGAAATACTATAATGTACTATTCTAAAACTACTTTGACATATCTATTTCATTGTTTGGATAATTCAAATAGTTGGTCCACATTTCATTTGCAATTGAGTTCCTTAGTTGTTCGGATCTCGTACTACCCTCACGTATGTCTCTTGTAATTTGACTTTCTTCCTCTTGTGGTCCATCTAACACCTCTTGTATGACCTCATCTTCAAGATCTTTGTCACGGTCTTCCTCTAGTAAAAAGTTGTGTAAAATACAACATGCTAAAAAGATGCCAGACTGTGTTTCGCACGAGTAAAATGGTTCCGCTGTACTTCTAATAATAGGAAACCTCTTTTTTAGGACACCAAATGCTCGTTCAATTGCCTTGCGTAATGATGCATGACGAAGGTTAAACAACTCCTTTGCATTCTCAGGGGCGCGCGTGGAGTACTCTTTCAAATGATACCTAACACCTCTATATGGTGCCATTAGGGTAGTCGTGTGAGGTAAACCCGCGTCTACTAAACAATATCTACCTATAAACAGCTTGTAATTAGTATTAGAATACATCATTAAAAAATTTAAGTAAATTTAGTAAAAGAAATTACCAGTTGGAATGATTAGTTTATCATCTCTAGTAAGCGCATTCTTTATAATTCTTGAGTCTGATGCTGTACCCTCCCATCCAGTTAGCACATACGTAAACTTTAAATCAAATGTACAAGCAGCCAATACATTTGTTGTCGGGTATCCCTTACGACCACGATATCTAGGGGCATCCTTATTAGGTACTTTGACGCGAACATGTGTTCCGTCAATTGCACCGATACAATCCTTAAAAAAAGGATAAAATCTATTTTTTTCCTGAATTTCTTTTGCGACAATATCACCTTTAGGTTGTTGAATATAACGACCTTCTAATGATATAATTGCTCGCAAAACTCTATGGAGGCACCGACTAGTTGTTGACCCAGAACGACGGTATAGCCACGAGGTAAACCGATTTCTCAAATCATTGCCTACAATATGCAAAAATGTTGCAACTTGCTCTTCAACAGACATGCGTTGAGTAGCTCGAAGTCCACCATCACGCTTTAAGATACTGCACAATGTCATAAAAGCTTTCCCACTCATGCAGATAAGCTCACGACATTTACCGCCGTTTGAAAGGTCGTGTAACATCTCTTCTCGCACATATCGTCGTTGTAAAGTTTCATCATTAGTAGGTAAATTAGCACGACTTCTGTTTAACAATCTACGTAGTGCAACGAAAGCCACCAGAAAACAAATCAGGTTAGCTGCTTGCAATTGTCTAGCTCGCACAAGTTCAGCTGCCTCGCGTATCTGGTTATCCATTGTATACTTAATTGCTGTTGAAAGTTGTTATTAGATTAGAAAATTGTTAGTTAAAACTTTACGTTCTTGTTCTATGAAATTATTGTAGGATGCACTGACATGTTTTTTAATTAATGCTTGTGTCTATTAGAGTTAGTAAATCAAATCATAAGAGTAAACTAGAAACTAGGGTTGAGGAGAATTCAATTTTGTAGAATTCTGGTGAACAAAATATGACCTAAAACAACTATTAGCCTATTAGGTCACATCTAAACAGTATCCTTTTTCCTACAAAATAGCATTCTTCTGCATTCAATAACCTTACGAGATACAATTATAAGACCACGGGGTGTGGTGGGGCTTGGGTTGACATGTGGCGGAGATGGGCTCCACCAGGCCACCCAAAAAAAAGTGGGGTGTGGGAGCGGCGTGGGTGGCCATCTGGATATTATATATAAATATATATATAACACACCAATCGTAGCCTGTCACATCATCACCCACACCCGCCCCATGCCAGGCACCCTAGCCACGCCATCGGGATAACGCCGCTACCCACGCTGGCTCGGTGTGGCTAAAGCGGCATTGCTTGGCTAGCCACACCCCCAACCTAAGCCCACACCCCGCGGTCTAATTCAGTCCAAGTAGCCTGCATAACAATATCAAACAGCGAACTTGTGGAAAATGCAGCCTTCTTGCCTTCACATGTGAACATTGAATTTGCTTTTGAACATATTAAAATAAATATGTGAACTTATAAAACATAACAATATCAAACAGTGAAGTTCCTTTAATTATAATTATCAAACAACGAACTTTTTTTACATATTAAAACCAAACAGCGAAGATCATATACTTTTAAAAATCAAACAGCGAAGTTCAGTTACTTTTCAGCATCAAATAGCGAAGTTCATTCACTTTTTAATACGAAACAACGAACTTCTATTAGTTTTTAACGTGAAACAACGAACTTGTTAACTTATTTTTATGAAACAGCGAAGTTGTCAGAGGGTCAGAGTTGTTGCAGGAATTTGGCAGAAGGAGAGTGGAAGTTTGTAAGTTGAAATAGCAGACTACCTATTAGTGAAAAGAAAATTCCAGCCCACCTAATAGCACTCTTATTATTCTCAAACCCCCTATTCTTGCAAATTTTTCTAACATCAGTCACAATAAACCTATAGACTAATTTTGATCATGAACCAGTGACAGATCAGTTTAAACTTACACTCCTGTCCGAATACCTAACATGCTAAGCAACTCATATTCGTCCAGAAAGAAAATTTCTCTAACAGAATATCAAAATACCTCCAATCAAATAACCTACCCATAAATTAAAACAATATTTGACATAAATAAACCTATAGATTAACATTAATCATTAACCAGTATTCATACATACATTTCTCAAAGGGGAAATTCAGGCGCTTCAAAATTTTCTGCTATAAACAAGCAAAGCAATCTAACTTAATCAAAATTAAACAATTCAAGAAGCCAAAACCCAAATTGGACCCATGACTTTAATCAAAATTTTCAACAGAAAACCCACACAAAGGAAAAGGTCGCTCAAAATTGGATGTTAAATAGGAAGGTGATGTTACCTGGGAGATGAACAGTAGATCGCTGAGGAGAGCAGGTCACAGAAACATTGATGGAACAGTTTTGCAATTGTGGGATAGATGATGGAAGGTGGGTTGAAGATTTGGCGGGTTGTGGGAGATATACCCGCCATATGTTTTACGAGGGTAAAATAGGAAGTGAATTAGGAACGTGGTCTCTGAATCTTCTCTTCTCTCCCAATCATCCCGATTTGGAATGAAACAATTCAACCCTAAAAAACCTCCCCCATCTCTTCTCTTCTATCCTTTTCTTCCTGTAATAAAATCTCTGGAACAACAATACCCTTTTCTTTCATTACAATTCTTTTCTCTTCTCCAGTTAAGTGGATCTCTGGAACACAGTGTTAGTCTGGACTCTCTTATCTAAACCTTGAAAGTTTTCAGATCTAAACCTAAAACCACCTACTCCGCTACCACCTACTCCGATCGCACCGCCACCATTAGTGTTACTCCACCGCCACCTACAACCACCGTCCAACACATCACCAGCAAAGCCTCCTCCGTCCAACTCCTCAGCAAATTCGCCGAACGGAAGTCGCCGTTGACCCGCCGGCAAAAGAGATCTGCTCAATCCACAGCACCGGTGACTCGCCGTGAATTCGCTGAAGGTATATTTGCTGAACGGAAGTCGTTGCTGGTTCCTGTAGCGTCTGCTCACAAATCTTCAGGTGCGGCTGCGTGTGTGCGTTTGATTTAGGGTTTTGAGACTGTAATGAATTAAATTCCGTCTGAATTTGATAATTGCTGTGGTGTTTGTGTTTGTGTTGGTCTGAATTTGATAATAGTTGTGTGGTGTTTGTGATGAATTTATGGTTTAATTTATGGTATGTATTCTGTTGTAGGTTTTTGATTGCAGATCTACTCGCAGAGGAGATTAGAGATTATTATTATTTGAGTGAGATATCAAGGTATATTTCGGTTCGAAGTTCCATTTATGTTGATTACAGCTCGTATTTTGCTAACCTAGGTCATATTTACCGGATTTATTATCGATCATCGTGTCTAATCTAGGTCATATTTACCTGAGAAAGCAACTTGTTCCATCATTTGTTTGGAGGAGCCTGAGGTCTAATCATTAAACAAAGTATTACAAAAACAATCGACTAAAATTAGTTGGATATGTAATAAACATAGGTGTCAATAAGAACCAGAAGTGATTCAGTACAAAATTCAAACCATAAGAATGATCAAACCGATCAGAAACAAGAATTTATATGCTGAGAATGTGGTAGAAGTTAGAACACTCTCGAACTTTGAGATGATAAGTTGATGACCTTTCCTGTTATGTTAACAACTATTAATGTTACTAAAATATTAAATCACTAAACATAAGTACAAAACTACAAAAGAGTTCCTCTATGTAGAATATGAAGCACTTTAATTATAAATTAAGTTTATTTTTAATTTTAATGTATAACTCTAATGAAGACAATGACAATATTCTAATATATGTGATGCATTGCTAGCACATTATCTTCAAATCGGTTATGGCGGGATTGTTGATTCTGCTAGGTCATAGTTTTGTCTTTGATTGTTGATATTGATACGATATTCATTCATTTGTTGTATTGAATTATGTTCAGTTTATGTTGATTAGAGCTCATATTTTCCTACTCCAGGTCATAGTTTTTGTTGATATTGTTACAATATCCGTTCGTTTGATGTTCTGTATTTGATCATGCATAGTTTACCTTCTATATTTGCATTCCGCCCGATTCATTTTACCTGTTTCTAATGCAAGTATAATTGAAAAATAGATCGACAAAATTTTTTCCCGATAGAGACTGGATGTACACGAAGAGAACCACTAGTAATGGTCTTTTTAACCCGACATTTCAACTATATGTCAATGATTTCTTGGATTCTGCATTCACCAACGCACCTAACATCCAAAGAGAACTTGTAGAAGGGGTTGAGGTTTTTAAAATTAGATGCCCATGTGGCAAATGCCAAAATCTCCGTTTCAACATTAATGTGTGTGTGCTCTTCGATGTAGGTAACAAGTGGCTTATCTGATAGGAGCACTCAACATTTGAAAATTTTAGCAAGGAAGCCATCAATGTATGCCCAATCTCACAAGGGCTACTTTGTAAATGGTTATAAGTTTCACACACAGGATCATGGTAAGGGACATACGACCGCTAACTATGGTGTATGTGTGAGAGGGGAGACGTATAACTCTGTGGAGTCGGACTACTACGGCTTATTGAAGGAGATACTAAAACTCGAGTATTATGGCAACGGGGCTTCAACTGTTGTACTGTTTAGGTGTAAGTGGTTTGATAACATCCGTGGTGTAGTAGTTAACAAAAACAAACTAGTTGATGTTAAACATAAGTCCCAACTTTCAAGTGACGACGAGTTTATCTTGGCTTCACAAGCGGAACAAGTGTTTTATACGTCATACCCTGCCATGAGGAGTGATACACAAGATTTATGGGCGGTTGTCAAGATAAAAGCTAGGCACATATACGAAGTAACCCCACCAGAAACCGAAGTCTCCAACGATGAAAACATGGAAGAACATGACTTCCTTCAAGTTAATGAACGATTTGAGTTGCCAAATGTTGTAACTAATAGTGAACGCATGTGCTTAGTCACAAATACAAACACATCAGAGCAAATGACTACTGAGGATGATGAAATATTAGAAGGTGAGCAATTTGAAGAAGAAGAATTTGAAGATGAAGAGGATACATCTGATGATGACGATGATCAAATGGTTTTTTCTGACCACTCATCAGATGAGGAAGATTGTTAGTAACATTGTGTTTTGTTCCACACTTTAAACTATTTGTGATTTATTATATGGTATGTCAACTTTAAATTATATGCAATCATAAGTTCTGTCAATGTTTGTTAATTTTATCTTATTTATTTGACAATTCTTGTTCTACTAAATCCAGGTGTATATATAACGTTGTCGTGGTGGTAATAGTAGTTGTGGTGGTCACAACGGTGGTCGCGGACTTGTCCTTTCTCAGGGAGATAGACCACCAGATGGTAGTAGTATATTCACTTCTGGGAGACACACCCTCGATCATGGGCCAAAGGCGACATTCAGTGGTAGTAGTTGTAACACCCTAGTTTCTATTTAACGGTTTTACATGTAAATACCAACAATTAGATGTGTAGTTAAGACTGCACATATTATAAAAACACGAGTTTATTAAAACTTTTACAAATCATAAGTTATTTGACATAACGTAATCAGATTCGTCGTATAGATTTACGACAAGGCAATGTGCGGAAGCATGAGTCTTTATTGTGTTCGGTTCTTCGTTGAGCCTGATCGTCTTTCGGCATCCAAAATGTACCTACATTTCATAAACATGAAATGTTTTAGTCATATATGGATTAAAATGTGTCTAAACAAATCCGGTAATGATAATGGAAGGAAAAAGAATCCCACGTTAAACTCTTGATCTCAAAACATGGATTTCCAACTGGCCTCCACCGTAACTTACGGTGGCACCGTAAGTTACGGTGGCCTCTGGTGTGACATGCCCCTACCGTAAATCAGTAGGGGGCTGCCGTGAAGCCTTCAGCTCCACCGTAACTTACGGTGGCACCGTAAGTTACGGTGGCCCCTGCATTCTAGCTTTCCATTTTGCCGTTTATTGACACGAAAACTTTCGTATCTTTCAAACCGCTTATCCGTTTGACCCACCGTTTCTTCCTACATGATTGTAATTTGACCCTTCATCATATGGAGTCAAAATCCAACATCCGGATTAACAAAATTTAAGACTTTTAAGTCTTCGGCTTATTACCATTTTTACCAAATTTTTAACCCGTTCGCGATTTTATCAAACAAAGATGTTTACTTGATCTATAAACTCATGAGAATCATAATTTCAATATTTCCTATCAAATAAATCATAAATCATGGGTTTCTTACTTAGTTAGAACCCGTTTACGTTCAAGTGCTTATTTTGACCCGTTAAGGGTATTTAAGCACTTTAAAGCTTAAAATCGCTTTCATTCATTTCTAGCGTTATATACAACATTCTTATCAAGTAATCTTCCACCACAACTATAATTGTGGTGGACTTAATGAGGTGATCTATATAATCCGAGTTTTTCTCGTCTGATTGCTAATTTACGACAAAGACTCATATAGAGTCATTTGACCGAAGGTTTACATCTTTCGCTTCTTACACTTATTCCAATTATTTATTTGATCATAAAACTCGTTTCAAAACTACCTTTAAATGCTGTTTATTCGAATTAGCCAACAAGGGCGTTTTA
This sequence comes from Helianthus tuberosus, assembly GCA_030545235.1. Classification (NCBI taxonomy): domain Eukaryota; kingdom Viridiplantae; phylum Streptophyta; class Magnoliopsida; order Asterales; family Asteraceae; genus Helianthus; species Helianthus tuberosus. The sequence goes on along the minus strand of CM060431.1, from coordinate 132,757,090 downwards.
GTCAATTTTAGTCATTCTTTTACGACGAAAGACTATTAGTGCTTGTTTGAACCCCGAAATCCGACCTTTTAACCATATTCTTGTTTAGAAACCAATATGTTTCTAAAACACCATAATCATAACTCGATTTATTCGCTTTACCTAAAAGATAACCGGATATCTTATTTTAACCTTGTCTAACTGTTATAAAACTCCAAACTCTACATGATGAGTTGTATTATTATACATACCTGGCTCTGATCAATATATTGACCCGTTTCAATACCTTTCCTTAGTGGCTGCTAAGTGATAGCGATGTAAGCATCCATGTGCTATTTATTTCCTAAAATCATGCATCTTGACAACCCATTAGTCGATATTGTCAAAGGGTGATAATTTCACCTTTTGACCCGTTTGGTCTAAATGACCAATTACCATTGTCAAATTGTCAAATTACCATTTTGCCCTTAATGGTTATAATGATTTAACTTATATGATAACCATTAAAAGTACATGTTTCATTGGTCATAATACGATCGAATTACCGATTTAACTCATTTTTTTACTCATCACTATGTTTTCTTGTCATATTTGATTATCTTGTTCTGTACGACTACACGCCGGAACATCATATCTCAATTAGGTATTTTTTTTCTTGCTTTTTCGTAACTAATACGACGAAAGAATATTATAAATATATGACTAGTGTAAGATATAATTACCTTGCATCCTGTTTATGCATTTTCCTTCACTCCCGATTAGTTTGACCCGCTTCCTTCCCAAGATTCCCTTTAGCTTGTCAGCGTCAAACTATCATCATAATTCATAAGATGGTTAACTTAGTCCTAATCATTCACGACTATTCCATCCTACGACTTTTATGTCGAAATTACCATTCGACCATATCATTGATCAGTTTGACTTTTAAAAGTCAACTGACTGTTGACATAATTAACTATACGAAGTAGCTTAACTACTAGTTTTAATTATTTAGCCAATTATCCGGTAAACATCATTCTTATGTTACCGTTTTAGTCACGTATTTAGCAAGCTCTTGTAACTATAAGTCACCAAATTAATACTTGATGATATTAAACATCATTAATCATGAACAATCATCCAATTTTATCATATCATACTAAACCCTTTTTATAGTAGGTATAATCATATATTTAAACACATCATTTGTTCAAGTATTTATCGATTATTATCATGCATGATGATTCTAATCACAATTATATCATCTTTTTCAACATATGTTTAAAACCCACTTGATTAAGTGTAGTAAATCATCAAATCATTCAATACATAGCATGTCATGTATGATTTTCACTTAGGGTTTTGTTCCTAAGCAAGTATACATCACTAATCTAGCCATACCTTCTCTAATCCATGCCTAATTCATGATTAGGATGATTATCCATATTTCACAACTTCACTAATCATCAAGATTTTACATACCTTACGATCCTCTTGTTCGGGTGATCGTTAATTCACGCTCGGTTGTGAATTTGGGCTTCATTTGATCCTTCAATTTGATGATTATGTTAGATGTTAGGGTTTGGCTCCTTGGGAGCTTTCCTGAGCTCGATCCAGAACACACACTTATGTGTGTGTTTTGTTTAGTTATTAATAAATAACTTTTCAAGTTATCCCGCTTTGCCCCCTCGTGTTTGGTTCGTTATTTAGTAGGCGACAACCTAATTATTTTCAACAATATCCCCACTTATTAACTAGGTTTAATATTCCTAGTTAACTTAGCGGGTTTGGGAATATTTATGACTAAGCTTATTTTAAGTCCCGTTAGGTCGGGCCTTCTATAAACTTTATTTCCTCAAAAGCCTTTATACTATTTTTATTTAATATTAGGTTTATTTATTTAAAATCCTAATATTCACCGGGTTACTTTTACCACTAACGGTACTTTACCTGTCTTTTAGTATTAACGTGGGTTAATTACCAAACCCGTTTTCGGGGTGTTACAAGTCTACCCCCCTTAAAGAGGTTTCGTCCTCGAAACCCTTTCTTACTTAATTCATTGAGTTTAAACTCAATGTATTTGATCCGAGATATCATTTAAACATTAATTATACTTTTAACCAATTGTTAGTATTACCAGATAAGTATGGTAACATCTTTTTGGTCACTAATTGTCTACGTATCTCATACGACATAGTGCAACTTAAAATAACGTAATCTCGTTATTTCCACTAGTTTAGTTAACTTAGCGATATCCATCGCTTTCATATACTATCGAATTCTTTATGAATCCATTATTTTGACCCGTTTAAAGGTCTTTAATGAAATCTTTCACTTTTAGCAGCAATCTCTTTTGTCTTCAAATTTATTTATTCGGTTCAGTCATACCGAACCTACCGTTTACAAGCAAACCAAATTTATTTAAATGACCTTGACGGGTCTCACTAATTAGACTTATTAGTCCAGTTACTTTTTACCGCTTGCTTGGTTATAATGTGATTCTACTTCACATTACATTTCTTGACCGTGATTGTGTTACATCATGTTTAATTTATATCAAAATTTCATTTTCGAAAATATCACTTTTCGAATATATCGTCTTGCGCCTATCAGTGTCAAGATTTGTATCTTTCATGCTTACTATTTAAATTCCTATCAGAATTTATGTTTGTAAAAACATTACTTCTTACTAAAACCGAAGTTTTAGTTTTAGGATCTTCTCTTTAACTTTTGTCAATTATCCATATCAGGATATTGACAGTCCATAATTTATTCTTATTTGGTTATATCCCATTACCGGGCTCATTATTCTCTTGCATTTAACGCTACCTTTATCTGGCTAGCGCTCATTTGTGCCATTCGGCGTTATATTGTATTCAACATGTTTGACCTATTAATGTGAAATCCATCACTTATAAACAATCAACTTTATTCTTTATTCAACCCATTCGACTTCGAATAGTTGAACATATTTGCTCACAATTTCTATATACGAGATTTTATAGTCATAACTCGTAATCCAAGTTACTTTGATTTTTCAACCCGCGTTCACGTCTCTTGGTTTACGCATGTGTTTAATTCTTACCCATCAACCGGGTGTTTTACCGAAGTCGTTATTATTGCAACCCTCCCGGTATGCATTAAGACCTCGCTTCATTTTTATATTCCGACTTTGTCTTTAAGTTTGACGTTTTACAAAAACGACCCGTTAAGGGACATATTTGCATTTTCCGGGTTCGAGTGTAAGTACACTCCCTCCCAATGCTTGTCTAAATCATTTTACATGTTTGCGTTTTCTGGGTTCGAGTGTAAGTACACTCCCTCCCAATACTTGTCTAAATCATTTTTCATGCTTGCGTTTTCTGGGTTCGAGTGTAAGTACACTCCCTCCCAATACTTGTCTAAATCATTTTTCATGCTTGCGTTTTCTGGGTTCGAGTGTAAGTACACTCCCTCCCAATACTTGTCTAAATCATTTTTCATGCTTCTTTGTCCCTTCACTCGGGCTCATTATCCTGATGTAATACGCTTCCGTCACTCGGTTGTGCGTTTACATTATTATCAAGTATTTTGCTTATCTGATTCATTTGGGTACTTTTTAATTAGTCCCATTCACTCCGCCCTTACTACATCGGATGTAAATGTGTCCGCTATAAGAAACTCGTGGTATCATATGCCACTACTTACTTGGCCAGAGTAAGCGATTTAACACATGACATACACGACCTTTTTATAGTTTTCACATCACGCCCTATGTAAGTAACGCCTCTATTCAGTTTTCTTGGAAATTATATCCTGGATATGTATTTCTGTTCAGGTTTTCCAAGTTTCTAATTTACCTATGCAACGATCATTCTCTACATGTTTGTTGCATATTGCTAATTGTGCGATTATATTTAAAAACACGCACCTGGTAATGCTTGCCCCGACGGGCGTTTCTTGCCATTAACCTTGTTCGCGGTCGTTACGCGATTTAGTCCTTAGTGAGCATGCTCCTATCGTCATACTTCGGACCGTTCCTCTATCATATCCTTAATTTGTTCAACTCTTGTCATCTTTAAATGCAAGTGTCCTTCAATCAAGATATTCACAAAAGTTAGTAATATCAACTTCAATAATCGCCTGTATTATAATACAAGGCTTTTTCTACTATACGCGTCAACGCGCGTATTTTTATTTGTCAACTATATCAATCATTTAATTGGGGTAACGTCTATTACACGGTAACCCTATGTGTTGTCTACAACACTTTAATACGCTAGACCATTAGCATACATGCACTTACCGGATTTGCGATCAAGCCTCGAACCGAACACTATTCTTTGTCAAGAGCATAAGGTTTAAGTCCAAGCATGGTTCCTCCCCACCATACTCGAATCTTTTAAACCAAGGCTCTGATACCAACTTGTAACACCCTAGTTTCTATTTAACGGTTTTACATGTAAATACCAACAATTAGATGTGTAGTTAAGACTGCACATATTATAAAAACACGAGTTTATTAAAACTTTTACAAATCATAAGTTATTTGACATAACGTAATCAGATTCGTCGTATAGATTTACGACAAGGCAATGTGCGGAAGCATGAGTCTTTATTGTGTTCGGTTCTTCGTTGAGCTTGATCGTCTTTCGGCATCCAAAATGTACCTACATTTCATAAACATGAAATGTTTTAGTCATATAGGGATTAAAATGTGTCTAAACAAATCCGGTAATGATAATGGAAGGAAAAAGAATCCCACGTTAAACTCTTGATCTCAAAACATGGATTTCCAACTGGCCTCCACCGTAACTTACGGTGGCACCGTAAGTTACGGTGGCCTCTGGTGTGACATGCCCCTACCGTAAATCAGTAGGGGGCTGCCGTAAAGCCTTCAGCTCCACCGTAACTTACGGTGGCACCGTAAGTTACGGTGGCCCCTGCATTCCAGCTTTCCATTTTGCCGTTTATTGACACGAAAACTTTCGTATCTTTCAAACCGTTTATTCCTACATGATTGTAATTTGACCCTTCATCATATGGAGTCAAAATCCAACATCCGGATTAACAAAATTTAAGACTTTTAAGTCTTCGGCTTATTACCATTTTTACCAAATTTTTAACCCGTTCGCGATTTTATCAAACAAACATGTTTACTTGATCTATAAACTCATGAGAATCATAATTTCAATATTTCCTATCAAATAAATCATAAATCATGGGTTTCTTACTTAGTTAGAACCCGTTTACGTTCAAGTGCTTATTTTGACCCGTTAAGGGTATTTAAGCACTTTAAAGCTTAAAATCGCTTTCATTCATTTCTAGCATTATATACAACATTCTTATCAAGTAATCTTCCACCACAACTATAATTGTGGTGGACTTAATGAGGTGATCTATATAATCCGAGTTTTCCTCGTCTGATTGCTAATTTACGACAAAGACTCATATAGAGTCATTTGACCGAAGGTTTACATCTTTCGCTTCTTACACTTATTCCAATTATTTATTTGATCATAAAACTCGTTTCAAAACTACCTTTAAAGGTTGTTTATTCGAATTAGCCAACAAGGGCGTTTTAGTCAATTTTAGTCATTCTTTTACGACGAAGGACTATTAGAGCTTGTTTGAACCCCAAAATCCGACCTTTTAACCATATTCTTGTTTAGAAACCAATATGTTTCTAAAACACCATAATCATAACTCAATTTATTCGCTTTACCTAAAAGATAACCGAATATCTTATTTTAACCTTGTCTAACTGTTATAAAACTCTAAACTCTACATGATGAGTTGTATTATTATACATATCTGGCTCTGATCAATATATTGACCCGTTTCAATACCTTTCCTTAGTGGCTGCTAAGTGATAGCGATGTAAGCATCCATGTGCTGTTTATTTCCTAAAATCATGCATCTTGACAACCCATTAGTCGATATTGTCAAAGGGTGATAATTTCACCTTTTGACCCGTTTGGTCTAAATGACCAATTACCATTGTCAAATTGTCAAATTACCATTTTGCCCTTAATGGTTATTATGATTTAACTTATATGATAACCATTAAAAGTACATGTTTCATTCGTTATAATACGATCGAATTACCGATTTAACTCATTTTTTTACTCATCACTATGTTTTCTTGTCATATTTGATTATCTTGTTCCGTACGACTACACGCCGGAACATCATATCTCAATTAGGTATTTTTTTTCTTGCTTTTTCGTAACTAATACGACGAAAGAATATTATAAATATATGACTAGTGTAAGATATACTTACCTTGCATCCTGTTTATGCATTTTCCTTCACTCCCGATTAGTTTGACCCGCTTCCTTCCCAAGCTTCTCTTTAGCTTGTCAGCGTCAAACTATCATCATAATTCATAAGATGGTTAACTTAGTCCTAATCATTCACGACTATTCCATCCTACGACTTTTATGTCGAAATTACCATTCGACCATATCATTGATCAGTTTGACTTTTAAAAGTCAACTGACTGTTGACATAATTAACTATACGAAGTAGCTTAACTACTAGTTTTAATTATTTAGCCAATTATCCGGTAAACATCATTCTTATGTTACCGTTTTAGTCACGTATTTAGCAAGCTCTTGTAACTATAAGTCACCAAATTAATACTTGATGATATTAAACATCATTAATCATGAACAATCATCCAATTTTATCATATCATACTAAACCCTTTTTATAGTAGGTATAATCATATACTTAAACACATCATTTGTTCAAGTATTTATCGATTATTATCATGCATGATGATTCTAATCACAATTATATCATCTTTTTCAACATATGTTTAAAACCCACTTGATTAAGTGTAGTAAATCATCAAATCATTCAATACATAGCATGTCATGTATGATTTTCACTTAGGGTTTTGTTCCTAAGCAAGTATACATCACTAATCTAGCCATACCTTCTCTAATCCATGCCTAATTCATGATTAGGATGATTATCCATATTTCACAACTTCACTAATCATCAAGATTTTACATACCTTACGATCCTCTTGTTCGGGTGATCGTTAATTCACGCTCGGTTGTGAATTTGGGCTTCATTTGATCCTTCAATTTGATGATTATGTTAGATGTTAGGGTTTGGCTCCTTGGGAGCTTTCCTGAGCTCGATCCGGAGCACACACTTATGTGTGTGTTTTGTTTAGTTATTAATAAATAACTTTTCAAGTTATCCCGCTTTGCCCCCTCGTGTTTGGTTCGTTATTTAGTAGGCGACAACCTAATTATTTTCAACAATATCCCCACTTATTAACTAGGTTTAATATTCCTAGTTAACTTAGCGGGTTTGGGAATATTTATGACTAAGCTTATTTTAAGTCCCGTTAGGTCGGGCCTTCTATAAACTTTATTTCCTCAAAAGCCTTTATACTATTTTTATTTAATATTAGGTTTATTTATTTAAAATCCTAATATTCACCGGGTTACTTTTACCACTAACGGTACTTTACCCGTCTTTTAGTATTAACGTGGGTTAATTACCAAACCCATTTTCGGGGTGTTACAGTAGTCGTGGGGCATTTGGTGGTAGTCGTAGTCGTGGGGGTTCCGGGGATCCCATGGCTGATTTGCACGGGGCATTGCATGAGCAGCGGTCACGTACCGATCGTGGGGCATTTGGTGGTAGTAGTAGTCGTGGGGGTTTCGGGGATCCCATGGCCAATCTGCAACTCCACTTTTGGTGGAGGGTCCTTGCATATTCGTTGGTCCTATTGAAAGGGCTAGTCAAGAAACTCTAGAGGCTTTTTATCGACAAGTATGTATCAAATTGACTTCTCTATTCAATTTCCTGGATATAATAATATATTAGTTATGATTTTTGTTAGAATATATCGTAATTGTCTCCACATAGACTATATTATAATATATGGTTTATTGTAATTCTCTAGGAGATAATAATTTTTAGCTTGTTTCTGGCTTGCTGCTATGAATCTTTATATGAGTCGCTGATTTGAGAAAGTGAAATGAAATGAAACAGTTACAGTTACGGTGGTATGGATCAAAGTATGTCGTCAAGTATCCTCGTTGCAGTTTACGATAGCAGTCAACTTATGTTGATGCCCAGGTAATTTTTGTTTCCATTTTTAATCTGTTATGTATTATGTTTCATGATTTGTGAACTTAGTCGAAAAAGGAGCAGGGGCGGACCAAGCTATATAGTCAGGGGTAGCTGCCCCCTTGAGAAAAATTAGGGGAGCCACGGGAGTTGGTGTCATGATGAATGATAAAAAGAGTCATTTTTCAGTCAGGGGAACTCCGATTTATCATTTCATGGGAACCTCTACTTTTAGTCAATACACTGTTGTGCATGATGTAAGTGTCACCAAGATTGATCCCAAAGCTCCTTTGGAGAAAGTTTTCCTTCTTGGCTGTGGTGTCCCTACCGGTATATTTTTCTTCACTTCAGCATATTGTTGTTATATTCAAAAGCTAGTTGTGTGGTTCTAATTTTATTAAAGTATGTTGTCTTCAGGTCTTGGTGCGGTTTGGAACACAGCAAAAGTTGAAGAAGGATAAATGCTCGCTATTTTCGGTCTTGGAACTGTTGGTCTTGCAGTAAGTTTGTATATAAAGATGATTTATCTTTTACTTATCATAAATACGGATGTTTCTTTTAAAACTGTATAAACTCGAATACCATTTGAAAGCAGCAGGTGCTGCACGTATAATTGGGATAGATATTGACAACAGAAAGTTTGATCGAGGCATGCATTAGTTACATTTTTTCTCTTTTTTATGGCAGATGATAAAACAAATGGTAGGCTTAATAACATTTTCTTTTATCAATTATGAATTGCAGCAAAAGACTTTGGTGTGACTGAGTTTGTGAATCCAAAAGACCACGACAAACCGATCCAACAAGTTCTTGTTGATATGACAGATGAAGGTGTTGATTATAGTTTTGAGTGTATTGGTAATGTTTCCATTATGAGGGCTGCTTTGGAGTTGTCTTCTAGGATGCGTTAGATAACAGGTCGAACCAAAGGCTGATGTATCATTTGTTTATCAGTATTTTTTTTGCTGATTTTCCTGCAAATTTTAGCAAAAAAAATTGGATTTTCCAGTTTTTTTTTGTTTTTTTTTAAATATTCCGTCACAAATGTGTTGCAATTTTTTGATATTCCGTCATAAATGCGTTGCATTTTTTTGATATACAACATAGGAAATGCGTAGTAAAGGCGTCACAAATTTCCTACACCATATTTCCGTAGGAAATACGTTAAAATTTGCGTAGTAAATAGTTTCCGACGGGGTTTTTTCCATGTTGGTGCACTTGTGTCTGTACTTTGTCTGTATTTTGTCTTGATACAAAACGATGTCTTTGTTAGTCCTGTAAGTTTGACCAAGTCAACCATCCTCCTGGTTTGACTTGGCCAAACAGTTAGAAAATGGTTGTATAATGTTCTGTGTCGAAGGTTGGGCTTTCGAAGGATTGTTTCTATCCTTCGATGAGCTCGAAAGATATCCCACGAAGGATACTGATGGACTTCGAAGGATATGCCATCCTTCGAAGTGTTTGTGGATCCTTCGATGGCTTCATGATCGACAGATCATCTTTCGGGCAGTCCACATGATCCTTCGACCATACAACCTGTGCTGGGTATATATATACCCATGCAGTGTGTGTTCAATAGATAGAGATATAGAGAGATAGGCAAACAGAAAGAGACACTCGAGAGATAGAGAGCATTCTGTCAAGAACACACACACACTAGAGAGTTTGCAAAACTGATTTGTAAACATTGAGCTTGTAACCGGAACCTTTCATTCGCATTAATACAAGTGGTGTTAATCGGTGAATCTTTGTGTGTTGTGTTTGTGCTTGTTTCATCCCGGGTTGCATGTTAGCTTGGATTCCGCACTTGCTAGTGTGTTAGTATAACAAGGTTAAGGTTGAACCTCATCCTCCGAGAGGGACCTACAAGTGGTATCAGAGCCGTGGCTCTTTTCCTTGTTAAAAACCGGGTTTTATACAAGTGTTTGGAGTGTTTTGGACAAAAACTCACGTGGTTTGGCAGCCGTTTTTACTGTTTTTCTCGCTTTTCTTGACGTTAAAACGGTTCTAAACTTATCGGGTGTGTTATGGGAAGGCTTGGGTAACTTAAAAATCTGTTTTTAAGTGGTTTTGGTATTTTCCGGCCAAAATTCCGGCTTCTCCGGTGACCGGTTTCTGGGTTCTTCCTTCGATTTTTGGCAATATTTTATTATTCAAAACCTGTTTTGCATGCAGAAGATATGGTCTGACCATACCTTCTGCCTTCTGCCGAAAGTTTCTACCAACCCATCACCTTTTTCACCAACCTGTCACTCTTTGTCAGTTGTGTCAGTTGCAATCGAAGGATATCTTTCGACATCGAAAGATCATCTTTCGATCAAGGAAGGCTCGATAGATAATCATCTTTCGACCCATCATTCGAAGTCAGAGACATATCCTTCGATCAAGGGAATCTATTCGAAGGATAGTTATTCGAAAGATAAGGATATATATTCGAAAGATAAGGATCTTTCAAACTGTGAATCTTTCGAGTTAGTGAATCTTTCGAAACCATTGTTCGAGATTCAACAGTGATCTTTCGAACACTGTTGATCCTTCGAACAAGTGTTGATCCTTCGATTGTGGTCTGCTTTAGTTCAACAAGTTTCTGTTCTTCGAGCTTGGATCTTTCGGCTGATCTTTTGGTTGTTTTAAGTGTTATTTTCAGGTATTCTTTTTCTTGATCAAAAATGAATTCGATGTGGGGTATTCCCTTACATGCATCTCCTGCATGGGCCGAATCTCCCGTACCTGTATCTTCGCAAGCTAATGCTATATCTTCCGGTCAATGGGCATTCGTATCAAATCAAACTCCAAGTGTTCAAAGCATTTTGTTAAGCGAGAGTGAAACGGGAAGTTTGAATAGGCCTCCAAAGTTGATGCACTTAAGTGAATATCCGGGATGGTTTGATAGATTTCATACATACGTCCTTGGTCAAAATACAGAATTGTGGTTGCGTTTCATCACAGATTTTGATCAAACAATAGAGCTTGCCGCATCATCTGCTGCTACGTTTGCAGATCTTACGGAAGATCAGAAGAAGGTCTATGATTTGGAAAAGAAGGCATATGCCATTCTTACTCAGGCGTTAAGTAAAGATATTTATCATCAATTTGTCAGTTACAAGACAACGAAGACGTTGTGGGACACATTGAAGATAAGGGGCGTGGGAAATGAAGCGACACGTCAATTGAGAAAAGACCTGCTAAAGAAAGAGTTTGATGGTTTTACTTGTATGGAGAATGAATCTTTAGGAGATTTGACAAGTCGATTCAATCATTTGCTGACTGAATTGGGAAATATTGGGGTTGTAACAACTTCAGCAGAGATAGTGAAAAAGTTTGCAGATGCACTGCCACCTCAATGGAATACCTTCTTGGAAATCATGAAGTACAATGGCACTTTAGCTACAACAAACTTCAATGACTTTGCTCAACTCCTGGAAAACAAGAATCAGGAAGAAACTCTCAAGGCAAAAAGAGTTCCAGTGCCACAAAATCCTGAAATGTATTATGGAACTTCTGGCACTTCTACAAAACCTTCTTCACACGCTCCAATTCAAACAGCGTTTGTGTCTAGCACTAGCTTGTATGGCATTCCTCCTCCAACAACAGACATGTATGGAAATCCGCTTGAACCAGTCCCTCAACCACTTCCTCCTCAACAGCAAGCACTTCCTCCTCAACAGCAAGCATGTTATGGAAGCACATCATCTGCTAGTCAGCAATCAAAGCCAAATACAGTACGGCTCGACACCTCAAGTTTCTCTAAAGTCAGTGTTGAAGTAGCAAAAGAACATATGGAGCTTCTCAACACTTTGGTGAGCGCATACTGTGGATTAGTGGAAGGTCAGATTGGCAACATTAATCTGACTCAAGAAGACTATCAGCAGATCGATAAAGAGGAGATGGAGATGATGGACATCAAGTGGGCCTTTGCCAGTGCTGTTAGGCGAGCAAAGGATTTCATGGAAAGAACTGGCAGAACCAGCTTGGAAAGCAAGAAAGACACCAAGTATGGGTTTGATAAGCAGGCTGTTAAATGCTTCAATTGTGGTGAACGTGGTCATTTCAAACGTGAATGTACGAGGCCATCTCAACATGGAAACCAAAATCCTTTCAGAGGTCAAGGCAACAGGGCAAATCAGAACCAAGGAAGGAACAATGAGCGAACATTGGTGCCTGTCAACAACCAGAGTCAAGCAGGACCATCTAATGCCAACCAGGCACTTGTGGTTCAAGTAGATGAAGGTTGTGATTGGTCAATTCAGCTGAGTGGTGATGCTCCAGATGGAACAGCTTGTTTTGCTGAAATTGTCAAGGATTTAAATCACGCCAGTGGTGGAGAATCTTCCGCCAATGGTGGTGACTCTTCTGAGGATGAAGACTCTTCTGGTTATAGTAGAAGTTCAGATGAAGAATCCTCGAGTTCAGGCGATGATCATGTGGATGAGACATCAAGTGCGTCAGTCGATGCTAATATTGATGAGCTATTGGGAGAAGCTGCAGCAGAAACTCAAAGAAGATCTATTTTGGTGGATCAAGCTGCTTATTCTTCGTCTTCTCTCCATTCAGCCTTTATGGCTAATGTCGACAGTTCATCAAGTCAGGTATGTGTCGATGAACCCACTTCTGGTAGCTGTGATAACTGTGATAGTTTGCATGTTAAATATGCTGATTTAGAAGCAAACATGTCTGAGTTGCAAGGCAAACATGATGCTGTACAAGCTAGTTTGTTTGACTTGCAAGACAAACATGTTTCATTGAATGATAAGTGGTGTGAATTGCAAAGCAAACACGAGGCTTTGCAGGAGAAATATGATGTGACATTTATCCACAATCAAAAATTGACCGTGGATCTTTCTAAGTGCACAGAAGCCAACATGTTTTATGAAAACCATGAAAAGGAGTTTAAATCGGTAATTGAAAAATTAAAGAAAGATAAAACCGAGTTAACTAAAATGGTTTCCAGAAAACAAACTGACATTAATTTGTATATAACTCGTCTTGAGGTAATGCAAAAGGAAATGGCTTGTGTTAAAACTGAAAGTGAGGCGATCCGACTCAAGTTAGACAGTTATTTAAGCTCTAGCTATGTGTTGGATCACATCATTGACGTACAGAAAGAAAAACGGGATGTCACATGCATAGGCTACAAGAAATGTCCACCACCCGTGAGACAAAATTATGATGCCATGCCTGACGAGGAGAATAGAACTTTCTTTGTACCATCTGTTCCTCTAGACGTTAAGGAATTTGCAGCTGGACTCGGATACAAGAAAGAGGTATCATCAGATTCAGATGTGTCAGCAGATACATGTGTGTCTTCTGCTGAACCAAATCAGGTTCCTCCAGTTGTGATATACAGTGAGGATTCTGATTCTTCTGATGATGAGTCTGATGATACTGATTCAGCAAAGTCTGATGCGGTGATTAAAGAAGAGGACATACCTCTTGAGAATCATATTCTGTGTGATCCTCCTGCAAAACCCGCTAAGACTGTTGCAATTGAGTCCACATCTGCAAAAGAGTCGGAGAGTGTGGATTTGCTGTACACTCTTGTTGGTGATGATAAAGTTTATTCAGACAAAGATTTTCCTATTAAGAATGTTAATCAATCATTAATCAGTAAAGTCTTTGAAAATTCAACAAGTAAGTTTTTGGGAAAGACAGGATCACATGTTACTGTAACACAGTGCCCTCCTATCCCAAAGGCCGAAGTTCGAAAACAATTTGGCAATAAAAAATTACCAACAGTGCAAAAACAGCAAAATCATGCCAAACCAAAAGGAAAATTACCGGCTCAAGGTCAAAGGAAGCCGAATCAAAAGAAGAAAAAGAATGTGAACTTTGTGAAATCTAAGGGAACAGACAAGATTGAAACATTTGAAAATCAATCTATCTTAGATTTTGTCAAGAAAGCAACAGTGATGAAAAGGAATGAACCAAGTTGTTCGAAACCTAGTACCTCGAGATCACAAAGTTCATCTTCATCATCGGCAAGACGACCACATGATACTTCGGGGTTTGTTGAACGAAGATCATGTTTTGAATGTGGTACAATTGGGCATATCATTCGAAATTGCCCGTATCTTCATAAATTGAAAGCCAAAGAAGATGATCCCCGTGACAAAACTGACCGCAAACGATCTGTTTCTGTAAAACAAGATCCCCGCCTTGTAAAAGAAAGGGAAAAGAAACGGAAACGCCAACAGGTCAAGAAAATTGAAAGGATAATTAAAACCGATGTGGTTAACAAACCATCTGTTTCTGTCAAACCAGAAAATTCAAAAACTTCTGATAACCATGAAGTTAAGTTTTTAAAGAATGACACTGGTAAACCAAAACAGACCTGGAAACCAAAAACGGTTAAAAATTCAGGGGGACCATCACAATTTTCAAATCATCAAAGAATAGAAGTTATTGTTATTGATGAAAATGGAAGACCCAAGACCACAATGGCTTGGGTCCCCATCTCCAACTAATTGTGTGAGTTCATGTGCAGGGTGTTCCAGGAGGAACTATCAGTAGTCATTGGATTGTTGATAGTGGGGCATCCAGGCACATGACAGGCGACATGAAGCTTCTCTACGACGTTAAATCTATTAGAGGAGGTTATGTTGCTTTTGCTGGAGATAAAGGCGGATATATCACGGGTGAAGGAATGATTTCCAACGGGGTTGTTAGCTTTGATAAGATCAACTTCGTACAACAACTTGATCACAATCTTCTTAGTGTTTCTCAAATTTGTGATAAGCAGTTCTCAGTACACTTTGATGCAAATGGATGTTATGTGCTGAAACCCGGCTTCAAAATTCCAAAAGAATGGATTCTCTTGTCGGCTCCAAGGATAAATGATCTGTATGTCCTTGATATGAGCCAAGCTATTACTACGTCTGCACAAGCAACTTGTTTCGTTTCCAAAGCCACAGAAAAAGACTCAATCTCTTGGCACAGACGAATGGGTCACATTCACTTACGCAAAATGAATCATTTGGTGTCAAATGAATTGGTGAATGGTGTTCCTCTTAAAAACTTCCATCTTCAAGACATCTGTGTCTCGTGCCAGAAAGGAAAACAAGCGAAGAAGCGACATCCTACAAAGAAAATCAACACGGTGGCTGTTCCTCTTGAACGTTTGCACATGGATTTGTTCGGTCCTGTCAAGCACAAAAGTATTAGGAATGATCAATACTGCCTTGTGATAACTGATGATTATTCAAGATTTTCTTGGGTGGCGTTCATGGCACATAAGAGTGAAACCTTCGGTATTATCAAAAACTTGATCATTCAGATTGAGAATCTATATAAGTTGAAGGTTAGGCGGATACGTAGCGACAATGGTACTGAATTCAAAAATCATGCCATGGCGGAGTTTTGCACTTCAAAAGGTATTCTTCACGAATTTAGTGCAGCTTATACTCCTCAACAGAATGGCGTCGCTGAACGTAAGAACCGCACACTGATCGAGACTGCTAGGACTATGTTGGTAGAGTCACAGTTGCCGATTCCCTTCTGGACTGAAGCTGTGGCCTCTGCATGTTACACGTTGAACCGAGTCCTTACAGTAAAAAGGCACAACAAGACCTGCTTTGAGCTTATTAACAAACGGAAACCAGATTTGTCATATCTTGAACCGTTTGGAGCTCCGTGCACAATAATCGATCCTAATGGAAAGTTTGGGGCAAAAGCAATTGAAGGATACTTTCTTGGGTATTCCACCCCTAACTTAAGAGTCTGGAATCTAGAGACTAAAAGGGTCGAGGAATGGTCTGAAGTCAGAGTACAAAGGCACACTTTACCAGTAAAATGTCCTGGTTAGCCTTGGATGTTTGAGTACGATGACTTTTTCAATTCGATCAATGTAGAAGCCGTTGAAGAAAATGCTGCGGCAAGGATGTTTTTCGAGAGTGATAATGCAACAGATTCACCGTTGGTTCGTCCAATTATAGTCAATCAAGAACCATCTTCAGTGAACAATAATACTCTCGACAATGAGGATTTTCATGATGCTACCGATTTGAACGAATCTTCAGAGGATGATGAATTTCTCGATGCAGATCAAGAAGCTCCAATAACAGCAGTACATGGTACTTCAGAGGGTACTCCTCCAGTGGGCGTCCCTGGAACAGCTGAAGCTACTGCATCATCCTCTTCGTCAATTCCGGGCATTGAATTAGTTGTTGATCTCAATCTCAACAATCTGGGTACAAATATTACTGTTCAAGATAATCCAGAGACAAGGATTCACAATACCCATCCTCATCAAAACATCATCGGAAATGTGCAAAGTGGCGTTCAAACAAGAAACATGTTGCGAAACAACAACAATGCAGGCTTGTATGCGGCTATCCGAGAATCTGGTCAACAAAATGATTGGTCTTTCGCGTGTTATGTCTCACAGGAAGAGCCAAGAACTTGGAAAGAAGCTTTGAAAGATAACTCATGGGTTGAAGCGATGCAGGAAGAACTGCAACAATTCCAGAAGCTTGGTGTCTGGAAACTCGTAGAGAAACCTGCTGGATACAAGAAGATTGGTACCCGTTGGGTGTTTAAATGCAAAAAGGATGACCGTGGAATCGTTATTTGAAACAAAGCAAGGCTAGTCGTTCAAGGTTTTCGTCAGATAGAAGGGATCGACTACAACGAAGTGTATGCACCTGTTGCACGTCTAGAAGCAATTCGGATCTTTCTGGCTTATGCCTCATTCAAAGGTTTCAAGGTATACCAGATGGACGTGAAAAGTGCATTCTTACATGGTGTGGTTGAAGAAGAGGTGTACGTAGAACAGCCTCCAGGTTTTGAAGATCCTATCCATCCCGATCGGGTTTGGTTGCTCAACAAAGCTCTCTATGGTCTACATCAAGCACCGCGAGCTTGGTATGCAACCTTATCTAATTATCTGCTGGAGAATGGATTTCGCAGAGGTCTTATCGATTGTACTCTTTTCATCAAAGAACAAGATGGAGATCTTCTACTGGTACAGGTATACGTTGATGATATTATTTTTGGTTCTACTAACGATGTTTTGTGTAGGAATTTCGAACGCATCATGCAGGATAAATTCGAGATGAGTGCTATGGGGGAAATGACTTTCTTTTTGGGCCTACAAGTACAACAAACTGAGTCTGGGACATTCATCCATCAGACTAAATATGTTGGTGACATCTTGAGCCGGTTCCAGATGTCTGATGCAACGCCCATCGGTACCCCATTGCCGCAAAATCACGGAATTACTCCAGACTTGAAGGGTCAAGATGTTAGCCCCTCATATTACCGTGCGATGATCGGATCTCTTATGTACCTCACAGCATCAAGACCAGATACAATGTACCCAACGTGCCTGCTTGCCAGATACCAAGTCAACCCGAAGGCCTCACATCTTGCAGCTGTAAAAAGGATTTTTCGTTATTTGAAGGGTTGCCCTGACACCGGTCTATGGTACCCTAGGGATAATAACTTTGACTTGATCGCATTCAGTGATTCTGATTTTGGCGGATGCAAAATCGACGGCAAATCCACAACGGCTGGATGTCAGTTTTTGGGAAATCGCCTAGTCACATGGCAGTGCAAGAAGCAGACCTGTGTCGCTACATCAACATGCGAAGCTGAATACATTGCTGCCTCAAGTTGTTGCTCCCAAGTCCTATGGATCCAACAACAAATGCGCGACTACGGTTTTGAATTCCTAACTACTCCTATTTACGTTGATAATTCTGCTGCCTTACAGATCACTAGAAATCCTGTGCAGCATTCAAAGACTAAGCACATCGATATTAAGTATCACTTCATACGTGATTGCTTTGAGAAAAGGCTAATTGATGTTGCTTATGTCCACACCGATGACCAACGTGCCGACCTTTTTACCAAAGCATTTGACAAATCAAGATTTGACTATTTATTATTGGTAAACGGCATTAAGGTCAAGCATGAGTAAAACCAACATCGGAAAATCATTTTTGTAAATACCTTTCTGTTTTAAATTTGTCTTAGTTTGTTGATTTTAGGGGGAGTAAATCCAAAAATTTGAAAATCCAAAAACATTGAAAATTTTCAAAAACACAAAAACAATAGAAAAGCAAAAATGAGTTTCCTGGCGAGCAAAAGAGAAAATGATAGTTCATCGGTGGTCTGTCTAAACCTCTTTAAACCTTAAATGAAAAACGATAAGCAGTTCTATATAAGATGTATCGGTAGGCTCACAATCATTTTAAAGTGTGCAGGGTGATATAAACTTAAATCGACTGAAGACTGGGTGGGAACCATTCATTGGCATATGGTCTTAGTACCGAAATTTCGTTTGAGATATTGCCGAGGTTCTGAGATATTCGGTCTTTATGCTGCTTATCATCTGGGTATCATGGTTGTATCTCTTACCGAAAAATAATGGGGCCGCAAGTCTAGATCTTCCATGATACCATACATACGTGTACATACTGCATACGACCTCAATAAGTGATCAACAATCACATGTCCAAACAAAATAAGTGATAAAATATCACATTCATCCGGGAGTCAAGTTCGTCTCTCTGCTGTACGAAAGTACTGACCTGTTCACGGACTTGCTCCTGTGCCCACATGCATATGAAAATCAAGTTCCTCATCAATAAGTGATTCTATCACATAGGGCTTGTTTTCAATCAAAATAAGTGAGAATCTCACATCATATACGGTCAAACAGATGATAATCGGTATACTCACCGGTAAGATGAATCCTCGTGCATACCTTGATACGGGAATGTGTCGTGATGTGGATGAACACCGGTCGGTAAGTATAAATCATACCTTAACGTATCCCCTCGCCATGATTACAAATGATAAGTTGAGCTTAAGTGGACAACGATACCGATAATTATTATAGGATGCTTATCTTAATGTTAATTAATTGAACAACAAGAGCATCTTGGCATGACCGTACACTGATATGATTCTCTTACCCTCGGAACTCGCAAAAAGAATGTCTGTAAATATTTATTTACTGCTTTTCGTTTCTGCATCTTTGTATATATTTACTTACTGCTTTCAGTCTTTAAATTTGAAATATTCAAAATACCAAAAAGATTTTAGGTGTGTTTTAATATAAACTTTCTAAAAGTCAAAAAGATTTTATTTCTACTTTATTTTTCGATCGTACGATGTTGGATCTCGAGTCTTCGTTACCTGAAACCTGAACGAAAACCAAAAACGACTAAATCTTCATAAACGGTCGAAATTTGCAAGTTTTGAAAGTTAAAAACTAAAATTGATAAAAATTGTTAAAACTTTCAAACTGTCGGACGGTGTTTGATTATGCAATGGTCTCATGTGTGTCGTTTACTTATGATGTTCCAAGCAGTTGTTCTCATTACGCGTTTAGATTTCTTGCATGTGCAGATTCTAAAGGCAAGGAGAACATGGTAGATGACAAGCTTCGGAATGAAGACACGACGTGAAGGCGATCGAGTGATGAAGATGATCGAGTTGCTGTCGAGTTGCTGGCCATCATCAACACCACAAGGATCTCAATTCATTAAGATCAAGACATTCACGAGCATAACTCAAGGGGGAGCTTATGTTAAGGGGGAGTTTGTCAACACACTTCCTACATAAAACGGGTAGTTTGTTGGTACACTTTCTGCTTTCAAGACGTGAAGACTTTAAAGATCCTCCGACATTGAAGACTTGAAAGGACGTCAAAGGCTTGAAGTCATGAAGATCGAGACAAAGATCGAGACACGAGAGACCCACAAGAACCAAGATCGAGACAAAACTACAGCCAGACAAAGCTACAGCCAAGGGGGAGTTTGTTGGTGCACTTGTGTCTGTACTTTGTCTGTATTTTGTCTTGATACAAAACGATGTCTTTGTTAGTCCTGTAAGTTTGACCAAGTCAACCATCCTCCTGGTTTGACTTGGCCAAACAGTTAGAAAATGGTTGTATAATGTTCTGTGTCGAAGGTTGGGCTTTCGAAGGATTGTTTCTATCCTTCGATGAGCTCGAAAGATATCCCACGAAGGATACTGATGGACTTCGAAGGATATGCCATCCTTCGAAGTGTTTGTGGATCCTTCGATGGCTTCATGATCGACAGATCATCTTTCGGGCAGTCCACATGATCCTTCGACCATACAACCTGTGCTGGGTATATATATACCCATGCAGTGTGTGTTCAATAGATAGAGATATAGAGAGATAGGCAAACAGAAAGAGACACTCGAGAGATAGAGAGCATTCTGTCAAGAACACACACACACTAGAGAGTTTGCAAAACTGATTTGTAAACATTGAGCTTGTAACCGGAACCTTTCATTCGCATTAATACAAGTGGTGTTAATCGGTGAATCTGTGTGTTGTGTTTGTGCTTGTTTCATCCCGGGTTGCATGCTAGCTTGGATTCCGCACTTGCTAGTGTGTTAGTATAACAAGGTTAAGGTTGAACCTCATCCTCCGAGAGGGACCTACATTCCAACATCAAGGTTTTGTTGCAAATCCGTAGCAAATGTCAATTTTTGACAAATTTGTGACGGAAAAGTGCGTTAAAAATTGTCATTTTTCTAGTAGTGACCCCTTTCGGTCTTTCTTTAGCTTCAGAATTAGGTATAACATAGTCTTCATCACTTTCATCACCATCTGCCTTTTTGATCTTTCTAAACACAGGTTAACCACGTTCATTATAAACTTTCTTGTAACCTTGTGCTGGAAGATTATATCATCGTCACCTGATTCATCATTATCATCGTCTTTTTCACCTTTATCTCCCTTATCACCTTCTCCACCATCATCACCATCTTTCTTGTCATCGTAACCTTGTGTTACAGGTCGCATTTATTTCCTACCCACTTGTTGATAGAGCAAGATAATGTATTTATGTGTATAATGTCACTGCTAACGATGCTACAACATATTATAAGAATGTATGGTTCTAACTCGGTGAATTGGTTGCTAAATATAATATTAAGATGTTTTGGGCCGGTTATATTTGGGTATTTTTTATTTAGATGGCGTATATAATGGGTTATTGAGTTGGAAAATATATCCCCTGAAGAAACAGTCTTGATTCTTGAAAGTTGAAAGTAAACCAAGAAAGAGAGTTAGAGATTAATTATATTCTGTGTTGACTCTATGCGCTTTCTTGCTCATTAATTAGTAAGCATAGAGATCAAGCATTGGAAAAATATGATATCAATTTAATAATTTAATTTCCTTGATGGTATTTTATTTAATATTTTAATTTTCGTTGATGGTATTTATTAAGGAGCCATTAACACAGAAGCAGTGTAATTTAGCTTAATCATTGCTATGATTTTCTTGGTCTATTCTTTGTTATTCTTGTTTCCTTTTTCTGAATCAGTATATTTCAAGATCGACCGTTTCAATGCAACAAATATGCTCTATACAGGAGATGCCATACCTTCTGTTGGAACCATAGAGTTCAATAAAGTCAATTATATTACCCGTGTAGGTCAAGCCAAATATTATGATACCGTTCCAATTTGGGACCGTAAGTCCGGCAAGCTCACTGATTTCATCACTCACTTCACCTTCATCATCGATACATTAACTACTTCCTCTTATGGTCATGGCCTTGCTTTCTTTCTTGCCCCAGTGAGTTTCCAAATCCCAGCCAACTCAGCCGGGGGCTTTTTAGGCCTGTTTAACACCACATACACCGATTCAACCCTAAACCAAATGATTGTCGTCGAGTTTGATACTTTCCCGAACACTGAATGGGATCCCCCATATGAACATGTGGGGATCAACAACAACTCGATTCGTTCTGCTGTTTCCACTGCTTGGAATGCTACTTTACACAGCGGTGACACTGCAGATGCTTGGCTTTCTTACAACGCCACCACTCAGCTTCTGAACCTTCGGTGAAGCTATGGTGCAGGAAATGATTCTCGAGGGAATGAGAATACCAGTCTTTCATATCAAGTTGACCTCAGGGAAGTTCTTCCTGAGCAGGTAATGGTCGGGTTTTCAGCTGCCACCGGTGCTAATGTAGAACGGCATATCCTTCTATCCTGGGAGTTCAATTCAACTTTGAATATGAATGAAAAAGGTGAAGATAATTCAAAAGAAAGAAATATGAAAGAAAAAGGTGAAGATAATTCAAAAGAACGAAAACTAGCAGTGGAAATAACAGTTCCTCTTGGAGTTTTGTTTCTGGTAACCATGACAGCATTTGTTGTAATTAGAAGAAAACAAAGAATACCTGCAGAGAAACCCATAGAAACTGTTTCCTTGACACTAATGAATGAAGATCTTGAACGAGGAGTAGGCGCGAAAAGGTTTTGTTACAACGATCTCGTTTCAGCAACCAATAATTTCTCAAATGACAGAAAACTAGGCCAGGGTGGATTTGGGTGTGTCTATAAGGGCTACTTAACACGAGAAAACATGGAGGTTGCTGTAAAGAAAATTTCACAGGGTTCAAAACAGGGGAAGAAAGAATACATAACGGAAGTGAAGGTTATTAGCAGTTTAAGGCACCGAAACTTGGTGCGTCTCATCGGTTGGTGCCATGATAAAGCTCAGTTCTTGCTAGTTTATGAGTTTATGCCAAATGGCAGCCTTGACTATCACCTATTTGGTCAAAGGACACCCCTTGAGTGGGCTGTGAGGTATAAGATTGCTATGGGTTTAGCTTCTGCATTGCTGTATCTGCACGAAGATTGGGAAAAATGTGTTGTACACCGTGATATTAAAACGAGCAACATTATGCTTGATTCGGAGTTCAACGTGAAGCTTGCAGACTTCGGTTTGGCTCGACTCATGGACCATGAGTTGGGTCAACAAACAACTGGTTTAGCTGAAACCCTTGGTTACTTGGCTCCTGAGTATGTAATGACAGGAAAGGCTAGCAAAGAGTCAGATGTGTATAGCTTCGGGGTGGTGGCATTAGAGATTGCTTCTGGGCGAAAGGCTATAGATGGTGTTGACTCGAATTCTGATCTCGGGT
Organism: Helianthus tuberosus; assembly: GCA_030545235.1. Classification (NCBI taxonomy): domain Eukaryota; kingdom Viridiplantae; phylum Streptophyta; class Magnoliopsida; order Asterales; family Asteraceae; genus Helianthus; species Helianthus tuberosus. The sequence continues at coordinate 132,734,135 of CM060431.1, read as the reverse complement.
TGGTGCAGTGGATCTGGGGTTTCCTTGGGAAAGGTGAGCTGCTTTCAGGTTTGGACCGAAGGCTGAAGCACTTTGACTTGAAACAGGTTGAGTGTTTGATGATGGTGGGGTTATGGTGTGCACACCCTGACCGGAGTCTGAGGCCGTCTATCCGGCAAGCAATTCAGGTGCTGAAGTTTGAAGGCGTGGTCCCAAAACTACCGATTAAGATGCCGGTGCCAATGATAGAACCAGATGCTCCTAGTTCTGGAGCCGCTTCAATAACTTACTCTAGCATTGATCTGATCCGTTGAACAAATGTTACATGTTAAATTGTTAATTCAAGTGAGCAACTCTCAGAAATACAAACATAAGTTGTATTGTTACATGGTTCGAGTATTTGCTCAAATTATGTAATATTGATTGTTGAATGTTTTATATTGAAAGAATCTTTGCTTGACTCACAGTCACTTTAATTCTTCTAAACACAAGTTTGACACTAGATATCAGCTCATAATACTTATCAAAAACTTCTTATAAACAAGATAAAAAGTGTGTCAAACAATATTACACGAAGAACAGCAAAATACAAGGCATCATCAAGAGTCTGTGAGAACGAAGTCAAAGAGTATCTGATGAATCATTTCCAGCAAGGCTTTTTATGTTGCTAGAGATATAGATCTTCTATTAGAGTGGTGCAGCAGATGCTGAAAAGATATTTTTTTTTTCTGTTAGAGTAAGAAAATCTAAGAACTTTACCCATTCAGCAGCCTACTTCATCTCAGCAGCCCTGAAAACAAAACATCCAAAAATTTGATTATTAAACTCAATCTTATGATAATTTGAATTGATACAGTCAAACATACCTGTTAAATTCAAAAGAATACATCACAAGATTAACAATTAGAAAACATCTCACCTAATGGAGAAAACAAACATCGTTGTCACGAAAATTCAAGAAATTCTTTAACAACAAAAACTACAAGATTTAAAAATTAATTAGATCAACCAGAACATAATAGCAGTTAGCTAGAAAAATTATTGGAAACTAATTTGCTCAATTAATGCAAAATATTATTTAAAATTCTGTAATAAAAAAAAAACTAACTCAAAAACAAATCATTTAATAAGAACACACATAAATCTTAATCGTGTTCGTAAGTCTGAAGTAAATTTTAATAGAAAAAAATGTCATATATAATCCAAAGATGTGCTCCAAAGTACACATCAATATTGATGATAGTACACCAACTTGTTGAAATTTTAACATACAGAAATATACATGCTTGTAATGAAATAGATTTTTCATGCATAATCAATTAATGAACAATACATATAGTCATAGTATGTGAACAACAAGTAAACAAAGTTATTCCTTCTGTTATTCGTTGACCAATAACAGTTTAAGATCAATCAACCTTATTTGAACAAGGACCAAGATTGATAAGGACATCTTTCTGTTGGGTTATGGAGGATTTGACCCAGAAAGAGGAATTAGTCCTCCTCTAGACTAATACCGGGGATATTACTGCTCCTGAAGTATATCTCATTATTATTTTCAGTAACCTAATTTTGTACCCTATAAATACTTCTTATTCTTGTACCTATACACTTTGAGCACCTAATACAAACAAAGAACTAGTTCTAGAGAGTGGATGTAGGTCAGATTAGACCGAACCACTATAAATCTTGTGTTTTTGTTCTTGTGATTTAGAGTGTGTGAGCTTGCTGTGTTTGTTCTAGTGTTCGTGTGATATCATGTTCTGACCCTAACAACTGGTATCAGAGCTCAAGCTGTTGATCGATTCACACGAACTAGGTAAGAGGTGAAGAAGAAGCCGTGGTCTTGGGTTTCAACCACAGTCACAGACATCACGATTAGGGTTTCTGAACCAGCCGCCGCTAGCACAGCCGTCGCCACCGCCATCACTTCCCAACTCCGATTAGGGCTCCGTTTGAGGACTTCTGCTGCAGATTGCGCCTAGGGTTTCGATAACCCAGTAGCTACCGCCGCCTAGGGTTACAAAATCGAAGACCATTGTTGCTAGATATCGCATCTAGGGTTCCAAAATCGAATATTAGGACTTTGATTTTGCACTTTGGTGACTGAATTTTGTGAAGTGCAAAGAGCAGGGTAGGGTAGCGCAGGAAGAAGAAGAAAGCACACACGTGTTTTTCTTTATCTTTTTCTTAGAGGGGAAATCAAGTTTCCCTTATTTGCAAAAGGTCCCCTCAACCTTTGGCAAGAATCTTATAAACCTAACAACTCAGAGAAACGATATCGTAAGCCAGTGATCAGGTGTCATTTGTTTCAGTTATTTCAGTGCTGATTTTTTCATTTTATTTTTTCGATTTTAGTTTCGTTTAGTCGTGTTGGTTGTCATCATGGGAGAAGACGGGAATGTGCAAATTGGAAAGTTTGATGGGAAGAAGTTTGGTTGCTGGAAGATGTAGATTGAAGCACTACTTTGTTAGAAAGATGTGATGTAGTGCTCGATGATGAAAGGCCAGAAAAAATGCCACAAGCAGATTGGGATAGGATGGATAAGAAAGCCAGAGCAGTGATAACGCTTTCTCTATCGGAGAATGTTGCATTCAATATCCAGAAGGAGACCTCAGCTAGAGGAATGATGGCAGCATTATCGAATATGTATGAGAGCCTTCTACAACGAACAAGGTTTATCTTATTCGAGAGCTTGTGAATACTAGGATGAGGGAAGGTGATTCAGTTACAGCGCATATCAATAACTTAAACTCGATATTGTCTCGTTTGGTGTCTATGAATATCAAGTTTGATGATGAGGTCCAAGCCCTATTGTTATTGTCCTTATTACCCGATAGTTGGTCCGGAACCGTAACTGTTGTTACGAGCTATTCAGATACGAGCAAGTTTACGTTTGTGAAGATGCGAGATCTTATTCTGGGTGAAGATGTCAAAAGAAGAAATTCAGGTGGATCATCAGGTGTTACGAGCATTAGCATGTTGGTAGAGGAAGGAAGAATAACAGATGTAGTGGCAGTAAGAACAGAAAGAGGAGTCACTCCAGGGCTTGAAATGATGTAACCTGTTGGAACTGTAAAGAGGTTGGACATTTTAGGAATCAATGTCCAAACAAAAAGAAAGAAGTTAACGCCGGAGTAGATCACTCAGATGATGAAGTTTTGATCTGTAATGTGGAGAGCAGTGTGGATTCCTGGGTTATTGATTCGGGTGCTTCATTTCACGCTACCCACAACAGTGAAGCACTACGGAATCTTAAAATTGGGAATTTTTGGTAAGGAACGACTTGCAAATGATGAAGTCTTAGATGTCACAGGCATGGGTGATATTGACTTAGTTACTTCCGTCGGATCTACTTGGACTTTGAGGGACGTGAGTGTCATTCCAGGCTTGAAGAAAATGCTTATTTCAGTCGAGTAGCTGGATGATCAGGGTCACGAGGTTAAGTTTAGTAGTGGAGAGTGGAAGGTAATTAAGGGAAATTTAGTAGTTGCACGTGGCAAGAAGAGGGGCTCATTGTACATGGTTAGTGTATCACCTGAAGGAGAGGTTATCCCAGTTAAGAAGAAGACCAAGATCCGGTTCATAGAATCTCGGGGGCAGAAGAATGTTTGTTTTGCAGGAGATAAACCCAGAGTCACATGTCAGCTTCAGGTTAAACGTGCTAGGAAAGGTTCAGAGTAACCAGTCAAGGGATTTCGTGGCAGTGGGAGCACAGGTAGTGCTTCAGTCAGAGCTCCCAGATGACAGTGGATTAAGAGAACTCGTATTCCAGCGGTGACAGTCTCTCTAGTGAACTACCTGCTTATGATAGAGAGTGTTAGTTCTCAGGTTTTCTCAGAGTCTGGCAGTTTGTTTAAGCGGGAGCCAGAAGGGACAGAGAACAAGTCACGGGTAGTGACTAATGAGCTGAAGCTCAGTGGGAGTTTCAACGAGCCTTCAGGTTAATTGATGAGAAAGCTGCCCACAACTAGTGAAGATGAAGTGTTTACAGAGGTACTTATGAATACAAAGTTTTAAGGAGAGCAGTTTGAAGTCGTCAAAGCCTCCAAGTGGGAGATTGTTGGGTTATGGAGGATTTGACTCAGAAAGAGGAATTAGTCCTCCTTTAGACTAATACCGGGGATATTACTGCTCCTGAAGTATATCTCATTATTATATTCAGTAACCTAATTTTGTACCTTATAAATACTTCTTATTCTTGTACCTGTACACTTTGAGCACCTAATACAAACAAAGAACTTGTTGTGGAGAGTGTATAGAGGTCAGATTAGGCCAAACCACCATAAATCTTGTGTTCTTGTTTTTGTGATTTAGAGTGTGTGAGCTTGCTGTGTTTGTTCTAGTGTTCGTGTGATATCGTGTTCTGACCCTAACATCTCCCTCAATCTCGGCTGGAGTAATGGTTTAATTTGAGGAAGATTCAAGACTTACCAACATGAAAAATGGTATACACAAACCAGATACATAAGGTTATTCTATACTTATGAATAACAAGCTGATTCTTATTCTCATGTCAGAAACGAGAAACTGAAGTCTTTAAGATAAATGCATGATTAAAAATTAAGGCGTTTTCTTCCTTCATTAACTCAAACCATCTCAAATACAATAACACGTAACATAGCATATCTAATTACAATGTTTGGTTGTATTAACTCTCCACAGCACAAAACAATACAAGTTAAGAATATGCCAAACATAGGCATTGTTTAACATGTCAAGAACACACAAAAGATCTTGTTTTAAGTGATAATCAATACCTCATTACTTAGCCTAAAAAAGTTATCTGGATGAACTACACAGTTAGCATAAAACTAAAAAAATAACACATCATGAGATGTTCAATCATATATCAGTATAACTAGCTAGCCAATAATAGAAGCCCCAAAATTTTAAAACCAATATCTTTTGTTATCATGTCATATCCCAAACATTAAATGAGTTCCATACTAGAACTTAGCAACCCGGACAAGATTTGAACAATCCTTGAGAACTTCTCGACAATACCAACAAGAATGAATTTCATAAATATCCCCAGAAGCTTAAAAAAGGCTCACACTATCTTCACACCTTGGTTGGCTATCTACACACTTAGGGTTTACCTACGCTGTGTATAGGTCTATACGCAGCGTATAAGGTTACCCTTCTACGCATCGTATAGGTCTATACGGAGCGTAGGTAAGGTGTAGGTACACGACCAGACAGTCAAACCTAGTACCATGTCAAATCAGTATGACATACGCTGCATATAGATCTATACGCAAAGTATGTACATAAAGTGATACGCATCGTATAGACCTATACGATGTGGTCTAGGCATGTGAATAAAGCTATACGCGGAGTATAGAGCTATACAAGGCATATGATTGTGAATTCAAAAGTGTATTTAGACATCCATCTCTGCCTACGACTTTAAACACAACTTCGCAGCTTCTTTTCAATTCCTCTGTATCAAAAACAATTTCAATTCCTTTCAATTCCTCTGTATACATTCATTTCCAATATTGTTAAAATGTCATCATTTTGGGACGAGAATTATTTCCTTAATCACTATTCTAACGAGGCATGGGGAGTAATTGATGCTAATGAGGAGGAGGAGGTTGTGTCTGGCGTCCCTGTTGATAAAAAAATACACTTTCCAGACTTGAACGAGACTCCGACTCCACCTGTTGATGAACCATATTACCAGGTGTCACGGCCCCCGACCCAGTTTTCTGGTCTGGAAGCCGCGGGACAGAAAACCCGTGGTATTGGTGGTTAATTTGGCAACGGAAATTTTAACAGGATCGTTTAACTGAAAACACCCATTTATTTTATTTCAAGTTTCGAGATAAACCCCGTAATTTACAATAAAGGGATTTCACTGGGAAATCCTCTGATTACAAAAACATGTTTATTTATTTACCGAGCTACTTCATTCAAGCTGGTAGTGCTACGCGACACTTTTCCTTGATCACAGTAAATCACCTGAAACACGTTTAAAAAGATTTTATCAGCGGGGAAATATTGGCGAGTCATTCAATTTGTACAAACAACACATTGTTATAATCTACAGTATTAAGAGCGATTACAATGTTTATATATCAACCAATTACCCCAATCGGTATTTGTCACTCGACCGTATCTGTGACTATGGTCATATCACCCATTGGCTAACCCGTTGTCCAACGGTGACGGTTATCAAGTAATGTATACAAAACCCCACATACCGGTAGTAATTGAAGATTACAAAGACTTAATCCCTGTAATTATAACTTTGAAAATAAATAGGGTTTTGGAAACAATTTGGTAAAAAGAGAATGACTCACATTGCAAGTTTAACTGGACAGAGTTTGCCTACTGATTAAGCCTGGTAACCTAATTAAAATAACAATGCAAACAAAACTAGGTCAGTAACTTAATACAACATTTACGATAATCTCATGAAATCAAAACCCTCACCACGAATGACAAAGTATTGCCCGAATTCAGGCAGCACTTAAAAATCCATCGGATCGATTTCAATCGATTGGACATTGTATCGTAGTAGTGATCGAGTTATTACCCTGTTATCGTAGCAGCGTCTCACTACTAAAATTGAATTTTCGAGCAGAAAGAGTGTGATTTTGAAGAAAGTTTTCGACAGATTTGAACTACCCATGCACGTCCCTTTTATAGCTGATTTTTAAGTTTGTCACGGCCCGCGTAGGCCTTAAGGCCGGCTTACGCGCCCCGTGAGGGCCACCCTAGCTACGGCTAGGGCTGCCGTGTCACGGCTTAGGTCTACCACGTGTATGATACGTGGCCTTGATCGTTATCCGGAGAGTTGCAAGGCTGTCGCGCCCCGCGTAGATCCTCCATGGATCATTCGCGGCCCGCGACCAACTTAGAAAATTTGATTTTCTTTATTTTTCATGAAAATTAGGGTTTTAAGGGTCCGGGTTTCTACTTACGGAGTGTTTTTTTTGGGCATTTTCGTGCAGGTCCTTACATCCTCCCCACCATATTTAAAATCTCGTCCTCGAGATTTACTTGAATAAGTAAGGATATTTTCGCTTCATTTCCGATTCCAGTTCCCATGTGTACTGAGGTCCTCTTTTCGAATCCCACTTGACTTTGACCAGTATCAATCTCTTATGTTTAAGGTGTTTGACCTTTTTGTCTTCGATTTGGAGAGGTTTCTCAACAAATTTCAACTTTTCATTTACCTCTATATCTTGAAGAGGTACTACTGGTGATTCGTCAGATAAATATTTCTTAAGGTTAGATACATGAAACACATCATGTACCCCAGCTAGCTCTTCTGGTAGTTGTAAGCGATATGCAACTGGTCTTATTCGTTGGGTAACTGTGAATGGTCCTACGTCCCTTGGACTTAGCTTTCCCTTCTTACCGAACCGAACTACCCCTTTCCAAGGAGAAACTTTCAATAGTACCTTATCCCAACTTGAAATTCCAACGACTTGCGTCGATTGTGTTCATAACTCTTCTGACGATCTCGAGTCGTTTTCAGTCTTCCCTTGATTTGGGTTATCTTGTCGGTGGTTTCCTGTACAATCTCGGGACCTGATAATTAACTTTCTCCTATTTCTGCCCAACATACTGGGGTTCGACACTTTCTTCTATAGAGTGCTTCGAACGGGGCAGCATTGATGCTTGTGTGATAACTATTGTTATAGGAGAATTCGATTAAGGGTAGGTGGTCATCTCAATTTCCACCGAAATCGATTACACATGCTCTGAGCATGTCTTCAAGGGTTTGAATCGTCCTTTCACTTTGTCCATCTGTTTGGTGATGGTATGCAGTACTTAGGTTTAATCGAGTCCCCATTCCTCCTTGGAAACTTGTCCAGAAATGCGAAGTGAAACGACTATCCCTATCTGACACAATGGAGACTGGAACTCCATGTAAGGATACTACCTCATCTACGTACAACTTTGCTAATCTTTCCATGCTAAAGGTTTCCTTCATTGGCAGGAAATGAGCTGATTTGGTTAATCGATCAACAATCACCCAAATTGCATCATTACCTTTCCTGGTCTTGGGTAGCTTAGTAACAAAATCCATTGTTATTAGTTCCCATTTCCATACAGGCATTTCTAACTGTTGATGTAAACATGAAGGTTTCTGGTGTTCTGCCTTGACTTGCGAACAAGTTAGACACTTAGAAATCGTATCTGGCTATGCCCTTTTTCATTCCTATCCACCAGAAGTTATTTCTTAAATCTTGGTACATCTTGTTATTACCAGGATGCATCGTATATCTAGATTTATGGGCTTCTTCTAGAATCTTATCTCTTGAATTTCCTTGCCTAGGTACCCAAATTCTTTTCTTATGGAATCTCAAATTCCATCAGTCCCTTGATCTAATTCTTTTATTCGTCCTTTCATTCCTTCAGCATCATCTTGGATTGCTGTCTTTTGAACATTTTTCAGTTGTTTAATTAAATCTCTGCAGATTTAACCTGAGAGCACGGACTCGTCTTTGTTTCTCATGGTACTTATGACTTAAGGCATCGGCTACTATGTTTGCTTTTCCTTCGTGATATTGAATATTACAGTCGTAGTTGCTTAGAATTTCCATCCATCTTCTTTGCCTCATGTTTAATTCTTTTTGCCCAAATATATACCTTAAACTCTTATGATCTATATAGACAGTAAACTTACTTCCGTACAGATAATGTCTCCAAATCTTAAGGGCAAAAATTATTACTCCTAATTCTAAGTGATGAGTCGTATAATTTTCCTCGTGCTTTTTCAACTGTCTTGATGCATACGCAATTACCTTTTTGCGTTGCATTAGTACACATCCTAATCCTAGCTTAGAGGCGTCGCAGTAGTCTTCAAAATCTTCGGTTCCTTCGGGTAAGGCAAGAATTGGGGTATTTGTTAACTTTTGCTTTAAGATTCTAAAGGCCTCTTCTTGCTTGGGTCCCCATTCAAACTTAACAGTTTTACAGGTTAGCTTAGTTAATGGGACAACTATCTTGGAAAAGTCTTTGATGAAACACCTATAGTATCCAGCCAATCCTAGAAAACTTCTAACTTCGGTAGCTGATTGCGGGACCTTCCAGTTCGTGATTGCTTCTATCTTGGAGGGATCTACATGAATGCTTTCGTGATTCACCATGTGTCCTAAAAATTGCACCTCTTGTAGCCAAAATTCACACTTTGAAAATTTTGCATAAAGCTTTTCCTTTCTTAACAAGGTTAAGAGTGCGTGCAAATGCCCACAATGTTCGTTCTGGCTTTTGTAATAAATAAGTATATCGTCGATGAAGACAATTACAAATTTATCCAAATACGGCTTACAAATTCTATTCATCATGTCCATATATGCTGCAGGAGCATTCGTTAGTCCAAATGGCATGACTGTAAATTCGTAGTGACCATACCTAGTCCTGAAAGTAGTTTTAGGTATGTCTTCTTCCTGTACCTTCAATTAATGATATCCGGAACGCAAGTCTATCTTAGAGAAATATCTAGCCCCCTGAAGTTGATCGAAAAGATCATCAATCCTAGGTAACGTGTATCGATTCTTAACGGTAACCTTATTTAATTCTCTATAATCGATACACATCTGCATCGATCCATCCTTCTTTTTCACGAACAACACAGGTGCTCCCCAAGGGGATGAACTAGGTTGTATGAATCCTTTGCCTAATAATTCATCTAACTACTTTTTCAGTTCTAACATTTCTGTGGGTGCTAACCGATAAGGTGCCTTAGCTATTGGTGTAGTTCCAGGAATTAGATGAATTCTAAATTCTACTTCCCTATCAGGCGGTAATCCAGGTAGCTCTTCTGGGAATACATCCGGGTATTCTGACACTACTGGGATTTCTTTAAATTCCTTACTTTTAGTGTTAATGATTACAGAAATCATATACACTATTCCTTGTTTTCGTTCATAACTAGCAACTTTCATTACTGAAATGAACTTCATTGGTTTACGCGGCTTGTCTCCTGTAATCATAATTACTTCTCCTGCTGGGGTATGAATTTCTATGGAATTCTTATCACAGAGGATTCGAGCATGGTTGGCTACTAACCAATCCATTCCTATTACGACATCGAATACAGCTAAATTCAAAGGCAGCAGGTTTACCAAAAATTTATGACCTGCGAGTTCTATCTTTCCTTCTTGCAAAACCTTATCTATTATGACAGAATTACCATCTGCCGTTTCTACCATAAAAACTTGTCTAAGTTTGGTTAAAGGTTGCTTAAGAGCTTGGCAGAATGAAGCATTTAAAAAACTTTGGTTTGCACCAGAGTCAAATAATACTTTTGCGTAAACCTCATGTACAAGGAACGTACCAGCTATCACATTCGGAATCAGATCTGCTTCTTGCGTTGTCAGCTGGAAGGCTCTTGCATTCTTCTTATTAGTTCCATCGGCAGGTTTGGCCTTGTTGTCAACTGGCTTGACCAGTTTAGGGCATTCTGGTCTAAAATGTCCAGCTTCTCCGCAATTGTAGCAGATATTGGATTTCTTTCTGCACTCCTCCTCTCGGTGCCCCGGTGATTTGCAGAAATTGCAATTTTCCGGACATTTACCAAAATGTTTCTTTCTACAGTTTCTGTAGAATGGAGGGGTGGAAGATTGTCCCGTTCCCTTTTTCTTGAAGTTACTAGTATTATTACCCCCATGGAACCATTGGGAAATCTTTTGGGCCAATTCCTTTTTCCTATTTTCTTCTCTCATGCGCACTAGTCCGTCAGTCAAGGTGTTGGCCAGTTCGACCGCATCGTCAATTGTGCGGGGTCTTTCACCTTTGACTATATCACGAATCTCGCTAATTAGCCCCCAAATGTAGCGAGAAATAAGCACCGGTTCTGGCGAAGCCAGAGTTGGTACAATTCTAGCATACTCGAAGAATTTCGAAGTATACCCTCGACAATCAACATCCACCATCCGGTGGTTTAGGAACTTATTTGTCATTTGTTCCTTTTCATAGGAGAGACAAAACTTTCTTTCCACTAATTCCTTAAATTCCTCCCAACTCATGGCATAAGCCACGTCACTTCCCTTAGCATGCAGCATCGTGTTCCACCATTCCAATCCCTCTTCTTTGAAAAGGTGGGATGCGTACATCACTCTGTCTTCCCCTGCGCATTTACATATTTTGATTACTGCTTCGGTTTTCTCCAACCAACGCAGTGCGGCAGTCACTCCTTCATTGCCTGCAAATTCGACCGACTTACAGGCAAGAAATTCTTTGTAAGTGCAACCAGGCGTTGCCACTTTCATTTTCTTAAGAAATGGGACTTGAACCACATTATTATTATGATTATTGCCGCACCCGTTGACACAATTACTGAAATTATCGTCGCGGGTGCGTTTGCTATGGTTGGCTTGGGAAGGTTCAGCAGGATTCTTAACGGTAGTAACAATTGCCGGGATAGCATTGGCTATTCCCTGAGCAACGATATTTTCTATATCTTGCCTATTAAGAAAATGGTATTCATTATTGGGTTCAGATTGATTAACTTCATTTGCCGGTTGATTTTCTGCGTTTACCATCTGAATCATTAATAATATATATTATTGTCACAAAATGGATTGCAACCAAACACAACAGGGTAATCACACATAATTAAGTCAACACATATAGCCAAAATTGTCGACCTTGCGACATTTATATTTTTATATAATATTATGCATCAGTACAAGCCAAATATTTTACAGATATGTTATTTTAATATTATTATACATTATATTATATATATATGTATATATTTATTATTATTATTTTTTCACATATTATTATTATTATACAAAAACTTTTTAACTACAGTTAACTGGCTTCTCAGAAACTGCGCTCCCTCTCGTCGTACTTCCACGTGATGCTTTCCCCTACTTCCCGAATCCGGTTTCTCGCGTCCACCAGTTCCTCACCGTAGCGGCGTAATTCGGCAACGTTCTCCGAGCTCATAGGTGGGAATGGTGCAGGTTCAGGATCAAACTGGGGAAAGTAAACATTTGGGTTATTCATGAAATTCTGAAAATGCCAGTCGCTCGTCCACCATTCTTCCAACTGCCCTGTAAAAGGTTGAGGGTTGACAATAAGGTCCGGAATAGCAGGTTCCAAATTAATTGGAAGTTCTGATTGGGCGGGGAAATTGAAAAGGGTCTCGTCAGCTGGTCCGATGAGGTCACAGTTTGCAAGTTTTCTATCCAATTCTTCCCAAGGTGGCAACTCTTGGGCTTGACCAGAGCTCTCCCTTACTTCCTTTCCTTTTCCCTTTGGATCCTCCGTCTTTTTCACATTTTGGGCAGCGAGCTTCTTCCTTCGTCCTCGTTTCCAGTCTAGAAGTCTTCTTCTCTTTTTGGGTTTGGTTTCTCCTAGGGCAGGGCCTGAAAGACTATTGGCTCCTCGGTGTCAGCCTGATAACCGGACCGGGTTCCGGAAATCTCCATATCAGATGTATGGACAGTGAAACTTCGGAGGCTTCCGATAGTTCATTCATGCTGTTAGCACACATGAAGAAACACACAAAATTCCACATTAAAATTCTATTTATTGTAAATTAAATTTTCACATAATCACAAATTGGCAATCTGAAAAATTAAGTATTTCTAAATACTTAATTGGCTTAAATTAGTGGCTCTGATACCACATTTTCTGTCACGGCGCCTGACCCAGTTTCCTGGTCCGGAAGCCGCGGGACAGAAAACCCGTGGTATTGGTGGTTAATTTGGCAGCGGAATTTTAACAGGATCGTTTAACTGAAAACACCCATTTATTTTATTTCAAGTTTCGAGATAAACTCCGTAATTTACAATAAAGGAATTTCACTGGGAAATCCCCTGATTACAAAAAACATGTTTATTTATTTACTGAGCCACTTCATTCAAGCTGGTAGTGCTATGCGGCACTTTTCCTTGTTCACAGTAAACCACCTGAAACATGTTTAAAAAGATTTTGTCAGCGGGGAAATACTGGCGAGTCATTCAATTTGTACAAACAACACATTGTTATAATCTACAGTATTAAGAGCGATTACAATGTTTATATATCAACCAATTACCCCAATCGGTATTTGTCACTCGACCGTATCTGTGACTATGGTCATATCACCCATTGGCTAACCCGTTGTCCAACGGTGACGGTTATCAAGTAATGTATACAAAACCCCACATACCGGCAGTAATTGAAGATTACAAAGACTTAATCCCTGTAATTATAACTTTGAAAATAAATAGGGTTTTGGAAACAATTTGGTAAAAAGAGAATGACTCACATTGCACGTTTAACTGGACAGAGTTTGCCTAATGATTAAGCCTGGTAACCTAGTTAAAATAACAATGCAAACGAAACTAGGTCAGTAACTTAATACAACATTTACGATAATCTCATGAAATCAAAACCCTCACGACGAATGACAAAGTATAGCCCGAATTCAGGCAGCACTTAAACATCCATCAGATCAGTTTCAATTGATCGGACATTGTATTGTAGCAGTGATCGAGTTATTACCATGTTATCGTAGCAGCGTCTCACTACTAAAATTGAATTTTCGAGCAGAAAGAGTGTGATTTTGAAGAAAGTTTTCGACAGATTTGAACTGCCCAGGCACGTCCCTTTTATAGCTGATTTTTAAGTTTGTCGCGGCCCGCGTAGGCCTTAAGGTCGGCTTACGCGCCCCGCGAGGGCCACCCTAGCTACGGCTAGGGCTGCCGTGTCACGGCGTAGGTTTGCCACGTGGCCTTGATCGTTATCCGGAGAGTTGAAAGGCTGTCGCGCCCCGCGTAGATCCTCCTTGGATTGTTTGCGGCCCGCGACCAACTTATAAAATTTTGATTTTCTTTATTTTTCATGAAAATTAGGGTTTTAAGTGTCCAGGTTTCTACTTGCGGAGTGTTTTTTTGGGCCATTTTCGTGCAGGTCCTTACACCCGGCGCATCAAGTGTATCCGGATTACGGATACGGGTATGAATCTCTGTACGCGGAACAAGGTAATCTGGATAGATACGTAGGGTACGGTGCTGAGAATACACCTGTTGATGAACCATATTACCAAACGCAGCAATCGTATCCAGTTTACGGATACAGAGGTGCCAGAGAAGCATGAGCCGGACATGGTCATTTCGGAGCCACCACAGCCGCGTGGACCACCCGGGGCACCTCAGTTCCCTAGACATGTTGGGCCAGGTCCTGCCCCATCATATCAGCGGCTATGTCGAGAAGTTGACAGGCTGACGTATGTGGTGGAGTGGATAGCTGTAGAGCTGTAGAGACTTTCACAACGTGAGGGGTTACCTCCACGACAGTTCATTCCGCCTGTGGAATGGCATCAACAACATGAGCAGGAGGAGCAGCAGGATCCACTGCCATAGTATTTTATCATTTTGTTATGTAGGTACAAAATTTTGTTGTATATATCAAACTTTTACTGTATATATAAAACTTTTGCTATAAACGGTGTACATATTCGAACAGTACCCGAGTATTTCAAATTATTTAACGCCATAATATTTTAACGTTATAGTATTCGAACCGCACACTTAAAAATATTAACGGTATAATATTTAAACGTTTATAGTATTCGACCGACACTAGACTTGGTATAATAATTTATTTCAAAACCTCGATAACGATATAGTTTATATTTGAACCGTATATACGCTTTTCAAAATTTTAACGTTATACGCTTTTCGACGACATCGACTAAATAAATTAACGACGACATCGACTAAATAATAAAAAAACATTATATATTTTTAACTCGTTATATATTTTAAGCGAGTTAACGTTGTAACCGAGTGAGAATTTATACCACAAATATGCCGAATGACCAAACAAAATTCTGAAAGGTTATATACGCATCGTATATCTCTATACGTAGCGTATAGAGGTAACCCTATACGCTGCGTATAGAGCTATACGATGCGTAGGTAAAGGCTGTTTGAACTAGGGTTTACTAGGGTTTGGTGTACATATAGGCACATTGGTGTGCAAATATGCACACCCCTTAAAAAATCATATATACTCAACTCTAACTTTAAATATCATGTACCTAAGAAACTAACAAAAAAACCACATTCACCTTTCATTAAAAAAAATATATGACCGTTTTACCCTTATGTTTTTATGCAGTATGAAATAAAGATTAGAGTAAACTTCCATTTTGCTCCCTGTGGTTTGGTCATTTTAACGGTTTTGCTCCAATAGTTTAAAAGTAGCCATTTTCCTCCTTGATCTTTCGAGTTTGTCGCCAGTTTGCTCCCTAATCTTTCGAGTTTGTCGCCAGTTTGCTCCCTAATCTTTCGAGTTTGTCGCCAGTTTCCTCCTTGATGGAGTTAGAGGCTGGGAGCAAAATGAAGATAAGTTAGAAAAATCAGGGAGGAAAATGGCTATTTTTAAACTATTGGAGCAAAACCGTTAAAATGACCAAACCATAGGGAGCAAAACGGAAGTTTACTCTACAGATTATGTCCAAATTATTTAAACTAGACCCAATCAGCTTGAAAATATCATGCAAATCCATGACCAAAATGCTTTGTGCTTTCTTTTTATTTCTGTTAGTGCACTACGTCTATTGATTTCGTCTTGTATCATGTAATAGGATTATCAGTGTCCGAGGTGCAAGAAACAAAGTTTAGTGGGTTTACATGAGGTTTAGTTTGAAAGTGACATGTACAAGCTAAACCAGATCAATCAGGGTTAGCTTGAACTTGTCATACCTATTTCAAGCTAAACCCAACCACTATATATAGGGCACTTGTTCAATTCATTTGGTAACACTTCAGAATTTGTAACGAAGTGCTGCCGAAATCTGTTCAGGTTGTAATTAGTGTTATAATCAATCAAAGTGACAGATTTAATAGTATCAAGTTGTTTCCACGTCCGTTTCACTGATTCCCCTTTGAATCGGATATAAAGCTCTTCTGAACGACTCGTTTGGGTTCAACAACGATCCTACAAGTGGTATCAGAGCTCAGGAAGAAGAGTTTAGCTTGATATCATCGATTCTCTGTCTTCTACACCTTCTTTTTCAATCTGAACAAGTTTTAACGGTCAAAATTGGATCAAATTTTCACAGATGGTGTAAAACTACATATTGACAAACCATGGAAAGTTTCATTGCAAAATTCGAAGTAAAAATGACAAAATTGGACCAAAAACTAGGTTTAGCTTGAACGAACACTTTGGGTCTAGCTTGAAAATAGCTGTTGGTTTAGCTTCAAATCGGCTTTAGCTTGAAAAATCTTGTTGGTTTAGCTTCAAATTGGCTTTAGCTTGAAAGATCATCTGCTTTAGCTTGAATCAGGTTTCGCTTGAAAGTTAATCAGGTTTAGCCTGAATCAGTGCTTTAGCTTAAATCAGGATTGGAGTGTTTTTGCTTAAAATCTCAGTTGGCTTGAAAGTGAAAATTCCGAGTCGAGATCATTTCACGCCAACCGAGTGTCAGTCTGTTTTTGGAATATTTGATATTGATTGTACTGATTGTGTTTGTTTGATTGTATTTGTTCAGGTTTACATCATGGCTGAAGAATTTTTCAACACGTTCTATAATGCGTTTACCTCGGATACAGTGGAATCATCAGAGGTTACACCCAAAGCTATAACTAAGACGATCAAGGATAACATCAAACATGACAACTTTTATGGAACCTATTCAAAACCTCCGAAGCTGGATAACATTGAAGATTATGTCTGGTGGAAGGAGAGGTTCATCAATTGGGCGAAGGCATATGCACATGAGAGTTGGTTCTGTTTGAAGTTTGGTTATGAGAGCCCAGTAAATGACAAAGGAGAAGAAATTCTGATCAAAGATTATTCAGAAGATGACAGAAAGAAATTTTCTTATGAACAGAAGATGATTGCTTTGATTCAGCAATCAGTTCGAGATGATATTTTCTCATTATTAGTTCATGATGGGTCGTCAAAGTCTGTGTGGAAAGCTTTGAAAGTAAAAGCTAAGGGGGGGTAAACAAATTCAGGAAAACAAAATAGCATTATTGAAAAAAGAATTTGATTTGTTTGACAGTTTAAAGGGAGAGACAGTGAGGAAAATGATTGAGAGGTTTTGCCATTTAAAAATTGAACTTGAAAGATTCAAAATTGTGAAAACAAGAGAAGAGATAATTGACAAAGTAATTGAAGCGTTACCACGAGCTGATCAGTGGCAAACGTTTGTTTTTATCTTGAAAAATGATGATAAATTTGATAAAATTTCTCTTGATGCATTGTTAGAAAAGATTGAGAGTCATGATCTGGAGCTACAAAAGCAAAGCAAGATGAGTGGTTCATCGCATCATCAGAATGTTGGTCTATACTACAAAGGCAATGTACCTTCGGAGAAAGGTGTTAGTTCACCAAAGACAGCATTCAGTGGTGAGAAGATAAAGGAACCACAAACAACCTCATCAAGTTATCATTCTGGATATCATTCATCTTCAAAATCAAGTTCTGATGAAGCAGAGGAGATTCTGTGCAACATTGCTCTCAAACTGAAGAATTCTCCGTCGATAAGCATCAATGCAGCTAAACAACAAATGAGTTTCCTTGCATCTGTTCTGGAATCGTATGAAGGTCTTGTAGCTGGTAAGATTGGAAACTCCGAATTGACCAAAGAAGACTACGACCAGATTGATCCGGAAGAGATGGAACTCATTGACATTCGCTGGTGTTTGGCAAGTTGCATTCGCAGAGCTCAGAGATATATGGAGATTACAGGGAAACAATCTTTGGGTGGTCCTTCAACAAAACTTGGATTTGACAAATCCAAAGTGACCTGCTTCAGATGCAAGCAAAAGGGTCATTTCAAAAGAGAATGCAGAAATTCTGAAGTTGCTGAAGGAAATGAACGTCCTTTCAACGATGATTACTATCGAAAGGCAATTTACCACTGAAGCAAAGAAGAGCCTAAAATGATTGAAGATAAACCTAAGTCAAGAGCTTGTGCAGTAATTCACGATGATGAAGGTTTTGACTGGAGCTCAATTTGTCCAGAAGAAGATCGTTTGGAAAATATTCGAAAAACAGCTCATGGCAGAGCTGTGACAGAGGAAAGAAAGTTTGTTTTTGTTGCTGAAATTAAAGAAGATGTTAAAGAAAAAAAAGACATTGTTGAAATCAAAGAGAGAACTCGGGAAGAGATTTTAAAGGAGAAAACTGAGAGAGAAAGATTTATTGTGGGATGCAGGATGCAGAAAATGGAGGAAGAATATGAGAATGCTGTTGCAAACAAACGATGGGATAAAAGCAAGAATGTTTTGTCAACAAACAAGGTGAACCAGTTGTTCCCAGATGTGACATAGTTCATGATGATGTTCTTCTTGTTATTCCTCGATCCGGCGAATATTACTCCAATGTTGCAAAAGACAAGACATATGTGAAAAGGCTGGATAAAATCATCAGGGATGCTATGACAACAAAACTAAGGAAGAGGAATGAAGAAGAATATTGAGAATATGGTTGATGAATTGAAGAAGGTCGCTAAGGAAGTCAAAATTGAAGAAGTGAAAGATGAAATTCAGAAAGTTGAGGATGTGAAGACGTCTGAAGAACAGAAGGTAGTTGAGAAAGAAAAGGTTGTTACTGAAGAACCGCAAGTTGAAGAGGCCAAGAAGGAGAAGGAAAGTTCAATAGATGTTGTTGAAGAGAAGCAGCAGAAAGAAGTTGATCAGACTGAAACAGAAGCAAACACCGAGGTGTCAATCACTGAGGTAAATTCCGATTCCGACATCTTGATTGAAACTGTTGAACAGTGCAAGAAATGCATGGAAACATGCAGTGCTTGTACTGAAAAAGACGAAAAGATCAGAACAAGAAATCTTGATTTCGCAAAACTTGAAGAAGTTTTCAAAAGAAAGTGCAAAGAAATGTTTGAAAATGAAAAGGTTTTAAAAGAAAACAATGAAACGCTTTCAGAAAAATGTAAAAAGATAGAAAAAGAAAATGAAGTTTTGAAAGAAAATGTTTCTAAAATTACAGAAGAATGTTCTAAAAAAGAAAATATTTGCCAAGAAATGAAAAAGGAATCTGATTCAATAAAATTGGCTTATCACATTACAAAGGAATCATATGAAAATGTAAAGAGTGAAATGAAACTTGTTCAATCAAGATTGAAATACTGTTCTGAAACATCAAATGAACTAAAACGAATGCATGAAATTAAACAACAAGTTGTGAATTCTTATATTGAAGATGTTGCTAAACTTAAGCGTAAGATTGCTGATTTAGAACAGGATAACAACAAATTAAAAAGTTATCACGCGTCATCATATGTGCTTGAACGTATTTTCAACATAAAACCGGATGGAAAAGATTCTGAGCATAACACGAAAGGCATTGGTTAAGAGTTTCATCAAGTTCCACCACCGGAAAAGTTTGTGTTTTATGATGAGGAAAAGGTCGAAAAAGCTTTCAACATGGTAGATCAATTGCCAGACAACATTGACATAACCTATTCCAAATCTGATGATTCTCATGATTCAGAGGTGGTAGTAAAGTCATTGAAAGTGTGTTGAAAGAAGAGTCGGTTGATACAGGTAAATCTGAATCACAGGATGAAGATGAAGGAAATCTTCATAATAGTTATCTGAAAAACATAAAATCCGAGAAAAATTTGAATGATGATTCAAAAGGATTGGTTTATACCATGATTGGATCAGACAAATTGTTCTTAGATGTTGTATTCCCGATTCAGAATGTGATTTCAGAAAAGGTTGATAAAGTTTTCAAAATGGTTGAGATAGAGAAATCTGAAATTTCAAAGTTTGCTGGTAAGAGTCATAGAGGTTCGTATAACAAACCTGGTTTTAAGAAGAAAAACATGAAGGCTGGGTTGGGTTATAAGAAGAAACAAAGTTGGAAAAGAAATGAAACTCCAAATTTTCAGACAAAAATGAGTTTTGTTCAAGGAAAGAGTTTAGCAGAAGAAAAAGAACTCAAATTGAGACAATATAATGATGAGTTCTTTGCTAAAAAGAAAAAGCAACAACCACAGGTCAAAGATGTGTCCATGAGAACATGTTTTAAATGTGATAAAAAAGGACATCTTGCTCGCAAGTGTCCAAATCTGAAACATGTGGATGTTGACAAAAAGAAGATTGATCCTGAGAAACAAAAATCTGAGAATGTGAGACAAAGATCAACCAGATTTGATTCAAAACAAACTTGGAAGTACAACACAAACAAGTTTGCTTCGAATCAAAACTGGAAATCAAACATGAACAGGTTCAATTCTAGACAGACCTGGAATTCTCACACACCCAGATTCAGAACAATACAAAGTTGGAAAACAACTGTTGATATGACAAAACCACAAGAATTTTGGAAACCAAAAATTGTTGTTCAAAAACAAAGTGTTCAAAAAGATTCACATTTTTACAAACGTGGTATTCCTAAAGGTCAAACATGGAGTGCAAAGAAACAGGTGATTTTTGAAAAAGATGAAAAAGTTGAAGTAAAAGTTGAAAAAGTCTTTGATGAGAAAGATTTTCCGAAGTTAAATGATGGATATTGTGTTGAAATGCCTAAGGTTCAAGAGACCTGGGCTAAATTGTTCAAGTAATCAAGTAGTCTAAATGTGCAGGTGCTCAACAAAACCAAAGATTGTGAGAATGGAGGTTGGAGCAGCCTGGCACAACGAGGAGAGGAGGCTGCTGGATCCTGTGTTGGTTGAAACAGGAAGTTTATTTTCATTATGTACATAAATAAACAATATTTCAAAAACCCTAAAAATTGAAAATTTTGAAAAACCAAAAATATGTTTTGTTTTTGTCAAAAATATTCAAAAATACAAAAATATGTTGATTGAATACGCCGAAACCCTCACGGCTGAACAAACATGATTACTTTCACAAGATTGAAAAACGGTTTTCAAACTGTCGAAAATCAATGGGTTGTAAATCATGGGGGTACTTTATATTAGTTTTTCTGCAAAACAGAGCACTTTTAGCAGAAAATGGATGGCGAGACAAAGCTATCAGTGTTGGTTGTCAAATTTTCTTTAAATGATTTTGCATTTTAGGGGGGAGTAATATTGTCAGAAAATTCAAAAACATTTGAAAATTTGAAAATGACAAAAACATGATAAAATTGAAAATTGAGTTTTTGTGTAAAAAGAGAAAATGATAGTACACCAGTAGACAGTTATAGTATGCTAAAGAATTGGAAAGTTTAAATGTGTTAAACGATCTCACCGTGGATGTGTCGGTAGATTTTTATACATTTAGTAAACTTTTTCGGGATATAAACCTAAATTCAAACTTGCTTATTTCGTGGGGAACACTACTTGGATATATAGGTAACCCCTGAAATCTCGTTTGAAAGGTCTCTCTTTCTGAGATACTAGGTCTGCATACTCAGTGATATCTGGGGTATTATTCCGGGACTTCTGCTGAATGGAAGTTCTGACCTAGTCCTCGAATAATAATTTTCGCAAATGCTTGAAACATAGCATCACCCTCAGCATATATGATAAGACAATAAAATTGCTTAGCAATGCTGTTGTAAAAAAGATCCTCTAAAGGGGACACACCCAAGTTGAGTCATGATCTCTCTGCTAAACGGTAGTTCTGACCTGAGCTCTCATGATTCTTCATTATTTATTAACCCCTTACAGATATCATTTGTATTATACTTACCTGTAAGACTGAATATTGGGATCTGGATACGGGAGTATATTCAAGAGGTGGAACACATGAATGAGTTTAAGTTCTTAAGACACCTAATTTGTATCCTGAATCAGTTGAAGTTTGTGTGAAAATTTAAGTGGAAAAGTATATCGACAATCTAAGTGAATTGTTTAATTCTTAATGTGTAAATAAGCTCAACGGTACTTGTGACTTGTCAAAAACTGATATGATCCTCTGACGCAAACTCAAACAAAAATATTGTGTGTAAATATGTTTGTAAATATTTCTTTACTGCTTTATATTTTCAGAAAAATACAAAAAGATTTTTGATTCTGCTTTATTTTCGACAACCGATGTCTGAGATGCTGAGTTTCAAAATCTAAGTATGTTGATTGTGTTTCTGAAAATAATCAAGTTCATTAATTTGAATCTTGAATTAAAAATTAAAAATTTCAAAAACAGTTTGTGATATCTCCAAGGTCATTAGTTTGGACTTGGATGATTTACTGTGAGGATTTTGGATATTGGACATTGCCATATCTGTAAAGATTGTTGATAGAGGGAGTGTTTTAGAGAAGATTGAATTGCCAGATTACGATTCCTGGTAGTTTAAAATATTGTTACTTATAAACGTATGAGTGATTGCAGATAATCCAGATTACGATCCCGAGAGCAGAGTCTAAGGGGGAGTCTGAAGACAAGCTTGAAGCAAAGAGGAGCTTGTAGATGGAAAGCTAGGTGTCGATCCCAAAGCACGGAAGCTTGACGAAAGGGGGAGCCTGAAGCTGATGGAAGAAGAAAAGGATTGATAGATGCTTATAATGTTACTACTTGAATGAGAAGGCAGAATGATCAAGACTGAAGATGTGTCATATTAAAGACTAGACACTAAAGACTTCGTCAATATCCGAGGGGGAGTCTGTTAGTGCACTACGTCTATTGATTTCGTCTTGTATCATGTAATAGGATGTAATAGGATTATCAGTGTCCGAGGTGCAAGAAACAAAGTTTAGTGGGTTTACATGAGGTTTAGTTTGAAAGTGACATGTGACATGTTCAAGCTAAACCAGATCAATCAGGGTTAGCTTGAACTTGTCATACCCATTTCAAGCTAAACCCAACCACTATATATAGGGCACTTGTTCAATTCATTTGGTAACACTTCAGAATTTGTAACGAAGTGCTGCCGAAATCTGTTCAGGTTGTAATTAGTGTTATAATCAATCAAAGTGACAGATTTAATAGTATCAAGCTGTTTCCACGTCCGTTTCACTGATTTCGCCTTTGAATCGGATATAAAGCTCTTCTGAACGACTCGTTTGGGTTCAACAACGATCCTACAATTTCTTGAGGTTTGTCATTGATCTTGGCAACCAAATCAGCCATGTATTCAATGATAACTTAAAATTAAACAGGTTGAAATTGAACAATTCTAGCCAACTGTTTGTTTAAATGCTTAAAAATAGCAGAACCTAAAGAGAACCCTTGTGCACCCTTTTAAAACCCCTAACTTGGTGATATTATTTGGACCAAACTCGAGGAGTATTACCGATGTTGATCACCACTTATAGACTATGGTAAAGATCTTATCTAATCACCACTTAAATCATATATGTCAGCATAGCACGTGGTGGTCTATTGGTAAAGGTAAAAGCCTTTAAAACACTTGGGTTTGGGAGGGAAGGTCTTGGTTTCAAGTCGCACACACGATAAGGATTAAAAGAAATTTGCATTCAAAACAAAAAAAAACGTTCATACCAATGTTGAGTGTTTCCAAATTTGATAGTTCTCCAATCGAGACAAGAAGTCATTCTATGTTGATTGAATCATACTCAGTTTCTGTGGTTCTTCTACACCCACAAATCCAAACATGAAATCATGCTTCATATATTATCATATATGAAATATTGGACAAGAATTACCAATTCAGAATCAGAACCAATGGGAATCCGCTATACCAAGATCGGTACCAGTTTCGGTCGATGGGTTTAATTTAGAAAAAAAACTGAATCCCAAGACAATGTAAGATTTCTTCCAAAAGAAGACATGATCCTCGAAGGTTTTGATTCCAGAATTTTCTTTCATTGTGTTTGACTGTTTGCTGGATGCACCCTCGTCGTTACTGTACTCAGCCATGTAACTCTTTAACCCATCCTCGATTTCAATTAAACAGGGTTAATTCTTTTATGTTTCTATCGGGCTTAAAAGGTGTTATGAGATCCTCATCGAAATAGAAATAGGGCTAAAAATATATATATTTAGGCCTTGTGTACGTTATGAGGGGCGCCAATGTGCCACATCTGTCGTGCTGGAGGCGTGCACACCACCACATCCTGGCATGGTTGGAGGCTCGAGGCCCCAGCGTGGCTAGAGCCGCAGGCGTGGTGTGGGTGGGTGGATTTGGCTTGCATAGCCAAGAACCCACTACCGTATTTTTATAAAAATAAAGTAAGTTAAATAATTTTTATTTAAATAATTTCATTCGCACAAAACAACCACACCAGACACTCTTCATTTCAATACTCGTAATTCTACTCTTCAAAAAAATTATCCTCCTAAAAATATTATGGCGCCACGTGAAAAACTATTATTTTTTTAACGGAGTCTCTCCATAACACATAGTCTTAGAGAGGTAAAATCAAACAAACAAAGTCATATAAAAAATAATTATATCATATTTGTCAATATACTTCTTTCATGTGACATGGTATTTGATATATATGTTCTATGTGTTTGTGAGCTTAGTTGAAGGGCTAACGCCAACTATGTCATTTTAGGAGGGTGCGGGGTGCGAACACCATTAAGGAGGGGCGTTAGAGGAGGCGTGGGGGCTGGGGCTTGGCTGGAGTCACGGGCGTGGTGTGAGTTTTGTAATTTTATTAATTTTTTTTATTATTAATCAATATATGAACCAACCATTTAAAGGCACCTCAACCTAATATATTCAAATAAAGCCACACACACCACACCTTAATAGTGTGAAGGATGAAAAAAAGTGGTACATGTGGAAACTTTTTTTTTGTTTTCACATGAAGCCCAAGGTAGAGCCCCTCATAGTCTTAGCATGAATGCTTTCTGGGGTAGAAAGGGGCCAAGTTATATGGGTAGTAACTTTTGATTTATCTGGAATTAAGTGGCCATAGAATATGGGCGCAAATGATGCTAAGGGTTAGATGATGTGACGAAGCGATGTTTTTTCACATCCAAATTCTCATTTGAAGCCCTATTTTTTTAATGTATGAATAACAAACATACTAAATAACATTCAATCCATATGCTAGGGTTAAGAAGGGGAGAATGGAAGTAAATCTTTCATCTATCATGGGGCCTACTGAAACACCTGACTCCAAATACCTTTGTTGACATGTAATGTATTATATCCATAAATCATAAAGTGTGACATAAGGAATAAAATACAACAAACCAAATAGTACTAAAAGTAAGGAGTATAACATAAAAATGTACAGAAAACTATATTAGCAACAAATATAAAGCACAGAGACATGAATGAGGGTGGAGGGGCGCCCCTTTAATGTACCCTAGCCCTCTTCAATCTTGTATTGGCATGTTATTTTTACCTAAACTATTCCAATACCACTAAATCACTCGCAGCGCTCCTTCATCTAACATAGAACCAAGGGTCCCACCCATTTACTCTATTCGCCAACTACATACATGGTTTTCACTTTTCATAAACTTTCTTCGGGTTACCCTTAAACCCAACCCACCCAAAGTACCCTAGGGGGTGGCGGCTACGTACACGCTTAGGTTTACTATCCTAGAGCCCTTACCCGTAAGGCACACCCTCCACCCTAAGGTAAAATAAAACCCGTGTATGTACATATACGCTCTAACATATGTTCGAGTCATGGTTTTAAATAAGTAATTAGGCTTTATCTATCAAATTTACAATTTGTTGTTTAAAGATACTTTATTTTTATTTGGAACACACAAATTTGACTTAGATACAACATTGTTGATTATTAATCTGTTCCTTGTATCTTATATTCATTATGTCAATGTCCATGACCGTTCCTATGTACATATTAAAGAAAATGAGAATATAATAATCTCTAGGATAAAGATAAAGATGTAGATGTTGACACTTGACAGATTTCAATTTGCCATCTACATTTTGTTTGTCGTTTATATACTAGTCTAACCTCGTACATCATATGACTTGCATGCCTTAATAACATAACCAGGTGTTTGTCTACCACTCATACCACGTCCTGAAACAACAAACCACAGATGTTATAGTTTGAATTGAGCTGTAATCTTTTTATAATAAATGTTATCTATGATGGAGATTAAGATGTCAAGCAATTTAAAAGAAGCTTAAATGAGTGAAAGCGTCATATATAGGTGAGATTTTAAAACAAATTATTAAAAAAAAAAAAAGCTTCACAAATAAAAGACCTTCCAGTTGTTTATTGAGCATTCCATAAGACACCATGGTTGACCTTGTGACTTGTTGCTATATATTATGTTTCAGGCCGGCTTGGAAAATATGTACCCAGAAAGATGAAAGAAAATACATTCCAGAAAATTTAAAAAAGAGAGACAAAATCAATTGTTTTCTATGGTGACTTTAATCACTTAACTGTTCATTGATTAGTATATATAGTCACAGTGTCACAGTAAACCAATTTGGCTTCATGCCAGGGCGATCAACTACGGAAGCAATACATATTCTAAGGAGATTGATGGAGAAGTATAGGGAGAAGAAACGGGACCTACACATGGTGTTCATTGATCTCGAAAAGGCCTATGACAGTGTGCCACGTAGACTGATTTGGGATAATTTGGAGAATAGAGGGGTTTCTGGGAAGTATATAGACTTAATTAGGGATATGTATGTTAGGACCGAGACTACTGTTCGAGCGCCTGTAGGGGATACTGAGTCTTTCACGGTGGAGGTAGGACTACACCAAGGGTTTGCTCTGAGCCCTTTTCTATTTGCAGTTTTCCTAGATGAGTTGACAAAATCAATTCAGGAGGCTTTGCCGTGGTGCCTGCTTTTCGCAGATGATATTGTGTTAGTTGCTGATAGTAAACATAGCCTGAATGCGCGGTTAGAACAGTGGCGATCAGCTTTAGAGGGCAGAGGTTTAAGGATTAGTCGTTCTAAGACTGAGTACCTATATTGTGACTTTAGTGGAGTAGACAACGTTGAGGACATCCAGATCACCATTGACGGTCAAATGGTTCCGCAGGTTAATAAGTTCAAGTATCTAGGATCGTTTGTTCAGAGGGATGGGGAGATAGATAGTGACGTTGCCCACCGCATCCAAGTTGGATGGTGTAGGTGGAGAGCTGCCACTGGGGTATTGTGCGATAGAAGGTTCCCAACAAAATTGAAAGGGAAATTTTATAAAGTTGCAATTAGACCTGCTATGTTATACGGAACCGACTGTTGGGCCATTAAGGAAGTACAAGCACGCAAGATGGAGGTGGCAGAGATGAGAATGCTAAGGTGGATGTGTGGGCACACAAGGTTAGACCGGATAAGAAATGATGTTTTTAGGGAAAGGTTAGAAGTAGCTAGTATATCAGCTAAGATTAAGGAGGGAAGATTGAGATGGTTTGGGCATGTGAAGAGGAGGCAGACAATAGAGCCAGTTAGAGTAGTTGAAACTCTCGTGGTGGAGGGGAGGAGGAGTAGGGGCAGACCCAAAATCACTTGGGATGAGCGGATTAGGCAGGATTTGCAAAAATTGCACCTCTCTGAGAACATGGTCCATGATAGGAGCTCGTGGAGACGGAGGATTAAGGTTAAAGATTTCTAGGAGAGGGTTCAATTATGCTTTTAGGGGTAGTGTATAGTAGTAGATATGTTTATATTTGTATAGGCTGTTTGTGTTGTTATATTTGTCTTGTTTACCATGCACTCTTTTACCACTCATGTTATATTGGTAGCTTCATACACACACACACACACACACACATACACCTCATGTTCTATATTTTTTCCTCTTTCTTTCCTGGGTGTTTTGGAGCCGAGGGTCTCACTGGAAGCAGCCTCTCTATCCCTAGGGATAGGGGTAAGGTGTGCCTACATCCCACCCTCCCCAGACCCCTGCCAATAGCTCTGCTATTTGTGGGATTTTACTGGGTATGATTGATTGATTGATTAGCATATATAGTCTACGAACCTTTCAATCTTTATATAAAATTAAGACGTTAGGTAAACTTGGAATTCAAGCATTGGAAGAATATGAATTACGCTTATATTTTAATTTTCCTTGATGGTATTTATTAAGATGTCATTAACACAACAATGGCAGTGTAATTTAGCTTAACCATGGCTGTGATTTTCTTGGTCTCTTACTTCTTCTTCTTGTTGCCTTTTTCTGAATCAGTATATTTCAAGATTGATCGTTTCAGTGCTGATGCAACAAATATACTGTATAGGGGAGATGCCATACCTTCTGTTGGAACCATAGAGTTCAATAAAGTCAACTACATTACTCGTGTAGGCCAAGCCATATACTCTGATGCAGTACCGATTTGGGACCATAAGTCCCGTAAGCTCACTGATTTCACCACTCACTTCACCTTCATCATAGATACACTAGGTCGGCCCGAGTCCTACTACGGACATGGGCTCACTTTCTTTCTTGCCCCGGTGACCTTCCAAATCCCACCTAACTCAGCCGGCGGCTTTTTGGGCCTGTTTAACACCACTTACACCGATTCACCCCGAAACCAAATGATTGTGATCGAGTTTGACTCTTTTGTTAACCCTGAATGGGATCCACCAGTTGAACATGTGGGGATTAACAAGAACTCCATTTATTCCTCTGTTTACACTGCATGGAATGCGAGTTTACACAGTGGCGACTCTGCAGATGCCTGGGTTTCTTACAACGCCACCACTCAACTTTTGAACGTGCAGTGGACATATGGTGCTGGAAATGATTCTGGAGGGGATATGAATACCAGTCTTTCATATCAAGTTGACCTCAGGGAAGTTCTTCCTGAGCGGGTAATGGTCGGGTTTTCAGCTGCCACATCAGGGCCTCCTGTAGAAAGACATATCCTCCAATCCTGGGAGTTCAATTCAAGTTTGGTACAAAAAAATGAAGATAACTCAAATGACTGGAAACTGGCAGTGGGGATAGCAGTACCTCTTACTGTTCTAATTCTGGTAGCATGTGTTGTATTTTGGAGAAAAAAAAGAAAGCCTGCAGAGGAACCAGTAGAAGCAGTTGCCTTGACATCGATAAATGACGATCTCGAACGAGAAGTGGGCCCAAGAAGATTTTCTTACAGCGATCTCGTTTTAGCAACCAACAATTTCTCGAATGATAGAAAGTTAGGCGAGGGTGGATTTGGGTGTGTCTACAAGGGCTACTTATCACGCGAAAACATGGTGGTTGCTGTTAAGAAAATTTCACAGGGTTCAAGACAGGGGAAGAAGGAATACATAACGGAAGTGAAGGTTATTGGCAGTTTAAGGCACCGAAACTTGGTGCGTCTCATAGGTTGGTGCCATGATCAAACACAATTCTTGCTTGTTTACGAGCTTATGCCAAATGGCAGCCTTGATTCTCACCTTTTCGGTCAAAAGACTCCTCTTGAGTGGTGTGTGAGGTATAAGATCGCTACAGGTCTAGCTTCTGCATTGCTGTATTTGCACGAAGAATGGGAACAATGTGTGGTGCACCGTGATATCAAAACAAGCAACATCATGCTTGATTCAGGGTACAATGTGAAGCTTGGAGACTTTGGTTTGGCTCGACTTATGGACCATGAGTTGGGACCACAAACAACTGGTTTAGCCGGAACCCTCGGTTACTTGGCTCCTGAGTACGTAACGACAGGAAAGGCTAGCAAGGAGTCGGATGTGTTTAGCTTTGGAGTGGTGGCATTAGAGATTGCTTCTGGGCGAAAGGCGATGGATAGCGTTGACCCAAATTCTGATCTCGGGTTGGTGCAGTGGGTTTGGGGTTTGCTCGGGAATGGTGAGCTGCTTTCGGGGGTGGACCAGAGGCTGAAAAAGGCCTTCGACTCGAAACAAGTTGAGCGTTTGATAATGGTGGGGTTATGGTGTGCACATCCTGACCGGAGTCTAAGGCCGTCAATTCGGCAAGCACTTCAGGTGCTGAAGTTTGAGGGTGCAGTCCCAAATCTTCCAAAGAAGATGCCGGTGCCAATGTACTCCATAGAACCAGATGCTCCTGAAGTTAGTTCTGGCTCGGGAGGCGGTTCAATAACATACACTAGCATTGACCTGGTCCGTTGAACCAATGCGATATATTAGTTGAAGTGAGTCGGGAATAAATATATATAAGTTGTATTATTATTACATGATTCGAGTACGTATATGCTTAAATCATGATACTATTAATAGTTGTCTGTATTTTTTATTGAAAGGATCTTCGCTTAAGAAGTGTTTGTTTTGTATCCTTGATTGTTTTATAACGTCGAATTGAATTAATGTTTGAATCAAACCCATGACTCTAGTTGGGGTGTTGAGATTGAGCGATATTGATGTTTATTTTGCAAGACAATGTCTAATCTAAGAGTTAAAAGGTGATAACAATGTTGGATATCAGGATCACATTCTCTCACAAATAAATGCTGGAATGATCGATAAGATTATTGAAGCGATATCCAGTTTTAGTAGACTTAGAACTTGGAAAAGAAATAACCAAATACTAAGAAACCTGAAGAAACGCGGACACTTCCTAATGACTCAATTACACGCCATCCACGTCTACATGACTCAACAAAGCACGTGTATAGAACACACGACTCCATGACCCAGATCATAACCTTCCAATAAACCACGTGATGATTTGAATTACACATCTAATACCTTTCCTTAATTCAAACTTTCAAAGCACCATAACTCCCAACCTAGCCTAAAGATACTCAACTAGATTCCTTATATAATGAAATTCATGTCGGTATGTTTGGTGTGAGTGTGTGACTATGATACCCTTGGTTCTTTGTCAGAAATATTGTCGACTTGTTGTCACAAAAGATTTTGGTTGCTCTTTCTTGTTTATGAATGAGTTCCTGCAGAAGTTTCCTTAACCATACCGCTTGACACGCAGCTGCATTTGCAGCGATAAATTCTGCTTCAGTAGTAGATAACAATTTACCTCTTGAATTTTTAAAGGAATATTGGATTTTAATAATCCCAACTATTCGTCGTTGGCCGCCAACAGTCCCAACTTCAAAAATAACCACTGGCAACCCCAACTATTAACATATTGGCCTCCGTGGACCC
This sequence comes from Helianthus tuberosus, assembly GCA_030545235.1. Lineage (NCBI taxonomy): Eukaryota > Viridiplantae > Streptophyta > Magnoliopsida > Asterales > Asteraceae > Helianthus > Helianthus tuberosus. Next base: position 132,703,339 of record CM060431.1, on the reverse strand, counting down.
CGACTAACAGAACCCTAACGCCGTTAGTGTCCAGTCGCCGGAAAAACGTTTTTGGCCAGAAAAAGGTTTCTAAAGGTCCGATCTAAGGTAGACTTGGGTTTTCACCCATGAGAATGACCCTCCAACTATCAAATTAAAATACTTTTATTGTTTGATTAAAAAACGGACAAAAAGTATTGTTTAAAGGAGTAGAGGTTGGTCACCTTCCTTTACCTTAACTTTATTTGTTTCTTATTTATTTTTTCTCTAGGGGCGCTTTAAAACCAGGTGTTTGTCTACCACAAATATTCTAGTGTGTAGGCTTCTAAACGAACCAAACATCAGTGAACCGTTCCGCTGAAAGCCCATCCATGTGTGTTATTTGCGTTCATGTTTTGACTTTTAAATAATCATTTTACCTTTATTTATTACTAATGTTATTTGTAAAAGAGACAGGTATGAAATGGAAAGGAAATCTGAACTTGTATTAATAAAAAGTGTATTTACAAATGAAGAGGATCCCTCTATTTATAGGGGAAGGAGGGACCAACAAGTAAATATTAATTACATGTAGGGACACCTATATTTACATGCAAGGACATCTATAATTGCAAGTAGAGACCTCTAGTTAACAACTAGGTCCTTCAACTATTTACAACTAACACTCCTCCTCAAGTTGGAGCATAGATGTTAATCATGCCCAACTTGCTACATATGAAATCTATTTGAACCTTCCGGAGTGGTTTTGTGAAGATATCCGCTAGTTGGAATTCTGTTTTAACATGAATTGGCTGAATAGATGGAGGATCCTTTTGAGTGCCCACTATCCGATCTCTGATTAGGTGACAATCAACCTCAATGTGTTTAGTTCTCTCATGAAATACTTGATTTTTGGCTATATGTATAGCTGATTGATTATCACAGTATAATCGCATTAAGTCATCAGAGGTAACCCCGAGTTCCCTGAGAAGGCGACGAACCCATATCATTTCTGATGTAACATCTGCCATAGCTCTGTATTCTGATTCGGCACTCGATCTGGATACGGTATGTTGTTTCTTACTCTTCCAAGACACAAGATTTCCTCCAATAAAGACACAATACTCGGTAGTGGACCGTCGTGAAATAGGACATCCTGCCCAGTCTGCATCTGAGAATCCAGATAAACGTCCATCTCCATCTTCTGTGAAAGCACCTACGCGGCAATGACCCTGATCAGAGTACAAGATCCCTAGACCTGGTGTGTTCTTGAGATATCGTAAGACACGAAGAGCAGCATCCCAGTGTCCGGTGTATGGAGTGGCCATAAACTGACTTAGGACACTGACGACAAAGGAAATATCTGGTCGTGTAACTGTCAAAAAAATTAAGCTTTCCAACCAATCGTCTGTATCGTTCGGGATCCTTCAATGGACTCCCATCCTCTGGAAGGAGCTTCCTCGTAGGAAGCATAGGACTATCAACTGGTTTGCAACCCAATAAGCCACACTCAGTTAGCATATCAAGGACATGCTTCCGCTGAGAAAGGAGTATTCCTTGTGGGGAACGAGATACTTCTATGCCAAGGAAGTACCGAAGTCGACCTAAGTCGCTAATCTGAAACTGAGACTGAAGGAACTGTTTGAGCTTGGTAATCCCAACTTCATCATCCCCTGTAATTATGATATCATCCACATAAACAACTAGAATGATTCTTCGGCCCTGATGATGTCTAAAGAATACAGAGTGATCATATGTACTACGAACCATCCCAAACTCTCCCATAACACTAGAGAAGCGACCAAACCATGCCCTTGGAGACTGTTTGAGACCATATAGGGAACGGCGTAGTCTGCATACTTTTGAGGCCTCCTCCTCAACAATGAACCCAGGTGGCTGCTCCATATAAACCTCCTCTTCAAGAACACCATTGAGAAAGGCGTTCTTGACATCAAGCTGGTGGAGCGGCCAATGATGAATGGCAGCAAGAGCAATACAAATACGCACAAAGGGCATCTTGGCAACCGGGGAGAAAGTCTCGTCATAATCAATACCATAAGCTTGAGAATAACCTTTAGCTACCAGACGAGCTTTCAGATGATGTAGCGAACCATCAGGGTTAAGTTCTACTGTGAAAACCCAACGACAACCAACAACACGCTTACCAGGAGGAAGTGGTTCAAGATCCCAAGTCTGATTGGCCCGTAAGGCCCCAATCTCGTCTTCCATGGCTTGACGCCATCCTGGATGAGCTAGAGCTGTCATCACATTTTTGGGAATCGGATAGGAATCAAGTGAAGTGGTGAAGGCATGAGACTCCGTGGATAGGTGAGTATAAGCAACATAATCCTGGATGGGATAACGGGTGGCATGTCTCGGTTCTTTTCGAAAGGCAATAGGTATATCAGGATACGGTGCACCTGGAGGATCATAGGTAACGGTTTCTGGTAATGGTGAAACAGGTTCAGTGTCAGGTGGTGGAACTGTGGACGTACCAGATGTAGAGGCTGGTTGTGAATCAAGAGTCTCTGTTGTTGATTCCTTACCTCGCCTAGCATATGTGAAGAGTAATGGTGGAGGATCTGTTGGAAGTCCCGAAGCTATAGGAGCTGGAACTGTGGTGTCTGAGACCGAGGGAATAGGTGACACAGGAAAGGTAGGAATGATGTGAGACTCAGGTATATCAGGATCAGGAAACAGGTCAGACACTGGAATGGAAGATTCTGGAAAGAAAGGGCACAACTGATCAAAGGTGACGTCAGCACTGGTAAAATATCGACGAAGAGAAGGACTATAACACCGATAACCTTTCTGGACACGTGAGTAACCCACGAAGATACAACGAATGGCTCGAGGGTCAATTTTAGGGACTCCGGGACGATGATCATGGACATAAGCTACACATCCAAAATTTTGAGGCTCAAGAGGAAACGGAGTTCCTCTAGGAAATAAGACAGAGAACGGGGTTTGACCATGAAGAACAGACGATGGCGTACGATTAATCAGATAAGCTGCAGTAAGAACAGCATCACCCCAAAATTGACGAGGAACATGAGAATGAATCATGAGTGTGCGAGTAACATCCAACAGATGGCGGTTCTTGCGTTCAGCAACACCATTTTGTTGAGATGTATATGCGCAAGAAGTCTCATGAATAATACCTTGTGATTTGAGATATGTAGAGAAATCGGTGGACATATATTCTTTAGCATTATCGGTGCGTAAGGTTTGGATGGATGTTTTGAACTGGGTCTTGACATATGCATGGAATTCACGAAAGATCGAGTTGATTTCACTACGGGATTTCAATAGGTAAACCCATGTGGCACGAGAATAATCATCAATGAAAGTAACAAAGTATTGAAAGCCCAATGTAGTCTTAACTGGACATGGACCCCATACATCTGAATGGACAAGTTCAAATATGGAAATGGTTCGGCTTGACACTTTTGGGGGATAAGGACGTCGAGTCTGTTTACCGAGCTGACATGACTCACAATGGAAGTTATCGGGAATAGAGATGCCAGGTCTCATTTGTCGTAGGACGGCTGCTGAGGGATGGCCTAACCGACAATGAGTTTCAAAGATACTAGACTCACAGATGTTTGCTTTGGGATGCGACAATGAAGACATTCGATAGAGACCTTCTGATTCGAGGCCGGTACCAATTACTCGGTTAGTGCCTAGTTCATTAAAGGTACAATGAGTAGGGTAAAAGGTAACGGAACAATTATTTCGTTTAGTAATCTGACTGACAGATAAAAGACTGGCAGGGAAGTTAGGAACAAGAAGAACAGAAGACAGGTTTAGGCTATCTGGGTTCTGAATGGATCCAATGCCGCGTACGGGGCACCAAGAACCATCTGCAAGTTTAACCGGTTGGCAAGAGGTATTATGAAGGCTAGTGAGAATTTCTTGATTCGCAGTCATGTGATGAGTAGCTCCAGAATCAATAATCCAGGATAAGTCAAAGCCAGAAAACGTACCTGATTGTACTGAGTTGGTTTGAGGACCCGATGACCAAAAAGCAAGGAACCGTTGAAGCAAATCATACTCCTCCTTGGTGCATGTAATGGTGTGATTTCGTTCGTCACCCATTTGAAAAGATGTTCAAGCAGAAAAGCGGAAAGCTGAGATGAAACCCGAACACGCGAACCGAGGCAGAAAACGAAAGTTGCTCAGATCGGAAAACCGATTTCACGGAAATGACCGGAAATAAATTCCGACGGGACTGAAAGAAGAGCGACGGCCGGAGGTGGTGTCACGCGCCGTCACGCGCGGCGCGTGGGCGGTAGCGGCGGAGATTTCGGTGGCGCGTGGAGGCGCGTGCGGCGGCGGTTGGCGGGGCGTTTTGAGGGGTTTTGTAGATCGGGCGATGGCGAGTTCAATGGTGGTGGCGGTGTAGTGTAACGTGCCGGAAAAATGGTCGGATCTGAAAAAGTAGGTGACGGGTTGTGGTGGTTTTGGGTGTTTGAACAGATCTGAAACGGGTTTTTAGGACAGAGCTGGTGATGACCGGAAATGGTATGAAAGAGAAAATCCGTTTCTGATGTGGAAGGTCAGACTAAGCTGCAACCACAGAGCATACTACGAACTTTCTAAACTGAGAGCCGGAAATGGTCACCTGAATGAGGATATTCTTGAGCTAAAACACCTTTAGCTCTGATACCATGTAAAAGAGACATGTATGAAATGGAAAGGAAATCTGAACTTGTATTAATAAAAAGTGTATTTACAAATGAAGAGGATCCCTCTATTTATAGGAGAAGGAGGGACCAACAAGTAAATATTAATTACATGTAGGGACACCTATATTTACATGCAAGGATATCTATAATTGCAAGTAGAGACCTCTAGTTAACAACTAGGTCCTTCAACTATTTACAACTAACATTATTTAAAATCTATTTGATTTTGTTTATTATCCCATCATCATAACAAGCCCAATTTTATAACATTTGAGTTTGACTCTCCAATATCTTTTCTATGACGGAAAGATGTCAAACAGGGCAAAACAAGTTTAAAGTAGTCAAATGGTAAAATAAAAATATTTTAAGCAATATAACTTCGGCAACATATTTAACATAACGAATGCATGCAGAAGGACCCAGCCCATCCATTAAATTTATCGATTTGACCTCAGTTTATATCGACATTTTAATCACTTGGTCCCACCAACTCATTTTGTCAGCTCATGGTCATACAATATATAAATAAAAGACCTTCTCGTTTTTGATTGAGCAAGATTAATTAGCTGTATAATGTCGCTGCAGCGGTACAGTGGCGCAGCTTAGAAGGGTTCCGAGGGGGCGCCCGACCCCTCGAACTTTTCGATGCGTAGTGTTATGAATAGTACTTTCGTATAGAAAATTTTTAGGTATATACGTTTCCACCCCCGGTTTCGGAAAAATTAGGGGGGCGAAGCTTCGCCAATGGCAGCGGATGCTACAACATTCCATATGACAACAGGTTGCTATATAAAATGTTCAGGGCTGGTTATATGTACGACTTGTATTTTGGGTAAACAACCATCTGTGTTGAAGTTGGAAAATATGATTTTATTGGTCTGGTCTTTCTTATTCTTGTTGCCTAGTTCTGAATCGTTAGATTTCAAGAGAGAACGTTTCGATGCGGATGCAACAAATATACTGTATAGGGGAGATGCCGTACCTTCTGTTGGAACAATAGAGTTCAATAAAGTCAATTATCTTAACCGTGTAGGGCAAGCCATATACTATGATACGGTGCCCATTTGGGACCGTAAGTCCCGTAAGCTCACTGATTTCACCACACACTTCACCTTCATTATCGACACACAAGGTCGATCCCCGTACGGTAATGGGCTTACTTTCTTTCTTGCCCCAACGACGTTCCAAATCCCACCCAACTCAGCCGGTGGCTTTTTAGGTCTGTTTAACACCACATACACTGATTCACCTCGAAACCAACTGATTGTCATCGAGTTTGACTCTTTTGTGAACCCTGAATGGGATCCTCCAGTTGAACATGTGGGTATCAACAAGAACTCGATTCATCCCGCTACTTACGCTGCATGGGATGCTAGTTCACACAGTGGAGAAACCACAGATGCTTGGGTATTTTACAACTCCACAACTCAGCTTTTGAGCTTGGAGTGGAGCTACAATACTGGAAATGATTCTCGAGGGAATCTTTCGTATCAAGTTGACCTCAGGGAAGTTCTTCCTGAGCATGTAATGATCTGATTTTCAGCTGCCACCGGTGCTAATGTAGAAAGACATATCCTTCAATCTTGGGAATTTAGTTCAAGTTTAAATGTAGTTAAAAAGGGGGAAGGTAATTCAAAGAAATGGAAACTAGCAGTGGGGATAGGAGTCCCTCTTGGTGTTCTAGTTTTAGTAGCCATGGCAGCATGTGTTGCGGTTTGGAGAAAGAATAGAAAACCTGCAGAGGAACCAGCCGAAGCAGTCGCCTCAACATCGATGACTGACGACCTCGAACGAGGAGCTGGCCCGAGAAGATCTTCATACAATGATCTCGTTTCAGCAACCAACAATTTCTCGAATGACAGAAAACTAGGCGAGGGTGGATTCGGGTGTGTCTACAAGGGTAATTTAATACGCGAAAACATGGATGTTGCTGTAAAGAAAATTTCACAAGGATCTAGACAGGGGAGGAGAGAATACATAACGGAAGTGAAGGTAATTAGCAGCTTAAGGCATCGAAACTTGGTGCGTCTCATTGGTTGGTGCCATGATGAAACTCAATTTTTGCTTGTTTACGAGTTTATGCCATATGGCAGCCTTGATTCTCACCTCTTCGGTCAAAATAATCCCCTTGAATGGGTTGTGAGGTATAAGATCGCTATGGAAACAGCTTCTGCGTTGCTGTATCTGCATGAAGAATGGGAACAATGTGTGGTGCACCGTGATGTCAAATCGAGCAACATCATGCTTGATTCTGGGTTCAACGTGAAGCTTGGAGACTTTGGGTTAGCTCGACTCATGGACCATAATCAGCTGGGTCCCCCAACTGTTGTAGCTGTTAGATTTATTAAACTAAGTTATGTTTATAGTATTGTTAAATTATGATATGTATAAGTAATTAGAACAAGTATAGATTTCGGTATGATAACTTATGATCGAATGATAAGCGGTTTCGATAAGCGGGTAATTCAAACTGTTCCGGCAGTTATTCCCGCCTTTGTTAACCGCCAAAACATTGATGTATATAAACTAGATAGCCGGCATTTACCACCGGCACCAAGACATTTCCTTATTCGATAACGATTTGTCCACCCTTTTGTTCTATATTCTGATTTCATCACAAACACACACTATGCAAATCCAATTCGGTACATTACCTAATATGTATTCAAACGATGTGAATACTTCCGCTGCAACCACAAGTTCTGATCCCCAACATAGTGGTATCAGAGCGGTGTTGGGGAAGATGAACAAAACCGAAATTAAACCCAGTTCCACGTTGCTCCCTTGTCAACACTGTACGGATGAAGCAAAAGGCAAAACCAAACGAAATCAGAGAGAAAAGACATGTTACTATTGTCGCCAACCAGGGCATCAGATTCATGCGTGTAAAAAGAAAGAAACCGATGAAGCGACACAGTTAATACGACAAGCAGTAAATGAGGGAATACAGAGACAAGAAGGAGAGATTAACAATCATCAGGAAATGATTGTCGTCGGTACCGAAAGGGGGCTATGGAGCGACATTTGGTACGTAAGTTCTGTATTTAAACATCATATTGCCGGAAACTTGAATGTGTTTAAACGAATTAAACACATCATTGGGGTTAATACACGCACTGGTGAACATAATTTCTTGTTCACACGAGGGGTTGGATCAATAGAAATAAAAACAAGTAATGAAACTATGAGAATTCAAAGAGTCTTTTATTCACCGGAACTAGATCGAAATGTATTAAGTTTGGATCAATTGACGCTGCAAGGATATACGGTCAAAAAGGCCGGTGATACTTGTAGGATTTATCCAATGTTTTCTTCTCCGGTGAATAATCCTGTGAATAACTTGAATGGTCTGACAAGAGAGGAGGAAATCGGGTTAAATGAAAAACAAAGAATATTAGATGAAAGCGTGTATGACGATGAATTCAAAGAAAAATATTTGAATTCCTATTTTGAAGAACTCCATCTGTCTACACAAGAGACAGATTGGAGCATCATGATTGTTAAGGCCATGGAATTCAAAGAATTCGAAGACTGCAGAGCATTTATGGATTTATTGGATGATCAAGACTTTGTTCTCAAGTATAAACATATACTTGATTCAAAGTTTGAAGAATTGGTTAAATGGTTCTTATTCGATTACATGGGAATAAAAACTAGACCGGTTCCTCCAATAGCTTCATTCATGAGGAAGGTTAATTTGCTAAGTCTGTATTTACTCGTGGCCATGGACGGGGGTTATCGAAATGTAACAACGGAGAACATATGGCCTGCAATAGCTAAGGATCTGGGATTCAATTATGAAGACGGTGATTACATGAGAGTCACATATGCTATGTACCTTGATGTCCTAGAGTATTACTACAAGTTCAAACAAGTTCAACAGAAAGTGCAGGACAAGGAGACTGTTCTGGAAGAAGGAATGTCCACCGGCGGTCGTCAAGAAAATTCAAAAATTGCAGGAGATACTCAACAAGATTCTGCAGAGATGGAACCGGTTGCCCTATTTGCAGGTGTTGATGATGAAGACTGGAATAAAGGAAAACGAAGGAAGCGTTTTAATTTCAACTATGCAAAATGGGCAATGGATGAAGCAAATCGTAGCGTACTGGATCAAGCTCGTAAACATAACCTAGTTTAAAGGGGGTTATGTTAGATTTATTAAACTAAGTTATGTTTATAGTATTGTTAAATTATGATATGTATAAGTAATTAGAACAAGTATAGATTTCGGTATGATAACTTATGATCGAATGATAAGCGGTTTCGATAAGCGGGTAATTCAAACTGTTCTGGCAGTTATTCCCGCCTTTGTTAACCGCAAAACATTGATGTATATAAACTAGATAGCCGGCATTTACCACCGGCACCAAGACATTTCCTTATTCGATAACGATTTGTCCACCCTTTTGTTCTATATTCTGATTTCATCACAAACACACACTATGCAAATCCAATTCGGTACATTACCTAATATGTATTCAAACGATGTGAATACTTCCGCTGCAACCACAAGTTCTGATCCCCAACAGTAGCCGGAACCCCGGGTTACTTGGCTCCTGAGTATATGGCTACAGGAATTGCTAGTAAAGAGTCAGATGTGTATAGCTTCGGGGTGGTGGCATTAGAGATTGCTTCTGGACAAAAGGCGATTGTTGACCGAAATTCTGGTGTCACGTTGGTGCAGTGGGTTTGGAGTTTACTCGGGAAAGGTGAGCTGCTTTCTGGTGTGGACCCGAGGCTGAACAAAGCCTTTGACTCGAAAGAAGTAGAGTGTTTAATGATGGTGGGGTTATGGTGTGCACACCCTGATCCGAGTCTAAGGCTGTCAATCCGGCAAGCAATTCAGATGCTAAAGTTTGAGAGTGAAGTCCCTAATCTTCCAATGGAGATGCCGAGGCCGACTTACTAGGCAGAATCAAATGTTCCAACTGGAGTCGTTTCGAAAACGTACACTAGCATTGATCTGGCCGTTGAAGTTTGAACAAATGTTATATGTTAATTCAAGTGAGCAATTTTTGGAAAAAAAAAACATAAGTTGTATTTGCTCAAATTATGAAGATATTGATAGTGAAATGTTTTATCAGGATACTAGATCAAAAACTTCTTAAAAACAAGATAAAAATGGGCGAAACAATGTTGTTTCAATACTCGAAGAACAACACAACACAATACAAGCCAGGTCAAGAGCAATTGTATTTGTTAGGATCGAACACACACAAAACTGAACACACACACGAAAGCAGTAAATGAACACGAAGATTTAAAGTGGTTTGGTCGGCTGATGATGTGCGTGAACTATATATTTTTGTAAATGAATTTTCCTTCACACAAATTTAGTTTTAAAAATGATTTTCACCTAAGAACTAAGCTAGACAAATAAAAGGGCAAGTGTACCCATCGGGTGGTAATATAGTCTATCGGTAAGAAACGAATATCAATCCGTGGATGCGGTGTCTCGATACTAAACTTTTGCTACTTTAAAGTCTTTTCAATCAACGGGTTGGTTTTTCTACTTTATCATGCAAATAATAAACTACTAACTACTCTAAAAAACAATATCTAAGGAAGGTTGCCTAGACTAAGGGGCTGTTTGGCTAAGCTTATTTTGGGCTACTTATAACTTATTTGCTTATTTGAAAAGCAAATAAGTCATAATGGAATGACTTATTTACTTATTCATCTCACATAATAAGCTAACCCAAACACCTTTTAACTTTTCAAAAAGTCAATAAGTAAATAAGTCATTAAAATAAGCTTAGCCAAACAGCCCCTAAGTATCCACTAATGAACATGTGACAACAAGGGGAAGAACTAGTGATGATGCAAAATCTATGTTTAACTAAGTCCCAATCAAGGTTTCCTAGTTTTATAATCCTTAGTAAAACGAAAATGAAACAACATTCTAATCACCTAAGTGTTGGTACACTTTATGTGGACGCGACTCGACTCGGTTCGATTCGGTTCGGGTCGACTTGGTTAGGTCCGGCTAAAGCCCGACGTCACGACATTCCTCCGTCGTGCGCCCCAGAGTTCGACACGCGAAGCACGGAGCGCCGCAAGCAAATTCCCGTTTACACCTCACCATGACATCATCATTGTGATGTCATGGTGATGTCACAAGTTTTGTCCCATGTTGAATATTGGTGAAAGATTTAAACAGATTCAACATTTGGGCCGTAACTTCATGTGGGCTTCAATCTTGAAGTGGACTTTGACCTTCATTTGGGCTTTAACACATATCGACGAAACAGTTATAGAATTAATATGTTTGTCGACGAAACAAGTTGTGTTTCGTCGACTTTGTGTGTTTCGCCGAGAGTTATTTGTGTTTCGTCATGTCTGGTCTGTGTCTAGTATAAATACCCTCATTTGTTTCTGTGTGAAATAGATGAGCGCCGAGAGACTTAGAGAGAGTCTGTTAAAACATTGTTTGTATATGTTTGTGGTTGTACTCATCCATAATCAATAGATATTGAATCTTTGGTTACCCGTGTGTTTTACACTTTGTTTGGTTTGCACCGTCACGGGGATTCCGCACCCGTTACCGTGTTCGTGATAAACAAGGATAAGGTTTTCGTTATCGATCCACCGGAAAAACGGGACCTACAATTGGTATCAGAGCTTTGGCTCTAATCCTTGTTTAAAACCAAACATATTTGGGTTTTTATCAAGTTTGAAACTGATTGTTTATGATTTTATGAAAAAGTGTTCTTGAAAATTTATATTTTTTCTGGAAAAAGTCACGAAAATCAGTGTTTATATTGATGTTTTGCTAAAAGTTTGTTCAAAAACCTTGTTTGTTTGAGTGTTTACATGTTACTAGTGGATTTTTGTTAAAAGTTTAAAGCAAAATATTATTTCGAAAATTTGTCCGGTGAATAATCTGGCCGGAATCATCATAATTTTCGCCGGAAACTTCATAGCTTCAACAAGTGTTCTACAAATATTCAAAGTGTTCTTCATTATGTTGTATGTTTGATCTGAATTTTGAGTTGAGTTAAAGTGTTTGTAGAATATGATATATTGAGTTGACATATTGATGATTGTTTGTTGAAAATAGGAAGTCTCGAAACAAGTAATCTGTGTTGTTTGAAAATTTGTGTGACATATTGTCAGAGATTAGATAAGACTTTTTTGGCTCACTTGTCATGAGAGGATAAGGGATAAGATTTAAAAAAAAAAAAAAATTATATCTCACAAGAGTCCTATTCTGTTTCGTCATATACATATAATCAAGTTTGTTTCGTCGGTCAGTCAACATCATAGGGCAACAGTCAAACTTTACGGCACCCATTATTTAAATCACACAAAAAGGAGTTTTGTTTCGTCGCACAAGGGACAAATCAGATCAGTTTCGTCGACCTTCAGTCAGTTTCGTCGACCTTTGTTCAGCATCAGTTTCGTCGGATACAAACGATATTCTGTTTCGTCACTTATTAAAAAAAAAAAAAAAATCGTCAACAATCACTCAGTTTCGTCGACAGCGTTTCGTCGAGTTTGTTATCATATTTTAAACAGAAGACTTCCAAAAGTGTGATAACAGTCTGTTTTCAAGAGTGTGGTCAGTTTTTCACATACATACATCAATTATGGGTTATACCGAAATGTATCGTAATGGAGGTTTTATCCCGCAATCAGCTCCACCTCCGGTCTTTGATCCAAATGCCTATATTCCGACACCGTCACAAGCCCAACCACAACCTCAACCTTTCGGTTTCACATCATCGACTACTTACATTCCACTTCAACCTCGCTTTGCTACACCTCAAGCTCAACCTGGCTTTGCTACACCTCAATTTGACATAAATGCCTATCTTCCGAAACCTCAAGTTGCTACACCTCAAACTCAACCTCAACAAGGCAACCAAAATCCTTTCATAAATCAAACAAGTACATCCACGTCCAACTCAAATAAAGCTGATGACTCCTGGTCTGTAAAATTTGGAAGTGGAGGTCAAGGAGGAACTGCGTTTCATGCTGAAATTGTCAAGAATGTTAATGATAGTGAATCTTCAGGAAAAGATGATAGTTCGGGATATAGTGGCAGTTCGGATAAAGAATCGAATTTGAATGAAAGAACTGATTCTGAAGCTGATAATTTGTCGAATGATGCTAACGAGAAATCTGACTTGATCAAGAAAGTTGTTGTTGCTTCAAAAGAAATGGAGAAGATTCTCACTGAAGATGGATCTTTCTCTTCTCAGACTGCCTTTATGGCTAATGTCACAGCTTCTACAAGTCAGGTAAAATCTAAAACTCCTAGCATATGTAGTGATTGTGCTGATTTGAAACATGAATGTGCTAATGCTAAGCATGCTTTTGAAGAATTAAAACATGAATGTGCTAATGCTAAACATGCTTTTGAAGAATTAAAACATGAATGTGCTGAATTGAAACGTGAATCTGAAACGGTTCATAGTCACAATCAAAGTTTGGTTGTTGAAATGTCCAAATGCAAAGAAGCAAATATGGCTCTGGTTAGAAACGAAAAGGAGTTTAAATCTGTAATTGAAACTCTAAAGAAAAATGTTTCCGAAGTAACAAAAACTGTTTATCATAAACAAGTTAGTATAAATGATTACATTAACATTGTTGAGGAAACTAAAAAGGAATTAGCCATTGCCACATGCGAACATGATGCAATCAAGCAAAAGTTGGAGAGTTATTCTAACTCCCGATTTGTGCTTGATCACATCATTGACGTTCAACAACTAAAGGGTAATGTTAAAGGCGTTGGTTATAGGAAGTGTCCACCTCCATTGAGGGGCAACTATACCAAGATGCCCGATGAAGAGGATATGCCTCGGTTCGAACCAAGTGTGCCTCTCGATTATGAGGAAGTTACTACAGGATTAGGGTTCAAACCGGACAGTTCCTCGGAGGGCTCATCTGGAACAACCGAAAATTCAGCATCTGTTGGTACGGAACAAAGTCCTCCCACAGTTGAGGACTATGATTCGTCCGATGATGAACCAGATGTGAGTGATGAGGATAAATATCTTGAGAAGAACAAAGGAGTAGAAGTGCCTTTTGAGAATCACATTCTGTGTGATCCTTCTACTCCTGTTGTGCAATCAACTGGTGCCAAACAAGAGATAGATCCTATCACTGAGACAATGTCTACCATTAAAAGTGATAACGTGTTGTATACTTTAGTCGGTGATGACAAAATTTATTCAAACACAGTTTTTCCAATTAAAAATGTCAATCAATCTTTGATTGATAAAGTGTTTGAAGATACTACCAGTAAGTTTTTGGAAAAGGGGATTCCGAGAGTTTCAGTAACCCAGTGTGATCCGATTCCAAAAGCTGAAGTTAGAAGAAAATTTGGAAATAAAAAATCACCAACGAAGCAACAACCTATTGCTTTTAAGGGTAAACAACAACAACAACGAGCTCAAAAGCCCAAGGCTAAGGTTGAAACAAAAGGAGCTCGTTTCAAGAAGAAAAACAAAGTCATTGAATTTGTGGCCTCCAAAGGTACTGATAAAGTGGAGACTTTTGAAAATAAGTCAAATACCGATTTTGTTCAAAAAGTCAACATTTTGAAACGTAATAATGATAACAATTACACTCAACACACAAATGGGTGTGAAGCTAGTACCTCTGGGTCTACAACTTCAACGTCAGGTCGTCGATCAGATTCTCCAAAGTTTGTTGAAAGGAGAACTTGTTTCAAATGTGGGAAGTTTGGGCACATCATTAAAGACTGCACAAACTCGCCCAAACCAAATTTTGTAGAAAGAGCCCCTTCTGAACACGGTCACTCACAAAGTCGTCCTGTTTCTCCAAAACATGATAAACGCACTATTAAAGAACAGGAAACAAAACAACGACATAAGAATGTGAAGGTGATCGAAAAGGCTTTAAAACCGGAAAATGTTAAAAGGAAACCAAGTTCACAACAACCGTTAAAACCAGAAATTGTAATTAATACACAATCTGGTAAATGGAAACAAGCTTGGAAACCGAAAACAGGTGAAGGTTCAGGGGGAGGCGTGAAATTTTCAAATCATCAAGAAATTGAAATTACATTTCTTGATTCTCAAGGGCAACCCAAGTCTATGAAGGCTTGGGTCCCCCTCTCCAACTAATCTCTGAGTGAGTGTGCAGGATGTTCCAGGAGGAACTATCGATAGTCATCGGATTGTTGATAGCGGAGCGTCCATGCACAAGATCGGCGACAAAAGAAATTGTTGCCTTTGATGGAGAGAAAAAGAAAAGAAAACAGAGTTGTCTGTTGAAAGAAATTGGAACCTTCGACAAAATGAAAATCATTTCAAAGTTTGATTGTTTAAGGTTTTGATCGGGTCCCCAGGATAGATTCAATCAAAATGTACGCACCTGCAGCACGTCTGAAGATCATAATCCACAAGATGAACGTGCAGTGTACATTTCTTCACGGTGTAATTGAAGAAAATGTGTTTGTTGAACAAACCAACCGGGTGTGCGGATGCCTTGGCATGGATTGAACAACCGCACACTACTTCTCAAAGAGAAAGATAAAGACCTTCGCTGGTGCAATGTGGAAGACCAGCCGGACCCAAAGGTTTCTGATCTTGTTGTTGTGAAGATATTTCTCAGTAGCTACAAAAATCGACTTTGAAATCCACACCGGGTGGATATCCAGTTTGGGAGAGCGCTCAGATTCATTGCAATGCACGAAGCAGTTGCAGGATACGGTTTTAAATTTCTAATCTCTCCTTTAGTTGTCGATATTTAAGCTGCTTTATAAATTGTTATCCTCTTGTAGCACTCTTTGGCCTGACACGTTGAACTCGAATATCACCTCACACGTGATTGTTTCACTATGAAACTCGTCAATGTTGTCATGGTCCGCACCGCTTACCGACGTGCCAACTCATTTTTCCAAAATTCGATAAATCATTTTTGATTAAACTAATTTTGGTAAACGGCATTGAGGTAAAACATGAGTTAACCGACATCGGGAAATCGTTTTTGTAAATATCTTTGTGTTTTTAAAATTATTGTAAGTTTGTTGATTTTAGGGGGAGTAAATCCAAAATTTGAAAATTCAAAAACAGTGAAAAATTTCAAAACCCAAAAACAATAGAAAAACAAAAATGAGTTTCCTGGCGAGCAAAAGAGAAAATGATAGTACATCAGTGGTCTGTTGAAACCTCTTCGAACTGAAATGCAAAATGAAAAATGTTTAAGCAGCTCTATATAAGATGTATCGGTAGGCTCACAATCATTTTAAAGTGTGCAGGGTGATATAAACTTTAATCAACTGAAGACCAGGTGGGAACCGCACATTGGCATATGGTCTTAGTACCGAAATTTCGTTTGAGAGATTGCCGAGGTTCTGAGATATTCGGTCTTTATGCTGCTTATCATCTGGGTATCATGGTTGTATCAAACCGTAAAAATAACCGAGACGAAGTCTAGATCTTCCATGATACTATACATACGTGTACATATTGCATTTGACCTCAATAAGTGATCAACAATCACATGTCCACACAAAATAAGTGATAATTTATCACAGATTCTTTGCGGGAGTCAAGTTCGTCTCTCTGCTGTACGAAAGTACTGACCTGTTCACGGACTTGCTCCTGTGCCCTCATGCATCTGAAAATCAAGTTCCTCATCAATAAGTGATTCTATCACATAGGGCTTGTTTTCAATCAAAATAAGTGAGTTTCTCACATCTTTTTATACGGTCAAACGGATGATAAACAGTATACTCACCGGTAAGATGAACTCTCGCGCATGCCTTGATACGGGAATGTGTCGTGTGTGGATGAACACCGGTCGGTAAGTATAAATCATACCTTAACGTATCCCCTCGCCATGATTACATCTGATAAGTTGAGCTTAAGTGGACAACAATACCGATAATTGTTATAGGATGCTTATCTAAATGTTAACTAATAGAACAACAAGAGCGTTTTGACATGACCGTACACTGATATGATTCTCTTACCCTCGAAACTCGCAAAAAGAATGTTTGTAAATATTTGTTTACTGCTTTCAGTTTCTGCATCTTTGTATATATTTATTTATTGCTTTCCGTCTTTACATTTGAAAAATTAAAAAATTCCAAAAAGATTTTAGGTGTGTTTTAATATAAACTTTATAAAATCCAAAAAGATTTTGCTTCTAGTTTATTTTTGATTGACTGATGTTGGAACTCGAGTCTATCCTACCCAAAATCCTGATTCTAAGCTGGAAAACAATTGCACCTTCATAAACTGTCGAAGTTAACAAGTTTTGAAAGTTAAGGATTAAAATTGAACAATTTGTTAAACTTTCAAACTGTTGTCGGTCGGTAGTTGATTGAGATTTGATCTCATATGTGTCATTAGTTTAAATGTTAACTATATTCCAAGCGGTTGTTCTCATTATGAGTTTAGCTTTCTTGCCTGTGCAGATGCTAAAGGCGAGGAGAACATGTTCGATGACAAGCTTTGGAATGAAGACACGAAGTGGAGGCACTCAAAGGATAAAATGATAGAGTTGCCGCTGACCCTTTATCAACACCACAAGGATCTGAAGATTTGACAAGTCAAAAGATTCACGAGCATAACTCAATGGAGAGTTCATTTTAAGGGGGAGTTTGTTAACACACTACCTAAATAAAAAAGGAGTTTGTTGATACACTTCTACTTATGACGCGTGAAGACTTTGAAGATCCTCCGACACAAAAGACACAGAAGACGAACCTCACGAGTAGCGTCCAAGGGGGAGATTGTTGGTACACTTTATGTGGACGCGACTCGACTCGGTTCGACTCGGTTCGATTCGGTTCGGGTCGACTTGGTTAGGTCCGGCTAAAGCCCGACGTCACGACATTCCTCCGTCGTGCGCCCCAGAGTTCGACACGTGAAGCACGGAGCGCCGCAAGCAAATTCCCGTTTACACCTCACCATGACATCATCATTGTGATGTCACAAATTTTGTCCCATGTTGAATATTGGTGAAAGATTTAAACAGATTCAACATTTGGGCCGTAACTTCATGTGGGCTTCAATCTTGAAGTGGACTTTGACCTTCATTTGGGCTTTAACACATATCGACGAAACAGTTATAGAATTAATATGTTTGTCGACGAAACAAGTTGTGTTTCGTCGACTTTGTGTGTTTCGCCGAGAGTTATTTGTGTTTCGTCATGTCTGGTCTGTGTCTAGTATAAATACCCTCATTTGTTTCTGTGTGAAATAGATGAGCGCCGAGAGACTTAGAGAGAGTCTGTTAAAACATTGTTTGTATATGTTTGTGGTTGTACTCATCCATAATCAATAGATATTGAATCTTTGGTTACCCGTGTGTTTTACACTTTGTTTGGTTTGCACCGTCACGGGGATTCCGCACCCGTTACCGTGTTCGTGATAAACAAGGATAAGGTTTTCGTTATCGATCCACCGGAAAAACGGGACCTACACTAAGAATTATCCTTTTTAAGTTCAATTTCTAAGTTGATGTTAATCTTTAATCATGAGTTATTTGTTTGTCAAAACTCCTAACTCTAAAAATTAGGGAAAACTGCTATGAACAACATACTAATCACCCTAACTTGCTTTTAAGTAGATAATATCTTCATCATGCATTTGATATGAACCACAAGCATGGTCATGCTAGATAACAACCTTGGCCTAAATCATCATGCTAACACAATCACAAACTATAGAATTCATATAAACATTCTTTTGACCTTTCCAAATCTAAATGCAAGAATTCATACACATGTTCAAATCATCATTTAATTCATGTTAGCAATTACCATTCCTAGTTTCATGCCATAAATCAAACTAACAAGTTAACAAGATTCAACAATCATAATCCTAACACGAGATTTCAAACACATCATGTATATACTTATGATCAAACATTCAAGAACAACAACTTTAAACATGTACATGAACTCCAAGAACAAGAGTAAACATCACTATGAAGATTAACAAGAACAATCATCACATTTCCTTCCGTGTTATCACATATTCATTAGCTTCAACCAAGTTTAAGCAACATAAATGTATAGCCCATAAGGCTCATAACTACTAACTCAAATACAATGAAAACTTAAATTGTTCATAATGTAATAAGTAAGCTAACCAAGTTTAAAGACAAGATTGAATAGTAAATGGGTGGATCTTCAAATGTTAAGTCTTCTTCAAAGCTCCTCCTTGGCTCCAACAAGCTTCTAGGTCCAGATTTTTGATAAAAAAAACTTCATCAAAATGCTCCCACTCTCTTACAAATGAGCTTGAGACTCAGATTTAAGCTACTGGATGTTTGGCAAAACCTTGCCACCTTTTGGCACGGTCGTGCTTGGCATGTGTCAGGCTAGTTTTCCGTCTGTCGATCTTGTTTGCTACCATTTCTGGAAAAATCCCGCTCAAAATTTCCCGAGGTGGCACGACCGTGCTTATCGATGATTCACTGACAATGGTTACTGCGATCTTGGGAATAGGCTGATCAGGAAGAGGTTTGGCTCGGGCAGGATCGTGCTTAGGGATGGCACTGTCGTGCGAGTCGGTGATTCTCCGGGATTGGCTCGTGCGTGGGTTGTGATGGCAAGAGTGCTGATGTTGGCTAACCTGGCACGGTCGTGCAAGGGTTTCGCACGGCCGTGCCATATCTGGCAGTTTGCTGGAATGTTCCGTTTTTGTTCCATTTTGCTCTAAAAGCCTTGGTTTCAACACTGGACCGAAGCCCGGACATGCACTTTTACAAAAAAAAAAACTCAAATGAGTACCAAAATCAATGAAAATATAAAGAGTTCTCGTATAAACGAGGATAAATTTGACATTTTAAAGATGTATAAAAATTTTATACATCAGCAGACCTACGTCCACTGTGCTGTAACTAGATTTTCTTTATTATCTGGGTGCTACCGAGAATTACAAGTAAAAAAACAATCATTATATAAAGACTAATATAGGGTTAGGAAACTTAATCCCCAAGTTAGGCCCAAGTCCACATTGAAATAATTAGGGCCAACTAAATTAATATCCTAATTTAACTGCCAGATAAAAACGTGTGGGCCGACCTAATTAAGGTTAGGGCCGGCCTTCCTCCCTTGATCGAGCTTCCACACAAATTCTCCCAACAATCTCCCACTTGGAGGCTCGAACAACACCCAAGAGTCTTCAACATCTGTACCTCTTGCAATCTTCCTTTACCAACTAGTTGCAGCAGCCTTCTCAACAATTAACCTGGAGGCACGTTAAAGTTCCCACTGAGCTCAGTCACAATCCGTGTTTCATTCTTCTGTCCCTACTGGCTCCCACTTAAATGAACTATTGGATCTTGAGAAATTCTGAGAACACACACACTCTCCAATACTAGTAAGAGATTCATTGAAGAGACTTTTCCATCTGGAATGCTAGTCTTTTAACCTACTATTGCCCTTAAATTGTAACCGAAACACGCCCTATGCTCGCACTCTCATGATGTTCCCCGACTAGTTTGTCCTTCCAAACTCGTTCATCCTAAATCTTCCTTGTGAGTTTAGGTTTCTTTTTTTTTTTTTTTTTTTTTTGCAAAGCAAACCCTCTTCTGTCCCCAAAGATTCTGCGAACCCGACTTAGTTTTTATTTAGAACTAGAACGTCACTTACTTCTGATGATATGCTGACCATGTATATTGAGCCTCTTTTATTTCCACGAGCCATGACCATATTCCCTTTAACAACCTTCCACTGTCCATTCCCGAACTTACCTTCATGTCTCTGATCATATAACTAGCCGACATAAATCAACATCTTCAAACCTAGAATAAACCCGACATCTTTTAAAGTCCACGAACTGACTATAAGCACTTTTCGAGTTAAATAAGCAATCCCAAACACCCTCTTATAACACTACAAACACAGTTTCTCATGAACTAAGCCAAATTAATTTCTTCAATTTTACCTTACTTGGTTAAAATTAAGCGAACAAATTGCGTGAAACCAAAACCTCAAACCCATAATAAACATGTGCGTACTCAAAGCTACCACACTGGAACAGGCAGGTCAATTTATTTTCTAATGGTCAGAGGAGAGAGTATTTTGATGAAAACCCACATCAGTTCAGGGTTGTATTTATTCTGTTTGATTTTGTTGAGACACAATCATGTGGAAAGTTGCTCTGAATAAACATATATTAATCATGGCCAAATCCTTTTTGTGTTCTTAGTACCTGACGACGAATTGGGACGAAGAATTAGAGTTGTGTGTGGAGCTGTAAAGGTTATTTTTGTTTTTTTTGTTTTTTATGCAAATGAAAAAATTAGTCCCTCAGATGATAATTGTGACTAAAACTAATAGTTTTCTTCTTTTAGTTTTAAATAGTAAGTGTGTTTACCAACGGGGTGGTGGTCCATTTGCAAAGGCAAAGCCTTTAAACACCTAAGTTTGAAAGGAGGAGGTCTTGAGTTCAAGTCCCATGGACGACGTAAATTAAAAGAAATTTGCCAAGCAGAGTTAGTGTCGTCAGAGTGACGGACCTCAAAAAAAAGATTGAAACAGATAATTTTGAATTTGTTCTATTAGAGTGCCTCTTGTGGCACGCGAGCACCACCAGCGCGAGCCGCTTCGGCCAAATAACGGTAGCGCACACTACAACCCGCCGCTAGCTCGAGGGGGCTAGCCAGGGGCGAGCATCCTCACAAGACGAATTCGAACGTTGGAAAGGTGGGAGCCACATCATGACCGTTGGAATTTTTTTTAAATTCATTTTTTTATAACACCTATATAATTCCTCACCTCTATTACACATCTCACACTCTCTAAAATTCTCTGTTCTCTTTTTATAAAAACCACATTTTAACTAGCACAAAAAATGGAGTGGAATGATTTTTCTTCATTTGATTCTTCTTAACAAGACAATCTCATTATGGAAGTAGGCAGGATAACGGTTAACTACTTGGTTGAGCGGTCTCAAAGGTGACCAGGGCTAACGAGACAACCACCACTTAAACGTGATCGAGAGGGAGGTAACCAAACATTGATTCATCACTATTTTAGCCCCGATCCAGTATACGATGAAGAACATTTTAGGCGTCGTTTTTGAGTGAGTATACAATTATTTATGCGTTTAGTGAATGATTTGTCAGAGCGATATCCTTTTTTCAATAAAGGTATGATGCGAGAGGCAGAATCGAGTTCACCTCTATACAAAAATGTACCGCTGCTCTATGTCAACTAGCGTATGGGATTACGTGAGACGCAATGGATGAATATCAAGAAATGTCGGAGAAAATTTCATGCGATTCACTTCATTTTTTTGTCAAGGTATATACATTTTTACCTAAATTATATTTTTATAAATTTTAAGTTTACATTTTTACGTAAATTATATATCTTTACGTAGGGATCATATCCATTTACTCATGACGCTATTTGCGAAAACCAACGTTGTATGATATCCAACGCATATACGAGGTTCACGATGAAAAACATGATTTTCCTGAAATGCTCGATCGCCTCGACTGTATGCATGTTGGATGGGTAATGTGTCCTACGGCTTGGCGAGGTTAGTTCCACCGAGGTGATCACAGCGGCCCAACAGTTATACTTGAAGCAGCGGCCTCGCATGATCTTTGGATTTGGCATGCTTTTTTTTTTTGAGCTGTCGGGTCAAATAACGACCTAAATGTTATCGATCAATCCCCAATTTTCGATGACCTTATCGACGGGGCTAATCCAGCACAAGCTTTTTATGCAAACGGGGATAATTTCAAGTACGACTACTACCTGGTTGACGGTATTTACAACAAGTGGGTGACACTAATTAAAGCTTTTTCTTCTACAATTGATGACAAACGAAATTACTTTACAAAGAAACAAGAATCAGCAAGAAAGGATATTGAAAGATCATTTGGCGTTTTAAAGAAAAATTTTCATTTGATTGCCAACCCAATATGGTTTATAACACGAGAGAAAATAATGGACGTCGTCTACACTTGTCTAATTCTACATAACATGATTCTGTATAACCAAGATATGGCTATTTGCCAAAACTACCAAGGTGATATCCCACGGGGTGAATCGACAATCTCTGATGTTCAAAAACTCCAAAACATAAACAATACCAAGCACCGTGAGACACACGGAAACCTTCTCCATGAGTTGGTCGAGCATTTGGGGGCTAGATGACCAGATGATCTTGTATTAGAGTAGTATTATTTGTTCCTTGTAGTCTTTTATTTCTTTTAGTGTGATAATAATAAAAAATAAATATAAAAACTCGCTCAGGCCCCCCGCTCACATTGACCACAACAGGGTGATAAAGCTTCAGCATTGACTTTATCAAGTGCACAGTCAGCATCCAGTCAGCGCCATGTGGAGCAATATTACAGGATGGATCCTGGTACTCACTTGGGCTAAAGCTAACCACAACGGGTAGTCTTAGTAAATTATGGTAGATTAGTAACAAGTTCTTGATCATGCACATTAAATTATGTAACACGTATGTATTACTCTCCTTCGTAATCAAGCATAGTACAATAACAATTTACCTCTCCAACTTTTAAACTACTACTTTTTATTGCATTTTGGTTCTTGCAGTTGACTTCCATGGACATTTGATACTCGATCTAATGGGTGATAGTGTAAAGTGTTCCCAACATCAAGCAGACATTTGTTCTAACATGTGTGTTTTTCGGGAAAGGACAATGTGGCATTGTGTTGTTTTTATGTTTCTAGTGTGTGGTACCAAGACTAGAAAATGGTAATTATCTTTCTGGTAAGTTGACTGTTTACACGGAATTTATCTGAGAATTGACAGACTCGTATTTTTCTTAACCGGACAAAAGAATTGGGCTAGGAAGGAGCCTAAGTTACATTGATGATAATTTCTGATTCGTTGGGAGTATAGGGCCGTATAACATGGATGAAAACGATGTGTTTAATCAGTTGTTTAAATAAGCAACGTGTTTAATCAGTTGTTTGATTTCAATTGCACTCTTATCAATAATTTTTTTTCAAAATTAATCATATCCATCAAATTACAATATCATGTTAAAATTACTTATGATTTTAATGTTCTATTAGAAGATACATTAATTATCGCTTAAACACGTCGTTGTCGATAATTGATTTGTTTATTGTATATCAAATTCTTTTTGTCAATATCCGTGATCGTTCCTATATACGTACATATTGAAATGAGAATACAACAATCTTGAAGATGAAGATGTTGACTAATTTCTATTGCCATCTGCCTTTCGATTGTCATTGTTATAGTAGTCTAACCTCGGACAACATATGACTTGTATGCATTAGCATCTGGTTCTTATTTTCTTTATGATATTTTTCAGTATAACCAAGTGTTTGTCTACCACTCAGTTTATTTCGACCTTTTAGTCATTCCGTCTCACCAACTCTTTTTGTCAACTCTTGTTCATAACATAAGTTGAAGACCTTCCAGTTGTTAATTGAGCATGATCATCTATTTATCTGCATAATGTCACTGCTGCTGATGCTACAGTATTTCATATGACAGCATGGTTCTGACCTTGTGAATTGATTGCTATATAATATGTTTCGGGCAGTTCTGTTAGGGGGGCTTAATATTTGGATGCCGTATATTCGGGTTTTGGTTATTTGTATTGAAGTTGGACAATACATCCCTACAAAAAACAAAAAACTCTTGAAAACAAAAAAGAAAGAGACAAGATCAATTATTTTCTATGTTGACTTTAAGTGCTTAATTTCTCATTGATTACTAAATACTCCAATAATCTTCACGAATCTGACAACCTAAATATAAAATTAAGAAATTAGGTAATTAGCCTTGGGAATCAACGATTGATGATATATACTTATCCATATTACAAGTCTTCATTAATCATGGCTTTGATTTTCTTGTTCTATTCTTTCCTATTCTTGTTGCCTTTCTCTGAATCAGTATATTTCAAGATCGAACGTTTCGATGCAGATGCAACAAATATACTGTATTTAGGAGATGATGTAACTTCCGTAGGAACCATAGAGTTCAATAAAGTCAATTATCTTACTCGTGTATGTCAAGCTGTATACTATGATACAGTCCCGATTTGGGACTGTAAGTCCAGTAAGCTCACAGATTTCACCACTCGTTTCACCTTCATCATAGATACACTAGGTCAGCCCAAGTCCTTCTACGGTCATGGGATCACTTTCTTTCTTGCCTCGGCGACATTCTAGATCCCACCCAACTCAACTGGTGGCTTTTTAGGCCTGTTTAACACGACGTACACAGATTCATTCCGAAACCAAATGATTGTTATCGAGTTTGACTCTCTTGTTAACCCTGAATGGGAACCACCAGTTGAACATGTGGGGATCAACAAGAACTCCGTTCATTCCTCTGTTTACACTGCATGGAATGCAAGTTTACACAGTGGCGACTCTGTAGATTCCTGGGTATCCTACAACGCCACCACTCAGATTTTAAACGTGCGGTGGAGCTACGGTGCCAGTAATGATTCTAGAGGGGATATGAATACCAGTCTCTCATATCAAGTTGACCTCAGAGAAGTTCTTCCAGAGCGGGTAATGGTAGGGTTTTCAGCTACCACCGGTGCTTATGTAGAAAGACATATCCTCCAATTGTGGGAGTTCAATTCAAGTTTGAATACGGTACTAAAAGGTGAAGATAACTCAAAGGAATGGAACCTAGTAGTGAGGATAGCAGTCCCTCTTGGTGTTCTAGTTCTGGTAGCATGTGTTGTATTTTGGAGAAAACAAAGAAAACCTGTTGAGGAACCCGTAGAAGTAGTTGCCTCGACATCGATGAATGACGACCTTGAAAAAGGAGTGGGGCTGAGAAAGTTTTCTTACAGCGATCTCGTTTCAGCAACCAACAATTTCTCGAATGACAGAAAGTTAGGGGAGGGTAAATTTGGGTGCGTATACAAGGGCTACTTATCACACGAAAACATCGAGGTTGCTGTTAAGAAAATTTCACAGGGTTCAAGACAAGGAAGAAAGAATACATAACGGAAGTGAAGGTTATTAGCAGTTTAAGGCACCGAAACTTGGTGCGTCTCATAGGTTGGTACCATGATCAAACTAATTCTTGCTTGTTTACGAGTTTATGCCAAATGGCAGCCTTGATTCTCACCTTTTCGGTTAAAAGACTCTTCTTGAGTGGTCTGTGAGGTATAAGCTCGCTACAGGTTTAGCTTCTGCATTGTTGTATTTGCACGAAGAATGGGAACAATGTGTGGTGCACTGATATGCGCCAAATGTAACATATAAATTATATCAAATAAGGTATAGAAACAACTCTTTTTTAGTACTAATGTTGGAAAAAGTGTGTTTCTTTGTATACTTTTGATTTTCAGGATTAAAAGAGCTTAAATGTACAAAAGGAACAAAGTAACGGAAAAACCAGCATGAATACAAAAGAATGGAAGTCGATACAATGTACCAACCCTCCGAGCCTCACCCCAAGACCAAAAAAAAAAACAAATCAGAAGCCAAGAACGGGCCGTGCCAGCCGGGCATGGGGCCGTGCCCCACCAAAGATTCCAGGAAGAAGAAGACAAACAGAAGCAGGCAAGGGACGTGGGGCTGTGTCTCATGGACAAAGGCCGTAGTCAACTCCAGATATGCTAATCTTGGATCGTACAGCAAGTACAATGGCCACGGGGCTGTGTGAGCATCTAGACTGACAAGCTCATTAAATGAAGACAGAGAATGAGAAGGGCACAGGGCCATGCCTACCAGGCATGCGGCCATGTAAACCTTCTGTTTTCAGCTATAAATAGAGGTGTTTGGTTCAACTGCAACTCATCCCTTGGAAAACCACTTCTCCCACATCTTCCACCACCACAATACCACCATCATCCACCACATTCATCCATCATCCATCTCTAGAGTGTGTGTAGTAGTCTCGAGATCCAAGATTGATCGTAAAAGTTTTGTCAAACAAAGGCCATGCTTGGCTAATCTTTTACATCCCTTGGTGAAGACAAGTCATTTATGTATTACTTTTGATTTCCAAGCTTTGGTTAACTTTTTAATTGGGTATGTATTAATGACTTTAATAACTAGTTTTTTTATATTGAAAGTGAACTTTATTCTATCATCTCTTCATGTTTCGTTGATTCACTCATTCGTGTCTTTACGGTCCATATAAAGCGTGTTAACTGCCTAGAAGAGGGTTAGAAGGGTGGTATGGGTAAAGTTGTTGCCTCATTCAGTGTATAGATCATGTGAGGTCTTGATTCAAGCTTATTAGGACTTCCTTTGAGGTAGATAGCATCAAATCAGGGGAAGTAAGAACGGCTTGAATCCCTTATAAATAAATACTATTAAAACTATAAACCGGCCTTGCAGGACTGTATCCTTGCTGACTGAGACCAATATGGTCGAGGGTAGCGTTGCCTCCAAAAGAGGGACATGCCACATTTTACATTAATAACTTAATTATCTTTCAATATTCCGGCCTTGCGGGACTGTATCCCTGCTGACTCAGACCAATATGGTAGAGGGTAGCGTTGCCTCCAAAAGAGGGACATGCCACTATAACTAAGATAATCTCTTAAAAAACCCAAAGTGCGAAAATCATCAAATGATACATAAAGGATGAGTCGGAACCAAGTGATTCTATTTTGTCTATTTGTTTCTTTATTTATTTAGTTTCTTTATTTTACTTAGAATTAGATGCCCGGATAGTCCCTATGGTTTGGCCTTTTTTTCACCATTAGTCCCTAACTTTCTAAAATTACAGCTATAGTCCCCAACTTTTTCAATTTCGTTCTCGGATAGTCCCTGGCGCGGATGGAGGTTAGTCTTTTCAGTTAAGTGGGTGTGAAATGACCTAAATACCCTTACTATTAAAAAACAACATTTAAATCAATAACCACCTTCAATCCAAACACACCTCTTCTTCCTCATATTCAGATTCATCTTCAAACGAAACACACCTCTTCTTCCTAATTCTTGCTCAACCATCTGAATCAGATACGAACCATAACCACCTTCATCGTAGCCACCGCTGCAACTCACCTCCACGATACACCATCCACTACGCCCACCCCTTATTCTAGTAACAATATCAAAACACATGATTCAATCACATTACCGACATAAACCTAATCAAATAACATCACATAGAAATTTATGGTTGATATTTCCGAAAATTAAAAAAAAAAAAAAAGAATAGTGAAACAGAAATTCATGCCAAAACAGACTGATGTTCCTATCTCTTTCACATTTATAACTACAGAAATTTGGGAAAATATTAGAAAGTAGCATCAATGGCTTCCCTTCCCATCTTGTCAGTTCTTGAACACACACAAGAATCACCACCATCTGCCACCGTAGAAGACTGGGTGTTGCCACTGACTTACTTTGACTTCATGTGGCGGTGGTGGTTGTGGCGGAGGGTGGTTGTGGTAGTGTGGAAGATGAAGTGGGTGCGGCAGTGGTGGTTGTGGCAATGGTGATGATGGCGGCGGTGGTGGTTGTGGGAGGGGTGGCTGTGGCAGTGGTGGCTGAGTGGTATGGCGGTGAAAGGCGGCGAGGGCGATGGGTTGGTGATAGAGGGGTTGACAGGCGATGGGGTTTTATGGTGGTGGTGGTGAAGATGAAGGTGGTGGTGGTTTAGAGAGAGGGGGGGGTCTGAATGTGTTATGTGTGTATATATTATACATTATATATATATATATATAGTGGAGGGTTCAAATGAGAAGAATTTTTTTGTAAGAATAAAAAAGAACAAACTTCAACCAATAATAATGCTTCATTTTAGTTCATTTAATTTTTGTATTTAATATGGATGTAAGGGTATATTGGTAAAATTAGATAGATCATTAATTCTTAGTCTTCCTTTTTAATAGCTCACTAAATTAAATTTGTAACTTATTTAAAAAAATATATATATTTTCAAAGAAGAAAAAAATTAATTTAAAGTGTAGGATAAATTATGAGGTGTGTGTTGATACATGTATGTGGACGCGACTCGACGCGACTTGGTCCGGTTCGACCCGGTTAGGTTCGGCTCAAGCCCGACGTCACGACATTCCTCCGTCGTGCGCCCCAGAGTTCGACACGCGAAGCACGGAGAGCCGAGGACGTTTCCCGCTTGACACATCATCATGACATCATCATGATGATGTCATGATGATGTCAAGACTTTGACTAAACTTCACAAATATGAAACAAGTTGGATACGTGCATGCTGTTGGTCCAATCATCTCGCATGGTCGTTTGGTCCAATCAAAACGGTTGGGCTTCTACAAACTGACTGGCCCAAAGCCCATTATGGACGAATCACAAAGGATCTCGACGAAACAGCCATGTTTCGTCGACATGATCCATTTCCGTCGAGCATTTCTTTGTTTCGCCAAGCTTCTGATTCGCCAAGTCTGATTCGTCGAGTTTAATTCTGTTTCGTCATATGTATGTGTGTCTGTGGGTATAAATAGATGTGTTATGTTTCTGTTTCAGAACTAATGAACACAAGAACAGAGCACACACACACGAGAGCTTTGAGAGAGTTTGCAAAATACATTTGTAAACATTGCTTTGTAACTGAACTTTTCATAGTTTTAATACAGAGGTGTTAATCGGTGAATCTTGCGTGTCGTGTATTTACGTGTTCGATCTCGGTTTGCTTTCCCGGTTGGATTCCGCACAACCGGGTTGGTTTGTATACAAGGATTAGGCGACTAGATCCTCCCCTAGCCGGACCTACAAGTGGTATCAGAGCCTTGGCTCTTCTCCTTGTTAAAACCGAGGTGTTCTTGGTCGTGTTTCGGGTTTTTGAAAAGTTCATATTTTCTGAAAAACTTGTTAAAATCAGCTGTAATCTTGTTGTTTTGCATTATGTTTGCTTAAAAACCTTGTTAAAATAAAGTTCACATATTATTTGTTGGTTTTTATTAAACATTTTAGCAAAATTCGGGTTTCGAAAATTTTTCGGGTCACCGGAAAACTCATAAGTTTACCGAAAAATCATTGTGTTCTTGACAATCTTCAAAGTGTTCTTCATAAATCAACCTTTTAGATCTTAAGAATTAACTTGTCAAAGTTGTTTGTGTTTGAAAATTGTGCAACAAGATTAAAATATTTATGTTGGTAAGATAACCATACTAGTTGGTAGAATAGAGAATGGTGTAGCCGAAAGCTTGTCCAGGTGTTTGTGTATTGGAAGTTGAAATAGATTAAAATATTGCACACCATACTAGTTGGTAATCTAAACATGCTGATAGTTGAAAAAGGTGTCGTGTGTCAGACATAGGTTTAAAAAAAAAAAAAAAATCTCACCAACTTGTTTACTAACTGTCTGAGACCCTATTTTCGAAGAAACAAACATCAGACGAAACAAAAGAATTCCTTTTTGTCAAACATAATTGACGAAACACTTGGTGGGCCTTAAATTTTGTTTCACCGAAAGTTAAGTTGGGCCAGTTTCGTCATTTATAAGAATTGGATTTGCATTTCGTCAACTTTCATTTTTCTAATCTGTTTCATCAAAGTGTATTGGGCTTCATATTCATTTCGTCGTCATAGGAAGCCCAAACCAAAAGTCACCTTTTGTTTCGCCGATTCACATAAGTGGGCCTTGTTTCGTCATTTGTGAAGCCCAAAAACAGATAATTCAGTTTCGTCAACAT
Source organism: Helianthus tuberosus (assembly GCA_030545235.1). Lineage (NCBI taxonomy): Eukaryota > Viridiplantae > Streptophyta > Magnoliopsida > Asterales > Asteraceae > Helianthus > Helianthus tuberosus. The sequence continues at coordinate 132,673,136 of CM060431.1, read as the reverse complement.
TCTGTTTCGTTGAGTGTGTTGGTATTTTTAACAGAAGGGTTGCAAGTGTGTCTTAACTGTTTGTTTGAGGTGTGATTTCCGAGGTATTCTTTTTCTTGATCAAAAATGAATCCGGCCTGGGGTACTCCGTCAAATACAGAAAACAAGTATAGAAGCCGTGAGGATTTATTTACAGAGATGTATTTTGGTACTCCGTCTACCGAACCGAAACGACCTATCAGAGCAACTGATATGTTCGGAAACCCCTTACCTGTTCGAAATACCGAAGCAACTGATATGTTCGGAAATCCATTACCTGTTCGATCTACAGGACCAACAAGTGTGTTTAGCACTAGCTTGTATGGCACTCCTCCTCCAACAACAGACATGTATGGAAATCCGCTTCAACCAGTTCTTCAACCAATGCCTCAACAGCAAACCCAAAGGCCTCTTGTGACAACTGATCTACATGGCAATCCCATTCAAGTTCCTGTTAAGCCAGCTCAGCATGGGAACCAGAACCCTTTTAGAAATCAAGGAGACCAGCAGAATCAGAACAGGAACAATGAGCGTATGTTGATACCTGTCAACAACCAAAGCCAAGCAGGACCATCAAATACTAACCAGGCACTTGTGGTTCGAGTATATGAAAGTGGTGATTGGTCAATCAAGTTGAGTAGTGAGGCTCCAGTTGAAACAGCTTGTTTTGCTGAGGTTGTCAAGGATTTAAATCACGCCAGTGGTGGAGAATCTTCCACCAATGGTGGTGACTCTTCTGAGGATGAAGACTCTTCTGGTTATAGTAGAAGTTCGGATGGAGAATCCTTGGGTTCAGGGAATGATCGGGAAGATGACACATCAAGTGCGTCAGCCGATGCAAATGTTGATGAGCTTTTGGGAGAAGCTGCAGCAGAAAATCATAGAAGATCTATATTGGTGGATCAAGCTGCATATTCTTCGTCTTCTCTCCATTCAGCCGTTATGGCTAATGTCGACAGTTCATCAAGTCAGGTATGTGTCGATGAACCCACTGCTGCTATTTGTGATAATTGTGCTAGATTAAGTGATAGATGTGCTGATTTGGATGCAAACATGTCTGAGTTGCAAGGCAAACATGATGCTTTACAAGCTAGTTTGTTTGACTTGCAAGACAAACATGTTTCGTTGAATGATAAGTGGTGTGAATTGCAAAGCAAACACGAGGCTTTGCAAGAGAAATATGATGTGACATTCATTCACAACCAGAAGTTGACCGTTGATCTTTCGAAGTGCACTGAAGCCAACATGTTTTATGAAAACCATGAAAAGGACTTTAAGTCGATGATTGAAACATTAAAGAAAGATAAAACTGAGCTGACAAAAATGGTTTCCAGAAAACAAACTGACATAAATTTGTATATCACACGTCTTGAGATAATGCAAAAAGAGATGGCTTGTGTTAAAACTGAAAGTGAGGCGATCCGACTCAAGTTAGACAGCTATTTAAGCTCTAGCTATGTGTTGGATCACATCATTGATGTTCAAAAGGAGAAACGGGATGTCACATGCATAGGTTACAAGAAATGTCCACCACCCGTGAGAAACAATTATGACGCTCTGCCCGATGAGGAGTATAGAACTCATTTTGAACCATCTGTTCCTTTGGACGTTGAGGAATTTGCAGCAGGACTAGGATACAAGAAGGAAGTATCATCAGAATCGGATGTGTCAGCAGATACATGTGTGTCTTCTGCTGAACCGAATCAGGATCCTCCAGTTGTGATTGAGGATACTGATTCTTCTGATGATGAATCTGATGATACTGATTCGGAAAAGTCTGATGCGGTAATCAAAGAAGAGGACATACCTCTTGAGAATCATATTCTATGTGATCCTCCCGCAAAACCTGCTAAGACTGTTCCAACCGAGTCCACATCTACAAAAGAGTCGGAGAGTGTGGATTTGCTGTACACTCTTGTTGGTGATAATAAAATTTATTCAGACAAAGATTTTCCTATTAAAAATGTTAATCCATCTTTAATCAGTAACGTCTTTGAGAATTCGACAAATAAGTTTTTGGGAAAGACAGGATCACGTGTTACAGTCACACAGTGCCCTCCTATCCCAAAGGCCGAAGTTCGAAAACAATTTGGCAATCAAAAATTGCCAACAGTGCAAAAACAGCAAAATCATGCCAAACCAAAAGAAAAGATACCGACTCAAACTCAAAGGAAGCCGAATCAGAAGAAGAAGAAGAATGTGAACTTTGTGAAATCTAAGGGAACGGACAAAATTGAAAAGTTTGAAAACCAATCTAACTTGGATTTTGTTAAACAAGCAACAGTGTTGAAAAGAAATGAACCAAACTGTTCGAAACCTAGTACCTCGAGATCACAAAGTTCATCATCATCGGCAAGACGATCACATGATGCTTCGGGGTTTGTTGAACGAAGATCATGTTTTGAATGTGGCACAATTGGACATATCATTCGAAATTGTCCATATCTTCATAAACAAAAAGCCAAAGTTGATGCCCCCCATGGTAACAATTACCATAAAAGATTTGTTTCACCAAAACAGGACCATCGTCTTGTTAAACAACGAGAAGTGAAACAGAAAAAGAAACAACGAAAAGAAGTTGAAAAGGCGTTAAAACCGGAGGTTTCCCAAACAAAATCTGTTAAATCGGATGTTAAACATGAAAAACAAAAACAGATTTGGAAACCAAAATCGGTAACTGTTTCAGGGGGAGCTACAGCCATTCCGAATCATCGGGAAATGGATGTCACAATTCTCGATGATGACGGACGACCCAAGTTTGTGAAGGCTTGGGTCCCCCTCTCCAACTAATCTCTGAATGAGTGTGCAGGATGTTCCAGGAGGAACTATTGATAGTCTTAGGATTGTTGATAGTGGAGCGTCCATGCACAAGATCAGGCGACATAAGACTCCGAAACATCATTATATCTAGGAGTTGTTGCCTTTGATGGAGAGAAATGAGAAAAGAAAAGAAGAAGAATTTGCTGATGAAAGAATGTGGTTGAATGAAGTTGAAAAATTCGACCAGTTGAGATATGTGCCAACATTTGGTTGTTATGGTTTTTGATCGGGTCCTCAGGAAAGATTCCAATGAATTGTACGCACCTGCAGCACGTCTGATGTTCAAAATCAAGAAGATGAACGTGCAGTGTACATTTCTCTACGGTGTGATTGAAGAACATGTGTTTGTTGAACAAACCAACCAGGTGTGCGGATGCCTTGGCTTGGATTGAACAACCGCACACTACTTCTCAAGAGAAAGATAAAGACCTTCGCTGGTGCAATGTGGAAGACCAGCCGGACCCAGAGGTCTATGATCTTGTTGCTGTGAAGGGATTTCAGTAGCTACAAAATCGACTTTGAAATTCACACCGGGTGGATATCCAGTTTGGGAGAGCGCTCAGATTCCTGGCAATGCACGAAGCAGTTGCGGGATACGGTTTTTAAATTTCTAATCTCTCCTATACTTGTCGATATTTAAGCTGCTTTATAAATTGTTATCCTCTCGTAGCACTCCTTGACTTGACACGTTGATCTCGAATATCACCTCACACGTGATTGTTTCACTATGAAACTCATCAATGTTGTCATGGTCCACACCGATGACCGACGTGCCAACTCATTTTTTCCAAAATTCGAGAAATCTTTTCTGATTAAAAATTAATTTTGGTAAACGGCATTAAGGTCAAACAAGAGTAAAACCAACATCGGAAAATCATTTTTGTAAATACCTTTGTGTTTTAAATTTAGCTTAGTTTGTTGATTTTAGGGGGAGTAAATCCAAATTTGAAAATTCAAAAACATCGAAAAATTTCAAAAACACAAAAACATTAGAAAAACAAAAATGAGTTTCCTGGCGAGCAAAAGAGAAAATGATAGTACATCAGTGGTCTGTCTAAACCTCTTTAAACCTTAAATGAAAAATGATAAGCAGCTCTATATAAGATGTATCGGTAGGCTCACAATCATTTTAAAGTGTGCAGGGTGATATAAACTTAAATCGACTGAACACCAGGTGGGAACCACTCATTGGCATATGGTCTTAGTACCGAAATTTCGTTTGAGAGATTGCCGAGGTTCTGAGATATTCGGTCTTTATGCTGCTTATCATCTGGGTATCATGGTTGTATCTTTTACCGAAAAATAACGGGGACGCAAGTCTAGATCTTCCATGATACCATACATACGTGTACATATAGCATACGACCTCAATAAGTGATCAACAATCACATGTCCAAACAAAATAAGTGATAAAATATCACAAATTCTTTCCGGGAGTCAAGTTCGTCTCTCTGCTGTACGAAAGTACTGACCTGTTCACGGACTTGCTCTTGTGCCCTCATGCATATGAAAATCAAGTTCCTCATCAATAAGTGATTATATCACATAGGGCTTGTTTTCAAATCAAAATAAGTGAGTTTCTCACATCATATACGGTCAAACAGATGATAATCGGTATACTCACCGGTAAGATGAACCCTCGTGCATACCTTGATACGGGAATGTGTCGTGATGTGGATGAACACCGGTCGGTAAGTATAAATCATACCTTAACGTATCCCCTCGCCATGATTACATCTGATAAGTTGAGCTTATGTGGACAACAATACCGATAATTGTTATAGGATGCTTATCTTAATGTTAACTAATTGAACAAAGAGAGCGTTTTGGCATGACCATACACTGATATGATTCTCTTACCCTCGAAACTCACAAAAAGAATGTCTGTAAATATTTATTTAATGCTTTCATTTTCCGCACCTTTGTATATATTTATTTACTGCTTTCAGTCTTTACATTTGAAATATTCAAAAATACCAAAAAGATTTTAAGTGTGTTTTAATATAAACTTTATAAAAGTCAAAAAGATTTTAATTCTATTTTATTTTCGATCGTACGATGTTGGAGCTCGAGTCTTCGTTACCTGAAACCTGAACGAAAACCGAAAATGACTAAATCTTCATAAACGGTCGAAATTTGCAAGTTTTGAAAGTTAAAGACTAAAATTGACAAATATTTTAAACTTTCAAACTGTCGGACGGTGTTTGTTTGAACAATGGTCACATGTGTGTCATTTGTTTATGTTTACTATATTCCAAGCAGTTGTTCTCATTACGCGTTTAGATTTCTTGCATGTGCAGATTCTAAAGGCTAGGAGAACATGGTCGATGACAAGCTTCGGAATGAAGACACGACGTGAAGGCACTCAAATGATGAAGATGATCGAGTTGCCGCTGACCATCATCAACACCACAAGGATCTCAAGCTAATGATCAAGTCATTCACGAGCATAACTCAAGGGGGAGCTTATGTTAAGGGGGAGTTTGTCAACACACTTCCTACATGATACGGGGAGTTTGTTGATACACTTTCTGCTTTGAAGACGTGAAGACATTGAAGATCCTTCGACATAGAAGGCATGAAAGGCGAATCTCGCGAGTAGCGTCCAAGGGGGAGTTTGTTGATACATGTATGTGGACGCGACTCGACGCGACTTGGTCCGGTTCGACCCGGTTAGGTTCGGCTCAAGCCCGACGTCACGACATTCCTCCGTCGTGCGCCCCAAAGTTCGACACGCGAAGCACGGAGAGCCGAGGACGTTTCCCGCTTGACACATCATCATGACATCATCATGATGATGTCATGATGATGTCAAGACTTTGACTAAACTTCACAAATATGAAACAAGTTGGATACGTGCATGCTGTTGGTCCAATCATCTCGCATGGTCGTTTGGTCCAATCAAAACGGTTGGGCTTCTACAAACTGACTGGCCCAAAGCCCATTATGGACGAATCACAAAGGATCTCGACGAAACAGCCATGTTTCGTCGACATGATCCATTTCCGTCGAGCATTTCTTTGTTTCGCCAAGCTTCTGATTCGCCAAGTCTGATTCGTCGAGTTTAATTCTGTTTCGTCATATGTATGTGTGTCTGTGGGTATAAATAGATGTGTTATGTTTCTGTTTCAGAACTAATGAACACAAGAACAGAGCACACACACACGAGAGCTTTGAGAGAGTTTGCAAAATACATTTGTAAACATTGCTTTGTAACTGAACTTTTCATAGTATTAATACAGAGGTGTTAATCGGTGAATCTTGCGTGTCGTGTATTTACGTGTTCGATCTCGGTTTGCTTTCCCGGTTGGATTCCGCACAACCGGGTTGGTTTGTATACAAGGATTAGGCGACTAGATCCTCCCCTAGCCGGACCTACAGTGTGTAGGATAAATTACGAGTTGTGTAGAATAAATTTCAGTATGTGTAGGATAAATTTCAAAAACGTGTAGGATAAATTTTGATGTGTCTAGGCAAAAATTTTAGTGTGTAGGATGATACTCTTTATGTCTAATTAATTAGTCAAAAATAATAATAAATGAGATGAGAGAAAAACTATTTAATGTTTTACAATTGTACCCTTTATTCTTTTTCTTCTCAATTTAATTTTCTTCTCAAATGAACCTCCCCCTATATATATATATATATATATATATATTAAATAATTATTTAATATATTTTATTTTTATACCGAAGGGCATGTTAATACTTTCACAGCTACTTAACACCAAAAACTAATCCCCATCCGCGTCAGGACTATCTGGGAACGAAATTGAAAAAGTTGGGGACTATAGCAGTAATTTTAGAAAGTTAGGGACTAAAGGTGAAAAAAGGCCAAACCACAAGGACTATCTGGGCATTTAATTCTTTTACTTATTAAAAATATTTCCTCAAAATTTAATTAGATTAGACGTCGACGGTATTCCGGTATTAAAAGCTCTTGTGTCCTTGGACAACCTCGGTATCTTACCATAACTATACTATGGCAATGATGGGTGCACTTGCCCTAGCGTGTTGTATAGGGTGATAGTGTTTTATCGTGTTTTTTAAATTTAAAGCTTGATAAAAGAGTGAAAAGTACTTAAAAATATAATAAAAATTGTGCACACTTCAACACACGTCATGCACCGTAATATCAAAACGAGCAACATTATGCTTGATTCGGGGTTCAACGTGAAGCTTGGAGATTTTGGGTTGGCTTGACTTATGGACCATGAGTTAGGTCCACAAACAACTGGTTTAGCCGGAACCCTGGGTTACTTGGCACCTGAGTATGTTATGACAGGAAAGGCTAGCAAGGAGTCTGGCATGTATAGCTTTGGGGTGGTGGCATTAAAGATTGCTTCTGGGTGAAAGGCCATAGATGGTGTTAACTCCAATTCTGATCTCGGGTTGGTGCAGTGGGTTTGGGGATTGCTGGGGAAATGTGAGCTGTTTTCTGGTGTAGACCAAAGGCTAAAGGTCTTCGACTCAAAACAAGTGGAGTGTTTGATGATGGTGGGGTTATGGTGTGCCCACCCTGACCGGAGTCTGAGATCATCCATCCGGCAAGCAATTCAGGTGCAGAAGTGTGAGGGTGCAGTCCCAAAGCTTCCAATGAAGATGCAGGTGCCAATTTACTACACAAAATCAGATGCTCCTGAAGTTAGTTCCGGTTCTATAGGTGGTTCGATAACTTACACTAGCATTGATCTGGTCTGTTGAACCAATGCGATGCATTAATTGAATTGAGTTGGGAACAAATATAACTTGTTAAATCATGAAGTATTGATAGTTGTCTGCTTTTGTTATTGAAAGGATCTTTGCTTTGTAACACCCCAAAATGCACATATATTATTATTTTACATTCATATTATTTTGTACTTACCACTATATAACGAAAAGTGGTAAATAGCATTGAGCTGTAATCTTTAATTAGTAAGTCATTAAAAGATTTAACATATGATATGAAATATGATGTTAAAAATGTTTAACTTAGTTAATTGTTTTATATAAAGAAAACTTGTATTAAGAGAAAAAAAGGTTAAAGATCAAATAAATAGAGAAGGAAACTTGAGGGACCAAGAGTGAAGATTTTGGGGTCAAGATTTAAAGAAATAAAATGCCCAGATTGTATGTATGTGTGTGCGCGTGAATTGAGAGAGAGATAGAGGGAAAAACCCTCAACTTTAATACACAAAATTCAGCAATCGGAAGAAAGGAATTGAAGTAAATCATATGCATGTTCATCTTATCTAATCATCTAAACTTGTTGAACATAAGGTAAGTTACAATTCTAATTTTGATGGGTTTTATGTGAAGAAGTTTTACAAAGATGATCAATTAGTGAATGTTTCAAGTTTATAATGTAATTATAGATGGGAATCATGTAATGAGCATTTCTGAATGTGAAATTAGCCAAAGATTGAATGTTTGTATGATTTCCTTATGAGCTTTCGTGTATGATTAAGTGGGTTTTTTCATATAATCTAGAGATTCGATGATGTAAGGTTAATTACCTGATGAAAATCATGCTATAAAGATCTAAGATGATTTGTTTATTATTGTGATTGAATGAATTGAGTTAGTAATCGAATAGGTGGCAAAGACCATAGAAAAATAGGAACTTTCTAAAAGGACTTGGATGATCACCCACCAAGTGTTTGATGAAATGCTTGAAAGATAGATTATTATTGTTATGATAATCCCTTATTGAATATCAATCATTAACATTAAAAGAAAGAGATGAATGTTTGGATATTCAAGAATGAGAAACTAAGTACGAACTTGCTAAGTGTAGGTGTGAAAGAAGAAGAATCAAGCGATAAGAAGTCACAAGGTTCACACGATCGAGGTAAGTTCTTATGCTTACGAGTTCTAATGATGTATAATGTTTATGTTATGTTATCTTACTAAGTATATAAATTGGTATTATGTTAAATGAAAATATGTAAAAGTTCGTTTCATGTATACGGGTCGAATGATTAAAATGATATATGTATCAATTGGGAAATGATGCTGAACCGGATATAGAAGAAAGAAGGAATTCGACATTAAAACCCATTAGTAGGTGCGTTTGATTGAATGCTAACGAAAGGATTATCATCACGTTTGAAGGAAGGTTTGTATTCTATGTTAGTAAGTTTTTGAAATAACTAATTTGTGTGATATGGTTGTAGGTAAATCATCGTGTTAGGTGGCGCCAAGTTTGGAACGAACACACCATCTCATATGCTTCCGCTATGATACTCGACTAAACGGGTCAAAATCTTTGGTAGAAAACTTTCATGTTAAGTTTAGTTTTGTAAATGTTTATCTTTTAAAATTTTCTGAAACTCTTGTTGTACAAGTGTATGATGGTTATCTTAGAATTAGGATGTAAACTTTTATGTCGTTAATATGGATTGTTTATTTCGAAGTTTTGTGATCAACTTTATAAGTTTTTATGTCTTGACCTGTTTCGTTGTTATGGTTAAACTCATTATGTTTTAAGTACAAGGCCTTACATGCATGCTTGACAAGTGTTTGTTTTGTATCCTTGATTGTTTATAAAGACGAATTGAATTGAAGTCTGAGTTCAAACCCATGGCTCTAATTGAGTTGTTGAGATTGAGCGATCTCGATGTTTATTTTGCAAGAAAATGTCGGATCTAATAGTTAAAAGGTGATAATAATGTTGGATATGAGGATCATGATGGAATCAGTGTTTACATGTTTCACACACAAGTTTGGAACAGAAATATTAGAGAGAAGTTTGGCAAAAACAAATTCCATTAAGTTACAAATGAATATGTACAAGCCTATTTATACTCTTGGATGCCTTGGGGAACAAGGCAATGCCTTGGGGAACAAGTAACTAGACTTGGGATAAAATAAATAATAACATGATTATAATCTAACTTAGAATAATTAGGATAAACACAATTATATTTCTAACGTTCTCCCCCCTAATTATTGTTTATCCATTCACTTCTTTGACTTTATGCTCATTGCTCCATAGCTTCGTTCACGATTCTATTCCATCCATTACGGATCTTGATTGTCTCACACAATTAGCTAGTTTCATACTTCATTGTTTGTTTCACACAAACTTTCTTTCGATGATCCGATTCACACGCATATTGAATAATTTCCTTTAGGACTTTGATCGTATCATACGATTCTTCTCTTCATGGTTGTCTCACACACCATGATCTTCAACTTAGATCTTTTAGTGTCTCACACACTAATTCTTTATTTTGATCACCTCACATGACCAAGATTGTTGCTTTTGTTCCATTCACTGGATTACACGGAATTTCTTCTTTTGATCATATCACATGATCCATTTTGCATGCATATATCACTTCATCTTTTTCTGTTAGCTACCTGCCAATAAGGAGATGCTAACCACATCTGACTTAAAATTTTGAGGCTTTATCATGGCTTCCCGCCTTTAATCCTTGTTATTTATTTTGAAAACCTCAAGACTCTCTTTGTCGTCTATCCGACTCTCGATGTTGGTTCCCTCATGATCTACCTGATCAGGAACATGAACATGGATATTCCTCCCTCTTCCTTACGATCCCCCTTTACCAGGTTTTGATCGCTTCTTAATCTAACCTTGGTTAACCACCACTTAAAATTTGAGAACCATGTCATTATGGCTCTAAATTGTCTTGTTCGACGTACAACCTCAAATACGCCCAAGCAAATCACTTGCCTCATATTGTTTATATAGCGTAAACAACAATTTTTTATATAATCTGCTTCACACAGATCGTTTCCCAATAACCTTTCAATAATTGTCAAAATTTATATCCAATTTTGACTTTCTAAAAATCTGATTTTGACTTTTCCCAAGTCAAACATATAGTAACATAACTCAGAATTTGACTTAAAAATAATTTTATTTATGGCTTTGATTATCTCCATCAAGAACCTCATTAAACACACTTTGTGTTTTTTTTCTTTTTCCCTTTTTAAAAAAAATGATTGATTGATATTTGTGAAGTCTTTGCACATTGACATTACTGAAGTCAAAAGGAATTCCAAATTTATGTTTCTTCTTTTCAGTCAAATCACAAACAAACGATTGTTTTCCGGTTTTCTTTTAAAGAAAATACTTTATGGCCCTTCACAGTTACTGTCAAGAAAAGGAACAAACCCAATTTTGACATTACAAAGTCAAAACCTTCAAAATGAAAAAAAAAATATATTTAAGGTTCCAGCTAAAGTGGTGGAGACGTTGGAGGCTCTTATGAGAAAATTTCTTGGGGGGGGGGGGGGGGGGGTAGGGGGATGACGTGGTTAAAAAAATGCACTGGTTTGCCTGGGAGAAAGTGGCATTACCTAAAAAAATTGGGGGGTTTGGGCATTTGTAGGCTTAAAACGACAAATGACTCTCTTCTCTCCAAATGGGTTTGGAGGTTTAAGGCAGAACCTAACAGCTTATGGAGAATTGTGATCGAGGCGTGCCATGGTCTAAAAAATAGATGGTCGGAGCTTCCTTCTAATCCAAGTATTTCGAGAACTTGGGATAATATAGTCAGAGCTGAAAAGAAAATTATTATTAACGGTAAAAAGGCCGGTCATCTTATGAAAGGAATTGTGGGAAACGGGAATAGTATCAGATTATGGATGGACTTTTGGATGGGAGATGGGCCTCTTATGTTCAATTGGCCAAGGCTATTCTTGCTTGAAAAATCTAAAGAGTGCAAAATTTCGGACATGGTAGTGGTCCAAGATGGATCTGTGGTTTGTAATTGGAATTGGCGTCACGTTCCCTCATCTTCGAGTGAGATAAATGAGGTTCAGGAGTGCGAAAATATGTTGGTTTTGCTGTATCTGGAGGCCAGAGAAGACTCTTAGGCTGTTAATGCACTTTAGGTGATAAGTGCATGTCTCCCATTCTATAGGGTCTTTATTGTACATCTAGTGAAACTTAGTCCCAACTTTATCCTTGGACATTTTGTCCAAGTTTTAGGATGGTCTTTTGTCTGAGTTTTGTCTAGGACAAAAGTGTCTGGGTTTTGTTTAGGACAAAAGTCAGAGTTTTGCTTGTGTAGTTTGTTTGTCCGGGTTTCTAGTTTGTCTTGAAAGTCCGGGTTTTGCCTTGTATATATACCTTTATGTGGAATAGACAAGGAAGCGATTCTGTGTGAAATTATGTGCACCTAACCCTAATCATTGTGTGTGTTTGTCTGGCGGCTACTGTGTGTGTGACGTCATTCATCTTCTTCATCAAGAATACTCTGTGTATTCTTGATTCCTCTCACAAATCTTTGCATTCTAGTGTTTCATCTACAGTGGTTGATCATCAGGTGGATTCCACACACCTGTTGGTTGCGTTAGCTGAGTGAGATCTTGGATTAGGAGGCCTTATAAGTGGTATCAGAGCAGTGTGCTCATACTACTGTAGGTGTTTCTTAGTTTGAAGGTTTTTGTGAGAAAAGTTCAATCTTTGATAGGGTTTAGTGAGTGTTTATTGAGTTTTTGTGTTTATTCATGATTCTTCATTCATTTCTAGTGATTTGGTGATGGATTTTGAGTAGTTTAGTGATTTTTAGTGTTAATCTTCATCTGGGTTTTACAGGGGTTTTGGTTCTTGTTTCATCCTGTGTTGAAGGAGAAAAAGATTCCTGAGTTTGATCTTTGGAAGATTTGTCCGTGGTTTAAATTATGTGTTTGTGTCTCCGGGGTATTGTTGAACCAGTGTGAAGTCACATTGGGGAGATAGTCCGGAGATTGGTTCTTCTGAGTTTTGAGAACTCTTGCCTGTTCTGAGTTTCAAATCTCCAACTCCTGTCCGATGTTTAACCTGCTTATGTGTCCGAATTTTATGCCCTAGGTTAGTAGTCCGTATTTTACCTTAGTTTTTTCTTAGGTCCGAGTCTTTAGATCCCTTTTAGTCCGAATTTTATAACCTTTTTTTTGAGTCCGTAGTTTAACTTTTATTATTTAGTATTATTAGTCCGTATTTTAACTTTTAGTTATTTTTATTATTATTGTTGTCCGTGTTTTTCTTTTATTATTGAGTCCGAGTTTTAGTCACACATTACACTATTGAGTCCGAGTTTTCCATTGAGTACGAGTTCCAACACATTGAGTCCGACTTTTCCAATTTAGTCCGAGTTTTAATTCTCACATTACACTATTGTGAGTCCGAGGTTTATTCACTCATCCCACATTAAGTCCGAGTTTCTTTATTAGTGTCCTTGAGTCCGAGTTCTTTAGTTAGGTCCGTGTTTTCTCTTAGATCTCTTTAGTCCGAATTTTATCTATTTTATTTAGTATTATTAGGTCAGACTTTTATTTAGTTCTTTTTGAGTCTGAGTTTTTATTTAGTATTATTAGGTCCGAGTTTTACTTGGTTCCTTTGAGTCTGAGTCCTAGGTTCTAGATAGTCTGAACTTTAATTTATTTAGTGAGTCCGAATTTTAGAGTTCGACCTTTGTGAACTTGTTAGTAGTCCGACTTTTAAATTGTTAGTAGAGTCCGTACGTTGTTTCCTTAGAGTCCGAACTTTGTGTTTTGTTAGGGAGTCCGAATTTTTCTTCTTTTACTAGGTGGTCTGAGTTTAAATTCCTAACAGGGTAGCGTCCGAGTTTTTCTGCTTGTGTTTTATTTCAGGTTTTTGTGATCCGGGTTTCACACTCTGATTAAAGCTCAGACATTTCACTCCGTGTTTTCTCTCCGAGTTTGGACTTAGAAAATCCTTTCAGTGACACAGTTCTTGCTTGTTAACCTACTGTTGTTTTCTGAAATGGCAAACAACAATCTGACTTCAATGGTGCAAAACCTCAAGCACAATGCTGAGGTAGGGAGTAACGACAAACCTCCTTTGTTGATAAACGAGCTTGATTTTCCTGAGTGGAAGGAGCGTTTTGAAAGGTATGTACGAGCAAAAGACATCAAAATCTGGTTGTGTATTGTTAAAGGATGTGGAGCTACTCCAGTACGTACGTTGACGATTGATACGTACTTGGCTCTCACTGACGACCAAAAGAATTTTTTTGATTGTGAAGAGAAAGCTATGTCAATGATAACGATGGCTATGACCCAATCTATACTTCATACGTTCCGTAAAAGAAGTAACTCGAAGGAGTTGTGGGATAGCATGATCGAGCGATATGAAGGAAATGCAATTTACAAGAAACGACGACTCGAACGTTTGAAGACTCAATTCGTTGTGTTTAAAGCGTTAAGGAATGAATCATTTGATGACACAGTGAACCGATTTTATCATCTGCTGAGTGAACTTGATAGAAGTCAAGAGGGTATCTACACTGAATTTGAGAAGGTTGAGAAGTTTCTGAATTGCCTTCCCAAAGAATGGAATATGTACACCGCTTTGATTAGAGAAGGTGTTCTCTATGAGGAGCTCTCATTGGAAGAAGTTGTACAAAAACTGAAGGGTTATGCTTGGAATATGGAAGATCAAGCATCTGATTTCGAGAAGATCCAAGATCCTCAGTTATATAAAGCTTCGAAACCAACGGATAAGGGTAGTAATGGTGGAGTCGGTGTTGCTTTGTATTCGGAGAATGAAGGTTCTGCTATTGAACACGCCTTTATAAGCAACAATGTCAATTCAAGTGGAACAATAAATTCCAATCAAGGAATGTACTCTTCTGGTGGAGCTCAGAAATCTCAAGCGACAAGCTTGAACATTCCAAAGGTAGATGCAAGCTGTTTAAAGTTGATTGAAGAAAACAGAGCCTTTTGGCGTCCTTCATGACTGCCTACGAGAACTTCTGTCTTGGAAAGCTCGTTGAACCGTCAAGTCTCGATGAGGACTTTGACCAGATAGACCAAGACGAAATGGAAGAACTTGATCTACAACTCAATATGGCACTCTTAGTCCGTAGAGCGAAGAAATTTCTGTTGAGAACGGGTAGGAAGTTCATAGGAGGTCAGACAAAGACTCGAATGGGAGTCGACATGTCAAAGGTAAAATGTCACAACTGCGGCATCTACGGGCATTTCGCACGTGATTGTCGGAAGCCGAAGATGGAAAGATCGAATAGAGAAAACTACTCTCAAGGAAACAACTCAAAACCTCACAACAATTCAGCGACTACTTCCAACTCAAGTGCTCGTCCAAGTGGTTCTGAAAATCTTACACCTTCAACAAACAATGCTATGGTGGCTCAATCTTTACAAAAGGTGACTGAGCCTTACGACTGGGGTTGTGCATTGGAAGACATTTCAGGAGCTATTGTGTCACAAGCCTTTATAGCTGAAATTGTCAACGAAGAAGTGTGTGAAGAGATTGTCGAAGAGACTAGCATTGAGGAACTTGCGGTTGTAGCTGAAGAAGTGTGTGAAGAGATTGTCGAAGAGACTAGCATTGAGGAACTTGCGGTTGTAGCTGAGGTTTTAGGGGAAGAGTTGGATTCAGGGAATGTTGCTGAGAATGAAGATTCCTCGATTGAAGAGACCGTTGAAAAGTCTAACAAGACAGAAGATGGAGAACAGGGAGAACGTTTTGAATTCAACATCTCCTCAGCTGAAATGCAGCAATTTGCGGATGCAGAAGCTAAAAGGTTGGAAGAAAACTCCGTTGAAAACGAGGCTTGTGCATTCATGGCTGGCATTGAGGTAAAATCATCTTCTGTAGATAAGCGATGTGCTAGATGTGTTGAGTTTGTGACTAAGATTGATAGATACGCACTTCATAACACAAACTTAATTGCAGATTTAGAAAAATCCAGAGAACTCATTGTTGTTTTGTCTAATTCGGATAAAGAACACTGAATTAAGATAAAAGCACTGAAAAATGATATCTCTGAATTTGAGAGACTTGTGGCTCAGGGAACTGTTAAAAATCAGGAATTAAAATCTGAACTTGAAATGAACCAAAATTGTGTTTTGGAAAAGAACAAAATCATTTTAGAAAAAGATAATCTGATTTTAGACTTGCAACGAAAAATTGAAAAGTTCGGGGATTCATCTGAAGTGATGAATTTCTGTATTAACAGCCAACGTCTCAAAGAATCTGAGGAAGAAATGTTCGGCATCGGTTATAAGAAAGTGCCTCCTCCGGTAAACCATAATTATACATCGATGCCAAGCATTGATCCTGAATTGGCAAATTTTGTGCCAAAGACCCCTCTGACGGTTGAACCGCAAAGTGAGTCAGAATTTGAGCCAGATGAAGTTACTGACTCAGATCAGTCGAAGATGAGTCGAATTTCAAAGAAAAATGAGGTGAATCTTGAAAACATTGAAAATTTGATAAGCAATAAGATTTTGGAAATTTTCAATCAAGTTCAAAATGAGAAGTCAAAACCAAAGTCATGTGGGAAAACTAAAAAGGCTTTGAAAAATGTTCCTAAAACTGAGTTTGTTAAAGGGGAGGACTTTGTCAAAGAAGAAGTAAAAATCGAAAAAGGTTCAAACTCTCAGTTTGTCAACCAAATTTTGAAAAATCACACTAACGTCTCATCATCTTCGACCAGTCATGAGGAACGTTCAAAGAATGCTGCGAAAGTTCGCAAATGTTATAAGTGTCGTGGGAAAGGACACTTAGCAGCAGATTGTCCAGATGACAAGGGTAAATCTCTTGTTGATCCTGATCAAAAGAAACCTTTTGTTGAAAAACCACAAAATGAAGTAGTTAATGTTGAAAAGAAAAACGGTAAAAATCAGAAGGTTGAGACTAACAAAGTGATTAAACAAGAAGTAAAACCAGTTTTCAAAACAAACGTTAAATCACAACAAAATCAGGATCACGGGAAGAAACCAGTTGTTATTAATCGTGGTGAAGGATCGGAAAGTTCATCTCAAAGACATGATACTCGTGAGAAAACCCCTCACAGACGACAAAATCATGTTACTTTCCAAACACATGAGAATGACCAACGTTCTGGAGGTTCGAACAATAACTATGTTAGACCTCATGCACAAAACAGATTCGTGAATGATCGAAATGCGTCACCCCCCCCCCCCCGATTTCCAAATCAAAGACAGCATTCAGATAATCATCCACGATCATTCTCAAGACACGATGATGTTCCTAGATTTGGTAGAAATTTTGAGCCACCCAGGAATCAAAATTACGGATACCAAAACTATGGAAACCGAGATTATGGAAACTCTAGTTATACCAACAGATCGTCAACTCCGTATAATCCACGATTTGCGGGGAGTCATTCCAACAATTTCCGAAATGGAAATGGAGGACACAATGGCAATGATGGTTATTTCAAAGAGTTTTCTTATGTTGATGAATCGGGACGACCCAAGACCATCATGGCTTGGGTCCCACACTCTAACTAAATTTTCTTGTTGGGGAGTGTAGGAGCAGCTGAAAAGAGCTATCTATATTTGGTATATCGATAGTGGCTGTTCCAGACACATGACAGGAAATAAAGAGTTATTGAACAATTTTAAACAAATTCGTGGTGGTTATGTTAACTTTGCCGGTGAGAAGGGTGGATACATCACCGGTGAAGGATCGGTGTCAAATGGAAAAATTACGCTGCATAAAGTGAACTACGTTGAAGAACTGAAGCATAACTTGATGTCGGTTTCTCAAATCTGTGATAACAAATACACAATGTTGTTCACTGATAAAGCTTGCTTCGTTTTGCGTCCGGGATTTGTTGTTCCTGAAGATTGGATCGTTATGAGGGCTCCAAGGGTGAATAACACATATGTCATGGACATGCGCCCGTTGGTTAACTCGTCTGCTCCAGTGACATGTCTACTTTCGAAGGCGACTGAAGATCAATCATATCTCTGGCATAGGAGAATGGGCCACGTGCATCTACGAAAAATGAACCACTTAGTGAAAAACAACTTAGTGTTGGGAGTTCCTTTACGTAGTTTCAATATGCACAACAAATGTGAATCATGTGAAAAAGGAAAAATCAAACGAAAGCCTCATAAACCGAAAACATTTAACTCAATCCAAAAACCACTTGAATTGCTTCACATGGATCTTTTCGGCCCGATCCATGTTGCTAGCATTGGTGGGATGTCTTATTGCTTAGTTGTCACTGACGATTTCTCACGTTACTCATGGGTATTTTTCTTAAAAACAAAGGATCAAACTGCTGGTATTTTAAGAGACTTATTCAAACAACTTGAGAAAAATTATGCATTTCCTATTAAGAAAATCCGAAGTGACAACGGCACTGAGTTTAAAAATCATTATATGGATGAGTTATGTCGGGAAATGGGAATAGTTCATCAGTTCAGCGCTCCATATGTTCCTCAACAGAACGGAGTTGCAGAACGGAAGAATCGTACCCTAATTGAGGCGGCCCGAACTATGCTTTCTGAATCAAAATTGCCAATTTTCTTCTGGGCCGAGGCGGTAAACACTGCATGTTATGTGTTAAATCATGTGCTTACTGTCAAAAGAGAAGATAAAACGTGTTATGAATTGCTTGAAAACAGGAAACCGAACTTATCTGGTTTTCAACCTTTTGGGATCAAGTGTGTTATCAAACACACCAAAGATACTCCTAAAATGGGGGAAGTTGGTGAAGTTGGGTTCTTTTTGGGTTATGCCAATGGAACTCCCAACAAACGCGTTTATAACGTTAAGAAGCGTACAGTGGAGATCGTGTTTGATATAACTCCTTTGAGTTTCGATCCTCCACCGTCCGAGTTCGGTCCCAAAAGCGGTTATGATTATGATAAATTATTTGATTCATTTGATCTTCCTGATGTTTGATAGAAGAAGATTCGAAGGTTGTATACACACATCTTGTGAACAAAGATGAAGTGGATGCGAGCTGGAGAGCAAGTATTCCTACTAATGTGTCTCCGAATGTACCAGTCGCTGATTCTTCGATCGTAAACGAAAATGTTGCTGAGCAGATCCCCAATGCAGCTGCTCAAACTACAAGTGGTGATCTTTACGTTGATTTCTCAGCATATCCAAATGTTAATGCGTCTTCTGGAAATGATCAAGCTTCTAGTAGTAATGCAAATGTTGAGGGGGAGATTCAATCGAATTTGGGAAACAATCTTCAAGCTCCGGCAATCCCAGTTCCAAGAACAAATATTCATCATGCTGTTGATAATATTATTGGGAATCCAAATGCGGGAGTGCAAACGCGAAGGAGTATTTCAGAGATGCAGTGTCTGTTCTCTGCTATCAAGAAAGAAGAAATCTACAATCTTAGCCTACATGAATGTTTTATCTCTCAGATAGAGCCGAAGAACTATCAAATGGCTCTGAAGGATAATTCTTGGTGTGAGGCGATGCAAGAAGAGTTAGCTCAGTTCGACAAGTTAAAGGTGTGGAATTTGGTCGATCTTCCAAAGGGCCAACATGCAATCAACACGAAGTGGGTTTTCAAGTGCAAGAAAGACGATAAGGGTGTTGTCGTCAGAAACAAAGCACGGTTGGTTGTTCAAGGCTTCAATCAAGAGGAAGGGATTGATTATACAGAAGTTTATGCACCGGTGGCAAGACTGGAAGCCATTCGTTTGTTTCTAGCTTTTGCTGCACACATGCGTCTCAAAGTCTATCAGTTGGATGTGAAAAGCGCGTTTCTTTACGGGAAATTGCAAGAAACTGTGTACATATCCCAACCACCGGGTTTCGAAGCTCCAGGGTCTGACAACAAAGTCTATCTGTTGGACAAAGCTCTCTACGGTCTCCATCAGGCTCCTCGGGCGTGGTATGAGACTTTATCAAGACATCTTTTGGAGCACGGGTTCTCGCGTGGCGCGATTGACTCCACACTGTTCATATTGAAGAAAGGGGGAGATTTTCTGATCGTGCAAATTTACGTTGATGACATAATTTTTGGTTCTTCAAATGAAGAATTGTGTCGTGAGTTCGAGGCTGTGATGAAGTCAAAGTTTGAAATGAGCGCGATGGGCGAGCTATCGTTCTTTCTAGGTCTTCAAGTCAGTCAAGAAAAGGCTGGGATGTACGTGCATCAGACGAAGTATGTCCATGAGATTCTCAAAAGATTTGGGTTGGAAGATAGCTTACCCTATGACACGCCTCTGCCGACAAATCACAAGCTTTCACCCGATAAGGAGAAAGACCCTGAAGTGGATCCGACTCTATATCGAGAAATGATAGGTTCACTGATGTATCTTACTGCTTCACGACCAGATATTATGTTCTCTGTTTGTTTGTGTGCTAGGTTCCAATCAACTCCGAAGGAGTCTCACTTGAAAGCAGTCAAGCGTATCTTCAGATATCTGAAAGGGACGCCTAAGCTTTGATTGTGGTATCCAGCTGAAGGTGGTCTGGACTTGATGGCATATGCTGACGCAGATTTCGGAGGGTGCCCGATGAACAGAAAGTCAACTTCTGGCGGCGCACAACTTCTTGGGAACCGTCTTGTCTCTTGGCAATGCAAAAAGCAAGTTGCCGTTTCTCTATCCACGTGCGAGGCCGAGTACATTGCTGCATCAAGCTGTTGTGCTCAGGTCTTGTGGATTCAGCAGCAAATGAGGGACTACGGTTTGAATTTTACTCGAACTCCTATTCTTGTCGATAACAACTCTGCCATTTCCATAACTAACAATCCAGTTAATCACTCACGCACTAAGCATATAGATGTTAGGCATCATTTCATCCGCGACTGTGCTGAGAAGGGTTTAATAGAAGTGGTTAGGGTAGACACCTTGGATAATCTTGCCGACCTGTTTACTAAGACATTCGATCGGGCTAGATTTGAAAATCTGGTTCGAATGATTGGCATGATCAACCCCGAGTAAAATGCTTTTCAAAACTCGCATAGAAACTTTATTTTATGTTTACTGTACAGTTCTTACCGCTTTCCAAAAATTGAAAAACTCCAAAAATATTTTACTTAGTTGTAGGATAAATTTTAAGAAAAATACAAAAACATTTGAAAAATATAAAATGAAGTCGTGTTGAGATATAAGGGAAATGATAGTACATCGGTTAGTCGTATCTGGTGCAGGATTATAGTAATATATAAAATTAACCGTTAACTGTAACAGCTTCATTATACGTTGCTTCGGTAGGTTTTACGCGTCAATAAGAACCTGTTTTTGGTATATAAACATAATGAACTGCGTAACTTGTGTGATACATCTCTCGGATATATGGTCTTGGTACCGTAATTTCGTTTGATAGATTGCCGAGGTTCTGAGATATGTGGTCTTTATGTTGTTTATCATCTGGGTATCATGGTTGTTTCTTTTACCGAAAACAACGGGGACGCAAGTCTAGATCTTCCATGATACCATACATACGTGTAAATATCATTCAATCGTGTATATAATACATGATACATTCGACCGCAATAAGTGATAAACAATCACATGTCCCTCAAAATATGTGATAATATATCACAGCTCTTTTGCGGGAGTCAAGTTCGTCTCTTTGTCTGTACGATGGTACTAACCTGTTCACGGACTTGCTCCTGTGCCCTCATGCATCTGAAAATCAAGTTCCTCATCAATAAGTGATTCTATCACATAGGACTTGTTTTCAATTCTAAATAAGTGAGTATCTCACATCATTTTATACGTCAAAACAGATGATAAATGGTATACTCACCAGTAAGATGATCTCTCCTGCACACCTTGATACGGGAGTATATTCTGAGGTGGGTAAACATAGTTACTGTCAGCTTAATACACTTAATTCCATATCTCGAAAACAGTGTTCGAAAGCGTGCTAAAACTTAAGTGGACGACAATACCGTTGAACGTCTTGAACTGTTAATATCATTCTAAGAGCTTAAACTGATAATCTATGTTCTTGTGTTGGATATTGACAGAAAAACCGATATGATCCTTTTGCTCCGATTTCACAAAAAGATAATTAGTGTAAATACGTTCGTAGTTTTAATTACCATTTCAGTCAAAAATTGAAAAACCACAAAAAGATTTTGCTTTCTTGTTTCTATGTGCGAGTTATCTTATTAAGAATACTCTAGGGTTGTAAACATTCTTTAATAAGATGTTAAACATCAAGTTAGGTAATCTTAAAATAAGTCTTTCTGTATAAAAAAAAAAACGGTCGTGCAAGATCCATCTAAGTGTGTTGGTAATCACGTCATTTTAAGGTGTTTCGGTAAATCTGCTTCCAAGTTGTGATATTTTTCCAAAAGTATAAGTTTTTGAAGTAACTTGTTCTGAATGATCGTGTTTTGAAATACAAATTATTAAATGTTGGTTGTTTAATATTTAAATTGATGATTCCGGGGTATTGAAATTATTTTTGGGATCCAGGTTTGGGCTGAGTATCTCCGGGGTTAAGATTCTTAATCCGGGGTTAAGTGTTTCAGGTCTGGATCGTTCATCTCAAGATGGAAGATTTGGAGAAGCTGTGTGCGTCTGGATCGTTCATCTCAAGATGGAAGATTTGGAGAAGCTGTGTGTATCTGGATCGTTCATCTCAAGATGGAAGATTTGGAGAAGTTGTGTGCGTATGGATCGTGCATCTCAAGACTGGGGAAGCAGTGATTTCTGAAAAGAAAGTGACGGTTGAGATTGCTAAAGTGTTGGATCCGATTTGGCTTGCCAACTTAAGGGAAGCACATCTGAAGAAGCTTCGGAGCCTGCCCCTAAAATACAATGAAGAAGATCGTGTTCTAGCGGACCAGTTCATCAAGGTGGTTCAGTTCTGTGTGAAGAACAAGGTCTGGGCAGGAAGTAGCTTCTCGAAGAGAGTATGAAGATTTCAAGTCCAATGAAGACCATGCACTGATCAAGGGGGAGTTTGTTAATGCACTTTAGGTGATAAGTGCATGACTCCCATGTTACCAATGAAAGGATAAAGTTCTCAAGTCCAATGAAGACCATGCACTGATCAAGGGGGAGTTTGTTAATGCACTTTAGGTGATAAGTGCATGTCTCCCATTCTATAGGGTCTTTATTGTACATCTAGTGAAACTTAGTCCCAACTTTATCCTTGGACATTTTGTCCAAGTTTTAGGATGGTCTTTTGTCTGAGTTTTGTCTAGGACAAAAGTGTCTGAGTTTTGTTTAGGACAAAAGTCAGAGTTTTGCTTGTGTAGTTTGTTTGTCCGGGCTTTCTAGTTTGTCTTGAAAGTCCGGGTTTTGCCTTGTATATATACCTTTATGTGGAATAGACAAGGAAGCGATTCTGTGTGAAATTCTGTGCACCTAACCCTAATCATTGTGTGTGTTTGTCTGGCGGCTACTGTGTGTGTGACGTCATTCATCTTCTTCATCAAGAATACTCTGTGTATTCTTGATTCCTCTCACAAATCTTTGCATTCTAGTGTTTCATCTACAGTGGTTGATCATCAGGTGGATTCCGCACACCTGTTGGTTGCGTTAGCTGAGTGAGATCTTGGATTAGGAGGCCTTACAAGTGGTATCAGAGCATGGTTACCGATTCAGAATGGTCTAACCGCCTTCTGAATCACCATTGCTCTTGATTTGATGTTTGTTTCCGCCAAACATCTTGAAGACTTGAAGATTTTGCAGAAAAGTTGAAGAAAATGAAGCTGTTCGTAGTTGTTTTGTTCTCCAAGTTTTGGTCTAGAACTTTGGTCAGGGGTTTGGTTTTTGTCTGAGTTTTGTCCCTAGTCTATATATATGTGTTGTATAGGATTAGGGCACGGCGTGAACGATCAGAAAATCGATCAAGAAGCTTTGTGCACCTCTCTCACTTCTTGTTCCTCCTGGTTGCACATCCTAGAGAGAGAGACTATGTGTTAGTGAGAGAAAGCTAGGGTTTAGATCTTTGTGATCTAAACCAGCTTGTAGATGATGTTTACTCCTTTGGTATGTATTCTGTGATGACTGATTCAATATAAAGGGTTCATCTTCTACGTATTTCTATCTTGTTCATATTTTGTTCTTCATGTCTTGAATCAAGTGCAATGTTTGATGTTCCTCATCGATCCGGTGCTTTAACAGTGGTATCAGAGCATGGTTACCGATTCGGAATGGTCTAACCGCCTTCCGAATCACCATTGCTCTTGATTTGATGTTTGTTTCCGCCAAACATCCTGAAGACGTGAAGATTTTGGTCCAGATATGAAGATATTCGAGCTGTGTTGGAGAGAACTGCTGGTGAACTGCTGGTTTTTGGAGATCTAGGGTTTTGATCTGAAAAAGGCTCTGTCCGGATTTTTGTAAGTGTTTTACTCGTCTGAGTTTCCATTCTGTGTCTGTGTTTCCGGGGTGTTGGTGAACCAGTGTGAAGTCACACTGGGGAGATAGTCCGGAGACTGGTTATTGAAACTTGTCTGAGTTTTACACTCTCATCAACCTATTCTGACTTTTCGTTGATAAGTATAAGAAGTCCGAGTTTCTTATAGTTCCAAGGTCTGAGTTTTCTAAAAGTGTCATTTGGTCTGAGTTTAAGCAAGTTCTAGCTAGTCCGAGGTTTAGAACTTGCTTATCACTCAAAGTCTGAGTTTCAACTTGCTTAAACTTCTAAGCTTGTCCGAGTTTTTCTTCATGTGCAAAAGGTCCGAGTTTTGTTCAAAAGTTCCGAGGTTTTTCTTTTGTGCAAAAGGTCCGAGTTTGTGAGTTTGTCTCAGGTGAAAACACTTGAAAGTTGGAGTTTGTGATTGAAAAAGGATCTGAGTTTCCACATGTTCTGAGCTTTAAAGTCTGAGTTTGTTTATGATTGTTTCACATGTTCAGAGTTTTGAAACAGTAGTCTAGTCCGAGTTTTGCAACAGTCTGAGGTTTGCAACAGTCCGAGTTTTGCATCAGTCTGAGTTTCAATGTTACCAAGTTTTAATCCACAATTTCAGTTAAGTTGTCACTCCGATATTTAGTTAAGTATCCGAGTTTCTATGTATGTTCAAAGTGTTCCGATCTTTTAAACACAGTTAAGTTATTCCGAGTTTTAAGTCAACGGATTTGTTCCGAGTTTTAAAACAGATTATTCCGAGTATTTAACTGTCCATTCCGAGTTTTAGCTGTGGATCTGATCTAATTCCGAGTTTTTTTTTTTAATCAGTTCCGATATGTTTCAATTCTGATATCAAGTTCTTCCGAGTTTTTTAAGGAATGTTCAACAGGTCCGAGTTTTACAGTTGTAGGTTCCGATTTTTTACTTGTCGGTTCAGTGTTTCGAGTTTTGAACTGTGTGCAATGTCCGAGTTTTGAACTGTGTGAGTGATGTTCCGAGTTATTCTTGAATCTCTCAAATGTTCCGAGTCTTGAACTTTGCGTGTTTATTTTGAGCTTTCACAGTTCCGAGTTTTAGCTTTGAGATTCCCTCATCCGAGTTTCCTTGAGCTCAAACCATCCGAGTTTCTTTGTGAAACTTTAAGATCGGTTTCTGGCCCAGTTCTTAGATGGATGATCATGCAAGATATGCATCCTCCTGTATTTATTGGGCTTGTTATGTCTGGGAAACAGACTGGTTCGATGGATATGTTGCTAGAAAAATGGGAAGAAATTTTGTGGTGTGTTCATGTCTTGTTCCTCTTGCTGACATAGTGCTAATTGGATGTGTTGCCATGGCCATGGTAGAAAGGGGACCTTCTGCAACCCGGGTTTGGTACTCAGGAAACTGAATCTTACATTACATACCTTAGCTGGTTAGTGGCTGCAACAACAGTGGGCTTGCTTGGACGCTGACAGTTT
This sequence comes from Helianthus tuberosus, assembly GCA_030545235.1. Classification (NCBI taxonomy): domain Eukaryota; kingdom Viridiplantae; phylum Streptophyta; class Magnoliopsida; order Asterales; family Asteraceae; genus Helianthus; species Helianthus tuberosus. The sequence continues at coordinate 132,647,804 of CM060431.1, read as the reverse complement.
ACAAAGAAAAAGGGGGAGTAAAAATTTCCTATTTTCTTCGTAAATATAAAGCTTGTGCGTAAAGGCTCGTGTGTAATGGAATTTCATCATGTGTGTTTGTGTTGTTAATCAAGTGTTGACGTGATGAAGTTGATTTCTCGGTTGACGACTACTTAAAGATTGAGCCTTATTATGTTGCTGTTTAGAGTAAAGAAGATTAGTTTCTTGGTCCCTCTTTAGTAGAGAAGATTAGTTTCTTGGTCCCTCTTCCAAGACGGTTTCTAGTCAGTTCTCGAAATAATATGGTGCATCTTGTTAAGGGGAAGATCAGAGATGTAAGCCATCGGGGATTCAGTGGATTCGTGAAGATAGGAGATTGATTCATGAAGATTCGTGACGAGATTAGATCATACATGAAGGGTTGCAGATTTTGATCATGATGGTGGATGTACTTTTACAGAGTTCAGTTTGTTATTAAGTTATCGAACTGAAATTCATGTCTTAGTGAAGTTTGAAGTGTTCAAGGTTGGACATTGGAAATCCAATGTTTCTTTCTGCTGCCGGTTAAGTTTGAAGATTAATGTATCGAGCGATGCTCTTACATGTGGTTGTAGGTCGGTTCGCGTTAACTTGATTTGGGAGTAGTTTGAGGGGGAGGATCTACAACGTCTGGTGTTGGATGCTTCGGGCTTCTCAAAGCGGCCTTAAGTGATCGTCAACAAGTCTTTAATTAGAAGGGTTGAAGATCGCTGTGCTCTACCTAAAAGATCAAGTCTCAGCTAAAGTTGAAAGCATGCATGATATCATCAGTCAAGGGGGAGTCTGTAAGTGCAGTATCCGGTGACTGAAGATATCAATTTCAGATAGAACTGATAGCAACAGTTAAGGGGGAGACTGTAAGTGCAGTTCCTGCCGGGGTAACTGTCGCTTATCAGTTCTGGTCAACCAAAGCAGAAGTCCAAGTTAAAGTCAACATAATGAAGAATTCAAGACCACACGAAGACCATGCATTGATCAAGGGGGAGTTTGTTAATGCACTTTAGGTGATAAGTGCATGTCTTCCAATTTGTAGGGTCTTTATTGTACATGTATTGAAACTTAGTCCAAGGTTTATCCTTGGACAAGTTGTCCAAGTTTTAGGCTAGACTTTTGTCTGAGTTTTGGTCTTTAGTCCATATATATGTGTTGTATAGGATTACGACAAACACACATAGACACAACGACAACAACAACCCTTGAGAGCTTTGTGCACCTCTCACAAGATCCCATCCATTCTCAATCACTGTGTGTATTCTAGAGAGAGAGGGAGACTATGTGTTAGTGAGAGAAAGCTAGGTTTAGATCTTTGTGATCTAAACCAGCTTGTAGATGATGTATACTCCTTTGGTTTGTGTAATCTGTGATGACTGATTCATCAATAAAGAGATTCATCTTCTACATATTTCTATCTTGTTCATATTTTGTTCTTCATGTCTTGAATCAAGTGCAATGTTTGATGTTCGTCATCGATCCGGTGCTTTAACAGTGGTATCAGAGCATGGTTACCGATTCAGAATGGTCTAACCGCCTTCTGAATCACCATTGCTCTTGATTTGATGTTTGTTTCCGCCAAACATCTTGAAGATTTTGCAGAAAAGTTGAAGAAAATGAAGCTGTTCGTAGTTGTTTTGTTCTCCAAGTTTTGGTCTAGAACTTTGGTCAGGGGTTTGGTTTTTGTCTGAGTTTTGTCCCTAGTCTATATATATGTGTTGTATAGGATTAGGGCACGGCGTGAACGATCAGAAAATCGATCAAGAAGCTTTGTGCACCTCTCTCACTTCTTGTTCCTCCTGGTGTGCACATCCTAGAGAGAGAGACTATGTGTTAGTGAGAGAAAGCTAGGGTTTAGATCTTTGTGATCTAAACCAGCTTGTAGATGATGTTTACTCCTTTGGTATGTAATCTGTGATGACTGATTCAATATAAAGGGTTCATCTTCTACGTATTTCTATCTTGTTCATATTTTGTTCTTCATGTCTTGAATCAAGTGCAATGTTTGATGTTCGTCATCGATCCGGTGCTTTAACAGTGGTATCAGACAAAAGTCTAGCCTAAAACTTGGACAACTTGTCCAAGGATAAACCTTGGACTAAGTTTCAATACATGTACAATAAAGACCCTACAAATTGGAAGACATGCACTTATCACCTAAAGTGCATTAACAAACTCCCCCTTGATCAATGCATGGTCTTCGTGTGGTCTTGAATTCTTCATTATGTTGACTTTAACTTGGACTTCTGCTTTGGTTGACCAGAACTGATAAGCGACAGTTACCCCGGCAGGAACTGCACTTACATAGGCTTGGTTAGGAGATAAAGACGGCAAGTTCTCTACGACTTCGCTCAGAAATCTTTTGATCAAGGAAAGGGCAATAAGTACGATTCAGGCATTTGAATGGTGTAAGTGGCTATCGGCGAAGGTGAACATCTTCGTTTGGAGAGCTGCCATGTATAAAATTCCGACGAGGAAGGCGCTATCCAAAAGGAACATTCAAATTCCTGACTTGAGATGTGTTTTCTGTGAGGAAAGCGATGAAGACATTGATCATCTGTTTTCGGGGTGCCCGCTAGTTCAGAAAGCTTGGCAGAATGTTTATAAGTGGACTCGGATTTCGGAATTTTTTGCTTTTGAGGTCAAGGATGTTTTTGAATACTATAAATTCTGTGAGTCAAGAAAGGAGGCTAGAGAAGTGGTCAAAGGATTGTTTATGTTGGGTTGCGGGTGTTTTTGGAAAGCCAGAAACTTGGTAGTGTTCTCGAAGGGCATCGGAAGAAGCGAAGACATCATGGGAGATATCAAGTCTTTAGGATTCTTATGGTTGGATAACAGGTCTAAGTATAGGGGTTTAGATTGGGTCGAATGGTTTAAAATACCCTTTGTATATTGATTGAATAAGTGAGTTATGTTTTCCTTGAATAAGAATCAATACAAGATACATATATATAGACATGAATGTTACACTAAGCCACCTCAAGAGTACTAAGCTAAACAATACAGTATGAAGTATTATATTATCTAACATCCCCCCGCAAGCTTAACAGTGGAAGCATTTGTCGGAAAATATTGAATTGAGAACTCGGAAGACTTTTTGTAAAGATGTCAGCCACCTGAAGCTTGGTCGGAACAAATTTAGTAACTATTTTTCCCGCAACCACTAGTTCACGCAAGAAGTGATAATCAAGATCTATGTGTTTCGCCCTTTTATGTGACACCGGATTTTGAGTGAGGAAGATGGCATTTTGATTGTCACAAAGAATGGTTGGTCTGTCTGTACTTCATACTGTATTGTTTAGTTTAGTAATCTTGAGGGGGCTTAGTGTAACATTCATGTCTATATATATGTATCTTGTATTGATTCTTATTCAAGGAAAACATAACTCACTTATTCAATCATGGTATCAACCTTATTCCATCAAGTTGTTGAGTTTCCCACCTCTCCCCTTCCACTTCCCTCTTTCCAGCCGATCATCTATCCCTTTCTTCTCTTTCTGTCTTTCTTTCCCTTCCTCCTCACACTCATGTCTGCCTTTCATCCTTCTGGTACTCTCTCATGGCGTCTCCCTCTGCCTCAAGCAATTTCCCTATGCCCGGTTTGGCACCCATGATATCCATCAAACTAACGCCATCTAACTACATATATTGGCGAACTCAAATGCGTCCACTGTTAACCCATCAACACCTTCTTCCCTATGTCGACGACTCTCAAATTGCGCCGCCACCGTTCCTTACCTCGAATGACAAAAAAAAGACTATTAATCCGGAATATACCACATGGATTCAAGAGGAACAACAAGCTATAATTCTTTTAAATGCTTCGTTAACTGAAGAAGCTCTAGCCGTCACCGTTGGATTATCTTCGGCACGTGAAATTTGGATTGCTCTTGAAGCGGCTTTTTGTAACACTTCGATTGAACGTATACAAAATTTACGCGACAATCTTCGCGCCCTTAAAAAGGAGACAAGAATATTGCTGAGTATGGTCGTGCCTTTAAAGCGATTTGTGATCAACTTAGTGCCGTTGGACACCTGGTTGATGCATGGATCAATTACATTGGTTTTTGTGTGGACTGGGCACTACATTTGAAAGTTTAACCACTTCGGTAAGATCGACACGTCATGTTCCCTCCTTTGCCGACTTACTAGCTAGTGCAGAAAGTCACAAACTTTTTGTGAAGAATTTACATGAAAGTGCCACTGTTCCATCAGTTGCTTTTGTGGCTCAATCTGCACGGTCCAATCATAATTACCGAAGAGGTGCTCCACCTCACAACACTTCTAATTTTCAGCCCAGATATGCTCAGGCCCGTTTTCGGCCCAACAGGCCTCATGGCCAAGGTTTTCGTGGTCATAGGGATGGCTTAGGCAGCCTTCCTCGTTCCGGTCGGGTGCCGACTTGTCAGCTCTGATACCATGATTGAATAAGTGAGTTATGTTTTCCTTGAATAAGAATCAATACAAGATACACATATATAGACATGAATGTTACACTAAGCCACCTCAAGATTACTAAACTAAACAATACAGTATGAAGTATTATATTATCTAACATATATGTTGTAATTTTTTTCTTGGGTTTCGCTTGTAGTTTTGGGGTTTCCCGGTTTTTCTAATGAAGTTCACTTTTCAAAAAAAAAAAGTAAAAATATTTTTCAAAATTCCAGATGATTTTAAGTTCCTAATCAATTCTTAATCTTTTTTGTTTATAATAACCATTCAGTTTGAATAACGTTTACAGCGAGTAACAGTGATGGTAACCGTGATCACTGTTTCGCGCCAAAAATCTGTTTGTGGTATGAATCAAACAATAGCACAAATTCTAACGTTAAAGGGTTTAAGATAACCGAATTTTATGTTGATTCTGTCCAAAGTGTTGATTAATCAATCGAATAAAACTCGATTTTAATCTGATCGGCAATTTTTAAAACAAATTTTCTGGCGCCAAAAATCGATATCAGGGAGGATCAGAATGGTCACACCTGAGAGTCTAACCCTACCGGTGATAAAATCAAATATCTCCTTTGATTGTAAATTTCGTCCTTAATGTCTGATTATAACAATCAAGTAAACTCTTGATTGATTTGATAAAAGCAAGTCCAATTTTCAACTTTTTGATAAAACAGGGGATCTTAAAAAATCGTTTTCCGGCGACGGTATTGAACGTTCCATTCAATTATGTTCTTCGTAATCTGAAGTGGGAATGATCAGATATATCCTCTGATGGTTCCCGTATTAATAACGATGTTATCGTTCAATCTCTACAAATACTTCGAAGAACAGGGGATTGCAAGACTTCAATCGAATATGTCCTCCTATTGTCGATTTACATTCAGGGATAATGAAAACCAGATAAATGATTGTAACTGGGGTTTTCTTCTTCACAATCGATATCGAATCACACGGTATCTTTCATTCTTCATGAACGATCTCGCAGGTTTCTCTCTCGGTTCATCAAGATCGACTAACACAATCTTTCTTCACATGTTATTTTCCCATGAGTGTCACGCTCTGATACCAATTGATGGAATCAGTGTTTACATGTTTCACACACAGGTTTGGAACAGAAAGATTAGAGAGAAAAGTTTGGCAAACACAAATTCCATTAAGTTACAAATGAATATGTACAAGCCTATTTATAGTGTTGGATGCCTTGGGTAACAAGTAACTAGAGTTAGGAAAAAATAAATAATAACATAATTATAATCTAACTTAGGATAATTAGGATAAACACAATTATATTTCTAACAGATCACATACTCTCACTTATAATTGCTGGAATGATCGATGATATTATTGTAACTAAAACCAGTTTAAGTAGACTTAGAACTTGAAAAAGAAATAACCAAAGACTAACAAACCTAAAAAATGCGGACACTGCCTAATGACTCGATTGCACAATGTCCACGTCTGCAAAATCAACAATAAAGACACAACTAACTCAACTAATCATTAAAGACTTGTTGCTCCTTGTTGTTTATGAACGAGTTCCTACAGAAGTTTCCTCATCCATACTGCTTAACACGCAGCTGCATTTGCAGCGATATATTCTGATTCAGTAGTAGATAATGCTACTAATAACTGCTTCTTAGAACACCGGGAAATTGCTTCGGTCACAAGCGAGAATACTGTGGCAAAATTGTTGGCGGAAGCCGATGGTTATCATCTTCATCTTGGTGGGATTCGGGAGGTTTGATAGAGGAATTAGGATTGTTGATTGAATTAACAGACATGATTGGAAACAATGAAAGTGAATGAATGGATAGACAAGAACAGAAATCTTTGAATGTCTTGGTGCCAGAATATGTTGCCGGGCCGATCTTATTTATATGTGTGAACATGACGGTTGAGTTTGGCGGGAAAAACTGTCACCGGGCAGTTTTTGAATTACCCGCTTATCACCCACATTCACCTTTATCAAATATACCGAAATCTAAGTTATATAAGTAATTACAATTACATATCACGAATATAATTAAGTTTATATATCCCTTCTAATACTTCCCCCTAAACTTAATTGCGTTTAGCGGCGAACTTGAGCACACTTTCATAGGCTTCATCGACAGCTTTCCTAGCTTCCTTAAAATCGAATTTCCTTCGTCTCTTGTGCATATTCCAAGCCCATTCCCAATCATTGCCTGCATATAGAGCATAGTGATCCATAGCAGCCACATCCTTCACAGCTTCTGCACTTGCACTTCGTCCATGGCAACTTTCCGGCAATGGTTCCCTTTCCTTCATTCTTTCCTTGTCATGTGCTTTCTCTTGAACGTCTTTAAACCTGTAGTAATAGACCAAAACATCCAGGTACATGGCATATAGTATCCTCATGTACTCTCCATCCTTGTATTCGTATCCCATATCTTTGGCGATTACAGGCCAAAGGTTATCATCGGTTACACTCCGGTAACCCCCATCTCTCTCCACAATCATGTAGAGACTCAGCAAATCTATTTTCCGGTTATCAACCATTTGCGGCGGAATGGGTCTTGTAGTTATACCCAATTTGACAGTGATAAACCACTGTAACATTTCTTCGAACTTTCTTTCTAATTCGTGTTTTTATTGAAACACAAACTTTCCGTCTTCCATCATCTCTAACAAAGCCTTGCAGTCGTTGAAGTCTTTGAATTCCATAGCCCTTGTAATCATAATACTCCAATCTGTCTCATAAGAGGAAACATGTAAATCCTCAAAATACGAATTCAGATATCCTTCTTTGTATTTTTCGTTCACATCATTTAGACTCATCACTCTTTGTTTTTCCTTTAATCCCAACTCCTCTTCCTTAGACAACCCAGTAATTTCATTCAATGTATTTACCACCGGAGGCGAGAACATAGGGAAGATCTTGCAAGTATCTCCTGTTTTATTAACTGTGAATCCTTGCAAGGTCAATTGGTTCATGCTCAGAACATTTCTGTCCAATTCCGGCGTATAAAAAACGCTTTGTAACCTTAATCTTTCGTTATTTGATTTAATTTCGACAGCCCCTATGCCCCGAATAAAGAGAAAATCGTTTTCCCCAGAATTTGTATCAACACCCACTAAATGTTTTATTCGTTTGAAAACATTTAAGTTATCGGCATAATGATGCGAGAATGAATTACTGACATACCATATGTCTCCCCACTGACCGCCTTTGGTGCCAGTCACTATCATCTCGTTTCGATCCTCTGCATCCCTTCTTTGAGTCTGGATTCCGGCATTAACCGCTTGATTTATGAGTTGTGTTGCTTCATCATTTTCTTTTGACTTGCACTCATAAATTTGATGTCCAGGCTGGTGACAGTAATAACATAATCTTACCCGATGATTTCTTCTCTCCCTATCGTTTTGTTCTTCATAACAGTGTTGACAGGGTAACGTTGATGAAGTGGCTCTGATACCACATGTTGGCGGAAGCCGATGGTTATCATCTTCATCTTGGTGGGATTCGGGAGGTTTGATAGAGGAATTAGGATTGTTGATTGAATTAACAGACATGATTGGAAACAATGAAAGTGAATGAATGGATAGACAAGAACAGAAATCTTTGAATGTCTTGGTGCCGGAATATGTTGCCGGACTGATCTTATTTATATGTGTGAACATGACGGTTGAGTTTGGCGGGAAAAACTGTCACCGGGCAGTTTTTGAATTACCCGCTTATCACCCACATTCACCTTTATCAAATATACCGAAATCTAAGTTATATAAGTAATTACAATTACATATCACGAATATAATTAAGTTTATATATCCCTTCTAATATACCATACTGCTTGACACGCAGCTGCATTTGCAGCGATATATTCTGATTCAGTAGTAGATAATGCTACTAATAACTGCTTATTAGAACACCAGGAAATTGCTTCGGTCACAAGCGAGAATACTGTGGCAAAATAACTTTTGACATCTTCATATGAGCTGGCCCGCTCACTATCAGTATACCCTTCTAGTTGAATTTTGTTCACCCGCTCATACCAGCAATGTACCTGAGAATTATCTTGGCAGAAAAACATAAAAAACTTGTGTAAAAAATAAAAACATAACATCAAAAGCAGAGTCAGTCTCTGGATTGCAATGTACAGAGTGTAGCAAGCAAATTTGAAACAAGTTAATCCCACCTATAGCTGTATATGCTATTGATAAGATCTCGGGAGAGTGAGATGTAGACACACCACATGAACGAAAATAGTAACTTACTCTATTAGTTTTATCTATGGAGAGATTTGAAACAAGTTCATGATCACAATAAATTATGTAACACGTATGTATTACTTTCCTTCGTAATCAAGCATATAGCACAGTAATGATTTCCTCCAAATTTTTAGACTATATTTTTAAGTGCATTTTGGTTGCAGTTGACTTCCATGGACATTTGACGATGGATCTAAAGGCTTAAAGATGTATTGAGTTGTTTTTTTTGTTCATAGTGTGCGGCTCGGAAACTCGATATCTTTATGCTAAGTTGACTCTTTGACATGGAATATATCCGAGAGTTGACAGCAGTGGCGGAACTAGTAGAAAAATTCAGGGGTATTCTATTTTTTTTACCGTACATTCATAAAATAATCAACAAATTAATACGCTAATAAATAAAGTTAACAAATACCCAGGCCGTCCTTAAGAATTCGAACGCCCTCGAGGGCCCTGTGCAAGCAGACAACATAGGCCCTTGAATACAGACTTATTTAAAAAAACAGTAATAAGACGATTTTAATGAGCGTTGAATATGAAAAAACTAAATAATCTATTTTTTACTGCGTTTTTTGTTAGGTTTTAAATTTAACTAGTGGTGTGTTACTTGCAGCCTGCATCGAAGGTGTTAAAGTTTGTAACGATATTAACTGATATTATTCTAAACTAGGCTAAATCTAACACAAATGATATATAATCATATACTTTAAATACTAATCTAAGCATATACTCTAAATATTAATCTAACCATACAAACAACTAAAGAAATTTGTTAATTTGATGAGACTTAAACGATTGTGATCGTGCTAAAAAACACATTTAGAAGAATTCACCTATATATTAAAAACACAAGAGAATGAACAGTAAACTAATAAAAATAGAAATGAATGAATAGGATTGGGTACCGGTATCAAATTTATCAAACTGAGTGTATTTTCGGTATCCGCTCGGCACCGGTATTCATCGGGTTTTACCCTCAAATACCGGTGCCGTACCAGTACCGACCGTATCAAGCCGTACTGTACCAGGTATATTCGGTACCGGTACCCATTTTTTGGGATTTCGGTAACGGTATTTTCGGTTCCGATTGGTACCGAACTCATCAAATCCTGTAGCAATGCAACTAATTGCACAGTTTAGATTACTTTTCATACACACAGTAAGTAAACTGTATTTCGTTTGAATGAGGTTTTATATACACAACAAATTATTTTGCTTTATTTTTTTGTCTTTTTACGTAATGAATGAATTGTAGCATATAAAATTAACTTGGATGTTTAGATTATTGATGAGAAAATCGTATCAAATCCTGTAATCAAACCGGTATCGTATCGGTACCAAATTTACTATACCAAATCATTTTCAGTACCAATTTGGTACCCACCTTTTGACGTTTTCAGAATTGTTACTTTCGGTTCGACACCAGTCTAGCACCATACCTATATTTATTGATTTTTACCTTCAAATACCATACCGTATTGTACCGAGCATTTTCGGTGCCGGTACCTAATTTCGATGATTTTCTGGATCGGTACTTTCGGTGCCGTTACAGGTACCGAGCTCATCCATATTTTAACGTGTTAGCACCGTAATAACTGAACTGAAAACAACTGAATTTCTAACGTGTAGGACGTGTGGGTCCTATTATTATATATTCGGTTATTTAAAATCGTTTTTTTAGGACGGATTGACTATCCTTTTCACGACATTTTTATTTATGTTTTAATATTCGGTATCTGCATGCCGTTACTGACATGTGTTTTGCAGTCATTGGGTTCCCGCCGCAACGCGCGGGCGGAAATTTAACTAGTTAGATAAAATTTTGGCTATTATAGATAACCAAATAAGTGGCCAAACTAATTAGATGTTTCACCATATATTATATTATATTATATTATTTGACGAAAAAACATGAATAGTGATTTTAAAATTATAATAATAGATAGTTTTTTTAACATTTTATAATTTATATTGTAATACTTAATTATTTTATTTACCTCTAACTTTTCACATATTTTCATATTTTTTTTCTTTTTCTAAACCATATTTCCTCAATTATTTATTTTCTATTATTAATATTTTTTCATTTTTAAAATCATATTTCTTTTTTTTATGAGTAAACTGCCATTTTAGTCCCTGTGGTTTGGGCAGTTTTGCCATTTTTGTCAAAATCTCAAACTTTTTAAATCTGGGTCCCTGTGGTTTGCATTTTGTTGCCATTTTAGTCCAAATCTCTAAAACTCTCATTTTTTACTGTTCCAACATGCCTTTTTTTGTCTTTTTGTGCAGGGGTATATTTGTCCAAGTACATTTCATTAAAACATTTTCTTAATTAAAAAACCCCCAAATAAATACCCTATCAGTTCTCGTTCCCCATTTACATAATCTTCAACCTCCCAAATAAAACCCTAACCAGAGATCATCTTCAACCTCCAAAAAAAACCCTAACCCACATTAGATCGGCACAGCATCTTCCCCTACTAAAACCCTAACCCACAGTAGAACAATATGAACATTATGATGAAGTAGATGCTGACATAAGTGAACAATATGAACAAGCCTCCACCACTGCCACTGTCTTCCAAAATCACCATCGGTCATCATCATCAGTCCTCTTCGTCATCGTCCCCACGTTATTTCTACTGCCGCCGCCGGTGCGGCCGCCGTTGCCGGCTTTCCTTCATATATCATCTCTTTCTTACTTCGCCATTTTCTTCCTCACATCATCTGTGGGACATCAGTGTGTATAATCAGCTAAACGACAGAGAGGAGATAGACGGTTTTGGGTGAGAGATTGGTGGGTGCAGGTATGTACAAGGAAGAAAAGGGGGGGTTAAGGCTTGCTTGTCGAACAGGTAGAGAGCACCAGCTCTTGGCCGGAACTCCGGCTCCGGCGACCGGAGGGTTCTGATCAGATGAGGGAGAAAGGGTGTGCGGCTGATGAAGGATTTTAGGGTTTTATCTTTTGAGGCCAGGGATTTTATTAAAGGATTGGGGGGGGGGGGGGTTCTATGAATATTGAATATTAATAAGGGTATATAAAGGAATTAATAATTTATTTACTTTAGTTTTTTAATTAAGAAAATGTTTAATGAAATGTACTTGGACAAATATACCCTTGCACAAAAAGACAAAAAAGTCATGTTGGAACAGTAAAAAATGAGAGTTTTTGAGATTTGGACTAAAATGGCAACAAAATGCAAACCACGGGGACCCAGATTTAAAAAGTTTGAGATTTGGACTAAAATGACAAAACTGCCCAAACCACAGGGACCAAAATGGCAGTTTACTCTTTTTTATTTAATTTGTATTTTTTAACAACTTATGTTAGTTAATTTTTTTCTCTCGTCATTCCCGTATAAGTTTTGTTAAAAACAAACGTGTATTCAAAATTGAGTATTTATTTAATATTATAAAACGGTATGATGTTAAACCGTACTGATGGTTTGACTTTACAAACAACATGCTTCTTTTTCAAATAACGTTTGTTTGTTTAACTTATTAACTGCTTCGTTTCTCCGCAACACGCGGTCTCAACAAATCAAATTATTATATAGTTAATAACTAATAATATGACAAAACATTTTAATCTAACTTTTTATATAATTACTTATAAAAAACTAATTAAATTACATTCTTTTGGACATCAAGATAAAAAAAACTAATAAAATTACGTTCTCTCATGCATCAAGATAAAAAATAAATTAAGTAATAACAATCAAAGTAATAAAAAGTTTGCTGTTCAATGAAAAGAAAGCCCAAATTAACAAAAAAAAAAAAAAAACCTAATAATATAGTTAATAAAATACTTATTGTTATAAAACAAAAGGATCGAGATTAAAACTTTCTCTATTCTTCTCTGTATTACACCACTCAAGTAAGTAAATCACAACGAATGCTTCGTCTATTTATAGAAATAAAAAAGAAATAAAACAAACTGGTGGGGTCATATGTTTGCCACTTACTCAATCATTCTGCCTTCCATAATACTCCCCCTCAAACATATGCCCATTTATTTATTTGATGAATAAATCATTAGCTCCTTGTGGTATGTTGTTCTACAACTTTGGTGTTTGGCTTTGACATGCTGCCTCGTTAAAAATCTTCCTAGGAAAACCCAGTGGGACAAAACCATAGCTAAGGGAAAAAGAGTGCAGCTTGCATTATACACAGTGGATCAAATATGTTGCCTCATTAAAAACCTTGCTAAGAAAAACCCGGTGGGATAAAACCATAGCTAAGGAAAAAAGAGTGCAACGTGTATAATGCTCCCCCTCAAATTGTCATGTGTGGATTATCACATTTTCTATACATGTCGCATCCCAATATCATGAACGTGTTTCCTGAAAGTTGATGTAGGTAGTGCTTTTGTGAAAAGATCGGCTGAATTGTTGCTGGATTGGACATATCTCATCTCGACTTGATTGTCTTTAATAAGGTCACGAGTATATTCAAAGAATTTTGGTGGTATATGCTTTGTTCTCTCACTTTTGATATACCCTTCCTTCATTTGCGCGACACAAGCTGCATTATCTTCATATATTGGAGTTGGATTTATGTTTTTCTCTAGTCCACAAGATGTTAGTATGTGTTGTGTCATAGATCTTAACCATACACATTCTCTTGAAGCTTCATGTAGTGCAATGACTTCGGCATGATTTGAAGATGTTGCAACGAGTGTTTGTTTCTGAGAACGCCATGAAATTGCAGTTCCTCCAGTCTTGAATATGTATCTAGTTTGAGATTTTGCTTTATGGGGATCAGATAAATAACCTGCATCTGCATAACCAACTAAACCTTCTTTTGAATCGTTAGGATAAAACAAGCCTAAATCAACAGTACCTCGAAGATATCGAAAAATATGTTTAATCCCATTCCAGTGTCTTTTAGTGGGAGCTGAACTAAATCTTGCTAACAAATTAACTGCAAAAGAAATGTCAGGTCTTGTACAGTTAGTAAGATACATAAGTGCTCCAATTGCACTAAGGTATGGTGTCTCTGGACCAAGAACTTCTTCGTTTTCCTCACAAGGACGAAACTGATCATTTTCAACATTAAGTGATCTAACGACCATTGGGGTGCTCAAAGGATTTGCCTTGTCCATATTGAAACGTTCCAATAGCTTTTCAGTATAATTCATCTGATGAACAAGTATTCCATTGTTCATATGTTCAAATTGTAAACCAAGACAATATTTGGTTTTTCCAAGGTCTTTCATTTCAAATTCTTTCTTTAAAAGAATAATTGCTTCATGAATTTCCTTTTGAGTCCCAATTATATTTAGATCATCAACATATACAGCTATGATCACATATCCTGAAGTTGTCTTCTTAATAAAGACACATGGACAGATAAGATTACTTGTATAACCTTTACTTATCAAGTAATTGCTCAAACGATTGTACCACATCCTCCCAGATTGTTTCAACCCATATAAAGACCTTTGTAATTTGATCGAATACATTTCTTTGGGTTTTGAACTTAACGCTTCAGGGAGTTTAAATCCTTCAGGAATTTTCATATATATGTCACTATCAAGTGATCCATATAAGTAAGTTGTAACAACATCCATAAGATGCATTTCTAACTTTTTAGATATTGCTAAGCTGATTAAGTATCGAAAGGTTATCGCATCCATTACGGGAGAGTATGTTTCTTCATAGTCAATCCCTGGCCTTTGCGAAAAACCTTGAGCTACAAGTCTCGCTTTATACCTTGTAATCTCATTTTTCTCATTTCGTTTCCGTACGAAAACCCATTTATACCCTACAGGCTTTATTGCCTTAGGAGTGATAACAATAGGCCCAAAAACCTTTCATTTGTTTAATGAATTTAATTCAGCTTGCATAGCATCTTTCCACTTTCCCCAGTCATGTCTATTTTTACAATCATTTACAGACTTTGGTTCAGGAGTATCATCTCCACTCATAATCTCACTGGCAACCGAATATGAAAATATTTCATCCATATTTTCCATTTCATCTCGGTTCCATATTATATGTGTATGACCATAGTTGATTGATATCTCTTTGTTAGTATCATCAACATCTTCCTCATGAGAGGTTTCGGTATTTACCGCTTGATCAAGATTTTTATCTTTATGGTCAATTTCATTTATAAGCGCTTTTCTTTTTCGAGGATTTTTATCCTTCGAACCAATTGGCCTTCCACGTTTTAAACGTTTCTGAGATTCATGAGTCATATTATTATCTATTGCCTTATTAGGGATCTCAACTCGAACTGGAGCATTAGCAGCTGGTATATGAGATTTAGTAACCCTATTTATATCAGTAAATGCATCAGGCAATTGATTTGCAATTTCTTGCAAATGTATTATCTTTTGAACCTCTGTCTCACATTGTTTAGTTCTTGGATCCAGATATAACAATGAAGGTTCACACCATGTGACATCCTTTTCCTTATTTTTATCTTTGTTCTCCCCCCTAATAGAGGGAAAGTTGTTTCATTAAATTTACAATCAGCAAACCGTGCTGTAAAGACATCACCTGTTAAAGGTTCAAGATATCTTATTATAGAAGGTGAATCATATCCAACATATATTCCCAACCTTCTTTGAGGTCCCATTTTTGTGCGTTGTGGTGGTGCAATTGGGACATAAACTGCACATCCAAAAATTCTAATATGGGAAATATTTGGCTGTTGGCCAGATGCAATTTGTTGGGGAGAGAATTCATGATTTGCACTTGGTCTTATGCGAATTAATGATTCAGCATCTAATATTGCATGACCCCAAATGGATACAGGAAGTTTTGTCCTCATTATTAATGGTCGAGCTATTAGTTGTAGACGTTTAATTAATGATTCAGCTAGACCATTTTGTGTGTGCACATGAGCAACAGGGTGTTCAACAATAATTCCTCCAGACATGCAATAATCATTAAAAGCATGTGATGTAAATTCACCAGCATTGTCGAGTCTCACCCTTTTAATACTATGATCTGGGAAATGTGTTCGCAATTTAATAATTTGTGCAAGAAATTTTGCAAAAGCCATATTGCGAGTTGATAACAAAGACACATGAGACCATCTACTTGATGCATCAATTAAAACCATGAAGTATCTAAATGGTCCACATGGTGGATGGATTGGTCCACATATATCTCCTTGAATTCTTTCAAGGAACATTGGAATTTCCTTTTCAACTTTTATAAACGAAGGTCTTGTAATTAATTTTCCCAGAGAACAAGATACACATAAAGGAATTTTATCAGATTTTGGGATCTTTTTATACTTCAATGGATGTCCATGAGTATTTTCAATCACTCTTTTCATCATTGTTGATCCTGGATGGCCTAATCTGTCATGCCATAAGTTAAATGTTTCAGGATCACAAAAATTTTCTTTTATTGCCATATGTGCTTGAGGCACATCAATATATGTATAATGCAAACCAGATTAAAACATTGGCAGTTTTTCCAATATCTGATCTTTGCTCATGATATACAAATATTTTTCATTATCAACAGTCTTTGACTGAGTATCATATCCATTATGATATATGTTTTTGAAACTTAACAAATTTCTTGTAGATTTGGGGGAAAATAAAGCATTTTCTATTTCAAGTGTTGTTCCATTTGGTAGTGCTATATTAGTTTTTCCCACTCCTTCTATCAAGTTCTTAGGACCTGATATTGTATTGACAGTTCCTCTTGTTGGTTTCAATTCATAAAAATATTTTTTAGATTTAAATATAGTGTGTGTGGCTCCACTATCTGCTATACAAATATTTGCTTCATTCATTCGATCTTGAGCTTCAATGATATCCATTTTAATCTTACAATTATAAAAAGAAAAATGATAAGAGTATGATTAATATATTATAATTATTGATAATAACTTTATAAAAAAAAACTTTATATGAAGGAAAGACATAATAAAAATATATATTTAATTTTTACATAAAATCATTGAGATCAAGCAACATTTTGTTTAAATGTCTTCATTAAAATCCGTGGCATTTAGCTGAACATTGAATTTATCTAAATAGTTTACTTCCTTCTCTTTTCCTTTAAGCGAGGCTTTGTAAAGCTCGCATAGATGTGGAGCTGTTCTACAAGTTTTTGCCCAGTGATCTATTCTTCCACATCTATAACAAGAATTATCAATTTTTCCGGACACACCGGCTTCATTCCTTTGATTATGAAAATTGGAAGTATTATCTTGTGGAGCATTATAATTTGTAGTTCTTTGATTTCGGCCACGGCCACGACCGCGCCCACGACCTCGGTAATATTTATTACTTTTGAAAGTATGATTGTGACCATTATAATGACCTTTACCAAAATGCCCACGACCGCGGCCACGGCCTCGTCCTTGGCCTTGCCCACGGCCTTGTCCTTGGCCTTGCCCACGACCTTGTTCCCTTTTATTTTGATAATTATTAACAACATTCGCTTCAGGTATAGTTAATGATCCTGTGGGACGGGCTTCATGATTTTTCATCAGAAGTATGTTATGCTGTTCTGCTACGAGGAGATGTGCATTCAAATAAGAGTATCTGTAAAATCTCAACAATCGATATTGTTGTGCTAAACTTATATGTGACGCATGAAATGTGGAGTAAGTTTTCTCCAATTTTTCTTCCTCAGTAACAGGGTGCCCACAAAATTCTAATTTTGAACATATTTTAAATAGAGCAGATGTGTAATCATTTACTTTTGTAAAATCTTGGAACCTTAGACTGTTCCATTCATTTTTAGCTGTAGGAAGTAAAACTTCCTTTTGATTATCAAATATGTTCTTTAAATCCGTCCATAATTCATATGGATCATCATAATTGAAATATTCATGCTGTAGTAAATTATCAATATGTTTATGAATAAACACATCAGCTTTTGCCTTTTCCTGATTCGAAGAATTATTCTCTTCATTTATGACTTCTATTACACCCCTTGCCTTTAGGTGTCTTTTGACATTTGCTGTCCAAGTCATATAATTTTCTCCGGAGATATTCAATGTTGGAAATTCAAGTTTCGCGACGTTTGCCATTTTGTTACTAAATACATATATGTAAATATTAGGATTACATACTTATTAAAATGAGACAAAATATAACAATACACATAATTAAAATGTTATTTGCATAAATAAATGTTAGCTTGCATAAATAAATGTTAGATGGTTAGTAGTCCCATTATTATTATATTCCCATAGCAATAGGTATCATGTACTCATTTTTATTTATCAAAAGACTATAATATAAATATACATATATATAAAGGAGAAATGAAATCCAAAAGACCATCCTAAAGGTGTATGGTTTTACAATCCACCGGTGCACCCTTAGGCTTTCAACCTATATATATATATATATATATATATATATACACACATATGTATGTATTTAAATGTATGAAATTCTTACATTGAGTATGGTAATAGCTCCTTTGCTTTTGTTGATTTGCTTGGTAGAGAACCCTCGTGCTGATAACGTGTTATAAAACAAAAGGATCGAGATTAAAACTTTCTCTATTCTTCTCTGTATTACACCACTCAAGTAAGTAAATCACAACGAATGCTTCGTCTATTTATAGAAATCAAAAAGAAATAAAACAAACTGGTGGGGTCATATGTTTGCCACGTACTCAATCATTCTGCCTTTCATAATACTTATTGCTTTTTTTAGCCGCACAAACATAAAAAGAACTATTAATTTAATATTAAACTTAACACTTAGTGGGACCTGTTGGGTACATCATACTTTTAATTAGAAGGGCACAAGACCCAACAATTTATTATTTAAATATTTTTCAGTGTTCTTCATTATTAAAACTCATAACCAGCACTCTGAAACAAACATGGTGTTCATCCCTTCTCAAGAATTCTACTATTGATTCTTCATTTCTATTTCTTTCAGGGTTATCTTAATATATTTTGAGGGGTATCCCATATATAAAACGGAGAAAAAAAGAAAGAACATTATACTTCTCCAAGAAAGTTGAGGGGTATCCCAGGCTACCTCCCGACAAAGCATAGATCCGCCCCTGGTTGACAGACTCATATATGGACTAACCGGACAAAAGAAGTGGGATAGAAAGCGGTCATAACTTTTGATTCTTTGGGGATTATGGACTAATAATATGTGTTTAATAAGTTGTTTAAGTACGTAACATGTTTAGCCAGTTATTTGATTTCAATTGCACTCTTATCAATATAATTTTCAAGATTTATCGTATCCATCAAATTACAATATCCTTTTAAAATTTACTTAAGGTTTTATTAAAAAATACATTAATTAACCCTTAAACATGTCATTGTATATTATTGATTTGATTATTGGGGTGAGGATCAAATTGTCACACCCCAACCGATGGCGGAAACATCGGGGCGTGGCACTGAGCGAAACAGATTGTCCAGAAGTTTCCATAACAACTATAATTACCAATTATTTAAGCATCACGTCACATACCATGACAAAAAAAAGTAATATAATTATTACAGACAAGATCTAGTCAAATTGTTCTGTTCCGACAACTCAGATTTCAAATACAGACAATTGTTTATTTGTTTCTAGACCTTTCCTAGCCTCGATTTCACAGCAAGCCAAGCAAATAAGCATCTTAAGCACCTGTCACATACGTTAAAATAAAAGTCAATACACATAGTGTAAAGGTGAGCATACAAGTTTAATAGATATAATAGAGTTCGAAATCGTTTACGCATAACCAGCACGTACACAGAGTGAAATGAAGCACGTTAGTTATCGACATGAACCTATCGATACCAATGACTGCGGGTTGACTGCACAAGGCAGTTCGCGATACATGTTCACCACTATGACCCATGTAACTAATTGTCCTTAACAACCCCTGAATGAACAGGTGCTGAGTCCAAACTATAGTATTATCGTTGCTAAGGCAGATAGACAGCATTCCATGTGTAAACATAACAAACAAGCATTCATTTAGTCACGTATAACATGCAGTAACGGTTAGCGTTAAAGTATTGCGTAGTGTGTTCGATGTGATTTAGAATATGTAACGTATGTAACACCCAAAAGTGCGTAAAGCAAAAAGGGTTCGAGTATACTTACAGCGATGATGGATTGAAGGGAGCGCTTAGAGCGAGATTAGCCTGATCAGAACGATAGCACAAAAGATAAGAGACGTGTAAAACGGTGTAGAGTGTTGATGGATAGGACGGTAATCCGGTCGGATGACATTCCGATCGGACAGCCGGTCGATCGGATGACAATCCGTTCGGGTGGTCATCCGATCGGGCGACCACTCGTTCGGGTTGTCATCTGATGTGTTTGTGTATGATGGCTTGACTTTCGAAGTTTTCGTTGTAGCATTTTGAAAACAGAGAAGTATCTCTACCTTTCAGGTCGGTCGATCGGACGGCAATCCGATCGTACGACGATCCGATTGGCAGGACACCTCAGTGAGAACAAGTTCACCGCAGTTTGTCACTCGATCGGATTGTAGTTCGATCGGGTGGCAATCCGTTCGAACTAGTAATGCATTTGAACATGCTGAAAATTGTTAAGTCCCAAACGTCACACGGTCGGACGGTCACTCGATCGGATTGTAGTCCGATCGGATGGTAGTCCATTTCAACGTTCAGATTCTTGAGTATTTTGAGAAATAGTTTAAGTGTAGAACCAGGTGTAGCCCGATCGGACAGCCGGTCGATCGGGCGGCAATCCGATCGGGTGGTAGCCCGATCAGACAGCAGTCCATTCCGACGTATGGTCGTTCTAACACTTGATCCTTTTTGATAGTATGCGTTTTGTTCGAGACGATTTGATAACGTGTTAATCAACAGAATCCTCGTTTTGGCTTAGGTGGCCCGATCGGACAGGAATCACCCTAGTCTGGCCAGTCAATTGTTCCGAGACGGTGGTTTATGGTTAACCCGAAATCGGTAGTCTCTTGGATAGAATCCAGATCTTGAACCAACACCTCAACAAGGAGTAGAAGATCAGAACAAGCTCCGATTCTATCGGTTTTGAGTGCATTGAGTGTAAAAGAGTTGAAAGAAAGTTAGAAACCTCCTTTCAATCCTTTTTCACCATTAATATGTTCAGATCTAAGATCTTTGTTTATTCATGTGGAAATCATTCAGATCTGAGTTGTTCTTGGTGGATTGAAGCCAAAACATGAAGTTCCTAAGAACACCATGATGACATCATCCTAGAACACCTCAAATCCGGTGATTTCACGGTTAAAAGTTAAGATTCAAAAGATAGAAAGGTGTAGGAGTGCGTGTATATCAAGAAAGTACAAGATTTAGGTTGAAAACTTACAAGAATCGCGAGAAATCTGAAGAAAAGTGGGCAAGAGCGCTGGTCTGACGAGAGAGTGCAGAAAAGGTAAGTTTGTGATGTTGACAGGGGTATTTATAGGGTTTCCATAAATGGAAAGGAGGTTAAGTGGCTGGTCGATCGAGCAGTACTCCGATCGGACAGCAGCTCGATCGGGTGGCAGCTCGATCAGCTGGCCACTTAATTGGAGTGAACGGCGTGATGAGTTTTGCTGTTTCGATTTGCGTGTCGGGTTTTGCGATGCGATCGAGTTTCCTATTCAAATTACTTTTAATCCCAACTACTATATCTAACATACAATCATCCTAAATACCTTGCGTTTAGCGACTGCGATTCGATTTTGATTGAGTTTTGATTGCGTTTCGATTGATCACCACATTATAACATAAAATAAACATGGATAAGTAACACATAAGTAGCACACACACGTAAAACAATATCCAGAACACATAATTCGAGCTGCGAGTTCGATTGCGATTCGGTAAAACAAGCGATAACATTGATTACTTTGATTAAACCTCGATTATTAATAAATACTCCACATAATACAACTAACGTAACATAATAAGAGACTATCTACGAGTCAAAGAAGTCAAAGCTGACTTTGACTTTCGAAACACAGGGTGTTACAGCCTCCCCCTGTTAAGGGAATTTCGTCCCGAAATTAGGCTTCAGCCGTAACAAACAACTGCGGGTACTTCGCCTTCATGTCGCTTTCGAGTTCCCAAGTGAACTCTGCGCCTCGCTTGCCTTCCCAGCGAACTTTCACAATGGGAATGTGAGAGCGCCTGAGCTGCTTGGTTTGGCGGTCCATGATTTCAACAGGCTACTCCACGAAGTGTAGTGTTTCGTTTACTTGGAGATCCTCTAGAGGAACATACAAATCATTCTCGGGCAGGCACTTTCTGAGGTTAGACACATGGAAAGTCGGGTGAACGTTACTAAGTTCCTCCGGTAGTTCGAGTCTGTAGGCCACTTTACCGATCCTTTCCAGAATCTTAAAGGGTCCAACATATCGAGGCGCGAGCTTTCCTTTCTTGCCGAATCTGACCACACCCTTCCAAGGTGATACCTTTAGGAGTACATGGTCGCCAACACCAAATTCAAGGGGCTTGCGTCTTCTATCGGCGTAACTTTTCTGACGACTCCGAGCTTTCAACAGGTTGTCTTGAATTTGGAGGATCTTGTCAGTTGTTTCTTGCAATAGCTCGGGACCGGTTAATTGCGAGTGACCGATCTCGTGCCATACAATAGGCGAACACCGTCTTCTTCCGTATAATGCCTCAAATGGTGCCATTTGGATGCTGGAATAATAGTTGTTATTATAAGAGAATTCGACTAACGGCAGGTATGCGTCCCAATTACCACTGAAATCTATGACACACGAACGGAGCATGTCTTCAAGGGTGCGAATCGTTCTCTCAGTTTGACCGTATGTTTGGGGATGAAAAGCGGTACTTAGATTAAGCGTAGTACCAAGTGCAGCTTGAAACGTCTCCCATAGACATGTGGTAAACCGAGCGTCACGGTCAGAAATGATGTCGCGAGGCGTCCCATGATGACAAATGATCTCATCGGTGTAGATTCGGGCTATTCATTCCACCTTGTAGTCTTCTCGTATGGGCAGAAAATAGGCTGATTTGGTCAAACGGTCGACGACAACCCAGATGCTGTCGTGACTTGATGGCGTATGTGGAAGTTTGGTTATAAAATCCGTAGTTATGCTTTCCCACTTCCACAAAGGGATCGGGGGTTGTTCAAGCAAGCTAGAGGGTCTTTGATGCTCGGCCTTGACCTTCGAGCAAGTCAGGCACTTTCCAACATAGAGAGCGATATCCCTTTTCATGCCCGGCCACCAGTACTTGTAGCGAAGGTCCTGGTACATTTTATCGGCACCCGGATGAATAGAATATCGAGACTTGTGGGCTTCGTCCATCAAGGTCTGTCGTAAATCGGTCCGCTTAGGGATCCAGATTCGGTCCAGATAATGGAATATCCAGTTCGACTTGTTTACTAGATGGGCTCCATCGTGGTAGATTCTCACCTTCTTCAAGGTTCGTTCATTAAAACAAGCATGTTGGGCTTCGCGGAGGAGAGTCTCGAGATGATGTTGGCCTGGAACGTTAGGAATGCTATGCAAGTAGCTTCGCCTGCTGAGAGCGTCGGCAACGACATTTGCTTTGCCAGGGTGATAACGAATCTCACAGTAATAATCGTTGAGAATTCTACCCATCGGCGTTGACGCATATTAAGTTCTTTCTAGTTGAAGATGTGTTGTAAACTCCTATGGTCGGTGAAGACCGTACACTTGGTGCCATATAGGTAGTGTTGCTAAATCTTCAGTGCAAAAACAACTGCGCCTAGCTCAAGATCATGGGTTGTATAGTTCTTCTCGTGGATCTTGAGCTGACGAGACGCGTAAGCGATAACTTTGTCTCGTTGCATGAGAACACAACCAAGACCAAGGTTCGAGGCATCGCAGTAGACTCTGAAGTCATCGTTTCCGTCGGGTAAGGCAAGAATGGGAGCATTGCAAAGCATGTGCTTGAGGGTTCGAAAGGCAGTCTCTTGTTCAGTTCCCCAAACAAAGGGTTTGTCCTTATGTGTGAGAGAGGTAAGCGGCACATCGGTCTTAGAGAATCCTTCGATAAATCGTCGGTAATAGCCCGCTAGTCCGAGAAAAGAACGGGCTTCAGACGGGTTCTTCGGTGTAACCCAACTTTTAACTGCTTCAATCTTCGCGGGATTGACATAGATACCTTGGCTATTGACAATGTGACCAAGGAATTGAACCTCCTCCAGCCAAAATTCGCACTTGGAGAACTTGGCGTAGAGTCGATTCCCTCGGAGTAGCTCGAGAACCAAACGTAGATGTTGCGCGTGTTCGGCTTTCGACTTGGAATAGATCAGGATATCATCGATGAACACGATGACGAAGCGGTCAAGGAATGGTTTACACACGCGATTCATTAGATCCATAAAAACCGCGGGAGCGTTGGTTAAACCAAAAGGCATAACAATGAACTCATAATGACCGTATCGAGTGCGAAAAGCGGTTTTGGGTATATCCTCCTCTTGAATGCGTAACTGATGGTAGCCTGAACGTAGATTGATCTTCGAGAAACATGAAGCACCTTGAAGCTGATCAAACAGATCATCGATTCGAGGCAAGGGATAGTGATTCTTGATGGTTAGCTTATTCAATTCCCGATAATCGATGTACATCCGGAACGACCAATCCTTCTTTTTGACGAAAAGGACTGGCGCGCCCCAAGGAGAGGTGCTAGGACGAATAAAGCCTTTATCAAGTAATTCCTGGAGCTGACTTGAGAGTTCACGCATTTCTGACGGAGCGAGTCGATAGGGAGCTCTAGCAACAGGGTTGGCTCTAGGAATGAGGTCGATTCGGTAGTCGATATCACGACTTGGTGTTAGTCCTGGGAGATCATCAGGGAATACCTGAGGAAATTCACACACAACAGGAACATCTTTCACTTCGGTCTTTCGTTTCTTTTCCTTCTCCGCTACTACAATGTTGGCCAAGAAAGCTCTGTATTCCTTGCAGAGATACTTTCTAGCTTGGACACATGACATGAGTTGAAGTTTCTTCGACGCGACTTCACCATAGACACACAATAGATCACCATTAGCGAGCGAGAATCGAATCATCTTATCGAAGCATACAACTTCAGCATGGTTTTCACGAAGAAAGTCCATGCCTACTATGACATCAAAACTTCCAAGTTGCATCGGAATAAGATCGATTGGGAAGATGTGATTGTTGAGCTCAAGAGTACAATCACGGAGAACAGAGTTAACGGCGACAGTTCTTCCGGTGGCGACTTCAACATCGAATGATGAGGAGAGATGGGAGGGTTTACGATTAAGGAGCTTTTCGAATTTCAACGACACAAAACAATTATCGGTTCCAGTATCAAATAAACATGAAGCGTAAATAACATTCACAAGGAACATACCATTGACCACGTTGTTGTTAGCCTGGGCTTGGCGCGCATTGATGTTGAAGGTTCGGGCGCGTGCTGCTTGTTGTTGTTGCTGCTGAGGCTGTTGTTGAGGCTGCTGCTGCTGGGGCTCTTGTTTCACAACCCTATTCGGGCACATGTTCGCGAAGTGGTTGGGATCACCACACGCGAAGCAGACTCTGGCATTGATCGTGGGTGCCTGAGCCGCTTGCTGGCCTTGAGGAGCGGTGAGAAGAGCTTGTTAAGCAGGAGCTGGAGCTGTGGTGTTGCGGGGACCATTGCGATAATTGGCGGTGAAATGGCCATACATATTGCAATGCACGCAATATCTGCAGGCGATTCCCGCCGGATGATGATAAGTGCATGTCGGGCAAGCAGGGTGAGGACCAGTATACGCACGCTTTATAGGCGGCGCATAGGTAACTGGTGCTGCAGCGGTTCGGTGTTGTTGTTGTTGCTGAGCTGGTACCGCTTGGAGTGGAGCAGCGGTACTGACAGCACAGTTCTTGTTGGTGGAGTTACTATTGTTGTTCTTCCTCTTGCGACGAGAGGACTTTGATGATTGAGGAGTGGCGGCGGTTTCAGCGGTTGGTGCGGCGGTGGTAGCTTTATGCAGAGACTTCGAAGCTTTATCCCAAAAACCAGCTTTGAGACGCTTGTCGTTGATTTCAGCGGCAAGCAGGTAGGTTTCCTCGATTGTTGCGGGTTTTGAAGCATGCACAAAATCTGCAACACAATCCGGCAGAGCTCGGATATACTTCTTGATCTTCATATCAGCAGTCTTGACTTGATCAAGACAGATAATACTGAGCTGCTTGAACCGAGCAGTGAGAGCAGCATTGTCACCATCTTTCTGCTTTTTGTTCCAAAATTCGTCCTCTAGCTTTTGGCGCTCATGAGGAGGGCAGAACTCTTCGAGCATGACGTTCTTCAACTCGTCCCATAACAGACCATAAGCTGCATCATTTCCACGTTTATTCCTCTCGGCCGTCCACCAGTCTAAAGCGCGGGACTGGAAGACATCGGTAGCATTCAGAGTGCGGAGATTGTCAGGACATCCACTCTAACGCAGAATGACCTCGACCGAATCGAACCATTGGAATAAGGCAATAGGGCCATCCTCGCCCGTGAATTCCTTTGGTCCACAAGCTTTAAACTGCTTGAAGCTAAACCCAGTCTTTGGCGAGTCTATCCTTGATTCTTCAGACGATTTACTCATATTCTCGTACAGTTCATTGACGACTTGGGGGACAACTTTTTGTTGATACACTTGTGTGTGGACGCGGCACGTTCGGTTCGAGCCTTTAACGGAATGAAGACCAAGTCGGATATCCTCCTATCCCACTTGGGTCCGACAAGTTTGTTCCGTTTAAGTTGTAATGTATAAACAAACAATGCATGTTGCATTTAGGGTATTATTTGTTTGTGTGTTTATTTAGTCTCTGGGCCAAATCCTCATTTTGGCTTAACCTTCATTTGGGCCAAAGCCTCCTGATCATGACGAAACATGTGAAACACTTTGTGTTTCACCCACTACAGGACAAAACAACGATGAAACACAAAGTGTTTCATCACACTACATGACGAAACACGGCGAAACTCCCCTGTTTCGTCGTGTGATTGGGCTTCTTCAGGCCCAATGACTGGCCAATGTTGTTTCGTGGAGCCCATGTGTGTTTCGTCGTAGTTAAGGCCCAGGCTACTATATAAACAGCTTTCTGGTTTCACTTTGAAACTAGATGAGAGCATACCCTGAGAGTTATACTGTAAAACTGTGTGTGTATCAGTTGTTCTCGGTTCTCATCTCGTTTAATCAATAGATTGTGTTTCATTGGTTATTCCGTTTTGTTACTATCTGTGTTTGGTTTGCACCGTCACGGGGATTCCGCACCCGTTACCGTGTTTTTGATAAACAAGGATTCGGTTTTCGTTATCGATCCTCAGATTTCGGGACCTACAAATGGTATTAGAGCATTGGCTCTAATCCTTGTTTAAAACCAAACATTGTTAGTGTTTTATCAAGCTGTTCTTGTGATTTTCATATCTTGGTCTTGAAAAGTTTATTTTTTTTTCTGAAAAAGGTTCGAAAATCAGTGTTTATCTTGTTGTTTTGCTAAAAGTTTGTTCAAAAACCTTGTTTGTTTAAGTGTTTACATGTTAGCATTTGGTTTTTTGTTGAAAGTTTTAAGCAAAATCGTGTTTCGGAAAATTGTTCGGTGACCGGAATCATCATATTTTCGCCGGAAACTTCATCAAATTTTCATAGAGTTCATTTGTGTTCTTCATATTTCCACTTTTTGATCTTATGAAGTGAAGGTATAAGTTGTTGGTGGATTTTCAAATTTAAAAAAAAAAAAAAAACAACCTACCGATTATTTGATTAAAATATTGATGCCATACCTTATTTGGTAAGATAGACATGTTGAGTTGAAAATTGTCTCTTGTGTCAGACATTTAGATAAGGTTGCTTTGAAAAGTATCACCTATTCTCACCAACTCTTATAACCTTATCCTTATTGTTGACCATTGTCCCATTTCCACGAAACCCATCATACATAGAATTGTGTTTCGTCGAAATTAATATCAAAATTCAGTTTCGTCAATCATCATTCATCATTCTATTTCGTCACAAGTCAATTGTTTCATAGATATCAACAAACAACTGTTTCGTCGATCATCTTATCAAATCAGTTTCGTCGACAACAAAACTCATTCAGTTTCATCAATCATTCAGTTTCGTCACTCATTCAGTTTCGTCGCATTTAATCAAATCTGTTTCGTCATCTAACTTTAATTAAATCTGTTTCGTCACTTAACACATAAATCAGATTCGCCGATCATCACATCAAATCTGTTTTGTCGACATTACAAGATCTTTTTCGTCGCACATTCTTCAAGTATGTTTCGTCGCCAAATATAATCACATCAGTTTCGTCGATTCAGCAATCAACAGAGTTTCGTCGTGATTTTCTTGTCATTTTTAACAGAAGACTTGCAAAAGTGTTTTAACTGTCTGTTTTCAAGTGTGTGATCAGTTTTTCACTTTCATATATCAAACATGAGTTCTACGAATCCATGGGATTGGAGTACGGACCCACAACCAGCTCAAAAGCAGACTTCGATGGCCGAATATTTATCGAATTCAATACCTCAACAACAACAGTCAATAAGTGCAACTCAATGGGCTTTGGTGTCGAATCAAAATCAAAACATACAGAATCTTTTGGTAGCGAGAGGAGAAGGAAATGCAGCTACTAGAAAGACACGTCATGATCTGTTGAAGAAGAAATTCGAATCATTTCATTTCTTAGTGAAATGAAACCCTAAATGATATAACTACTCGTTTTTATCATTTGATAAGTGAAATGTATTATTTTGGTGTTCTTGCATCTCAACAGGAAATGGTAGCACGGTTTGCTGATGCTCTACCTCCAAAGTGGAGCCCATTCATTGAGCTTTTAAAGCATACGGGCGTTCTAGATGCTGTCAATGTTAATATCTATGAATTCATTCAGAAGTTGGAGCACAAGAACGAAGAGGAAATTCGGAAAGCTAAAAGGATTGCACCTCCTCAAAACACAGAAATGTATTTGCCTGGTTTTGCTCCTTCAGCTCCTCCACCGGTTTTCGATCCAAATGCCTATCTTCCGTCACCACCAGTTGCTACACCTCAACCCATATTCACTATAAGTGACTATTTCCGTATTAAACGAACGGCGACTCCACTTCAACCTTTATTTGTGACACCTCAAGCTCAACCTCAACAAGGCAACCAAAATCCTTTCATAAATCAAACAAGTACATCCACGTCCAACTCAAATAAAACTGATGAAAGGTGTGACTGGTCTGTACAATGTGGAGGTGGAGATCAAGGAGGAACTGTGTTTTATGCTGAAATTGTCAAGAATGTCAATGATGGTGAATCTTCAGGAAAAGATGATAGTTCGGGATACAGTGGCAGTTCGGATGAAGAATCGAATTTGAATGAAAGAACTGATTCTGAAGGTGAGAGTTTGTCGAATGGTGCCAAGGAGATGAAATGTCAAAAATCTGAATTAATCAAGAAAGCTGCTGCTGCATCAGAAGAAATGGAGAAGATTCTCACTGAAGATGGATCTTTCTCTTCTCAGGCTGCCTTTATGGCTAATGTCACAGCTTCTACATGTCTGGTAAAATCTGAAACTCCTAGCATATGTAGTGTTTGTGCGGATATGAAACATGAATGTGCTGAATTGAAACATGAATCTGAAACGGTTCATAGTCACAATCAGAGTTTGGTTATTGAACTGTCAAAGTGCAAAGAGGCAAATATGGCTCTCGTTAGAAACGAAAAGGAATTTAAGTCTGTAATTGAAACCTTAAAGAAAAGTGTTTCCGAAGTGACCAAAATTGTTTATCATAAACAAGTTAGTATTAACGATTACATTAACATCGTTGAGGAAACCCAAAAGGAACTAGCCATTGCCAAATGCGAGCATGATGCAATCAAGCTCAAATTGGAGACTTATTCTAACTCCCGATTTGTGCTCGATCACATCATAGATGTTCAAAAGCTGAAAGGGAATGTGAAAGGCGTTGGGTATAAGTCGTGTCCGCCCCCTTTAAGACACAACTATACCAGAATGCCCGATGAAGAGGATATGCCTCGTTTTGAGCCCAGTGTGCCTCTTGATTATGAGGAAGTTACTACTGGCCTAGGGTTTAAATCGGACAGTTCTTCAAGTACATCATCTGAGCAAACAGAAACTTCAACATCTACGAAACAAAGTCCTCCAATCATTGAGGACTATGATTCGTCGGATGTTGAATCAAATGTGAATGACCAGGATGAATCACTTGATAAGAAGAAGGGAATAGAAATTCCAATTGAAAATCATATTCTTTGTGATCCTCCTATTCCTGTTGTGCAATAAGTTGCCAAACAAGTGATTAATCCTGTCAAGGAAGTAAAAGAATATGTGTCTACCGTTAAGAGTAATAACGTGTTGTACACTTTGGTTGGTGATTCTAAAATCTATTCTGATCATGATTTTCCAATTAAAAATGTCAATCCATCTTCGATTGAAAAAGTTTTTGAAGATAATACAAACAAGTTTTTGGGAAAGACAATTCCAGGAGTCATTGTAACTCAATGTGACCCAATTCCAAAAGCTGAAATCAGGAAACAATTTGGAAATCAAAAATCACCAACAAAGCAAGAAACCTTTTCTAATAAGGGTAAACAACCAAAAAGGCGAGCTCAAAAGCCTAATGTTTCTCAATCAAAATCTGAAACAAACGGAGCTCGTAACCAGAAGAAAAACAGTGATGTCAAGTTTGTAGGATCGAAGGGTACTGATAAAATTGAGACTTTTGAAAACAAATCAAACACCGATTTTATCCAACAAGTCAAGATTTTAAAACGTAACAGTCAAAACAATTACACTCAACATACAAATGGGTGTGATGAAGGAGCAAGTACCTCAGGTTCTACGGGTTCGACATCTGTTGGTCGATCAAATTCTCCTAAGTTTGTGGAAAGGAGAACGTGTTTTAAGTGTGGGGAGTTTGGACATATCATTAAAAATTGTACAAATACTCCCAAAGAGAAATTTGTTGAAAGAGCACCACCTGAAAAAGTTCACCCACAACGTCGTCCTGTTTCACCAAAACATGATAAAAGAACTGTTAAAGAACAAGAAACAAAACAACGACGTCAAAACGTCAAAGAAGTTGAAAAGGCGTTAAAACCGGAGGTTGTCCAAACAAAGTCTGTTAAGTTAGAAATTAAAAATGAAAAAACAAAAACAGATTTGGAAACCAAAATCGGTAACTGTTTCAGGGGAAGCTCACTCCATTCCGAATAATCAGGAAATCGAAGTCACAATCCTCGATGATGAAGGACGGCCCAAGTCTGTTAAGACTTGGGTCCCCCTCTCCCACTAATCTCTGAGTGAGTGTGCAGGATGTTCCAGGAGGAACTATCGATAGTCATAGGATTGTTGATAGTGGAGTGTCCATGCACAAGATCGGCGACAAAAGAAATTGTTGCCTTTGATAGAGAGAAAAAGAAAAGAAGACATAATTGTCTGTCGAAAGAAATTGAAAGCTTCGACAAAATTGAAATCATTACAAAGTTTGATTGTTCAAGGCTTTAATCGGGTTCCCAGGATAGATTCAATCAAAATGTACGCCCCTGCAGCACGTCTGAAGTTCAAAAATTCACAAGATAAACGTGCAGTGTACATTTATTCGCGGTGTAATTGAATAAAATGTGTTTGTTGAACAAACCAACCGGGTGTGCGGATGCCTTGGCATGGATTGAACAACCGCACACCACTTCTGAAAGAGAAAGACAAAGACCTTCGCTGGTGCAATGTGGAAGACCAGCCGGACCCAAAGGTTTATGATCTTGTTGCTGTGAAGAGATTTCTCAGTAGCTACAAAATCGACTTTGAAGTCCACACCGAGTGGATATCTAGTTTGGGAGAGCGCTCAGATTCCTTGCAATGCATGAAGCTGTTGCAGGATACGGTTTTAAATTTCTAATCTCTCCTATTCTTGTCGATATTTAAGCTGCTTTATGAATTATTATCATCTCGTACAGCACTCTTTGGCCTGACACATTGAACTCGAATATCACCTCACACGTGATTGTTTCACTATGAAACTCGTCAATGTTGTCATGGTCCGCACCGATTACCAACGTGCCAACTCATTTTTCCAAAATTTGATAAGGCTTTTCTGATTAAAACTTAATTTTGGTAAACGGAATTGAGGTAAAACCATGAGTTAAACCGACATCGGGAAATCGTTTTTGTAAATACCTTTGTGTCTTTTAAATTTATCTTAGTTTGTTGATTTTAGGGGGAGTAAATCCAAAATTTGAAAATTCAAAAACATCGAAAAATTTCAAAAGCGCAAAAACAATAGAAAAACAAAAATGAGTTTCCTGGCGAGCAAAAGAGAAAATGATAGTACATCAGTGGTCTGTCGAAACCTCTTTGAAATGAACTTAAAATGAAAAATGTTAGGTAGCTCTATATAAGATGTATCGGTAGGCTCACAATCATTTTAAAGTGTGCAGGGTGATTTACATCTTAAATCGACTGAAAACCAGGTGGGAACCGCACATTGGCATATGGTCTTAGTACCGAAATTTCGTTTGATTGATTGCCGAGGTTCTGAGATATTCGGTCTTTATACTGCTTATCATCTGGGTATCATGGTTGTTTCTTTTACCGAAACTAAACGGAGACGAAGTCTAGATCTTCCATGATATCATACATACGTGTACATATTGCATTCGTCCTCAATAAGTGATCAACAATCACATTTTCCGGGAGTCAAGTTCGTCTCTTTGCTGTACGAAATTACTGACCTGTTCACAGACTTGCTCTTGTGCCCTCATGCATATGAAAATTAAGTTCCTCATCAATAAGTGATTCTATCACATAGGGCTTGTTTTTCAATCAAAATAAGTGAGTTTCTCACATTCTTTTATACGGTCAAACAGATGATAAACGGTATACTCACCGGTAAGATGAACTCTCATGCATACCTTGATACGGGAATGTGTCGTGTGTGGATGAACACCGGTCGGTAAGTATAAATCATACCTTAACGTATCCCCTCGCCATGATTACATCTGATAAGTTGAGCTTATGTGGACAACAATACCGATAATTGTTATTGGATGCTTATCTTAATGTTAACTAATTGAACAACAAGAGCGTTTTGGCATGACCGTACACTGATATGATTCTCTTACCCTCGAAACTCGCAAAAAGAATGTCTGTAAATATTTGTTTACTGCTTTCGTTTCTGCATCTTTGTATATATTTATTTATTGCTTTCCGTCTTTACATTTGAAAAATGAAAAATTCCAAAAAGATTTTAGGTGTGTTTTAATATAAACTTTATAAAAGCCAAAAAAAATTAAAAAAATAAAATTTTTTGTTGCTTCTAGTTTATTTTTGATTGACCGATGTTGGAACTCGAGTCTATCATTCCCAAAATCCTGATTGTAAGCCAGAAAACAATTGCACCTTCATAAACAGTCGAAGTTAACAAGTTTTGAAAGTTAAAGAATTAAAATTGATCATTTTCTAAACTTTCAAACTATTGTCGGTCGGTGTTTGATTGAGATTTGATCTCATATGTGTCATTTGTTTAATTGTTAACTATATTCCAAGCGGTTGTTCTCATTATGCGTTTAGATTTCTTGCGTGTGCAGATGCTAAAGGCGAAGAGAATGTGTCCGATGACAAGCCGTAAAGTGAAGACACGACGTTGATGCAATCAGAAGATCAAGATGATCGAGTTGCAATTGATCACTCATCAACACCACAAGGATCTAAAGAATTGAAGATCAAAAGATTCACGAACATAACTCAAAGGAGAGCTTATCTTAAGGGGGAGTTTGTTAACACACTTCCTAAATGAAAAAGGAGTTTGTTGATACACTTTCTTCTTACGACGCGTGAAGACTTTGAAGATCCTCCGACATGAAAGACATGGAAGTCGAACCATCACAGCAGCGTCCAAGGAGGAGTTTGTTGATACACTTTTGTGTGGACGCGGCACGTTCGGTTTGAGCCTTTAACGGAATGAAGACCAAGTCGGATATCCTCCTATCCCACTTGGGTCCGACAAGTTTGTTCTGTTTAAGTTGTAATGTATAAACAAACAATGCATGTTGCATTTAGGGTATTATTTGTTTGTGTGTTTATTTAGTCTCTGGGCCAAATCCTCATTTCGGCTTAACCTTCATTTGGGCCAAAGCCTCCTGATCATGACGAAACATGTGAAACACTTTGTGTTTCACCCACTACAGGACAAAACCATGATGAAACACAATGTGTTTCATCACACCTCATGACGAAACACATTTGTACATGATGAAACAAAGTGTTTCTTTACACTACAGGACAAAACAACGATGAAACACAAAGTGTTTCATCACACTACATGACGAAACACGACGAAACTCCCCTGTTTCGTCGTGTGATTGGGCTTCTTCAGGCCCAATGACTGGCCAATGTTGTTTCGTGGAGCCCATGTGTGTTTCGTCGTAGTTAAGGCCCAGGCTACTATATAAACAGCTTTCTGGTTTCACTTTGAAACTAGATGAGAGCATACACCACTCACGGCTGTACCCGCGCGCTGAAATAGAAGTAGCGAGCAAATGGTGCAGATACCTGCAGATAGTATTAGCGAAATACAGAAACAGAGATTAATAAACAATGCACATAATCACAATAATTGACGTAATAAACGTACGTACCTGTACAGTGGGTCCATAACAAACGACACCCTCCCCTTCGACTTATCGTGCTCCCAATGATTTGCCCCCGCAATCACCTGCCAAAACCCTAAAAGAGTGGGTTTGTCAACCACCACTAGCCCCGCTGTGTAAACCTTAGTCTCGATCTCCCACTGCATGTATAAACCAGAACGCACCGCAAAGTCTGCTAGCGTCATCGTACGCAAAACGCCAGCGAGCCTGAAAGAAATCTCAGGCGGAGGGGGAGCATCTGGGTACGGAAGCGGCACTGGGACCCCAGGAGGGTGAAATGTGAATGACGAAAGGAACTCGACCAGCAGCTCCCTGTAGGTCGGCGTGTGCGCCAAATCAAAAAGACGATGCCACGGCGAATCGAGAGGTATAAACCGACGCACTCTAGCCGTCTCAGCAAGCTGGTCCATCGCATCCCAGTCGATCGATGCATGCGATCCAATGTGCATCCTCCTAAGCTTCTGGCAATGGCGGGCGGCATCGGTGCCCGCGGGAAACTCTAGATACGGACAACCCTGCAGCGTATCCAGAGGCGGCCGCCGTCTCCGTCGTGGACCCTCCTGAACCGGCTGACCCTGCTGAACCGGCTGAACCTGCTGAGCCGGCTGACCCCCCGGCGGTGCCCCATCAAGCTCTATCTGAATCTCATCGCCCACCATAATCAATCTGCAAATAAATAACGTATACGCATAAAAACAATAATAAATAAATCCGAATAATAATAATAATAACAATAATAATACTAATAAATAAATAATAATAACAATAACAATAATAATAATATTAACAATAATAATAATAATAAATAATAATTATATTAATAATAATATTAACAATAATAATAATAATACTAACAATAATAATAATAATAATAATAATAAATAATAATAATAAATAAATAAATAAATAAATAATAATAAATAAATAACAATAATAATACTAATAATAATAATAATTAATAAATAATAATAATAATATTAACAATAATAATACTAATAATAATAATAATAATTAATAAATAATAATAATAATAATAATACTAATAAATAAATAATAAAAACAATAACAAAAATAATAATAATAATATTAACAATAATAATAATAATATTAACAATAATAATAATAATAACAAAAAAAAATTGCAGAGCCTCGTATAGCCCTCGTATAGGGCTATACTCAGCGTCCTGTTCTACCTGATTCATCTTCAACCTCATGTTCAAACCCCAAACCCAACAAAAACCAAATTTCAGGGCAAACCTACGGTCTAAAGGCAAAAATACTAAACTACGGGATGAAATACGTACCAGTGATGCTTCAAATCTTCGAAAGTACGGTCGAAATACGAATCTGAGGCGTATAGATGTGTATTCTTCGTATGTGGTTTTGTTTTTTTGTTTGGGGTTATAACCAGCCTCGTCTAGGCCCCCGCAGCCTTATACGAGGCATACACGCCTCGTATAGATCTATACGTGTCGTCCCCGCTTTTTATTAAATGACCATTTTGCCCCTGTTAAGCCCCCAGTATAGGCATTATTCAGGGGCAAAATGGTAATTAACCAATCCAAAAATATATTTCTGGAATGGTTAATTACCATTTTGCCCCTGACTAAAGCCTATACTGGGGGCTTTACAGGGGCAAAATGGTCATTTAATAAACCTTTTTTTAATAATTAAAAAACAAAAACTTTAAAAGTTGTCGCCTTAATGGACGACACGTATAGATCTATACGCGGCGTCTGGGTTTTAAATTACCCTTATGCCCCTGTTAAAGGCCTATATTGGGGACTTTCAGGGGTATATTAGTAATTAACATAAAACATTTTCAAAATTCAAATTTAAAAAAAAAAAAAAAAGAATTGGTGCCGACACTATTGACGCCTCGTATAGATCTATACGAATCGTCCTTATTCAAAAAATTCAAATTTTTATTTTCAAATATTCAAATTTTCAAAAACCCGCTCAAATACACGCCTCGTATAGATCTATACAAGGCGTCTGGGGATTGTAGAATGACCTTTTAGCCCCTGACATAAGCCTAGATTGGGGGCATACCAGGGGCTAATTGGTCTTTTGTTCAACACTATACGACTCGTCTAGCTCTATACGAGTCGTATATTGGTATTTTTTTTTATTAAAATGTTATTAACCTGTTTTAATCAATTCTAATTATAGAAAAATGATACAAATTATAAAAAAATTTATAGAAATTATAGAAAATTATAGGAATTAATAAAAAAAATACTATTAATTACAAAATTCATTCTTCCGTATCACTGTCGATGTAATTAAGACTGGGGTTTGATCTTGGCGGAGGATTCATTATCGATGTATACCATTCTAGACGTGGCAAGTACATATCTTCCCATTGTTCCGTATGGGGTGTTCGGTGGGTCAACCATAGCCCGTGTGCTGGTGGCATTGGATAATCCCCTTCCAGCTTAACATGTATGAAGTGGTTCTCGTTTACATGTGTAAGCGTTATGAACAATGGTTGTTGATTAGCCGGAGGACTTAGTATCGGGAAGAAAGTGGAACTCGCACCCATGGTTGTCGTTAATAGGTGCACCCCGATACCGTACGTTTGTGCAATAAGA
Source organism: Helianthus tuberosus (assembly GCA_030545235.1). NCBI lineage: Eukaryota > Viridiplantae > Streptophyta > Magnoliopsida > Asterales > Asteraceae > Helianthus > Helianthus tuberosus. The sequence continues at coordinate 132,610,970 of CM060431.1, read as the reverse complement.
AGTCCTGCAAAGGGGAAGTCCATCCAGTGATCCCCCCCACAACCGGACACTGAATCCCAAATTAGGCCCTGACGATGCGTGTAAAAATAACATTTACCCCATGCTTCAAATATTGGAACCAGATCGATTTGTTCTGATCCATTTCTTGGACAAGGTGCCTTCGAATGAGCCCCCATGAACTCTGATCCATACCTAAGCCCACAGCCACAGACCGAAACCCACAATGACCATCCGGCATCACATCTCGTATGCACGAGACGTACGGATGGAACACTAGCGGAATGTCATACTTAAACTGTTCGATGATTCCCACGTACTCGTCCCCAACGATTAACGGAAAACCGTGAGCATCTCGTGTCTCTTTCTTCTTAGAACTCTTTGAACGGCTTAGGCTCGCTTTGGGTTTTTGGGACCTTCTAACCGACTGTTGAGAGGCCTGTGACGGAACGTACGAGCTGTGGCGAGGTTTATCGTACTTACTTTGTCGGGAACCTTCAAAGCGCATGTTTGCATCACCATGTTTTGAGCTGTCAGCTGCTCGATCAGTTTCATTTCGCTTGGAGTAAACCTTCGCACAAACGCGTGGGCCAACAGGTCCTCACAAAGTTCGTGGTTATGTTCAATTTTTCCGTCTTTAATCTCCCAGGTTTCATACGGGTGGTTTCGCACAGCCAGCAGGTAAAACGGGCAACCGATTTTTTTGCTTCCGGCTTTTCTAAGTGTTGCTGTAGTCTGGTGCTCACCACCACGATCACATTCAAGCCATACCCTCCCGGTTCTTCCCCCGGTTTTCTTTGATCGACGGGTGACAATAATGAAACCATCCGCATTTGCTATTTCTTGTATCCGATTCTTTAGTTCATCTAAAGAGTTAAAAACCTGTAACATCGACAATAATAATAAATAATTTAATAAATAAATAAATAAATAATAATATTAATAATAATACTAATAATAATACTAATAATAATAAAAATAATTAAATAATAATAAAAATAGTAATTAATACCTGCTTTTTTAAGTACGGACTGTCCTGGATGGGAGGTGTCTCACCACTATATCTACCATATCCACCATAACCACCATATCCACTGTATCCTCCGTATCCACTGTATCCACCGTCTCCTCTGTAACCACCGTCTCCTCCGTATCAACCGTCCCCTCCGTATCCACTGTCTCCTCCGTATCCACCGTCTCCTCCGTATTCACACCCGTATCTATAATCCGGATACCCTTGTTGCGTCGGATAACTTGGTTGACAAGCATGGTATGAGTCATCTACAGGGGCTGTTTCATCAACAGGGGGATGCTTGTTCAAATCTAGAAACGGTTTGTTTTGTTCTCCTTGTATACTAGACACAACCTCCTCTTGCTCATTAGAATCGGGAACGCAAGACTCCTCCAAAATAAAGAACCGTATCATCATTAGTAAATAATAAACTAAAACAAAAACTAATTAAAACATTTAAGCTAATAACTGTTACCGGATCGCTTTCGGGCACCAAGTTCTCGCTAGAATACTGCCCGAAGACATAGTTGCCGTCCCAGTATGATGACATTTCAACACTTCGGGATGATAAGAACACAAATGCAAAGCAGAATGAAAGAAGAAGAAAAAGAAGAAGAAGAAGCAGAATGAAGGAAACGTTGAATGCTCGGGGTGGACAAAGAATACACTGTATGTTGCACTTTATGTTGCTCATAGACGCCTCGTATAGCTCTAGACACCCGGTATAGCTTTAAGTCACTTGTCAAACGCATAGTCAAATCAGCCACTGAAGACGCCTCGTATAGGCCTATACGAGGCGTCTTAGTGCCTCGTATCCTTCCCTCGTACAGACCTAGACTCCCCGTCTGATGTGACTGATTTGACATTGTGCTTTGGTGCAGAGCTGGTCGGAAAAGCAACCCTATACGCCTCGTATAGGTCTATACGAGGCGTCTTGAAGGGTGTGGAAATAGGCATTAAGGTGTGTAAATATGTAGACCCTTCTTTTATTATAGTAGATAGATTATATTCGTTTTGTCATTGTCCATGATCGTTCATAAATACGTGCATATTAAAAAAATGAGAATATAATAATCTTGAAGATGAAGATGAAGATGTTGACCAGTTTCCTTTGCCATCTGCCTTGTGTGGTGTTGACCAATTTCAATAGCTATCTGCCTTTTGTTTGTCATTATATATAGTAGTGTATGACCTCGGACATCATATGACTTGCATGAATTAGCTATATGTTCCTTCTTTTCTTAATCATATTTATCAACATAACCAGATGTTTGTCTACCACTCAGTTTCCCACCAACTCATTTTGTCAACTGATGTTCATAACATAAATTAAAGACCTTCCAGTTGTTAATTGATCTATCTATCTATCTGTATAATGACACTGCTGCTGATGCTACAACATTTCATATGACAGCATGGTTCTGACCGTGTCAATTGGTTGCTATATAAAATGTTTCGGCCGGCTTTATTGCGGATTTAATATTTGGATGCCGTATATTTTGGGTTTTGATTATCTGTATGGAAATTGGACAGTATATTCCTAGAAAAAACGCACTCTTGAAAACAAAAAAGAAACAGACAAGATCAATTATTTTCTATGTTGACTTTAAGCGCTTAATTGCTCATTGATTACTAAATGCTCCACTAATCTCCACGAATCTATCAATCTAATTATAAAGTTAAGACGTTAGGTAACCAACCTTGGGGATCAAGCATTGGAAGAATATGAATTAGGTTTAGTATTTTATTTTTCATTGATGGTATATATATTTATCCACATTATAAGTCTTCATTTACACAAAAGCTGTGTAACTTAGCTTAATTATGGCTATGATTTTCTTGGTCTGTTCTTTCTTATTCTTGTTGCCTTTTTCTGAATCAGTATATTTCAAGATCGATCGTTTCAGTGCTGATAGAACAGATATACTGTATAGGGGAGATGCCGTACCTTCTGTTGGAACCATAGAGTTCAATCTAGTCAATTATGTTACCCGTGTAGGTCAAGCCATATACTATGATACAGTCCCGATTTGGGACCGCAAGTCCAGGAAGCTCACCGATTTCACCACCCACTTTTCCTTCACCATAGATACACAAGGTCGGTCCGTATACGGTCATGGGCTCACTTTCTTTCTTGCCCCGCCGAGCTTCCAAATCCCACCCAACTCACCCGGTGGCTTTCTAGGCCTGTTTAACACCACTTACACCGATTCGTCCCAAAACCAAATGATTGTCATCGAGTTTGACTCATTCGTGAACGATGAATGGGATCCCCCATATGAACATGTGGGTATCAACAAGAACTCGATTCATTCCGCTGTTTACACTGCATGGAATGCGAGTTTACACAGTGGAGACTCTGCAGACGCCTGGGTCTCTTACAATGCCACCACTCAGCTTCTGAACCTTCGGTGGAGCTACAGTGCTGGAAATGATTCTCGAGGGAATGAGAATACCAGTCTTTCATATCAAGTTGACCTCAGGGAAGTTCTTCCTGAGCGGGTAATGGTCGGGTTTTCAGCTGCCACTGGTGCTAATGTAGAACGACATGTCCTTCAATCCTGGGAGTTCAATTCAACTTTGAATATTAAACCAAAAGGTGAAGATAATTCAAAGGGATTGAAACTGGCAGTGGGAATAGCAGTCCCTCTTGGAGTTCTAGTTCTTGTAGCTATGACAACAAGTGGTGTTGTATATTGGAGAAAACAAAGAAATCCTTCAGAGAATTCTGACGAGAAACCGGTAGAAGCAGTCGCCTTCACATCGATAAATGATGACCTGGAACGAGGAGCGGGCCCGAGAAGGTTTTCTTACAGCGATCTCGTTTCAGCAACCAACAATTTCTCGAATGACAGAAAACTAGGCCAGGGTGGATTCGGGTGCGTCTACAAGGGCTACTTATCGCGCGAAAACATGGCGGTTGCTGTGAAGAAAATTTCACAGGGTTCTAGACAGGGGAAGAAAGAATACATAACGGAAGTGAAGGTTATTAGTAGTTTACGGCATCGAAACTTGGTGCGTCTCATCGGTTGGTGCCATGATCAGACTCAGTTCCTGCTTGTTTACGAGTTTATGCCAAATGGCAGCCTCGATTCTCACCTCTTCGGTCAGAAGACTCCTCTTGAGTGGTGTGTGAGGTATAAGATTGCTACGGGTTTAGCTTCTGCGTTGTTGTATTTGCACGAAGAATGGGAACAGTGTGTGGTGCACCGTGATATTAAAACGAGCAACATTATGCTTGATTCGGGGTTCAACGTGAAGCTTGGAGATTTTGGGTTGGCTCGGCTCATGGACCATGAGTTGGGTCCACAAACAACCGGTTTAGCCGGAACCATGGGTTACTTGGCTCCTGAGTACGTAACGACTGGAAAGGCTAGCAAAGAGTCAGACGTGTATAGCTTCGGAGTGGTGGCAATAGAGATTGCTTCTGGGCGAAAGGCGATGGATAATGTTGACCCAGATTCTGATCTTGGGTTGGTGCAGTGGGTTTGGAGTTTGCTTGGGAAAGGTGAGCTGCTTTCAGGTGTGGACCCGAGGCTGAACGAGTCCTTTGACTCGAAAGAAGTGGAGTGTTTGATGATGGTGGGGTTATGGTGTGCACACCCTGACCGTAGTCTAAGGCCGTCAATCCGGCAAGCACTTCAGGTGCTGAAGTTTGAGGGTGCAGTCCCAATTCTTCCAATGAAGATGCCAGTGCCAATGTACTGTGCAGAACCAGATGCTCCTGAACTTAGTTCTGGCTCTGGAGGAGGTTCGATAACTTACACTAGCGTTAGTCTTGTCCGTTAAACCAATGTGATGTATTGATTGAAGCGAGTTGGGAATAAATATTATTACATGATTTGAGTAGGCGTATGCTTAAATCATGATAATGTTAATAGTTATCTTTGTTTGACAAGTGTTTGTTTTGTGTGTGGCTTTAATCCCAGAAGCAATCTCTATTCACATAGGTCACTTTTGATGGATTTGCAAAATGTACTTTTTAAACATTCGGGAAACTTTATTTTGAATGAGAATTTTACTATAAATAAAATGCTTTAAACTTTCTTTCAGATGCTCTATATCCTCCTTACCCTTGATAGTTGATACTAAAGGTAACCTCCAAAAATAAATGCTAAAAACATGTCCACTTACAGTAAAGTGACAGGCCACATGTTAAAAGATTGTATCTACATGGAAATGTGTTTAAAAGCATTAGTACTGGTCAGTCCTACATATGAGTTGGGGCTACTCCCTTGATAAGTTCATGACATAACGAAATTAGGTGATCCACGATCATAAGTGAGGCGATATGGCTGGTCCCTAGACACTGCACAGTGCTCGCATGACGACATACTAATGCTCACCATTGTAACTTACTATGCGTTAGGAAACCCTCAATGAGAAAGTGGCTTACACTCAGTAATCATTAAACTAAGGGGTTGTTTGGTAGCATCTGAATGGTTATTAAGAGGCTACCTAAGAGGCTACCTCTTAATGGAACCATTAAAAATTTTACCAATGAGAAGATAGAAGAATGTGACATGTGATGATTTATCATTCAGAGGTTACCTCTTAACCATTCAGACTTGAGGTTACCTCTTATTCATTCAGAGGTTTTAAACCATTAAGAGGTAGCATCTGAATGGTCGTTAAGAGGCTACCAACATTTCATACCACATTTAATCATTTATATATACCAGCATGAACAAGTTTAATATATTTAACTTGTTTATATTTCAACTCAAAAGTAAATTTGACAAGCTGGATAAAGCTTACCCTTTTCAAATGATGACATTCTTTATTGTAACAATTATCATTTTTTTTACTCTTCAGACCCCTTTGATGTAGTATATCACAATCACACTACATACAAGACGTTAAGATTTGGTTAACTTTTAACGCTTATTGGGGACGGGAATAAGCGGAAAGTCACCTCCCATACAAAGAAAGGAAAGGACATCTCGCTTATTAAGAGTAAGAAGTCAGGGTGCACTCAAAGGACGAGACGGAGGGTGCGCTATGCATCAGAGAAAGGAAGTCAAATGATTACTTGATCACGAATAAACGGGGGCTCTAAGGTTTCTAGCAACGTAATGGAACTTGCAACTCACCCGCTTTTAGCATAACACTGAACGGATTGATCAATGTGAAGGAAGGGTGAAAAAACTGTTATATAAACAACCCTTCAGGTTAGCATGCCACACATCATATCATCAAGATCACTCCTAACTTCACTTCACTATTCCTTCCTCCTTTACTTTACCAATGGCAAATATTTGTCAATAATACAATCATACTCTTTCTCACTAATTTTGGAGCAACACCTATGAAACATTAAGTAAAAAAAAAATATATAAAAAAACCCTTCCGATTGTAAATACCATCAATACTAACGCTTTTAAATATATGAGTGTTAGCTCATGTTATCTTAGTTTCTGTTTTTGTTTGACGGCAAAAAATTTTTACGTCTTATCTTCTGTGGGACTTGAACCCAGAACCTCCTCTCACCTCACCTGAAACCTAAGTTTTAAAGGCTTTGTCTTTTCCAATGGACCACCACCCCATTGGTTATCTTAGTTTTATATATATATTTTTTTAACGGCCAACTAATTAAATTACCGGATAAGTATCCTGGGATGCCTTCAATCGAGCAAATGCATCTCCTCCTCCATAACTGTCAGAATTGGATGTACAACCGAGCCATCAAGCCACCAGTTTCAGGGAAAACCCGCCCGCCCGAAGGCCCGCTGCGATAAAACTCGGTTCGGCTCGGTTTCGAAATGGCGACCTCCAAGGAGGCCGCCAGTTCTAAACTTCATTGCCACCACCAATTTCCTTCAAAGTGATGCTAGTGGGAGTTGAATTTGGGACCTCAAGGAGAGAAACTAAGTGACTAACCACTTGACAAATTAACTTGTCAGGACATCTTAGTTTATATTTATCTTTCAAATTTTACAAGCTAAAATACGGTGTAAAGGTGTTCGTTAATCAAATCCATAACTAATTTAGTTACATAATTTTTATAAAGAATCATATGAAGTTATAAACTACACTACAGTTTATTTGACAATCGTCACAAATATATATTGGGAGGGAAGTTTATTTTCTCCCTTTGTCAGAAAGCCGTGTTTGATTGTCTTTGGGTTTCTCATACACATGATTTCTTGGTAGTCATCCCCATTGAAGAACTAGACTAACACATGGCAGCTGTGGAGTACCAGACAATCCTTAAGTATTGGCTAATGATCCCTATGTTTCCGATTGATGAGTCATGCCTAGTTTGTCGTAAGGTTTGTTTAGATACTTTTAGGCGAGCATACGTCCATTGAAGGAGTAACCTAGTTTAAATACAGACATGATTTAGTCAGGAATTCTTTTTGATGTTCTAAAGCGGGCAGGGATTTCGGCGGAAAAAGAGGCTCCGGTGAACTTTCTGAAGGATCCGCTCGATGGGAGGTCTACTCTTTGATCAACTAATATTTAGGGCTGTAAACGAGTCGAGCCAGGGTGGGGTCGAGCTCAAGCTCGAAATTAATTCAGGAGGCTAAACTTGGCTTGAGCTTTACATCGGAGTTAAACGAGCCTAAGAACGAGCCTAAGAACGAGCCGAGCCGAGCCTAGCTTGAGCTGGGCTTGGTTACAAAATGAGCCAGCTTGGTTCACGTCATCTCAAATTGAGTTTTTTAGCTAGTTTTTCTCAAGCTTCTTTCGAGCGAGCTACGAGTCACGAGCTTTATGAACAGCCCTTGGGTGGGCAGGGAGAAAACACGCTTGTGTGGACCTTACAAGAGTGTCCCCTCTTGTTGGGCTTAGGGATAATCGGTTTGTTGCGGGCCAGGTAGTGTTGAAAGCAGAATCATGCAAAGTCGCTAAACACGAGATAGCTTGTTTAGAAAATCAACATGTGTTTATCCCGTTTGCCTTTGATTCATTTGGTTTCCTAGCCTTGTAAGCCGTGACATTCCTGAACAATGTCCAACAGTTTGTGCATAGTATTTTCTCGACCCTTAAGAGTTAAGACTCGATTCGTCTTTAATAGGATCAGTTTGCTATTCAAAAAGGGTTACAGCGCAGCTTGTTGCCTGTTTACTTGGCCACTTGTTTGAAATCCGTTGTTTGGCATATTAAATGATTATCTTTTTATATCAAACTGTTTTTTTTTTTTCTTGAATAAATGAATATTATAAAAAGCTACTCTCAACAACGAGAAATTATCCTTATATTATCCTTATTATATATATATGTATATATATATATATATATATTAAAGAGAAAGGTCGGTGGCTTTTGCCACCTACCCTTTCTCCTTTATCTCTTAAAATCCATCGCTCATACTGCATCCATATTTAGGCCATCGACACCACTCCTCCACTTAATACCACCGATCACCAGCGCTCTGCCGGCAACCACACCGCTACTCCACACGCGCTGGCTCAAACCAACGTTGCCTCACCCTCGATCTTCCCCAAATCGAAGTCGGCGAGATTAGGGCTCCACAACCTAAGCGACGGTTTCATCTGAGATTAGGGCTCCACAACCTAAGCGACAGTTTCATCTGAGATTAGGGCTCCAACAGGTACGAACAAGCTTTCTAATTTCAGTTATCTTTAGGTTAATGTTCTCAAATTTGAGTGTTTTTTTGGGCTCATGCTTGAATGGAGATGAATTTCAACAGGTACGAACTAGCTTTCTAACTACGTGGCGATAAAGAAAGAAAAGCCTGAGTTTTTTTTTTTTATAGTTTGCAGAGGAATGCTGATTTGTTGTTTGGAGGAATTACAATTGTGGGGGTAGTAGCCATGTGGATTTATCCTAGATCGCATGAAATCCACTATCCCTAATGCTTTTAAGGTGAATGTTTAGATTTTTCATGTTCATTATGGCTTTGTAATTTGTTTATTAAGTAAGTTTATCCTCTTCATTTTGAAGATGAGATATTCCGTGTCTTGGCGGGGCAGCCGACATGCTGTGGTGTTTAAGTGCTTGCATCACAGTCGGACTATGTAGCCATGGCAATTTATCCTCTTCATTTTGAAGATGAGGTATTCCGTATCTTGGCGGGGCATAAGCTTCACATATCTGAGCCCCATTGTTCCTTTGTTTTGTATGCTAACGGTTCTTTGTTGACATTGTCCTTTAATTTTTCCCCTACTTGAATACTTTTGGCTTTATGCTTAGCTTGAATGCCTCTTCGTGTGATTTAGTTTACTTTGACAAAGTGATTGGGCAATATACTCATGCTATGATGCTAGGAGATGGTCGCCTGATATCACATGGCAACCAGTAGGTTTGTAATCTGTTTTGGGTTTGTTTTCCTCTAGGTGAAATGCTCTAAAGGAACCACAAAACTCCCCCAAATGTAAGTTATTTAATTATGTTTCAGATTCGTAGGATTGATAGATGTAAACTGATTATACCAATCTATCACTGACTTGGTTATTAGTTGCTAAATCATGCCAACATAATTTGAAATTAGTAGTCGAATAGTTGTTTTTATTTCTTTGTTTGTTATTTTTTTGGGCTTTTCAAATTAACTTTAGTTTGTATTATTGTGTATTGAATCAGCTTGCAAAGCTAGGATGGGATCGCAGGTGTCACTTCAAGGTATTTTTTGGTTTATTTCTTTCAAAGGTAAATTCACACCTCACGCGTGGCGCGCCACACATCAATGTCATCATCGTCACGCGTGTGACGTGATGTCGCCGCCGCAACGCGCGACGCGGGTAAAAAACTAGTTAAAACGAAGTGAATGACAGTACAATGGCAAATTTGTAAATCAATGGCAAATTTGTAAATTGGTTGTTTAACCAATATAAAAAGAAAAGAAAAACCCTTACCAAAATTGAATTAAATGATTAAGAATTTACTACATCTAGGAAAACCATGGCAGGGAATAGTGTTTCCCTGCCATTGGTCGAAATGGGCGGCCTCCCCTTCCTTATTGGATCAACCAGTTTATTATTTTATACACACTTTAAAATTACGTTTTTGCCCCAGAATAGTGTTTCCCTGCCATTGGTTCAAATGGGCGTCGAGCAATACCCATTTGACCAACCAGTTTATTATTTTATACCCACTTTAAAATTACGTTTTGCCCCCAGTTAAAAAATACGGTTTCGCCCCAACTTCAAAATACATTTACCCTTTTGACCCGAGCTAAAAAAAACGATTTCGCCCTTCATAAAAAAATTACGTTTTTACCCTCAGCCAAAATTACGTTTTCGCCCCCGTTCAAAATAAAATTGCGCCCCCCCCCCCCCCCCCCCCCCCGTCAAAATTACGATTTTACACTAGTTTATTATTTTATACCCACTTTAAAATTACGGTTTTGCCCCCAGTTTAAAATTACGTCTTTACCTGCAGTTCAAAATAAAATTATGCTTTTGCCCCCAGCTAAAATTTACGATTTTCCCCTCGGTTCAAAATTACGATATCACCCTCAATTCAAAATTACGTTTTCGCCCCCAGTGCAAAATAAAAAAAATATTTTCCCCTAGCTAAAAACTAGGATTTTACCCTCGAAAAAAATTTTGATTTTTCCCCCTTGTAAAAATAAAAATATGACTTTGCCCCCAACTAAAAATCGTGTTAAGGAGCTGCCTAACACTCATTTTATTTTTTTCTTTTTAGCAAAACTATAGTACTGTTTTTTTTTAATTTGTTGAGAATTATTCGGTTATCGCCACGCAACACGGGCGAGGCTTCACCTAGTTACATAAAAGGAGCGGATTTTCCATCATACTCGTCCAGTTAAATTTTATTTTCCCACTTCCTTTTCAATATTTTCAAAACCACTTCCTTTTTTCTACTTACCGTAGAACACCGTATCATTACATTACGCAACCTCCAAAAAAATTAACCAAGTCGTTAGAATAATGACATGAACCAAACTAAGCGATAAATATATTGTTGTTACTAAAAATCCTTGAGACAAAAACTGTACTTTTATATTATTATTATGATCTTGAATCTACTGTGTAAAAAATAAATACAAAATTTGATATGTGTCACCACCATGTTTCGCTGTTGCATGAATCCAAACCAAACCAACGATGAGTGGTAAATTATTATTTTGAAGTATTTATTTATTTTTTAGAATATTTTATTCATCGTTTATTTTGATTTTTTCCCAATAATTGTGTTTTATGTTTATTCTTTTTCAACATTGCGATAAAATTTTATTGAAAACGGACATTGTGCCGCTAACATACCAAACTAAACCGAAACGACCGAACAAGATCTGTATCGGTACTGTTATTTATTTTTATTATTTTTACTTCCGATAAACTGGCACTGTATCGTTATCATATCTTAACGAACCTAATGGGACTTCGATACCGGTATCTATACTCATTTTTATGGTTTCTTGCATGTTGCTACTGTAGTGGATTGAGGCGAAACTGAACGCACAAAATCGATTTCGGTACTGGTATTTATTTTTATTGTTTCTGCTTTCGCCAAACTGACACCGTATTGCTATCACAACTTACTGAACAACATCAGTACCGGTACCTGTATTCATTTTTATGGTTTTCGGTTTCGATAATTTTTCATTTATACAACTCTGTATGTGATGATAAATGAATATTGGTACCAGTTTGTGATGATCTGAACCAATCTATACCATTTGAACAACCTCAGGTACTTGTGTTAATTTTTATCGTTTTTCGTCGATATAAAACACATGTTTATTTCTATACGGAGTGAATTTATCTAACTGGTACTGTAATAAACCGAATCGATACCAATCACATGCTCGCGGTAACGTATCGCCGCAACGCGCGTCAAATCTGCCGCGAAGCGCGGGGGAATATAACTAGTATATATAATTGTAAAGTGATCATGAATAATAGTTTTGTTTTTAAAATAATATATACTTTTTTTTAATATTAGTATATTATTATTTCAATATTATAACTATAATAGATTACTAGTTGTAAGACCCGTGTGTTCACACGGGTATGTTTAATAACAATCGAAATCAAATACTAAAAAACAGATTATAATATATCATTTAAATTGTTTGCGTTTAGTTACATATCTTTATAAAACAATGTTAAAGACAGTATGTAGACCACTCCAGACTTTTGATGGCGGAAGTATGCAACTCTGCCAAATTTCACAAGAATCTGACATCAAAATTTCTATAATTTGATTAAAAGATTACATAAATCAATAAAAAAATTATCTTTAACTTCTAATGAAATTCTCACATGAAAAAACCAAGATATGATCGAAATCATTTAACAAAATTCGACCAGAAACATTTTTCACATGAATCCATGCCTGATTGGTAGCTTGACGAAACTCCCACTTAAATGGTCCATGCGAGTTCTTAAAATCGATAACTTGAACAATGGTACACACCCCATTCGGGCTAAAATCGAGCTTCCGGATACTCCTTTTGAGAAACTGAATCCACCATCTCAGAAACCGAGAAACCTGGTCCTTTTCTCTTCAGTTGAGAACGTTTCATTGTACACCTCTTCCATTTTCCACCGTTGTACTTACAAAATGCATATATAACAAATCTCTGGTCTCTTTTGAAACCTTTGGTCCTTCAAGTTATGATCTTGCGACACGTCATTTTGGGATAATCTTAACTAAACGGGGAATAACCAATAAGCATTTCATACATGATTACCCCAAGTGACCACCAGTCACACTCCATTCCATATCATTTTTAGTAGCACTTCATGTGCCATATAATCAAAAGTTCCAATTGTAGAAATGCATAACAAAGTATATTTAAACACACTGAAGAATTAAAATAAAGACAAATTATTTGTAAATGTCAAGATAATAATACCAAGATGCATCAATTACGTTTCCACTGTTGCACTGATCAAGCTTAAACATGAAATCAAGACCCGAACTTCCCTCGTACAGTAAGAAGATTAGATCCGATCTCCCCTACATAATGCAAATAATAAGGTTGAAAAGTTTTTACTTTCATTCTTGATTTTTATAACACGAGTAGTTAGCTTTTTTTTTAAATGCATACCTTTTGCAGCAAAAAAAAAAGTCGACGGTTAAATTAAAAAAAAACTAACAGTTATGATTGTTCTTTTTTGAATTTCAAGGCGCAACGCATTTGGTGCAATGTGCATTTTGACCCGAACCCATTATGATTATAAATGGTTTTGACCCAACCTGCACTACTCGTTTTAACCCATTACTAACCCAACCTACCCAACCCATTTTAGAGATCATTATATCACCTTTTTTGGGAGCTGAGCTCTCTTGCTTGCAGAACCGGTGAGCATTGAATGGGAGAGTTCATCTGTTTCACCAAGTACACCCACTGAACTTAATCTTCTCAACCTATCTTTTTAATAAGAAAGCATCGATATTACCACCTTATTTCAAGACAAAAGAAATATTATTAAAATAAAAACCAAAAACGCAAGAATAAGCTTGTGGTTGAGTTAACGATGCTTGGTCGGCTGGGACCAGAGTTGTTTGGGGGTTGGGGCAATGGCTAATGGCTGACCGCGGGTTTCATTCTTTTGCGTCTCATGTGTTGAAGACTGCCCATCATTCTGCTACAAATTATGGCTCGAAAACTGTTTTTTCGAGCGATTTTTAGTGTCGCCAGTTCCTTTTGCGTGTCTGCAAGCTCTTGTTTAGCCCTAAAAATCTGCACAGACTTGTTCACCTGCATCAACAACCATCCATCGATCGAAAACTACTTATCATGCTCGGAAATATTATATGCAGAACATCTTCATTACCTACCAGATGCTAAGGCATAGATATTAGATAAAGTATACTTAAACCTTTCTATCATCATAGATTCATTGCCACTTACATTCACCACAGAAAACGTAATCAAAATTTAAACCAAAGCGCTGTTGAATCGAAAAACACCTCATCGTAAGGGTTCTTGTTCACAGGAAGTAATTCCCAGGAAGTAATTCACCAGTAAGTGCAGATTGGTCGATCTTTAACGGGTCACCTTCTAGAAGATGTGCATCAGCAGGAATGATATCACCGAATTTGATACAGATAATATCTCCCGAAACCAAGATTGAAGCTACTTGTTCATTCCAATACCATCCCTCAGAACCTGAAGTGAGAACAGATTAGTCAATCTTTAAACTTGATTATTTATTGTATTATTGTAAATAGGATGGCAAACATCATTGAATTTAATTGACGATAAACAACATTTTCAAAATTCATATTAAAATAGCACATACCCATATCAAAATTCACTAATATCATAATCAAGAACACAAACAAATAGAGGTGAGTAAAAATAGGTTGTACTGGAAAAATACCCGAACCGAAAATTACCTGAAACCGAACCGTAGCCATATAAAAAGGTTGGATTTCAGTTCCTTTATTATATGCATTTCAGGTTCGGGTCGGTTCAGGTCCAGGTATTGATGGAAGACGGATGACCCGATTTCATCTGGACCGATACCCGACTTCATTCATATGGTCCATAACTGGTTCTCGGAGAATGCTCACCCCTACATACAAATCTCTTTAAAATTTGGTTTTAAACGTTCTTGTGTTAATCAAATATGGAATTTACATTTATCAGACCTGCTTCAAGGTCCAGCATCTGAATAAGCATGAACGTAATATTGACACCCGCTATAGCAAAAGGATATTCCCACATGGACCTGTCACCTTCTTGTTTTCTAAGAAGATCTTGAAATGATTTCTACATAAAAATAAAGTAATCTAACGCCCACGAATAAAATCAAAAGCTATTTTATATTTTTATGAGTTGAAACCAACGACATACAGGGAAATTCCTCGCGAAATACAAGAAGTTCTCCAATGAGATAAATCCACCGCCCCTATAACAAAACTCCAGGTGATCAGAATACATACAGATCATTGGTAACGTTTATTTTAAAAATATAAATATATTAATAGATTTTTACCGAAAATTAGTGGACGGATCTTTTGCTTGCCAGCCCATTTCCTTCCACTGTTCGGAAATTAGACCGTGGAGCTCTTCTTCGGGAAAGGCGGCTTTCCATAATGCTAGCAATGATTCCTATATCAACAATAAAATAAGAAAAAAATATATGTATTTATTATCTTTAGGTCTTATATGACTATAGCAGATTAGTGAAATACACCTACTTGGTATTCTGGAACTGAACTATCGTATGCCTCTAATATGTTTTGCAGTCTCATTAAAACCGGTCGGGTTCGGGTTGACCCGTTAACCCGTTTAACTGTTTAGAAAAAAGAAAACTTTTATACTTATGTCTATGTTTGATCATCGTAACATTAAAGTTCACTTTGTTTCCCCTCACGTGATTAGATGAATCCTTACTACATATATTAATCAACTAAAAGCAATTTATAGCTAAAATGAAGAGAGACGAAACTTACGATTGCTAGAACCAAACATGATTCCTTCCTGTTATTTCACTACACGCTCAACACCAAGCTCTTGATCTCATCTACAGAAACACTACACACATACAGTTATACAAATTACGATGCATATTAAACACATAAAACAAATAACTCAAAACGAACGAAATCAATCGATCCGAGAACAAAAACTTACAGATTACACAGCAAAACACACACCTACACCGGCAAATTCATATCAACTACGTACACCGGAATCATAATTTCTTCAATTTAAACCGCTACTCGTGTCCATTCGATTGTTCAAATCCAAACTGTTTGTTCAACAAACTGAAATGAAAACCGTCAACAGACTGATGCGAAACAAAGAACGCTAGGGTTAATTGAAAGCAAAAGCGAACTTAATGCGAAAAATGTCTGCCATATAGGTTCGCATCAATTTTTGAATACCACTACAGGTTCGAGTTAGAACGGACAATTGCACCAATTTTTGAATATACGAAGCAAACTCGGAGAAAAATGTATGCCATATATCACTAAAACAAAATAATAGAAGAAACAAATGACTCGAATGGCAAAAAAATAAACAAACAGCAAGATTTTTTAAACAAATAATCCTCTTCCCCAAAAACACTACTTGTTCTACAAGATTCATCAAAATCTCATAAAAAATAAACTAATTTGATTTTCATCTACTTGTTCTGCAAGATTCATCAAAACTTTAAGAACTAAATTATCATAATCCCATAAAAAATAAAAATAAATAAAAAACCTCTGCTTTACAATTCCACAGAACCTTTCAAACACACGCAAAAACCCCAAGAAATCAAACAAATACTCAAAACACCCATATGAAACAAAAAACTTTAAAGATCAACTTACAAAGCATTAGCATGTTGAATATCAGCCTCAATAACCTTCAAAGAATCTTCATAAGAAGAGCTGCCAAGTGGGTAATACAGTCAAAGTATAAACACCTCAATTGCACACCAACAATTTGCAGCAAAAACATATGCAGTGAGAAAATGAACCCAAATGCCAAAACCAGAAAAAAAAAAAAAAAAAAGTTCAAGAAACCAAAAAAAAAATCTTGATAATGACTTTGCAAGGAAGATTAAAAGTATATACAAGCTAATCCATATATTATTGTTAGGGGTGGATTTCTAAATGACCCGTGATCCTCAAATATTATCCTGTTTGGTGATCCTTACTTCTGTGTCAGTTAGTGATCCTCAGAAGTGCTTCAGGATCAGGATCATGGATCATCCTAAGGATCCTTATACTAATGATTGTTCACTTTGAATTCGTAACTGTTTTGCAGGAATATCAATTGGGACTTGGTCTTGGCGATATTTCTGGAGAATATACTAAGTCTATTCCGCACGTGCTTGGTCAGAAATGGACGTTGTGGAGTCGTGGAGGACTTGCACCATTTGCGGATAGTTTGTTATTTAGATTTCTATTAGATTTAAATGGGGTAGCGAGCTAATTAGACACAACTTTTTGCTATTTTTGGCTACACACACTCTGAAAACCGCTCACAACAGCTCTCGTTCATT
The DNA here is from genome assembly GCA_030545235.1 of Helianthus tuberosus. Lineage (NCBI taxonomy): Eukaryota > Viridiplantae > Streptophyta > Magnoliopsida > Asterales > Asteraceae > Helianthus > Helianthus tuberosus. The sequence goes on along the minus strand of CM060431.1, from coordinate 132,594,074 downwards.
CACTTAGCAATTTCGTACACTTTTTACACATTACACTATAGTGATCCTTGTATTTAGCTCACTATCATCCGAAGTTGTAACACATTATTTGTTTAATTTGAGTTGGTGATCGGTAGTTTCCATCACCCGGGGTTTTTGTGCCGAAGATCAACTCTTGATCAAGGGCTTTTCCCCCGTATAAACCTTGTGTCACTTGTTATTTATTTTTCATAGTGATCCTTATTGCTATAAACCAATTCAAGCATCATACCCCGTAACAGAGAGTTTGGTTACATTATCCTCGTCTGATTTTTTGACCAAAACAGTTTGGCGCCCACCGTGGGGCAATTGGTGCTTCATTTCTAAGAAATTCTCATCTTTGTGATCATTCCGGTTCATTGCATACTAGCAGATGGCTTCATCATCAAAGAATATCTCCAGTGCGATGTCTGCAGTCAATTCATCCCAGGGCATTCCACCTTTGCCTCCACCACCTTCTGGACCTCAGAAAAATGCCGAGAAGAAACCAACTCCCATTTTCTCAAAACCTCCAACTTCTTCTTCTTCTTATACTCCTACTACTAGTGACTTGTTTACTCTGATTTTGCAGATGAAGGAGCATATCCGGCAGCAGGACAAGACCAATGAAAGGATCCTTAGAGAAATTGGAGACATCAAGAAACAAAAGAGATCGGCAGAGGATCATTCCCCACTGATGCCCAGATCTTTGAATTTTGATACTCCGGTTATAACTTCTCAGCCTTCAGTGGTTCCAGACGTTCAATATGTGGGAGGGCCAAAAGGAGTGCATTACGGGTCATCAGCAATGACTCAGGCTTCAGGGTTACACTTTCAACCATCAGGATCCCATCCTCAGCATATAGGATCCTTTGCAAGCTCAGGAGGATACTCGGGAGCGCAGCAGATTCAAGGATACTGGTCGTTTCAAGGATCCTCCTCGTTTCAAGGATCCTCCCAGGTTCAAGGATCCTCCCAGGTTCAGGGATCCTCCCAGGTTCAGGGATCCTCCTATGTTCAAGGATCCTCCCAGGTTCAAGGATCCTCCCAGGTTCAGGGATCCTCCCAGGTTCAAGGATCCTCCCAGGTTCAGGGATCCTCCTATGTTCAAGGATCCTCCTATGTTCCAGGATCCTCCCAGATCCAAGGATACTCTCAGTTTCAAGGATCCTTCCAGATTCCGGGATCCTTAAGGAGTTTGCAATCAGGAAGTTCCGACATCCATCAGGGAGATTTCATTCCAATGCAAACCATTGCTTCTACTGGTCCATCGGTCATTCCAGAGCCCCAACAATATGGATTAACATCCACTCTTCCTAATTTGAATCCAATGGGAGGTAACACTTTTAATAATTCTTATACTACTAACCATGGCCTTATGCAGGATACAGGTGTTTTGGTCAAAAAAATCTGTTGAGGATATTGCAACCAAACTCTATGTTACGGGGAATGATGCTTAAAATGTGTAACAGCGATGAGGATCACTTCAATGTAAATTTCACAAACAACACAAGGATTTATACGGGGAAAAAGCCCTTGATCAAGAGTTGATCTCCGGCACAAAAAACCCCGGGTGATGAAAACTACCGATCACCAAGCTCAAATTAATGAATAAATGTTTACAACTTCGGATAGTAACGAGCTAGGTACAAGGATCACTAGAATGTAACGTGTAAAAGGTGTATGAAATTGCTAAGTGTTTGAACGAGAGCTGGTATGAACGTTTGTACGAGTGTGTGTGTAACTCAGAAATGACTAAGTGTTTTCTACTAGCTCGTTACCCCTTTTTAAAATAGAAATTTAACTACCAAACTAACTATCCGACTTTTGTGCCAAGCCCCCACGTTCTCCATAACGTCCATTTTTGGCCAAGCACGTGCAGAATAGTTTGGGAATATTCTCCAGGAATGTCGCCAAGACTTGGTCAAGCTGGTTATTCCTGCGAAGTAGTATAAAACATAAATAAACAATCGCCAGTACGAGGATCCTTAAAGTGATCCATGATCCTGATCCTGAAACTCTTCTGAGGATCACCACCTGTCACAGAAGTAAGGATCACTAATTAGGATAACGAATAAGGATCACTAATTGTTAGAAAATCCTCCCCTAACAATTGCCCCCAAAATATAAGGAGTGATATGTAAAATTAGCGAGTTATGTTTTCTTGATCTTATCCGCAACTAACTAACGGATATATAGCCGTTGATATCGAACTAGCCGTTGCGATCATGACGTCACAGAAGTGACAATCCTGCAGAATCATAATTATAAATAGAGATATAGATAGGATCAATATGCATTCAAATTCGAAAGAAACTCCCTTTAAATTCTCAGTCGAAGATCAATCAGGTATTTCTTTCTCCTCTTTCTCCCTTTCTTACTCTGTTTTTCTTTCTTTCCATCAAAGATGTTGCTCCAAAATTCCCCAGCCAAGGATCACCCAAAGAACAGTCCTCCGAAAAGCCAGGGGATCATTGAAGACTCCATTAAAGAACGCTGCTGCTTCAATGATGCTCAGATAGATAGGATCCGCCACTGCTTCCCGGCGAACACCGAATTTAGGCCTTTTGACCCCAATGCCCTGAGCGATCATATCTTCGATAAGTGGGTTGCTTTCCCCGTCACTCCTTTCACCATAGGCTATACATATCCTTTTCCAGCCTTTACCCAATCTTTCTTTTCACTAACCGGCATTTCTTATGTTCAAGCCATGCCGATGATTTGGAGGGTTTTATACACCCTTGAAAGGATCATCGATCAGGAGGGAATAGATCTAGGAATGGCAGAGCTGGGAGAGCTGTATGATCTTACCACCTTTGGTTCTCATCGTTATTTGTTTAAACGTAAACCCGGTGAGGAACACCCGATCTTCAAAGCCACCAAGAACGATGCTAATTGGAAACGGCGTTTCTTTTTTATCAAGAGAGATTCCATTGAGGATGGAAAGGATCTACCCAAGAAATGGGCTACCCATGGTAGGGTGGAGGATCCTGAGAAGGATCACCAGGAACTTTCCTTTGATGTAAGGATAACTTATATTTTTGCTTTCTTGTTATGCAGCTATCACCATCTCACACCTCAAACTGTCCCCTGCTGCTAAGGAGAGGCTCCTCGCTTTCAAGAAACTTGACCCTGAGACAAGAACTTTCAAGACAACAACCCAAGATTCACAGGAGGTATCCTCAGGCTCTGTCACAATGTCAAGTAAGTATCCTTGTTTAAAATTTAAATAAATAGTGAAATATGAATCAAGAAAAGATACTTATCGTGTTTTGGTTGTGTAGGTGCTGGAAAATCCACCAAGTCTGCTTCCAAGTTCAATGTTGCTGATCTCACCACTGTTAGATCCTCCAAGAGAAAAGCTCCTACCAGTCCGACAGCTTCGGTCCCCAAGGCACCCCTCAAAGGAAAGGCAATCAAGAAGAGAAAAGCCTCTGAAGCTGAGGATCTGCAGGGTCTGCCTCTGATCCGCCACCAATTCCTTGAGTACTTTAATGAGGTAAGGATCATTGTCTCTGCTTGTATATCCTGCTGACATATCCTGCTGATCTGAGGATCACTTGGTTCTGACCTTATCTTTTATCCCTTTTACAGAAATTCGCTGAGATTGAGGACTATGTGGGCCACGTTGAGGATCAGGATAGGAAGATTGCCGATCTCCAGCAGGTTGCGGTGTTAAAGGACCTCACAATTGCTGATCTTCAGAAGGAAGTCCGGGATACCAAACAGCAGATGGCCAAGGTGCTGGTTAATGTTGACTATGAGAAGAGTGAGATCACCGAAGACGCCAAAATCTCTGCTGCCATAGCAATGTACAGGACCAAGCTGCAAATGGCCTTGGAAGCTCAGGATCCTGCTTTTGACAAGAGCACCTGGGATGTTGAAGGCTGGAAGGCAAGGCTAGCTGAACTGGACGATGAAGAGGCTGAGGAGGCTGAAGAGATCCTGACGATCGAGGCTGGAGGCAAAGGTGAAGGTGGTGAAACAAGTGGAGCCAGAGGTGGTGATGCAGGGAAGGTTTAGGATGCATGGTTGGGCGATGAAGGACATTTCTAGACGCAGCCGGAGCCCAATTTTTTAAGTTTGATAGTTTGTTTTTTGTGGTTGTGGTGTTGAACAATTTGATGGTTTGTACTTAAACAATAGGTTTTAGGATTAAGGATCATGTATGATCCTTTGAACAATAGGCAGGATTGCATATGGTGGAGGGATCCTCTGTTTTGGGGATGAAGCCATTGTGATCCTGCCGTCTTTATATTCCTGCACTACCTTCGAACTCATTATCATGGACACCCTTTACCTACCCCAGCGGACGGGCCACGTTTTGCTGGTAGATGCTCGGGTAGGTAATTTTGACAACCTTTTAAGGGTTAGTCTTTTGTTAATAAATAAAAACTTAACCTTTTGTCGCTTATCTTGTGTTGTTATCCTTTATAATATCTTACTTTCTAACTGTTGTAACGTTCATTTTTTTTATACTTATCAAGCCTTGAAAAATTAGAAAAGATATCCAGAAAGTTTAGGGTATGATCAAGGATCACATATCCCATAACCGATAAATTCTAAAAAGTGATATGGTTTAAGAATCACAAGTTCAGTTGTCAAGTATAAGGGTTATTCAAATAAATAATGAATAGGATTATTAATAGTTAAGGATCATACCTGAGGATCCAAGTTAGGATCCTAACCATAATAAGGATAACTATAAGATAAACCTTGGAATAAAGTAAGGATCAAGGATCCCTAGTTGACTATCTTCAAGAACCTGAAATAGAGCATAACTTGGGACTAAGCCAACATAAGGAAAAAAGTTAGCAACTGGGGACAAGCCCAAGGATAACTGGGGACAAGCCCAAGGATCGTATGTAAACTGGAGTATGGCCCTAACTGGCGACTATCCAAACTTAGTGACATGAATATGCCAAGACCTTAGCTAACGTGAAAACGTTAGAAACCTTAGCTAACGTGAAAACGTTAGAACCTTATGAACGGATGTATGGTACGTCTACCATTATACGTAGGATCCTAAGCATAGCCAGTACAATGGAATTATCAGCCCCTAAAACGAGTACTGGTCCCAATGCCTTGAACTATACCAGGATCATCGTGCGCTACAGGCGGAACTGGGGTCAAGCCCAAATAACTGGGGTTAAACCCAAGGAACGGATTGCTTCAGCAGATTACCAATGTTATGCTAAGGATACCTGAACTTTCAAAACTTAAACTCACGTGAGAGACGGATAAAGGATACATGATCCTTATCCTTATATGAGAAAATAAAGAAATGAAACAGTTCAAGTTTAGGATATTACCTAAGCAAGGATCACCGATACTTTGAGGATCCTTTAAGGATATCCCTATCGTGAGGATCATCTGTACCACTAGGATCCTGCTCACATGAAATATTTCTTCAAATGGACAGCATTCCAAGCTCTTGGTAGCAAATCACCTTCCATGGTTAGCAATCTATATGCCCCCTTTCCTGCTTCAGCTTCAATTAAATAAGGGCCTTCCCATTTTGGAGCCAATTTTCCATCAGCAGGATTGGTGGTATTCTGAAATGCTTTCCTTAATACCATATCTCCAACTTGAAACCTCCTGATCCTGACATTTTTGTTGTAAGCACCAGCCATTCTTTGCTGATAACTGGCTATCCTTATCCTAGCCATATCCCTGATTTCTTCAATAGTATCCAGGTCTTGAGCCAAGTTCTCATCATTCTTCTCAGGATCACGGGTACTTGTTCTTGCAGTTGGAACCACCATTTCTGTTGGGATCACTGATTCTGCCCCAAACACCAAAGAGAATGGTGTTTGACCAGTAGCATTCTTGGGGGTTGTCCTAGCAGCCCAAAGCATATAGGGTAGTTCTTCTGCCCATTTCCCTTTCTTGGATCCAAGCTTCTTCTTCAAATTGTTGATGATGATCTTGTTGGATGATTCTGCTTGACCATTAGCTTGTGGGTGGACTGGTGTTGATGTTATCATCTTAATCCCCCAGCTGTCACAAAAGTTAGTGGTTCTGCCCCCAATAAATTGGGAACCATTATCACATATAATCTCAGAAGGAATTCCAAATCTAGTTATAATATTTCTTTTAATGAAGGATATAACTTCCTTTTCTCTGACTTGGGCAAAAGCTTCAGCCTCTATCCACTTGGAGAAGTAATCAGTCATAGCTAACATGAATACTTTTCCGCCAGGTGCCTTAGGGAGCTTACCAACTATATCCATCCCCCATCTCATAAATGGCCAAGAGGAGGATATAGGATGCAATAATTCAGCAGGTTGATGAAGGATATTGCTGTGTCTCTGACAAGGATCACATCTTCTAGCATACTCCACAGCATCTCTCTTCATGGTTGGCCAGTAGTATCCTGTCCTCAGGATCCTTGAGAATAATGCCCTGCCCCCAGTGTGGTTTCCACAATCTCCTTCATGGAAGTCTTTTAAAACTTCTTGAATTTCAGGATCCGCAATGCATCTCAAGTATGGTCCTGCAAGAGATCGTCTATACAACATATTATTTAAAATTCTGAATTGAGATACCTTAGATTTGAAAGCCCTAGGGTTTTCTCCTGTAGGAATCTCTCCATGTTGTAAGTATCTCATAATTGGTGAGATCCATGATCCTGATCCTGAATGGGATTGAGTATCCGCACTAGGGATAATTGCAGAATCATTTCCTATCTCCATAGCCTCGTGATCCTCGATAGCCGGGGTCAGGATATGGATAATAGGGATCTTGATATCCTCCGGGATCTTCAAGGATGATCCTAAGTTAGCCAAAGCATCAGCTTCAGTATTTTCTACCCTTGGTACCTGTGTCAAACTAAAGGAAACAAAAGAGAGTGCCAAACTTTTGACTATCTCTAAATATTTGGTTAGCTTTTCACCTTTAACAGCATAGGATCCATTAAAGTGGTTTGTAATTAACAATGAATCTACATGTACCTCAAGATACCTGATCCCCATATGCTTTGCAATTTGCAAACCAGCAATTAAGGCTTCATATTCAGCCTCATTGTTAGTGGTTTGGAACTCACAAGCTATAGAGTGGGGTATTATGTCCCCCTGTGGCGATTTTAGTAGTATTCCAAGCCCTGTGCCTTTGACATTTGAGGATCCATCAGTATAGAGTATCCAAGGATCCTTGGTCTCTTCTAGCTGCTGGACTTCTAATTCAGCTTCTTCTTGTAAATCACTTCTGAAATCAGCCACAAAGTCAGCTAATGCTTGGGATTTGATAGCTGTCCTAGGCTCATATCTTATATCATATGCACTTAGCTTCACTGCCCACTTAGCCATCCTTCCTGACATCTCTGGTTTCCTTCATGATCCTTAACAAGGACCGCACTTACTGCTTTTGAGGATACTGCAAGATACAAGGATAGCACATCGCCTTTTTCTGGCTTCATCAAGGCTGGGGCTGAGGATAGGTAATCCTTGAGGGCTCTTAAAGCATTTTCATGCTTCTCAGTCCACTCAAATTTCCTGTTCTTCCTTAGGATATCATAGAATTCTTTGCATTTCTCTGAGGATTTAGATATAAATCTGTTCAAAGCTGCTATCCTGCCTGTTAGCCTTTGAACATCCTTAGCATTGGCCGGAGATTTGATGTTCACTATTTCTTTGATTTGTTTCGGGCTAGCTTCAATGCCTCTCTTTGTCACCATATATCCTAAGAATTTACCTGCTTTAACACCAAAGTGACATTTTGAAGGATTAAGTTTCATGTTATATTTGTCAAGGATATCGAATGCTTCCTCCAAGTCTCTTAGGTGATCCTCAGCTTTTAAGGATTTTACCACCATATCATCTATGTACACCTCCATAGTTTGTCCAATCTGATCCTTGAACATCATATTCACCAGCCTTTGATATGTTGCACCTGCATTTCTTAATCCGAACGGCATAGCAATATAGCAGTATATACCAGTTGGAGTCATGAAGGCTGTATCCTCTTGGTCGGATGGTTCCATTTGGATTTGTTGGAATCCAGATGAAGCATCCATAAAAGTCAACAGTTCATGACCCGCAGTTGCATCCACCATGGAGTCAATGTGGGGTAATGGGAAAGGATCCTTGGGACATGCCTTATTTAAATCGGTAAAATCGATACATACCCTCCACTTTCCGTTTTTCTTTTGAACAACAACCACATTGGCCAACCATCTTGGATACTTGACCTCTCTAATCATACCTGCCCGGAGCAATTTCTCTACCTCTTCCTGGATAATGGCATTCCTTTCCGGTGCAAACTTTCTTCTCCTTTGATGGATTGGTTTGAAGGATCTGTCAATGCTGAGTTTGTGAGTGATTACATCTTTGGATATACCAGTCATGTCTTCGTGTTTCCATGCAAAGGTAGTCTTTCTCCTTTTGAGGAAGGATACGAGGTCTTCTTTCATTTCGCCAAGGATCCCTGATCCGATGTAGATTTTGGATTCAGGATCATCGGGATCCATGAGGATTTCTACCACATCCTGCTCTCTTGCCTCCAAGACATCCCTTGGAGGATGCTTTGATTGCTATTGCTCCCTTGACTTCGAGGCTGGTTTCATCGATGAAGTGTAGCAATTCTTAGCCTCCTGCTGATCACTATCAATCTTCACTACTCCCCAAGGACTAGGGAGCTTCACACATTGATGGTAGGTAGATGGGACTGCTTTCATATCGTGTATCCAAGGCCTGCCAAGGATAACATTACAACAAGATAAACAGTCAATAACACAAAAATTTTTATAAGAGTGTAGGCCTTCAATGTATATTGGGAGTTTAATGTCCCCCAGGGTATTCTTAGTTTCGCCACTAAATCCCACGAGCACGGAGGATCTTGGTATGATATCTGATTCAGGGATACCCATCTTCTTTAGAACATCAAGCTGGATAATGTTCACTGAACTCCCTCCGTCTATAAGGATCCTGCGAACAAAATGGTTAGAAATGAAAAGAGTAATAACTAAACCATCGTGATGAGGATCCTGGATATCAACACGATCATCCTCATCAAAGGTTATAACTTTTCCTTCGGAGACACTTGATGTTCGAACAGGTCTTTCTCCATTATGCATTTTAGTTTCCTTTGCATGCCTTTTAGCTGCTGAGAAAGATGTGCCACAAATGTCTGATCCTCCAGAAATAAAGTTTATCACTTGTGCATCTGCTGGAGGGGCTGGAGCCTTCTCAGGGATCCTTTCAGGATCCTGAGTCCTTGACTTTTTTCTTCCCAACAATTCTTTTAGATGCCCCTTGCTCAGCAAGTATCCAAATTCCTTTCTTAGTGCAATGCATTCTTCTGTGAGATGCCCAAAATCTTTATGGTATGCACACCACTTTGATTTATCCTTAGTCGCAGCTGGCCTATCATTTTTTCTCGGCCATCTAGCTTTATCACCTAGGTTCTGCATAGCAAGGATTAGTTCATTGTTATCAACACAAAAACAATATTCAGAAATTGGAGGATAATCCTCATCATCCTCTTCTTGATCAACAGAATGCACGTTCTGGTTATCAGATCTATTGTAGGATCTGAACTTGTTGTTCCTGAATGAGGATCCTTGCTTATCCTGCTTTGAGGATCCTGCTAATCTCTCCTGGATCCTCTTGTCGTCCTCTAGCCGAATGAACCTAAGTGCTCGTGTTCTTACCTCATCTAAGTTCCTGCATGGTGTCATAACAAGATCATCATAGAACGACGAATCCCTAAGCAATCCCATTTTAAAGGCCTCAACAGCCGTAGCTATATCTAAGTTGGGAATGACTAAGGATTCTTTACTGAATTTGGTAATGTAATCCCTTAATGATTCATTATGACCCTGGGTTATCCTATATAAATCACTAGTTAATCGTTCAAATTTTCTACTACAAGAAAACTGATTATTAAACAAGTTAACTAGGTTAGCAAATGAGGTAATAGAATAGGGAGGAAGACTTAGCAGCCATTTGAGAGCTGATACAGTAAGAGTGGATCCGAATCCCTTGCACAGGCATGCTTCCTTTAACCTTTCTGGGATTGGATTGATCTCCATCCTCTCCCTGTATTATGCTATGTGTTCCTCAGGATCTGTCGAACCATCATACAGCTTCATTGTTGGCACATGGAACCTCTTGGGTATCTCAGCATCACAGATTGGTGGTGCAAAACGAGATATCTTGTGGCTCCCATCTGCAATCTATGGGATAGGTTTGACCACTCCTGGAACACTTGATATCATATCCTTTAACTTTTGTAATTCTCTTGCCATGGCATGATTGATACCTGGATCCTGCATAAGACCATGGTTAGTAGTATAAGAATTATTAAAAGTGTTACCTCCCATTGGATTCAAGTTAGGAAGAATGGATGTTAATCCATATTGTTGGGGCTCTGGAATGATCGAGGGACCAGTAGAAGCATTGGTCTGCATTGGAATAAAATCTCCCTGATGGACATCTGAACTTCCTGTTTGCAAACTCCTCAAGGATCCTGGCATCTGGAAGGATCCCTGAAACTGGGACGATCCTGGAACGAAGGAGGATCCTTGGACCTGGGATGATCCTGGAACAAAGGAGGATCCTTGAACCTGGGATGATCCTGGAACAAAGGAGGATCCTTGAACCTGGGATGATCCTGGAACAAAGGAGGATCCTTGGACCTGGGATGATCCTGGAACAAAGGAGGATCCTTGAACCTGGGATGATCCTGGAACAAAGGAGGATCCTTGAACCTGGGATGATCCTGGAACAAAGGAGGATCCTTGAACCTGGGATGATCCTGGAACAAAGGAGGATCCTTGAATCTGCTGCATTCCTGAATATCCTCCTGAATTCGTGAGGGATCCCATATACTGAGGATAGGATCCCGCTGGCTGGAAATATGAGTCTGCTGCCTGGGTGATTGTTGTTGTTCCATAGTGCACTCCTTTCGGTCCACCCACATATTGAACGTCTGGAACCATTGATGGCTGAGAAGTAATCACCGGAGTATCAAAATTCAAGGATTTCGGCACCAGTGGGGAATGATCCTCTGTCGTTGTCTTTTGTTTCTTGAGATCTCCGATTTCTTTGAGAATCCTCTCATTGGTCTTATCCTGTTGCCGTATCTGATCCTTCATCTGCAAAATCAAAGTAAACATGTCACTAGTAGTGGGAGTGTAAGAAGCAGAAGAAGTTGGAGGTTTTGAGAAAATGGGAGTTGGTTTCTTCGCAGCATTCTCAGCATTCTTCTGGGATCCAGAAGGTGGTGGAGGCAAAGGGGGAACGCCTTGAGAAGAAGTGAATGAGGGCATCAAATTTGAAGCATTCTTCGCCGAGGAAGCCATTTGCTTGGTTGTAGTGGACCGAAATGAGCACAGAAATGCGTATTTTTCTAAGGATGAAGCACCAATTGCCCCACGGTGGGCGCCAAACTGTTTTGGTCAAAAAATCTGTTGAGGATATTGCAACCAAACTCTATGTTACGGGGAATGATGCTTAAAATGTGTAACAGCGATGAGGATCACTTCAATGTAAATTGCACAAACAACACAAGGATTTATACGAGGAAAAAGCCCTTGATCAAGAGTTGATCTCCGGCACAAAAAACCCCGGGTGATGGAAACTACCGATCACCAAGCTCAAATTAATGAATAAATGTTTACAACTTCGGATAGTAACGAGCTAGGTACAAGGATCACTAGAATGTAACGTGTAAAAGGTGTATGAAATTGCTAAGTGTTTGAACGAGAGCTGGTATGAACGTTTGTACGAGTGTGTGTGTAACTCAGAAATGACTAAGTGTTTTCTACTAGCTCGTTACCCCTTTTTAAAATAGAAATTTAACTACCAAACTAACTATCCGACTTTTGTGCCAAGCCCCCACGTTCTCCATAACGTCCATTTTTGGCCAAGCACGTGCAGAATAGTTTGGGAATATTCTCCAGGAATGTCGCCAAGACTTGGTCAAGCTGGTTATTCCTGCGAAGTAGTACAAAACATAAATAAACAATCGTCAGTACGAGGATCCTTAAAGTGATCCATGATCCTGATCCTGAAACTCTTCTGAGGATCACCACCTGTCACAGAAGTAAGGATCACTAATTAGGATAACGAATAAGGATCACTAATTGTTAGAAAATCCACCCCTAACAACAGGTATCAATCATGCCATGGCCAGAGAATTGCAAAAGTTAAAGGACATGATATCAAGTGTCCCAGGAGTGGTCAAGCCTATCCCAGAGATTGCAGATGGAAGCCATAAGGTATCTCGTTTTGCACCACCAATCTGTGATGCTGAGATACCCAAGAGGTTCCATGTACCTACCATGAAGTTGTATGATGGTTCAACGGATCCTGAGGAACACATAGCTCAGTATAGGGAAAGGATGGAGATCAATCCCATCCCAGAAAGGTTAAAGGAAGCATGTCTGTGCAAGGGATTCGGATCCACTCTTACTGGATCGGCTCTTAAATGGCTGCTAAGTCTTCCCCGTTATTCTATTACCTCATTTGCTAATCTAGTTAACTTATTTAATAACCAGTTTTCTTGTAGTAGAAAATTTGAACGTTTAACTAGTGATTTGTATAGGATAACCCAGGGTCATAATGAATCATTAAGGGATTATATCACTAAATTTAGTAAAGAATCCTTAGATATTCCTAACCTGGATATAGCTACGGCTGTTGAAGCCTTTAAAATGGGATTGCTTAGGGATTCGTTATTCTATGATGATCTTGTTATGACACCATGCAGGAATTTAGATGAGGTAAGAACCCGGGCCCTTAGGTTCATCCGGCTAGAGGATGACAAAAGGATCCAAGAGAGGTTAGCAAGGTCCTCAAAGCAAGAGAAGCAAGGATCCTCATTCAAGAACAACAAGTTCAGATCCTATAATAAATCTGATAACCAGAATGTGCATGCTGTTGAACAAGAAGAGGATGATGAGGATTATCCTCCAATCTCTGAATATTGTTTTTCTGTTGATAACAATGAACTAATCCTTGCGATGCAGAATTTAGGTGATAAAGCTAGATGGCCCAGAAAAAATGATAGACCAGCTGCAACTAAAGATAAGTCAAAGTGGTGTGCATACCATGAAGATTTTGGGCATCTCACAGAAGAATGCATCGCATTGAGAAAAGAAATTGGATACTTGTTGAGCAAGGGGCATTTGAAAGAATTATTGGGGAGAAAGAAGTCAAGGACTCAGGATCCTGAAAGGATCCCAGAGAAAGCTCCAGCCCCTCCAGCAGATGCACAAATTATAAACTTTATTTCTGGAGGATCAGACATTTGTGGAACATCCTTCTCTGCAGCCAAAAGACATGCAAAAGAAACCAAGATGGATAATGGGGATAGACCCATTCGAACATCTAGTGTCTCCGAATGAAAAGTTATAACTTTCGATGAGGATGATCGTGTTGACATCCAGGATCCTCATCATGATGGTTTGGTTATCACTCTTTTTATTTCTAACCATTTTGTTCGCAGGATCCTTATAGATGGAGGAAGCTCTGTGAACATTATCCAGCTTGAGGTTCTCAAGAAGATGAACATCCCTGAATCCGACATCATACCAAGATCCTCTGTGCTCGTGGGATTCAGTGGCGAGACTAAGAATACTCTGGGGGACATTAAACTCCCAATCTATATCAAAGGCCTACATTCTTACCAAAAGTTTTGTGTTATTGACTGTTTATCTTGTTGTAATGTGATCCTTGGCAGGCCTTGGATACACGATATGAAGGCAGTCCCATCCACTTATCATCAATGTGTGAAGCTTCCTAGTCCTTGGGGAATAGTGAAAATTGATAGTGATCAGCAAGAGGCTAAGAACTGCTACACCTCATCAATGAAACCAGCATCAAAGTCTAGGGAGCAATAGCAATCAAAGTGTCCTCCAAGGGATGTCTTGGAGGCAAGAGAACAGGATATAGTAGAAATCCTTATGGATCCTGATGATCCTGAATCTATAGTTTATATAGGATCAGGGATCCTTGGCAAAATGAAGGAAGACCTCGTATCCTTCCTCAAAAGGAGAAAGACTACCTTTGCATGGAAACACGAAGACATGACAGGTATATCTAAAGATGTAATCACTCACAAACTTGGCATTGATAGGTCCTTCAAACCAATCCATCAAAGGAGAAGGAAATTTGCACCAGAAAGAAATGCCATTATCCAGGAGGAGGTAGATAAACTACTCCGAGCAGGTATGATTAGAGAGGTCAAGTATCCAAGATGGTTGGCCAATGTGGTTGTTGTTCAAAAGAAAAACGGAAAGTGGAGGGTATGTGTCGATTTCACCGATTTAAATAAGGCATGTCCCAAGGATCCTTTCCCATTACCCCACATTGACTCCATGGTGGATGCAACTGCGGGTCATGAACTGTTAACTTTTATGGATGCTTCATCTGGATTTCAACAAATTCAAATGGAACCATCCGATCAAGAGGATACAGCCTTCATGACTCCAACTGGTATATACTGCTATATTGCTATGCCATTCGGACTAAGAAATGCAGGTGCAACTTATCAAAGGCTAGTGAATATGATGTTCAAGGATCAGATTGGACAAACTATGGAGGTTTACATAGACGATATGGTGGTAAAATCAATAAAGGCTGAGGATCACCTAAGAGACTTGGAGGAAGCATTCAATATCCTTGATAAATATAATATGAAGCTTAATCCTTCAAAATGTCACTTTGGTGTTAAAGCAGGTAAATTCTTAGGATATATGGTGACAAAGAGAGGCATTGAAGCCAGTCCAAAACAAATCAAAGCAATAGTGAACATCAAGTCCCCTACCAATGCTAAGGATGTTCAGAGATTAACAGGTAGGATTGCAGCTTTAAACAGATTCATATCCAAATCCTTAGAAAAGTGCAAGGAATTCTATGATATCCTAAGGAAGAACAAGAAGTTCGAGTGGACTGAGAAGCATGAAAGTGCCTTAAGAGCTCTTAAGGATTACCTATCCTCGGCCCCGGCTTTAATGAAACCAGAAAAAGGAGATGTGTTATCCTTATATCTTGCGGTATCCTCAAAAGCAGTAAGTGCCGTCCTTGTTAAGGATCACGAAGGTACACAACATCCTGTCTATTATGTAAGTAAGAGCTTACTTGATGCTGAATCCAGGTATTCACACTTAGAAAAACTTATCCTTGCATTAATTATGGCATCTACCAAATTAAGACATTATTTTGAAACTCATGTTATTATCGTTAAAACTAATTTTCCAATCAAGAATGTCCTCAGGAAACCTGAAATGTCAGGAAGGATGGCTAAATGGGCAGTGAAGCTTAGTGCATATGATATAAGATATGAGCCCAGGACAGCCATTAAATCCCAAGCATTAGCTGACTTTGTGGAAGATTTCAGTACTGATTTACAAAAGGAAGCTGAATTAGAAGTCCAGCAGCTAGAAGAGACCAAGGATCCTTGGATACTCTACACTGATGGATCCTCAAACGTCAAAGGAACAGGGCTTGGAATACTACTAAAATCGCCACAGGGGGACATAATACCCCACTCTATAGCTTGTGAGTTCCAAACCACTAACAATGAGGCTGAATACGAAGCCTTGATAGCTGGCTTGCAAATTGCTAAGCATATGAGGATCAGGTATCTTGAGGTACATGTAGATTCTTTGTTAATCACTAATCACTTTAATGGATCCTATGCTGTTAAAGGTGAAAAGCTAATCAAATATCTGGAGTTAGTCAAAGAATTGGCACTCTCTTTTGTATCCTTTAGTTTGACACAGGTACCAAGGGAAGAGAATGCAGAGGCAGATGCACTAGCCAATTTAGGATCATCCTTGAAGATCCAGGAGGATATCAAGATCCCTATTATCCATATCCTGACCCCGGCTATCGAGGATCATGTGGCTATGGAGATAGGAGAGGATTCTGCAATCACCCCTAGCGATAATAATCAATCCCATTCAGGATCATGGATCCTCCCAATCATGAGATATTTACAACATGGAGAGATTCCTACAGGAGAAAACCCTAGGGCTTTCAAAATTAAGGTATCTCAATTCACAATTTTAAATAATATGTTAGCTTGGAATGGTTAACATAAGTCAAACCAGTCTAGTGGACCCAACCAATCCGGCTAACTTGATCCATGGGCGCAGCTTAAGTAGGGTGGGAGGGGGCGGCCGACCCCCCCGAACTTTTCACTTAGTAGTGGAGAGTATCTAGTTTTTGTATAGAAATTTTTTGGTATAAACGTTTTCGACCCCGCGATTTTATATAAATTTTTAGGTCCGATGACTTCTGTCCTCCCGGTTGGAAATCTCAAGCTTCGCCACTGATAGAGGGCAAAAAAATTAAATAAAAAAATCATAGGGTGGTAGGCAAGGTGAAGAGTTCGTTTTATCGTAATAAAAAAACCCAACCAATCACACTCTTCCAATCAACACCCTCCACATCCAATGTCTCCCCCTCACACACACACACACGCCGGAAAACGACTTATGCCGGAAAAAAAAACCCATGGTTTTGGAGCCAAAACCAAAAAATTAGGTTGTCTTAGCTAATGCCACATCATTTTCCAAGCCCTCATGTAATGCCACATAAGCCCTCCTGCCCTCACAAAGTTGCGCCCTTGAGTATAGGTCAAAACGCATTTTGTTTCATTATATAATTTTTTAAATTTTCAATTTCATTGTTCCACGTATTAGTAGAAAATTCCTTTAATTTGGAGATCACATTAACATTTTTTTATCACATTTACAACTGCATTTTATGCCATTTTAGATCACATTTGCAGCTGCGTTTTGTGTCCATTTTGATCACATTTACAGCGGCGTTTTAGGAGATTTTTTAATCATATTTGTAGCTGTGTTTTTCATTTTTTGCTCACATTTACAGCTGCGGTTTCTACCCCTTTTCTACACATTTATAGCTGTGATTCTTAGGTGTGAGATGATCCATTACAGTGGCAGAGTACTGTGATTCATATCACAGTTAATCTTGTACCCTTCTTATCGGTTCATTACAACTTATGGTGTAGATTACCACTTCCCATGTTAGTTCATACAGAGGCTTCAAAGTAATGTATCATAGATGAATTCTTATCACTTATAAATTATAATTGATACAAAACAATTTAAGAAGACTAAAACCAAAAATACTTCATGTACAATAGAGACAAACATGAGAATAACTTACCTCTATTGGTGAAGTCCTCAATTTTTTGACTACTCAGAAGCAACCGACTGACCACCACCTAAGCCAACAAATGATACAACGTGAAAAAACCAACTAATACATAAAGTAGAGACTTTCTCCCACACTTAATACAGAAACTTTTAATAGAATATGAATGTGTTTTTTGGTCCTAAAAGTTGAGCGAAAACCCTAACCTTGTTTTTTTAGATGCTTATATACGCGGGTCAAAACAACTTTATTTGAAAAGCAGCAGCATTTCCCACTTCCTCTGTTTCAATATATTAATTTCCGTCATTTTAATAGAAAACAATTAGATGCAATGATCAGCTGACATTCATTATATTTGAGTTGCTTAATGAGATTTACACTGACCTGCTCATAATTCTTTTTGTAGTGGTGCATTCTCTAACGAATAATCAATCATCATATCAATAAAACCGATCGCCTTGGCAGCACGACTTCTTAGTGGTCCTGGTATATTTTTACTAAAGAGTTAATACATCATAACCGAATGTGTAACATTTAAGTTTTCTGATTATAAACACACACACACATGTAATATACATTTTTAAGGGTTTTGGGCACAAAAAAAAAACACCGACCAAATCGATAGGCTCTTAGTGGTGCAATGAATTCTGGAAACTCGATATCTTCAAGGGCCTTGAATACGTCTTCAGCGTTAATTGTTTGCCTCTTCGATTCCTTGCATATGTCATTTGCCCTAAAAAAATAACAACAAAACTGGGTTAATAGATCACACCAACATCAAACTGTACATTAATATATCATTTGCCCTATAAATTTTACAACAAAACTGGATTAAAAGATCACACTAACATCAAACTATACATTAATACGTCATTCGACCTATAAAGATTACCACGAAACAGGATTAAAAGGTCATACCAGCATCAAACTTCAAATATCGCCGTTGATTCTATCGAATGTAGTACTATACCTTTATTCTATCGGATCTTCACTTCAAATATCGCCGTTGATGATATTTTTAACCCTAAATCAGAAAGAAAACCAAGATAAAATAAAAAAACCCTAATTTGAACAACCAAAAAACTTAAAATCGGAAATGGACGGTGAGTAAATACAATCGGAAACATGTATTCAAGCTTAAAATCGGAAAAAAAAAAAACTTAAAATCGGGAAAAACTTAAACCCTAATTTCAACAAAAAAAAAGATTACCTTGTTGACGAATCCAAGCTATTCTATCGGATCTTCACTCACCGTTAATGTAACAACCCTCGGTAAAACCGACACCCTCATAATATGGCTAACACTCTAGTATAATTTAGAATGTTCCAATATGTCTTATATTACACCCCGTATGTGAAAACCGAGCCCGAAATATGTGATAGTATATAAAATAAATTAAAAACCCTAAAAAATAAGTCGAGGCGGGCCGCGTAGACCCACCCCAACATATTACGCGGGCGGTATAAGGGTATAAACCGGACTTCGTTGACTTCTTAAGTTGATACGGGCCGCGTAAGCTTAAGCTTACACTTACGCGGGCCGCTAGAAATCATGAAACGCGGAGACATCTGGTGCTGACACGTGTCGACATCGTGGCGAGTCTAGTAGCTGACCCATCCAAGCTATAGTGTTGACCAAGGTTGACGTGGGCCGCGTAACCTTGGCCTGTGCTTTACGCAGGCCGCGTGAGAGTTGTGTTTTGCAACTATAAATAGAAACCATCAGTTTTCGTTTTTCGTCGCTCACAAATCATTCTCAATCTCGAAATTCTGTAGAAGAAACATTATAGTTGGGTATTATACCCCTAAATAGTGAGGTTATGCTCCGTTGTAAGTATTATAACCCTGGTTTCGTAACAGTTACGCTGCCCGATTGATTTAGGGTTCCGTAATAACTGTCGTGGTTCTGCCCGACGTAGTTATTGGAATGCCGTCTCGGGGAGGGTATTATTAATATTTTCAAAGGGTTATGATACTAACCAATGTACATTTGTATAAATTATAGATTATATCCAGGAAACCCTTACGAGAAGCCTAAGATAGCAATGTGAGTAATCCTTCTTTTTGTTAACCTTTTTGTAATATTTTACAAAACCTTAATTGGTTTACAATGTGATTAAGCGGTGATTGAGTCTTTGTAGTTCTTCAATTACTGCCGGTATTATGGGGTTTTGTATACAAAATTTACTACGAGTAGTAGTAAGTCTGAATGACAGTGCATTACCATTGGACGACGAGTTAGCCAATGGGTAATTTGACCATAGCCATAGATCCGGTCGAGTTGCAAATACTGAATGAGTAATTGTGTAGAAATAAACAATGTGATCACTCTCAATACTGTCTTAATTGATAAAATGTTTCTTGATTAAACTGGGATTCACTCACCAGTATTTCCGACTGACAAATGTTTTTAAAACGCGTTACAGGTAACACAATGTGAACAGCCAATTAGTGAAAAGCCAGCTGGAGAGCACTGAAGGCTTGGGAAAAATGTGGCTATAAAAGTTACCTAATAAACGATGTTTTAAAATTCAATAAAATAGGGTTTGCCTCTATAAATGTATTGTAATAAGAAACTTGGGTTTTGCCCATGTTATTATTAATATCAAATATGGTGGTTTTACTCTGATAAACATTTCCTAACTACGGTCCCGATGTAAATTCCGCTGCAAGATTTAACAACCTGATACCACCAAACTCTGAGCTCGCGTCCGCCCGTTCCCGGGGATTAGGGATCGGGGGTTGCGACAGAAGGTGGTATCAGAGCCTAGCCACTGGTCTGAGCCAAAGAAGTGTTCTGCTGACAATTAAAATTCTAAATATTGTGTTAGGAAATAAATTACGGAAATACATGCATAACTGTAATTAATTGTTATGTGTTATTTGACTATTTGTTAGTTTTCAGTATGAGTGATCAAGGACCATCAGATATAAATCATCAGTTATCTGATTCACCTAGAAGTGAAGGTACATCATCACAGCCTGCCCTTTCGGGGTATTCTGCTGATCAGGAGGAGGGAATATTTGCCTTTAGAGCTCAATCTGAAGAACCATTTCCTAATAAGAAACGAGGATGGTTCAGTAAAGAAGCTTTTGCTCGTAGGAAGAGAATGCGAAAATTGCAACAGCAAAGGGCTTTAGCAGCTATTAAGCGAGAGACAGATGCTCATACTCAAGATATGCTAAATAGAAGCCTAGCTAATTTCCATATCCTAGCCACAACTGCTGCTGACCCAAGTCTGGAACAACTAGTAGCCCCACAACCACAAAACCCAGAACAACCCATGGAGATAGAAAACCCGGAAAACCAAGTGGAGATACACGACTTTAACCCATAAGAAATCCCTAGGATGCCTGCACCAAACCCCCTAGACCCGAATTACGACCCCTGGTGGGACGACAATAGGGACTTTGTGCAACATTACCCTATCCAGGAATATCCACCCATACAAAACATAGAAGTTTACCCAGGTATGGACCCTTTAGATCCCTATTATCAAGATGATTATATTAGGGAAATATTAGAGGATCCTTACCAATTTCATGAACTGTCACCCCCATATCAGGAACCAGCACCACAGATTCCAAACCCAGTCCGAGAACCTGCACCCCCAATGAGTGCAGAAAACGTTCAAGAACTTAGGACTTTCGGGGAGGAAATTTTAGAGAGCAGTGAGAGAATGCGTCAGGTGGGAGAGCGTCTCGTATGGAAATACGATGAACGCAATATGGATATTTGGATAAATCCATATCCGTGAATGTGAGAATGGAGGAAACGGTAGTAGTAATAATAATAATAATAAAATAAAATATGTGTGTACGGATGCATATTACTATTAGTGTGATTTTATTTCTGTTGGTATTGTAATTTTATTTCAGTACTAATTTGTAATAGATGCATAATAGTATATGAATAGAGTAAAAGTAGCAATGATCTACGTTTTTGGCTAGATTGTGTGTCATATGATTAACTATGTTAAGATATTATTTGTGATATTAATATGGGGTAAATGTTTAAAATTCAGATGGCTGATGACGAAAATCAAGGAAATCTGAATAATGATAACCAGAGTAACATTAACGTGGTTAATGATAATCCAAGCATCAATAACAATGGAAATCAAGTGGATAATAGTGTTATTCAACACATAGTGGCAGAATGAATTATAGATGCAATGCCATTTATTCTTCAAACTGTTAAGGATGCTGATAATAAAAGTAAACATAGTAGTAAGCGACCAATTGAACCAGAAAACAGCGTGAACAATGGGCCAGTACTTCAAATGCCTCTTCCCAAAAGAAGAAGAACCATGCCTTATGGTTGTTCTTATAAAGAATTCTGGTCTTGTAAACCAATGGAATTCTCGGGCAACGAAGGAGCCATTGCAACCTTACGCTGGATAGAAAAGACTGAGGCAGTCTTAAGGATAAGTAAGTGTGCTGAAGAAGATAAGATATTGTTTGCTTCTAATCTGTTTAAGAATGCAGCACTAGAATGGTGGAACACTATCCTCCAGACAAGAGGAAGTGATAGGACTTACAATATGGAATGGGAATAATTTAAGAACAAGGTAGAAAGGAAATTCTGCCCACCCAATGAAAAAGAACAGATAGCAAACAAATTTCTAAACCTTAGGATGACTGGTGTGGATAGTAAGGGATACACTAAAGTATTCTTTGAATATGCTAGAATAGTACCAACTCTTGCTTCACCAGAACCAGTGTTAATTTCCCGTTATATTTGGGGATTAATCGGAGAGATAAGACATGTAGTCAAGGCAGCTAGACCTCAAACCATAGAAGAAGCTGTAGAACTAGCCAATACCTTGACTGATGAATTAGTCCGAACCCGAGAAGAGGATCAAAGGAGAAACCTAACCCAGAAATTGACTCAAGAATTTTGTTCTGGAAATTCTAACAGTGGGAGAAATGTAGGATCTACCTCTGCACCCTACTGTAGGAATTGCAAAAGAAAACATTCAGGAAGATGCTCCATATACTGTAACTTTTGCAAAATATCGGGACACAAGGAAGAAAACTAACAACAGGGTATGTTACAATTGCGGAGAATAAGGTCATATCAAATTGAATTGCCCAAAATTAACTCCAGCTCCAGACAACAAGAATACAAAAAATGCTAGAGCATTTGTTCTAACTACAGATGAAGCCAATATGATTCCAGATGTCATAGCTGGTACGTTTTTAGTTAATGATGTCTTTGCTAAAGTATTATTTGACTCTGGTGCAAACCAAAGTTTTATTAATACATCGTTTTGCAAATTTCTAAATCAGTCATTAACTAAACTACCACTAGAATGCTTAGTAGAGACAGCTAATGGAGAAACTGTTAGGATTTCTAAAATCTTGCAGGGAGCAAGAATAGAAATTTTAAATCAGAAATTTATTGCAAACCTTTATCCCATGAATCTGGCAGGATTTGATGTTGTTTTAGGAATGGATTGGTTAATAGCCAATAAAGCCAGTATTTGATGTGATCAAAAGTTAATCCAAGTAAATTCACCAAAAGGTAAAACGATCACAATTAAAGGAGATAAGCCCTCTAGATTCACAAAATTCATATCTGTGATGAAAACTGCAAGTTGTATAAGAAAAGGTTCTATAGTGTATTTGATTTCCATAATCACTAACACTAAAGGAAAGGATTTAACAGATATTCCAGTAGTATCTCAGTTTTCAGATGTATTTCCAGAAGAATTGCCAGGACAACCTTCAGATAGGGAAGTTGAATTTAGAATCCATTTAATACCAGGAACATCACCGATTGCCAAAGCACCTTATCGTTTGGCACCCGCCGAAATGCAAGAATTAAAGAAACAATTAGATGAATTATTGGAGAAAGGATTCATACAGCCAAGTTCATCGCCATGGGGAGCACCGATACTGTTCGTTAAAAAGAAGGACGGATCAATGCGTATGTGCATTGACTACCGTGAATTAAACAAGGTCACGATTAAGAATCGGTATCCATTACCAAGAATCGATGATCTGTTTGATCAACTGCAAGGAGCTCGATTTTTCTCTAAGATCGATTTAAGATCAGGATATCATCAATTAAAGGTACAGGAAGAGGATATTCCTAAAACCGCATTTAGAACAAGGTATGGACATTATGAATTTACTGTCATGCCATTTGGTTTAACCAATGCCCCAGCT
This sequence comes from Helianthus tuberosus, assembly GCA_030545235.1. Classification (NCBI taxonomy): domain Eukaryota; kingdom Viridiplantae; phylum Streptophyta; class Magnoliopsida; order Asterales; family Asteraceae; genus Helianthus; species Helianthus tuberosus. The sequence goes on along the minus strand of CM060431.1, from coordinate 132,570,774 downwards.
GTATTTATGGACATGATGAACCGAATATGTAAGCCATATTTGGATAAATTCATAATTGTATTTATAGATGATATTCTAATTTACTCTAAGAGTAAAGAGGATCATGCAAGACATTTGTATGCACTTTTAAGTTTATTAAGAAAGGAAAAGCTTTATGCTAAATTCTCTAAGTGCGAATTCTGGTTAGAACAGGTACAATTTCTTGGACACCTAGTCAATCATGAAGGAATTCATGTAGATCCAACAAAGATCGAGGCAATTACCAAATGGAAAACCCCTGAGTCACCAACCGAGGTTAGAAGTTTCTTAGGATTGGCCGGTTATTATAGAAGATTTATTCGAGATTTCTCTAGAATAGCCATTCCTTTAACTAAGCTAACCTGTAAATCTGTTAAGTTTGAATGGGGAATAAAACAAGAAGAAGCCTTTAGAATCCTTAAGCAAAGATTAACCCATACACCTATACTAGCATTACCGGAAGGAACTGAAGACTTTGTAGTCTATTGTGATGCTTCTAAATTAGGTTATGGATGTGTACTGATGCAACGTCAAAAGGTTATAGCTTATGCATCTAGACAACTTAAGAATCATGAAACGAATTATTCAACACATGATTTAGAATTAGGAGCTATAATTTTTGCTCTTAAGATTTGGAGACATTATCTTTATGGTAGTATGTTTACCATATTTACCGATCATAAGAGTTTAAGGTATGCTTTCAAACAAAAAGAGTTGAATATGAGGCAAAGACGTTGGATGGAATTTCTTAGTGATTACGATTGTGATATCCAATATCATGAATAAAAAGCAAATGTGGTGGCAGATGCTTTAAGTCGAAAGTATCACGAAAATCCAAAGAGGGTACGTTCTCTTAAATTAAATCTGCAAGTAGATTTAAATGATCAGATAAGAGAAGCACAAGAATCAGTAATCAAGGAAGATACTGAAAAGCTAAAAGGTATGCTAAAAGAATTAAAACAAGGAACAGATGAAATTTGGAGATTCCATAAAAAGAGAATGTGGATACCTAAATTAGGAAACCTACGTCATCGCAAATTAGAAGAAGCCCATAAATCTAAGTATACGATGCATCCAGGAAGTGATAAAATGTACCAGGATTTAAGGAAAAATTTCTGGTGGATAGGAATGAAAAAGGACATAGCAGCCTATGTTTCTAAATGTTTAACTTGTTCACAAGTTAAAGCTGAACACCAGAAACCCTCAAGTTTGTTACAGCAATTAGAAATGCCAATTTGGAAATGGGAATTTATAACAATGGATTTTGTTACTAAACTACCCAAAACCAAGAAAGGAAATGATACAATCTGGGTGATTGTAGATAGACTAACGAAGTCAGCTCATTTTCTACCAATGAAGGAAACAATTAGTATGGAACAATTAGCTAAATTATATGTAAATGAAATTGTTTCTTTACATGGCATTCCATTATCAATTGTTTCTGATAGGGACAGTCGATTTACCTCTCATTTTTGGTCAAGTTTCCAAAAAGCAATGGGAACCAAGTTAAAATTGAGTACGGCTTATCACCCACAAACAGACAGGCAAAGCAAAAGAACAATTCAGACAATGGAGGATATGCTTAGAGCTTGTGTAATCGATTTCGGAGGTAATTGGGACGATCACTTACCTTTAATAGAATTTTCTTATAATAATAATTATCACACAAGTATCAATGCTGAACCATTCGAAGCACTTTATGGACGTAAGTGCCGAACCCCAGTCTGTTGGGCAGAAATTGGGGAACAGCAACTATCCGGACCTGAGATTGTACAAGAAACAACCGACAAGATTATTCAAGTCAAGGAACGACTGAAAGCAGCACGTGATCGACAAAAGAGTTATGCTAATAACCGACGCAAGCCATTGGAATTTCAGGTAGGAGATAAAGTATTATTAAAAGTCTCTCCTTGGAAAGGAGTGGTAAGATTCATCAAACGGGGAAAGCTAAGTCCCAAGTATATTGGACCTTTTAAAATTATTAGAAGAATAGGACCTGTAGCCTATCAGCTACAACTGCCAGAGGAAATGGCAGGAATACATAATGTGTTTCATGTATCAAACCTCAAAAAGTGTTTAGCTGATGAGTCATTATTAGTTCCTCTTAAGGATATAGAGGTAAATGAACAACTCAAGTTTGTAGAAAGGCCTCTACAAATTGAAGACAAGAAAGTCAAAAATCTCAAGCATAAGAGACTAGTTCTAGTCATAGTGAAGTGGGACTCCAAAAGAGGACCTGAGTACACATGGGAGCTTGAATCTGAAATGAAAAGAAAATATCCATACTTATTCCAGTAGATCTCGAGGACGAGCTCTAAAACAAGGTGGGGAGAATGTAACAACCCTCGGTAAAACCGACACCCTCATAATATGGCTAACACTCTAGTATAATTTAGAATGTTCCAATATGTCTTATATTACACCCCGTATGTGAAAACCGAGCCCGAAATATGTGATAGTATATAAAATAAATTAAAAACCCTAAATAATAAGTCGAGGCGGGCCGCGTAGACCCACCCCAACATATTACGCGGGCGGTATAAGGGTATAAACCGGACTTCGTTGACTTCTTAAGTTGATACGGGCCGCGTAAGCTTAAGCTTACACTTACGCGGGCCGCTAGAAATCATGAAACGCGGAGACATCTGGTGCTGACACGTGTCGACATCGTGGCGAGTCTAGTAGCTGACCCAGCCAAGCTATAGTGTTGACCAAGGTTGACGCGGGCAGCGTAACCTTGGCCTGTGCTTTACGCGGGCCGCCTGAGAGTTGTGTTTTGCAAGTATAAATAGAAACCATCAGTTTTCGTTTTTCGTCGCTCACAAATCATTCTCAATCTCGAAATTCTGTAGAAGAAACATTATAGTTGGGTATTATACCCCTAAATAGTGAGGTTCTGCTCCGTTGTAAGTATTATAACCTTGGTTTCGTAACAGTTACGCTGCCCGATTGATTTAGGGTTCCGTAATAACTGTCGTGGTTCTGCCCGACGTAGTTATTGGAATGCCGTCTCGGGGAGGGTATTATTAATATTTTCAAAGGGTTATGATACTAACCAATGTACATTTGTATAAATTATAGATTATATCCAGGAAACCCTTACGAGAAGCCTAAGATAGCAATGTGAGTAATCCTTCTTTTTGTTAACCTTTTTGTAATATTTTACAAAACCTTAATTGGTTTACAATGTGATTAAGCGGTGATTGAGTCTTTGTAGTTCTTCAATTACTGCCGGTATTATGGGGTTTTGTATACAAAATTTACTACGAGTAGTAGTAAGTCTGAATGACAGTGCATTACCATTGGACGACAGTTAATGATAAGATTAAAGTGCCTGAAGGAGGCGGATCTTTGAAAAGAACGAATGAATGAATGAAAGGGGAATCGTTGAGGCGGAAGTGTATCTCAAGTCGGCAGAAAACACAGTGTAATGAAAGGTTGGTGTGACTGATGATAAGAGAAGGCAAAGTATTATTTACTAGAAGAATATATATGGATCCAAATACTGAATCCAAATACACACGGACCTAATCGATATGATAAAAAAAACTCATCCCATTTCCCGCCAAAACCCAAATATACCTGCCCTAATTGTTTGACAGGTGTCCCAAATTTTTTTGTTTATTATATATAATAGATAAGAATTAACTTCCATTTCAGTCCCTGGGGGTATTTTGGTCAATTAACCAATACTTAATAGAAAAAACAAACCAAGTTAGCAATTTGGATGAAAAGCGTTAAGAAATGCAAACTTCAGGGCTAGATTTGTTATAAATTAGATTTTTGGACTGGACTAGTTAAAATGGACAAACCTCAGGGACGACGAAAATGGAAATTTACTCTTATAACTATAATAGATTATTAATATTATTATAATAAATTTTTTCCATACTTTTATCGTTTCAATATTGCAATAGATTACTATTATATTTCGTTTTAACCTTAAACATATTTCGGTAGTTTCTTTAATGTTAACTTTTAATGATTTTTCTTTTTTTTAATATTACTGATACTGTCTGAACAACATCAATACCGTACCGTATAATATCAGTATAGTTTTTTATTATCACTAGTGATATCATGTGCTTATTATTATGTACGATTCGATAACACTTCTATTCGAATGAGTCATATATAGTTGATTTTTTTTTTATCAAATCAAACATATACCGAACAAACAACATTAGTAACCGTACCGTATTTGTTATTCTAGTTTTCTCGTTGCGACAGTATAAAATTTGTTGAAGACAAAGTTATACACAATAAAGTATTTTTTTCGTATCGTAAGCAATAACGAGTGTCAGTACGATACCGGTATCGTAACGGACCGATACCGACCGAAAAACACCGGTACCGGTTCCGGTACATGTATTCGTTTTTATCGTTTTCAGTCGATGTAAACCACGTGTCGAGTGGCAACGATTGTTATGTCGAGTGCCAATATCGTGTTGATACCGCCAAAGATCCGTTGCGAAGCATGCAAGAATCCCACTAGTTATATTTTAAAAGATAACAGACATCATAAATTAAGAAAGTATCTTACAATACCTTTTTATTTGGATTTAAGTTGTTTAAAACAGGGTTGTCGTGATAATCCTTGATGGGTTGAGAAGACTAGAAAAAAAAAGCCACTAACATTTAGCTTTTTCTAAAATATATAAAAATAGTTTTATATATATCCCACCTTACCCCTCCTCCTAGCCAGCCCAGTTTAAAACATATTGTTTTGTTTTCGACAAGACCCTCATAAATTAGATTCTTAAGAAGAATCTAATCTTCTATCATGTATACATCTAGGGATGAGCAAAATAGACCCGGTACCAGTACCGAACCGGTACCGAATTTACCGAACCGGGTACCTTTTCGGTACCGATTCGGTACCGACTTTTGACATTTTCGGTACCGGTCCGGTACGGTACCGGTATTTACCGGTTTTTACCCTCAAATACCGGTACCGAACCGGTACCGATACCGAACCGTACCGTACCGGGTATATTCGGTACCGGTACCCACTTTTGAGGATTTTCGGTACCGGTACTTTCGGTTCCGGTACCGATTCGGTACCGGTCGGTACCGAGCTCATCCCTATATACATCATTGTTTATCAAGTAACTCAAACTCTCGACCTATTAAAGATGACACAACTTTACTGCATAAATTTATCTTTTTTTTTTTTTTGAACGGCGATATTTCTACAACAGGCGATATAGATCGCACCTACCCTATAACTCGGGTAGGCCCCTCCGCCCCACTCCGGCATCCAAGGCTATGTTGTCTTAACCGGGCCCACGCTTGGTGCATCAGAGTTTGGCTAAGGCGTTTATAACAACTGATAATTGATGTTATATAATAATTAAGTCATGAAGCTTTATTAATCCTTTAAAAAATGAAGCTTTATTAATACTTGGTGTTTTCAATCTTCGGTCTCTTTTGAAATGGTGTGATGGAATATATTTATTCGATTTTGGTTTTCTGGTAGAAAGATTCGGATGGTGCCGGCAACCAACAACGCAAATTCTATATTCAATATAATAAATAACGTTATCCTTTAGCCTAGTTTGTTTGTACTACAAAAAAAAAAAAAGCAGGTTACATAAATTATTTAAACATGACTTAATTAATATATAACATCAATTATCATACAAACATGATTCCTATCATTTATACTTTGTTTCGAATTCAAATTATGAAGCATTGTGAATATGATTCATATTTTCAAAACATCATGTCATACAATGTCTCTAAAATAAATCCTTGTTAGGGAGGATCATTTATGTGTCTCCCTAATCAAAAGAGTTTAACTTACAAGAAAAACGTATTATCCCATTAATAGTTAAATTGTCTCCCTAATCAAAAGAGTTTAACTTACAAGAAAAACGTATTATCCCATTATATATATTGTTAGTGAAGAATGATGAATAGTAATTTTAATTTTAATTTTATAAGGGGTATTGGATTTTAATAATCCCAAGTTTCACTAATTGGCCGGTAATAATCCCAACTTCAAAAATTGCCTACAACAGTCCCAACTTGTAAGATTTTGGCCACCAATGATCCTTGACTAACTGGGTTATAACCTTGTTGGGCTGGTGACCTGCAACTTATTCCGGTGACCCGTTTTACCCCTGAAACCACCAAACGAGACCACCACCAATCATCTCCGACCTCCTGTAATCTTCTCCGCTTCTCAAAAGTTTAAAATTTCCACCATCTACGCAACTCCGGTGACCCGCAACTTATTCCGACGACCTTCTTTACCCCTGAAACCACCAAAGGAGACCACCACTTGTCATCTCCAACCTCTAGTGACCTTCTCCGCTGCTCAAAACTTCAAAAAACTAACTGGGTTATAACCCAGTTAGACAAGGATCATTGGTGGCCAAAATCTTACAAGTTGGGACTGTTGTAGGCAATTTTTGAAGTTGGGATTATTACCGGCCAATTAGTTAAACTTGGGATTATTAAAATCCAATACCCCATTTTATAATAGTGAAGGATGATGAATAGTAATTTTAATTTTATAATAATATATAGCTTTTTATTATTTCTTATTTTTAATAACAGATTTTTAATTATTTTTCCTTTTTTAAGACCATATATTTCCTATACCGTTTTTTTAATAATTTTTTTCTTTTTTAGATATTATCGATTAATTTGATACTTCTTTAATACGTTTATAACTTTTTCTTAAAACTTAAGTACGTAGTTATGATTTAGTTTTTCCCTGACATTCCGTTATAAGTTTTTTTAAAAACGAAATTGTACTTATAATAAAGTATTTATTTGATATTATAAACCAATATGATAATAAACTAAACCGTTCTAATGGTTTAGCTTTCTAAACAATATGCTTTATTTTCAAATCATGTTTGCTTTACATTATCATTTGCTCGGTTTCGTCGCAACGCGCGACGACAAAAAAAGTAGTTAATAGTTAAATAATAAGCTGTTAAACAAAAATAAAAATGTGATAAACAAAATGTTATTTAAAAATAAATTTATTCTTAGAAAAATAAATCTAGACAAGCTTTGAATGACACAAGAGACAACAAAGTAGTGGTAAGTTACTATTTATAAACAGGCTTTGAATGACATACGCTTTGTTGCCCGTCAACGTCCACAAACCCACACCGTCTTCCAGCGTTATTTCGGCGTTGTCAAATGGGTTTCAAGATCTCTACCGGCGTGGAGGGTAAATGTCTAAAGACGTGACCATGTATGATTGGTGTATTCAAACTAGCCGTTGACCTTAAAAAAATTAAAAAACCTTTGTATATACTTACACATTTCACACCAATTTAAAACACACACACACACTCAATCATCCATTTATTCTCTTCTCAACCACATATTCTCTCCCAATTTTTAGAGAATTTATAAAAAATGAAATGCTCAAATTCTTCACCTTTATCTTCCTCGTTGTCGTATGGGCTTGACAACTTAATTTTATTCTCTTCGGACAACGAGTGAACCGACACTCATAATTTTGGTGGTTCAAGCTGTAATGGAAGACGAAGGGTGCTCCTCATAACCCAAACGGAGAAAATACATGGTACGGGACCGAGTCACCGCAAATGATTTATTGGTAAGTGATTATTTTTAACAAAACCCAACTTATGATGATAGTACTTTCAGACGTTGATTTCGTATGAGCCGTGAATTATTTATTAGAATATCAAACGATTTATCAAGTAGATATGAATTTTTTTCGACAAAGGAAAGATGCGAGTGGTCGTTTAGGATTTAGCACGTTGCAAAAAGTCACGGCCGCGCATAGACAATTGGCTTATGGGACGGCTTCCAACATTGTGGATGAATATATAAAAATGTCGGAACGAACCGCGAGGGAAAGCCTCCATTATTTCTGTGAGTGTGTCGTTGAACTATATTTAAAAGAATATATGTGAAACTATACGTTTGGTGACATACAACAACTTTTGGAGGCTCATGAAGAACGACATGGTTTCCCATGGATGATCAGTAGTTTAGATTGTATGAAATGGGAGTAGGAAATTGGCCAACATCGTGGGCCGAGCAACATAGTAGCGGATTTCATAGAAAAAGGCTATGATGCTTGAAGCGATTGCATCTCAAGATCTTTGGATTTGGCATGCATTATTTGGTATGTCTGTCAGAAATAACAATTTAAATATTCTTAATCAATCACCCATTTTCAATGACCTTATGAACGGTTTTGAGCCGAAAGGATACTTTTTTGTTAACGGTGCAGAGTATAAATATGGTTATTATTTGACGGACGGTATATACAGTGGCGGATCCAGAAATGTTTTTCATCGGGTTCCTTTTAGTAGATTCTCACTAATTTTTCCAAATCATATAAGGTTTCCACTTTTTTTTTTCATTTTTTTCAAACCAAGGGGGTCCCGGGAACCCCCAAATAGGGATGGCAATGGGGTTGGGTTCGTGTCGGGTATTGGTAATCCATACCCGATTATAAAATCGCATCCCATACCCGACCCAATACCCGTCGGGTATTTGTCGGGTATCGGGTATACCCGCGGGTAGCGGGTATACCCATTAGTTTGTTAAAAGATATACATTGGGATTTCTAAATACATTTTTTTACTATTGTAATTATTATATTATTATATTTATACAACAACTATTATTATTTAAAAATGTATATTAAATACATATAAATTCTGTTATAAATTAATAATCTTTATAATACTTATACAATTACATGTATATAATTCACAACATACAAAATATAAATACTATTATCAAATACATATACTAAAAGAAGATTTATTTTTTCACATTATGAACATACTAAAATAAATCACTAATAGACAAGGGTTAATGGAAAATAAAAATAAAAATATAAATTAAAAAAATCGGGTATATATTTCGGGTAAATGGGTATGTGGTTTCGGGTAATCGGGTCGGGTATCACCTAATCCCATACCCGACCCATACCTGCGCAAAATTTTTTAAACTAATCTCATACCCGGCCCAGTACCCGTCGGGTATCGGGTATACCCGTCCCAATTGTGTCGGGTTTCGGGTATACCCGTCGGGCTCGGGTATTTTTGCCATCCCTACTACCAAAACACCACTGGATCCGCCCCTAGGTATATATACCCGGATTGGGTTGTGTTCGTAAAATCATTTACTCAAGGAACGACGTTAGAATAAAAGAGACGTAAGTTTAATAGGGCTCAAATGGCGGTGCAAAAGGACATCGAACGAGCGTTTAGTATTTTGCAATCAAGATGGCACATTTTGAAAGTGCTGTGTAGAATTATGGAAAACCTAGTATTCGAAATTTGATGTATACGTGCGTTATTTTGCATAACATGATTTTGGAGGATGATGGACGTGCAATTTGCGAGTATTACGAAGAGACAAATCAACCAAGTACCGTAGAATTAAGTGATGAAGAAAAAGAAGGGAACTTGAATGAAATTAAACATAATACAACATCACAACCTTCAAGCGGATTTGGTTGAATACATTTGGAGCGTTCCACAAGACGACCCTGAGGAAGACGAATATTTGAAAATTAAAGTTTATGTAATTTTTAATTTTTTTAGTTTATTAAGTTTTTTAATTTATGTTTTATATTCAATTAATATTAATGTTCTTAAATTAAATTTAATTGATTTTATATAATTTTTTAAATAGAAAATAATAATATTAGATAGGTGACACGTGTCGAATAACGCCCTCTTCCATCGTCTCTTCTCATACCCTCCATTCTTTTTACCATGTCACTTTTCTGACACATGTTTACGTGGCATCCACATATCACATAACGCCTTATATTCAAACTCCTTCACACCGTGTGATGTAAGTTTATAGTAAGTTCTAAATTTTATACTTTTTGCTCAACAGTATTCATTATTTTGAATTGGTAACCACTGGGTAGTATGTATTTTTGGGCACCATATATGGGCCCCAATCAAATTATGTGTTTGGCCCCAAGGAAATAAATATTAACGCGGCATTGATGGGTTACAGTCCTCAAGACGCTCACTTTTATATTTGTTGATTAAAAAAGATCACGCGTTAAAGCTGTATATATCAATTTTAATTAACATTATGTCGTTATGTTTAATAATAGCACGGCTTTAAGTTTTTCTTTTTCTTCTTCTAAAAAGAAACTTAACATACAATATGCCAACCTTTTGTCAAAGATAAATGCTTTAAATTATTAATGTTACGGTCGTCATGGGCGGACCTAGCGTGTTACTAGGGGTAGCCCTCGCTACCACTTGACGTTTCGGTGGTAGTGTATATTTTGAAAAAAATTAACGTTTTTTCGATTTGGTTACCCCTTTTTATGTGAAATGTTGCCTCTATAAGTATTTTTTAGATCCGCCACTATTGGACATAATTCTCATTTGAAATGAAGTTGATTAAAACTAATTTCTATCTATATGTCCTGTGTGACAGACGTCTTTAATAAAAGATTAATATTTGAGTTACTTTTAGATATATTATTCTAAAATGCGATAGTCTATCACTATAAAAATCTCATGTTTATATTGCTAAAACTAATTGAACATAACTACTAAAAAATCATAAACCTTTTAATGTGGTGACATGGTCGTAAATGTTTAAGTCCCTATCCCCTCTTGAGGTCACATGCCTAATTTATATTGTGTTTTATTTTACACATTGGTTAAGAGAGTATTGAATAAGTTCTGTGACTTTATTAGTACCAGAATCTTACGAGTGACTTTATTAGTGCCAGAATCTCACGACTACCTAAGGCTACAAGAAAAACACTCGCAAACCATTATATGAAAGTCGTAATCATAATCAACTTATCATAGCCCAAAATTAGACTACAAAAAATTTCATGTAAAATGATGATTCGATATATACATGCTCTCTTAATATCTAACTTGTAGTGTAACGGCTCAAAAGCCACTTCTATTTGAAGGCATGTTAGTCAAAGTAACTTGCAATTTACCAGAAATAACAAAAATACATCTATATCTTTTATTTTTAATCATTATTCTCATACTTTCCGTGAAAGTAATAAGAAATCGCCCAAAATAAATTTAAGCAAAAGAAATTTGTTATTTCACATGCTCTTACCTTTGGTTAAAGAAACCTGCTACTATTTCAAAATAAAAGAATCAAAAGCGCTTTTTAATACCATATTATTCTATATTCTATATAAATACAATCTCGTGTTATACTGGTTGATAATTGTAATGTTATATAATTAATAATAATAAGAAAAAAGTTATAGTTCAAAAAAGTATATATATGCATTAACATGCAACAAAATTTTTAATAAAAATAAAAAATATTCTTAAAAATAAATGAATCCTATGAAATGTGGTCTCCTTGCAATGTATTTATACCTAATTGCTCGGTTAATAATTACATAAACATAAGTCAAAAATACATAAAAAAATAATCAATTGAAAACAGTTGTATGAAATTCTCCCTTAAATTCGTAACGCATCTCTTCTTTGTTTCTACATTTATTTACAAGTTCGAACCAGAGAGAGGCTTTGTCTTGTAGCCGAAAGCAATTTAAGTAAAACCCTAACCTCCATTGATATCCTCAACTCAACCTTCATCTCTCAATTCACATAATAAACTCACAATCGATCCAGTTTCTGCAGATTACTTTCACCAACAAATGTCGCAAATGTCCATGTCTCAACTGTTAGGTTTACTCAGAGTTCATATCCACAGAGGCGTTAATCTCGCAATTCGAGATCTGCGTAGCAGCGATCCTTACGTCATCATCCGGATGGGAAAACAGGTCATCTTATTGTAATTTTGTTTACTTTTCATCATTTCTGTTTCGAGTTTTGTGAAATCAAGTAGATTTGTATAGTTTTATGCTGAAATATGCGAATAATCGTAAGGATGTATGTTAGATTGTTAGGTATGTAGAAGTGTTATTGATTCGTTGAATTGAGATGTTGATTGTACTAGAAATACAGTTGTTGTTGTTGTACGGCGTCGTTTGCGGTCGCCGATCGTATACTTTGTTTTCTCCGCCAAATGCTGTACGAATTAAACGCCGTTTGTGGCGGCCGGAGATGTTTTCCGGTTTAGGCGGATGGAAACTGGCTGTTTCTAGAAGGTTCTAGAGGAAGAAAGTTGAGATTTAGGTCGAATTTAGTACTTTTGACTAATGCCGTACGAATTAATCGCCGTTTGCGGCAGCCGGAAATGTTTTCCGGCTGAGGCGGACGGAAGCTGGCTGCTGCTAGAAGCTTCATGAAGTAAAAAGTTGAGACTTAGGTCTATTATTTTTACTAAAGTCGTTTGAAAACATCGCTGTTTGCAGTGGCCGGAAATGTTTTCCGGTTGAGGCGGACGGAAACTAGCTGTTTCTAGAAGGTTCTACACGAAGAAAGTTGAGATTTAGGACTAATTTAACTAATTTTGGGTGCAGAAACTGAAGACTCGAGTGGTGAAGAAAAACCTAAATCCTGTGTGGGATGAAGATCTAACACTATCAATTGTAGAGCCTCTTCCGGTTAAACTCGTAAGATGTTCTTCGATCTAAAAATACTGGTTTGGCCGCAATTGAATTCATGCTTGCAGCCGTTAATGAGTGTTTATTCTTATTAATTGTAACTACAAATGCTAAAGTATTTTTATCCTAATGAACGATTAATCATTGACTTGTAACGTTGCTTTTGATGATGAATTGCAGGAGGTGTATGACTGGGATATACTTTCACCTGATGATAAAATGGGAGATGCAGAGTTTGATTTCGCTCCGTTTCTGGAAGCAGTCAGGATGAATTTTGAAGATCTCCCGAACGATACGATCATCACAACTGTGAAGCCGACGAGGACGAATTGTTTAGCGGAGGAAAGCTACATAACATGGACAAATGGAAGAGTTGTGCAAAACATGGTTCTTAGATTAAGAAATGTTGAATGTGGTGAAATTGAAATAAAGTTAAGTTGGATAAATGTTCCTGGTTGTAGAGATATGTAGTTAATTAGTTCGATTTGCACCCATGGTTTCTGGAGGTGTGTGCTTGTAGATTCGAACCATGTGCTTGTAATTTGTAATGCTTGAATGGTGTTTTAGGTTTATAAGTCTAAAACCCTTATTCTTGGGAAGGAATGTTTGTTTTGTTTTTAGCTTTAGTGGTTGAATCTTGTATAAAATGCAATCTAAATAAAATATATTTGGTTGCTAAAGAATCATTGATTAGAGTTTGGTACGCAATGATTAGCCTTTTGCGTTGTTTGTTGTTAGCTATGTGGATTCCTTCTTGTCCCCACGATATTGCTCAAGTGGTAAGGATGTGGTTTTGGACACGTGATTTACCTTATCATATTAGTTGTGGGCTCGGTTGATCGGATTTACCTCTATCATATTAGTTGTGGGCTCGGTTGATCGGTGGGGGACGTTTAGTGTTGAGGTACACCATTATGTAGATTCTTTCTGTGTCAATCAATAATAAAGGTGTAAATGAGTCAATGTTATTAAAGATCAAGTCGCCCAAAACATGAATCAATCCCATCTTAAACAAGCACTAACCCGAGCTCGAGCATAGACTCCATTTGACTAAACAAGCTTGACCTTATAGTTTATATACGGAATTCACTATAGGGTTAGATTCATTTGTGAACAACCCACTTATAGTGCACTGTGTGAACTAATCCTAACCCTTGATTATCAATACACCAAGTTCACTCCAACCCGACCCTACAAACATTCTTACATATTCAAAACACCAATTTCACTCCAACCGACCCTACATACATTCTTACACATTCTTACATTTCCATATTATCACCATTTTAATATATACTTCTCATAGTCAAATTTTATATTGAACTATATTTATTTTAAAGTCGTATTATTCTATTATATTAATTTAAAAATATAATATATACGTATTGCTAAGTTTATTAATGATATTATTTTTGAAACCTCCAATACACACATATATAAATAAGATAATATACCAATTTAAAATTTAATCCAGAACCAAACCCTCGCGTTCAACCCGTCCTTACAGAGGGGCACATGTCCAAGTTGTTACGGCCTTTGGCTTCCGGCCCTTTCCCCTCTGAAGGGTTTGCCACATCACCTAAGGACATCCATAACCCCGGGTTATTGATGATCTGCATAATTTAAAATATATATAGGGAGCCGCTAGAATGAGAACCACCACGAGTTATGAGAACCACGAGAACCAAGTGCCACGGAGGGGCGTTGACCACGAAATTTTTTTTACACCTAGATCCGTATATTTTAAGACCGGGTGTAAAAAAAAAATTTCAAACGGCGCGCCCGAGGGGGTAGTTTTTTACACCCAAAGTTTGTAAAAAAAAAAAAAGAAAAAAGAAAAAAAAATTAAAAACACCAAACTTTGGGTGTAAAAAACTACCCCCTCGGGCGCGCCGTTTGAAATTTTTTTTTACACCCGGTCTTAAAATATACGGATCTAGGTGTAAAAAAAATTTCGTGGTCAACGCCCCTCCGTGGCACTTGGTTCTCGTGGTTCTCATAACTCGTGGTGGTTCTCATTCTAGCGGCCCCCTATATATATATAGGTAAAGAGTAAAATACAAATGCACTTATCGTACGATACGTACGCGATATTCCCAGCCGTTCGATCAGGTGCAGATCTGGTGCGAATTCAATACATATCGCATATGAAAAAATGGTTAGCATGGGGTAGTGTGAAAAATGGCATGGGGTGTGTAGATGGACAAAATCGCATGTGGAAGATTTGAATATCGCATGTGAAAAAATGGCATGGGGTAATGTGAAAAATGGCATGGGGTGTGTAGAATCGCATGTGGAAGATTGAATATCGCATGTGAAAAAATGGCTAGCATAGGGTAATGTGAAAAATAGCATGGGGTGTGTAGAATCGCATGTGGAAAATTGAATATCGCATGTGAAAAAATGGCATGGGGTAATGTGAAAAATGGCATGGGGTGTGTAGAATCGCATGTGGAAAATTGAATATCGCATGTGAAAAAACGGCATGGGGTAATGTGAAAAATGGCATGGGGTGTGTAGAATCGCATGTGGAAAATTGAATATCGCATGTGAAAAAATGGCTAGCATGGGGTAATGTGAAAAATGGCATGGGGTGTGTAGAATCGCATGTGGAAAATTGAATATCGCATGTGAAAAATCTGTGTGTGTGTTACTGTTCATCTTCTTCGATTGTTGGTCGATCATTGTCAGTCTTCTTCCGTTTGACCCTTACAACTCCCAAATTAGTAGTTCTTATTATCGATATCGCACTAAAAGGAACGAAGGGAGGTTGGGGAAGAAGATTTTCAGGTTTTTGAATTTGATTTAGGGTTTGATTTTGAACTATCATCGGTCAATTACAGAGATTTATGACCTCGCAATGACGTTTTTAACCTTCCTGGTATGATTTAGATATATTAAAATGATTAATTTAATCATTTAAATTAGTTTCGCCCGCGTTTGATCGATTGAAGATCGTACGGCTGAGGGCATCGCGTACATAATGTAGGATAAGAGTTATTGTACGTTAACCGGCCTCTATATATATATATATGCTTGTTTATTGTTAAATTTCACTTTTATCCATATCAAGTGCACCAAGTTTTAGAATAGAGTTAATTACTGTTTTCGTCCCTAAGGTTTGTCAAAAATAACGGTTTCAGTCCATTAGTTTAAAAATTGCGATTTCAGTCCATTAGTTTCATTTTCGTAACCATTTCAGTCCACTAACTTAACTCCATCCATTTATTTTGTTAACTTTGGGTGAAATTACCCCTGCTAACTTAACAAATTGTAATAAAAAAATTCTAAAAAATCTAAAAATAAAAAAAATTCCAAAAAAATCAAAATAATTCCAAAAAACTAAAAATCATAAAAATTTTAAAAAATCATAAAAATTCTAAAAAATCCAAAAAAATTCTAAAAAATCCAAAATGTTTCATTAAATGTTTCGAACCCGGACCGTTTCGAGCTGAACCGTTTCGACGCGAACCGTTTCGACCCGTACCGTTTCGAGCCGAACCGTTTCGACGCGAACCGTTTCGACCCGTACCGTTTCGACGCGAACCGTTTCGACGCGAACCGTTTCAACCCGTACCGTTTCGACCCGTACCGTTTCGAGCCGAACCGTTTCGACGCGAACCGTTTCGACCCGTACCGTTTCGACGCGAACCGTTTCGACCCGTACCGTTTCGAGCCGAACCGTTTCGACGCGAACCGTTTCGACCCGTACCGTTTCGACGCGAACCGTTTCGACCCGTACCGTTTCGACCCGTACCGTTTCGACCCGTACCGTTTCGACGCGAACCGTTTCGACCCGTACCGTTTCGAACCGTGTTGAAACGGTTCGCGTCGAAACGGTAAGCCAAAACGGCTCGAAACGGTACGGCTCGAAACAGTTTCGAGCCGTACCATTTCGAACCGGGTCGAAACGGTTCGCGTCGAAACGGTACGCGAAAACGGCTCGAAACGGTACGGCTCGAAACGGTTCGCGTCGAAACAGTACGGGTCGAAACGGTTCGCGTCGAAACGGTTCGGCTCGAAACGGTACGGGTCGAAACGGTTCGCGTCAAAACGGTACGGGTCGAAACGGTTCGGCTCGAAACGGTTCGGCTCGAAACGGTACGGGTCGAAACGGTTCGCGTCGAAACGGTTCGCGTCGAAACGGTACGGGTCGAAACGGTTCGCGTCGAAACGGTTCAGCTCGAAACGGTTCGGGTTCGAAACATTTAATGAAACATTTTGGATTTTTTAGAATTTTTTTGGATTTTTTAGAATTTTTATGATTTTTTAAAATTTTTTTGATTTTTAGATTTTTTGGAATTTTTTTGAATTTTTTTTATTTTTAGATTTTTTAGAATTTTTTTATTACAATTTGTTAAGTTAGCAGGGGTAATTTGGTAATTTCACCCAAAGTTAACAAAATAAATGGATGGAGTTAAGTTAGTGGACTGAAATGGTTATGAAAATGAAACTAATGGACTGAAATCGCAATTTTTAAACTAATGGACTGAAACCGTTATTTTTGACAAACCTCAGAGATGAAAACAGTAATTAACTCTTTAGAATATGTGGTTAAAAAAAGGAACTAGCCCAACCAGCAACTTGAACCAGTACAGGCCTAGAAACACCCGGTCCAGTCACCAATCTTATGTTTTACCAAAAAAAGGTGTCAAAGTCTGGCTTAATCCAAAACATTAAGTTAATAGACATAAACTGTATCCACCCAATAGAATGACTAAATTATTTTTTGAGTTCCTGTTTTAGTGGTTTTAACCACCTGGGTCCAAAATCAAAAAGTTTAACCCACTGAGTCCCTATCAACTTATTTTATAAGATTTTGAGTCCAATTTTTAACACTTATACTTTTGATTTTGGACTCAAGTGGTTAAAGTATTAAAACACTGGGACTCAAAACGTTATAAAATGAATGGTTAGGAACTCAGGGTGTTAAACTTTTTGAATTTGGACTTAAGTGATTAAAATCAATAAAACACTAAAACCGGGACTTCAAAAGTAATTTACTCCAATATAATTTCTTACATTATATTTACGAAGGCCCAAATGAATCATACAATGGATGTGTGGCATGTTTCACGTAAACAATGAAATGAATATAAAATGAAGCGGTGATCAAACGCCTAAAAAACAATATAAAATGAAGCAGAGTCAACTGGTACAGTTGGTTAAATATAAGAAATATAAAATGAAACGGCCTCCAAAGTTTCAAGATAATATTTTAAAAGAAATTCTAAAATAAACGGGTCAACAGCTCCAGTTGGTCACATATATTTAAAAAATTTAAAGGTTAACGAAACACAATATTATTTCTTCCGTCGAATGAATTAAGTAAACAATAAAAAGGAAACTTGAAAATAAAACAGGTAACGATGCCATTGGTTAAATATTAAAGAATTATCTAATGCAACGGTACGAGTTATTTATTATTTCACGTGGTTTATAAGTTATAACGGGTCGAATGTTTCAAGAAAGAATATAAATAAAAGAACTAAAAATGAAAGGTGTCAATGAGTCCAGATCATTTTAACTTAAGATAGATACAAACTAAAACTATTTTGGGTAAACCCCTTTGTGTCTTAGTGTGTATAAACTCAAGTGCATATAAAATGAGATTAAGAATATACTGCAAGTCTTAACAACAGAGTATATTAAAACTTTTAAAAATGATTTTATATAACTGTAGAAGTTAATAAAGACAGGAAATAAAAAACAATTAGATATATCCTTGTTTTTGTTTGTTCTAATTAGATCCTTGTTGTTCTGTTTATCATAAATAAAACTGCAGGATAGATTTCACTTACACAGATATCTCGAATGGATCACTTGTTGGGTTTGTTAAGCATTCGTGTGCAGAAAGGCGTAAACCTTGCCCCTACTGATCACATCCGAGGTGGCGATCCTTATGTTGTTTTTCGACTAGGCAATCAGGTTGCTATTTCATTTATCTTAAAATTTGCTTTTGCATCGCTGTCTCGTTGTTTTGGTTATCGATTGTTAACTTAAAAGTACTGGTTAATAAAAATGGGATTAAAAACAAATAGATACTAATTTTACAAGAGTTATACTCACAGACATTGAAGACTGGAGTTGTGAAGAATACCCTTAATCCAGTGTGGGATGAAGTTTTAACCCTTCCGATTTTTGAACCTATACCGATCAAAATGGTAATCTCACTTTTAGATTTAGTTTCTAGTTCGTATTATTATTTGTATATATCGCTGAACAAAATGATAAATTGTGAAAGTGCAGGAGGTGTACGATAAGGATAGGTTCTCGCGTGATGATGAAATGGGGGACGCCGAATTAGACATCAAACCGTTGATAGAAGTGTTAAGATTACGTTTGGATGATCTCCCAAACGAAACAATCATCGCGACCATTAAACCAACAAGGACTAACTGTTTAGCTGAAGAGAGCAACATAACATGGAGCAAAGGGGAGGTTATACAGAATATGGTTCTTCGGTTACGAAATGTTGTATCGGGTGAAGTTGAGGTTCAGTTAGGATGGATCAATGTTCCAGGTTCTAAAGGTCTATGATGCCTTTTTTTTTCCTTTCTAAGTGTCTCAAATGGTATGTTATGGTCATTTGTTATGCGTATTATATCCATCTATCCTTTCTTATTTTGATATTTGGAATCCCCCTTATATAACTGCTAAAAGTACTCAATATTGATAGAAATATAAACACAAGTACTTAGAGGCTGTTTGTTTACCTCTTAATGGTTCAGACATCTTACTGGTTCAGCACTTAATGGTTCAGACTGTTTATTTCACAAGCAGAAGTCTGAATGGTTCAGACATTTGCCTCTGAATGGTTAAAATTTATATAGAGTCTGAATGGTTAAGACCTCTAATCTGAATTGGTCAGACATTTGTCTCTGAACGGTTAATCATTATACAGGCTCTTAATGGTTCAGACCTCTTACTTGTTCAGCACTTAATGATTCAGATCTCTTACTTGTTCAGCACTTAATGGTTCAGACCTCTTATTGGTTCCGCACTTAACCATTCAGATGTTGCCAAACAGCCACTTACTTGATATCAATCAAAACAATTTACAATGTTTTGATATTTGAATTCCACACTTGATATCAATCAAAACAATTTACAAAACGATCTCGGTTTATATCAATGTAAAAGTTTTTGATAAGATTTAACTATAGTGACAAGAATATGTGAACCTCATACACGCTTAGAGCTTGAGCTAGCTCGGGCTCGGTTAGTTTATTATTTATTAACTAACTAGGTTTATTCACTCACGCGCGTTGCGTGTAGGGCCAATGGGTTGAGACACAATTCCGTCAAACACCCTTTACCCCTAAACATCAAAACCATCTTCTACAAATCACAAAATGAGAATTTGTTTTTAATCAAAATGAACGAAATGTGAAGTACTAATACGATTCTAACTTCATCTTCCATAATCTGCATTCCCTACCAAAGCCCAGCCGTCTCCACCTTCTGCCATGTAATATGCATCTTGTATGTGCAATTTGACCTTTTTATTTTGCAACTGCATACAAATAGTTCAAGAAAAGGAAGCAACGAATAAAACGGCTAATATTTTGTACACAAAATCAAGTGATAAAACGCAATGTGTAATTCATCTTTAATTACCAAAAGTAAAACAAAGAGATAAAAGGAATATAGTTCGCGTAGCTGATTGATTCAATGGCCTCCATTTCTATTGTTGACCGAATCTGACCCGCCTCATCTCTGTTGACCACAATTGATTTATTAGGGGTAATAAACCATCAAAAGTAAATATATACTAAAAATCCCAATTGAATCATACTAAAGTTAACCTGATTAGCAAGAAGCTTTTTGAGACAATCAAACATATAGAAGCCTGTGTTAGTCCGCACCTGCATTCAAAAGTATAAGCCGCATTCGTGTGAGTATATGATTTAAAAACTGTCACCAAACGGTGTGCTATATTATCAGTATAGAAGACAACTAAAGACTTGGTTATGTCACAAGTATAATATTAATAGCACTATTAATTTAGATAAGTAGTGTACCGTAAATAATATAATAATTGTAAATTGTAAAACTATTAATATATACGAATTCTAAAATGAACGTAGAGAGTAGAGACGTGGCACCATTGGATGTATCACACCATCTGATCCGATTGATTTTCTCCTTGTCAAAATAAATTTGAGATGTTGTTTATAGAAGATGCATCTTTTTCTCTTTAGTTACTGGTATTGAGTTAGATGCATACTTGCTGAATCATTTTTCAATAACAAAGCAATGACTTTTTATTGTTGTAAGTTGATTGCGTTGTTTTATGCCACTATTTCACAACCTCTTTGATTAACATTTCTATGCTTCAATGAAGCTTAAATCCAAGTTTGCTTGAGCTTAAATAAGAAAAAAAAAAAGGTAAGTGCACGGTACCCCTAACCGCGGAGGAGATACCCCCTCCCAAGCCGCTACCCGACCAAGCAAGCCTAGAGGTGAAATCCCCGGCTGAGTTGACAACGGATCCACATGAGGGTCGAACCCGCCACGGTTTGTATGGGTGTCGGTGGCCACTGACTGGGCTGACACCCAGTGGTTAGCTTAAATAAGATATATGTCCTTATTTATGATCTCCACTGATATCTCAAAACTAAATTATTCTGGTCTTAAGATATTTGTGTTGTGTTAAAAGCCTTTATAAAATACTTTAAACTTTATAATGGTGAGTTTCTAATCAGGGGCGAAGGATAAGAGGGGCGGGGAGGGGCGCCCACCCCCCCCCCCCCCCCCGAATTTTTCGCTCAGTAGTGTTATATATGTAGTTTTGGTATAGAAATTTGTGGGTATATACGTTTTCGCCCCCCGGTTCTATAGAAATTTTTGGGTATATACGTTCCCCCCCCCCCCCCTCTGCTGTGAATTGAGAAAACTGAGCTAATGCTTTTGTCCAATTGATTTAGATGCAAAGTTTCAGCTCTTTACTTAAACAAAAATTCTAATATTGACTAAGCACTATGACTCATAATTTGTGTGAGAAAGTTGCTCAACTCAGACTCTACCTTGCATCAATAGTGTGTGCTTTGGCAACTTTTTTAAAAAGTTAATCTCACATTCTGTAAGAAATCTTTTCTAAACCTAGGACTCAGCTCTTGCATTATAAAACACAGCTACATAACATTCTAGAGTGACCATTCCTTGTTGACACTTCAAATATATATATATATATATATATATAGGGAGAAGATCATGCGAGAACCACCTCTTATTGCGAGAACTGCGAGAACCAATGTGAACACAACCAAAAATGCCTAAAAATAGCTAAAAATCACACAACATTTTTTTTTTTTAATATTTTTTATATAAAAAACGCTACTTTTCGAAGCCAAAAAAAAAAAATTTTTTTAAATTTTTAAAAAAAGTTTTTTTTTTTTTTTTTTGCCACTAAAAGTAGCGATTTGAGCATAAAAAATATTAAAAAAAAATTTAGATTTTTTTTTTATTTTTGTAGATTTTTTGGGGGTTTAGTTTTTAGCATTTTAGCTTGGGGGGGGGGGGGAGGGGGTTTAGGTTTTTTTTTTTTTTGGGGGGGGGGGGGGGGGGGTTAGATTTTTTTTAGGTTTTTTAGGGGTTTTGGTTTTTAGCATTTAGCTTGGGGGGGGGGGTTAGGTTTTTTTAGGTTTTTTTAGCTATTTTAGGTTGTGTTCACATTGGTTCTCGCGGTTCTCACAATAAGGGTGGTTCTCGCATGATCTCCTCCCTATGTATATATATATATGAGTAGGGTTCGCACGGAAAGTGTATTTTTCCTAGAAAGTCTAGGAAGCGATCTGGTCCATCCGATTGGTGTGTTTAAGGGTTGAGATTAAATCAATGGCAATCTTGTAATATTTGAGTTTAATTAATTGATTGTTTTAAATGAGTAGGGGCAATTTTGTCAATGGCCGTGTTTTAAATCAATTAGATAACCGCCCAGTTCCTAAATTCAAGTGATTTTCCCTCTCTCTCTCTCCAAACCCATCTTGGAAACCCCAATCCCTACAAAAAATAACTACAATCATGGAAGAAGATAACTTTAGAAACGATGGAAAGCACCGGATCAAATTAAAACACTTCTCCATCTCCACCATCTCCGAGTTCATCATCACCATTCAAATATTGTTCTTATCATCTCCGTTTTCTTGACGATGTGTTTTAACAGCAAGCAGATTCATACAGTTGTGTTTTAGCATTCAGATTCATACAGATGTGTTTTAACAGCAAACAGATTCATACAGTTGTGTTTTAACAGCAAGCAGATTCATACAGTTGTGTTTTAGCATTCAGATTCATACAGATGTGTTTTAACAGCAAACAGATTCATACAGTTGTGTTTTAGCATTCAGATTCATACAGATGTGTTTTAACAGCAAACAGATTCATACAGATGTGTTTTAACAGCAAGCAGATTCATACAGTTGTGTTTTAGCAAGCAGATTCATACAGATGTGTTTTAACAGCATTCAGATTCATACAGTTGTGTTTTAACAGCAAGCAGATTCATACAGATGTGTTTTAACAACAAGCAGATTCATACAGTTGTGTTTTAATAGCAAGCAGATTCATACAGTTGTGTTTTAGCATCCAGATTCATACAGATGTGTTTTAACAGCAAGCAGATTCATACAGTTGTGTTTTAGCATTCAGATTCATACAGTTGTGTTTTAACAGCAAACAAATTCATACAGTTGTGTTTTAACAACAAGCAGATTCATACACTTGTGTTTTAGCATTCAGATTCATACAGTTGTGTTTTAACAGCAATCAGATTCATACAGTTGTGTTTTAGCATTCAGATTCATACAGTTGTGTTTTAACAGCAATCAGATTCATACACTGTGTTTTACCATCTTTATATTGTGAGATCTATAAAAAAATTGACTTTAGCCCTGTAAACTGTTAAAACACAGCACCAAGAACATGCTGATAAATTCCAGTAATCTTCTGAACAATGGAATATGCGATGTAGAAGGGCATATGACTAGGAAGTCTAGGAAGGAATAAGAATTGGACATGTG
The DNA here is from genome assembly GCA_030545235.1 of Helianthus tuberosus. Taxonomy (NCBI): domain Eukaryota; kingdom Viridiplantae; phylum Streptophyta; class Magnoliopsida; order Asterales; family Asteraceae; genus Helianthus; species Helianthus tuberosus. Next base: position 132,547,254 of record CM060431.1, on the reverse strand, counting down.
TCATTGAGGGATTTTAAGTAGAAGGGCTATCATGTAATTTCACATTTTAATTTTATTTTTGGAATGTATCTTCATTAACTAAAATTCCATGATTTTCGGAATTTTTATTATTTTCGAATTCAAATCTGGAAGTCAATGTGTTCATTAACTAAAATTCCATGTCACATTACATCGCATATTCCATTGTTCAGAAGATTACTGGAATTTATCAGCATGTTCTTGGTGCTGTGTTTTAACAGTTTACAGGGCTAAAGTCAATTTTTTTATAGATCCCACAATATAAAGATGGTAAAACACAGGGTATGAATCTGATTGCTGTTAAAACACAACTGTATGAATCTGAATGCTAAAACACAAGTGTATGAATCTGTTTGCTGTTAAAACACAACTGTATGAATCTGAATGCTAAAACACAGCTGTATGAATCTGCTTGCTGTTAAAACACATTTGTATGAATCTGGATGTTAAAACACATCTGTATGAATCTGCTTGCTGTTAAAACACATCTGTATGAATCTGCTTGCTGTTAAAACACATATGTATGAATCTGTATGAATCTGGATGTTAAAACACATCTGTATGAATCTGCTTGCTGTTTTTTTTTTTTTTTTGGGTAAAAGGGTATACCCCGGATGTTAAAACACATCTGTATGAATCTGCTTGCTGTTAAAACACATCTGTATGAATCTGCTTGCTGTTAAAACACATCTGTATGAATCTGTTTACTGTTAAAACACATCTGTATGAATCTGAATGCTAAAACACAACTGTATGAATCTGCTTGCTGTTAAAACACATATGTATGAATCTGGATGCTAAACCACAACTGTATGAATCTGCTTGCTGCTAAAACACAACTGTATTAATTTGCTTGCTGTTAAAACACATCGTCAAGAAAACGGAGATGATAAGAACAATATTTGAATGGTGATGATGAACTCGGAGATGGTGGAGATGGAGAAGTGTTTTAATTTGATCTGGTGCTATCCATCGTTTCTAAAGTTATCTTCTTCCATGATTGTAGTTATTTTTGGTAGGGATTGGGGTTTCCAAGATGGGTTTGGAGAGAGAGAGGGGGAAAATCGCTTGAATTTAGGAACTGGGCGGTTATGTAATTGATTTAAAACACGGCCATTGACAAAATTGCCCCTACTCATTTAAAACAATCAATTAATTAAACTAAATATTACAAGATTGCCATTGATTTAATCTCAACCCTTAAACACACCAATCGGATGGACCAGATCGCTTCCTAGACTTTCTAGGAAAAACACACTTTCCGTGCGAACCCTACTCTATATATATATATATGGGCTTGGCTATATAGGTAACTCTATCTTTTTTAGAAAACTTTGCAAACTCATTGTCATCCATTGATTATGTTTCATCCAAGTTGATCAATGGTTCTCATCATTTTGGAAAGAATTATAATTAAAAGAAATATTATAATACACATGAAAAGCACTGAAGGGTATTTTCGGTAGTGCAATAGAACCTTGGAAAAACAAATCCCTGCCATGCAGTAGCAGTCAAATCAAAACTGCAAACCAATTCAAAAATATTTTCATCTTTATATTTCCCATTAGACTGTTCATATGCAGTTTTGTTCATATTTCCCCCATCCGATAGACTGTTCATATTTCCCCATCGCCAAGACAACATCGATCGGTGCCTTCTAACCCTAAGACAGAAGCCGATAGTGTGGATCCGGGAGAATGAGGAAATCGTTCGTCATTTTGTCGTCCTCGCTCAAAATGAAACGATTACGGAAGATCAAGAGTTCAAGCAAAAGGTTAGTTCTTGTAATCTGACCTGTAAAAGGGGGTTTTGTTCTATCGAATTCCCCTTCAAAAATGGCAACTGATTTTGTTTTGTTTTCTATCTATTGCACTAGGAGACCTAAATTAGGGAGGGAAAGGTCTACCAGCCGTAGTGTTCTTATTATATCCGATGATTCCAAGCAAGTTCCTCCCAAGCAACAATCTCACTTCGGTCCGACCTAGAGGGCTTTAGGTTAGTATTGATGTGCGTATAAACCGTGAACGTAGTTTTAGGTGATGTATAGTGTGTTGAATTAGGCTCTGTTCATAACATACTTTTGTTTGGCTGCATTTGCAGTGTATGAAGATACTGACACTGGGTCAACATCCACTGGGAAACGACGGTTAAATGGTAAGTACCTTTGGTTACAATAGTTAGTAATTGCGTATCAATGTGAACTTGTATAACATGTGTTAAATGGTAGGGAAAAAATGTTATAATAGTATCAATGGTAAGTGCCTTTTGGTTACAATAGTTGGAAATTGCGTATCAATGTGAACTGGTATAACATGTGTTAAATGGTTATGAAAAAAAAACGTTGCCTTGTATAGTTCTGGCTGTGGAAGTACATTAATTTTTTAGTAGTTAATTTTAGAGGTTTGCATAACATGTGTTAAATAATTAATGGACCGACCAAAGATCATTGCCTTTGATTTGTTTGACTGCCAAATAATTAATAGTGGGAGTTTGAAGTTTGCCTAACAGTTTGAAAATTATGTTAAGGTTATTGGATTAATGGTACAATCAGTTAAGATTATTAGATTAGGTGTTTGAAAAATGTTAAACATTTTGTTAGTGTATGAATGTTAACTTCTATAACGTGGTTAGGTAATTTCCGAAGTTTGCCTAACATGTGTTAAACAATTAATGGACAGACCAAAGATCATTGGGTTTGATTTGTTTGTCTGATAAAGAATTAATGGTCTGATTACAGTTCATTGCCTAACATGTGTTAATTGGCAGAGAAAAAAAACATTGCGGATGATAATTCTGGCAAAGGAAGGCAAAGAACCCGTGGTTGGTTATTTTTTATTTACTTTCATTTGTTTGATGTTCAAATGATTAATTGTTGGATGTTTGATCTTATAACTGTAATGTTACCGTTTGTGTTAGAAAGATTTGACATAAAGGGTTATAAAGTCGACTAATTATTTTATGGTTGTTTTGGTTTTGTATAAAACGTTATACCAGTACATAGATCAGATGTAACAGCTACATCAAGCGGGAGAACCTTACGATCAGGGACAAAGAAAGTTTCAGAGGAGAGTGTGAAAGTTCAAAAACGGAAGCAAAAAGAAGTTGTTAACGAACAAGCAAAAGTTCCCAAAGCCCGTAAGCGAGCAAAGAAGGATGAATTTCTGGGAATAAGGACGCGATCCGCACCACTACAATTTTATAAGTGTGTACGAGCATTGACAGACCAACAACGTGAGGCAGTCAGGGGAATGGGCTTTGGTCGTTTACTTACTTTCAGCGTTGATGGGTTACCAGCTAAGTTAGGTTATTTTGTTGTCGACAATTTTAATCCCGATAAGATGGTGATATGTACACCTGCTGGTAATATCAAGGTAAACAGGAAAGTGATACATCAGTTACTTGGGATCCCGACCGGTGGGAAAAAGTTTAGTTCGATTGATAAGCTGCCTATCTTGGTTGATGCCATTGCGGATTGGAGTGCGAGATACCCGGGTGTAATGGTACCTCCAACAAAGATGGTGAAAATGATAGATGAGTCCGACGGCGAAGACAGTTTTGATTTCCGCATGGATTTTGTAATGTGTTTTGTGGCAGTGCTCATTGACTGTCATAAACAAAGTTGTTTACGGGAAGAAATCTTAGAGTATCTAGATGACGAAATGGATTTTGCAAAGTTAGACTGGTGTGACCTGGTGGTAGAGAAGTTGAAAACTTGCAAAGATACCTGGGATCGGCTTGACCCACAAAGCATCTTTGTTGGGCCTCTTTTGATTCTGGTAGTAAGTGAAATTTATTTTGACGTCCTGAATTAACATGTGTTAAATATACTTGCTTATTTTTCGGACTGAACTGATCGCTGTTACTTGTAGCTGTTGTACGTTGATAGCATTGAGTGCACAGGGATGAAGGTTGACAAGGCGGTGTGTCCTTTGGCTTTCTGGAACTTGAAGAGATTGCGAGAGAGAGAAAGGCTGGAAATACTTGCTGGTGGGTTTGGTCTGGGAGGGTTTAAAGGGTTAACACTTCCAAGCAACTATAACGTGGAACACTGGGCAAGTAAGGAGGTATAGTTATATACACTAGCATGTGTTTTTTACAATTAGTATATAATTTTTGTATGAAACTGTTGCTTTAACCTTTTGAAACAGGAGAGGTTGTTGATGGTACGACAGCTAATTAATGTGACAAACAAGAACAAAATCAAAATAGAGGGTATGTTGGAATCTATGTGTGTGGAGAGCCCTGATGACGAGGAAGTACAGACGTTGAAGGCAATGTATGAAAGTTTGTTTGAACAGAAAGCGTATGCAAGTACAGATCACGATCAAGCGGTAGATTTATCGTCGCACCGTATCAATGAGGTGTTGGAAGATTTGAAAAATGATGAAAGTATTCACGTTGACGAGGGACAGAACGCTGGTTAGTCACTGTTATTGTTTGTAAAAATTTGACTTGATTAATGTGGCACGTATTTATTGATGTGCAACGTTTTCGTAGGGGATGGCGTGGTTGACGATTTCTCGGATGGTTTGCCAATAGCTAGTTTGTACAGGAAGTCAATTAATCGGCTTAACAAAAGGATCAGTAAAAGGAGATTGAAAGAAGTAGGATCTTCAGCCATAGACTTTGATGGCATAGAAGGTGTGATTATTATCTTTCTGACTTGTACACTGTAACACATGTTAATGTGTTACCAATCTTATTGATTAACATCTGTTGTGGTTGCAGGTGATGTTGCGGGGCAATCAAGCGTAGCTGTTGATGGAAAAGAGTTTGCTGAAACGATGGAAGATGGTGGGAAGTCGTTACAGGTGAGGCGATCTGCTCGACTGGAGATGTTAAAGGATGTTCCTGAGAAAGAAGAAAGTTGTGTGACCCCAAAAAGGCGCAAGACAAATATAAAGTGTGATGGGCCAAACACGGATGGTGGTAACGAAACAGGTAAAGTGTTACATGTGTTACCATTTTTAGTGTACGTTTATAGTTAAGTGTATAGATGGCAGCCTAGGAAGAAAACATAAGTACACATTGGTGGTGACGCGTTGATTAGTGCTCGATAAAGTTTATGTCCCTGTAATGTTTATACGGGACTGAAATGTATGGTGTAACACATGTTAATGTATTGTTTAACATCTGTTGTGGTTGAAATGTATTGTCTAACATATGTTATGTCCCTGTAATATGCGTATGGGACTGAAATGTATTGTTTAACATCTGTTGTCGTTGCAGCTGATGTTGCAGGCCAAGCAAGCATACCACATGATGGCAAAGAGTGTGCTGAGACGCTGCAAGATGTTGGGAAGTCGTTGCGGGTGAGGAGATCTCATCGACTGAAAAAGTTAAAGGATGCTCCTGAGCCAGAAGTAGGTTGTGTGACCCCAAGAAGGCGTAAGACAAATAGGATGTTTGATGGGCCAAGCGCGGATGGGGGTAAAGAAACAGGTAAAGTGTTACATGTGTTACCAGATACATTGTACGTTTGCCGCTAAGTGTATAGGTGGCAACCTAGGAAGAAAACATAAGTACACATTGATGGTGATGCGTTGTTTGTACAGGGACAAAGTTTATGTCCCTATAATATGCGTACGTGTCTGAACCCATTTAATATTAATGTGATGTTATAGGGTGCAACGAGACTGAGAAGCAACACGGTGATAAGAGTGTTCATGAGGCTGGTATTTCAACTAGGGGTGACTGTAGTATGGGTGGGGCGGAACATATTGAAGGACAATGGAGCGAGGATAAAAGTGATGTTGAACAAGTCCATAAGCCGTTCGGTTTAATGCGTGCAATACTGCGTTTAAAAGCAGCAGCGGCCCAGGGTGTACCTGGTAGTGCTTCGTACAATTTCAAAATGTTAGTTTTTTATAATGTGATTTATTGTTTAATTCTGTTTTAACATGTGTGATCTTGCTTTGACAGTTGACGGTGGCTCAGGCATGCGGTTGGTTGGTCAAGATGCATATAGTGTGGAGGCAGCAGGACATGAACCTCCACCTGAAAAAAATGTGGATGAGAAGGACGATGTTGGGATTGAACCCTACCAGAGGAACAGATAATTAAAGCCAAAACTGGGTCAGAGCAGTGGATCCAGAATAAGCAGATGTTACATACAAGTCTCTCCCCTTGAAAGTGATTTCAACATCTGCTGACCTTCTATCTACTGATTATGCAAACTACTGACTCACAACAGCTGCTCTAGTAAAGACCTGATGATAGAACTAAAGTCCTGCTGCTCAATCTACTGCCTTGGTTCAAGCACTGCTGATCCGGACAAGTACTGCTGGGTTCACAGCAGTGGAAGGATGCAGCAGTTGTTTAAGTATTTTATGTAATGAAATGTAATAGCAGTAGTTAGTAAAGCAGTGTTTGTATAGATTAGAGGTTAGAGTTTGTTAGGAGGTTAGATGTCACTTTCATGGTGATGTCAGCTTAAGATGCTCAGTGGTTTGCTAGTGCCTATAAATAGAACAGAGCTCTGTACTGTTCTATTAGCTCTTTGCAACACCGTCTTCTTTGCACGAACAAACACTGAGCTCTGGCTGAGGGGGAGTTTGTATTCAAGCATTACTTTGTAATCGTTGTTGAAATTAAATTCAATCATTCGGTTCTTTGTTGAAAATGTCTTGATCAAAGCAATACTCTCGTTTGATTGTATGCAAAGTTTGTTTCCATATTAATTCCGCTGCACAACTCATCCATTTCCATCTTAATTCAAACAGAAAATACAATCAAAACCAAACTCAGATCCAACAATTGGTATCAGAGCTTGGACAGTCAAATTTGATTTAACAATCATTTTGACATAAATAGTTCAGCTCAAAATCGTTGATATCGATAGTTTGTTCGTTATTGTTGAAAAACAGTGCAAGGTTTAATCACTATTGAAGTTGATTAATCAGTGTATGTAAAACAACCAGGATGATGTCACAATCACTAGACGATAAGAATAATGTTGGCTCGCTTTTTATACCACGCATGCTTAAACGTAATGAATACAACATCTGGGAGAGAAGGATGGGACACATCCTAGCTCAACAGAACACTGGATGTTGGAGGTCTGTTGTTTTTGGTCCCCATGTTCCTACGGTGCCAAGTGCTGAGGATCCAAAGAAGTTCGTACCAAAACCTTATGAAAACTATACTGAAACTGATTTTCAAAAATTCGAACTCGATGCCAAAGCATTTAGCATCATAGCATCTGCATTACCAAATGAGATCTATGCTGGACTGTTACATTGTAACACTGCCAAAGAGCTATGGGATGCTTTGAAGGAACAGTTTGGGGGAACCGAAGAAGTTATTGAAAACAATAGTGAAATTCTGAATCAGCAGTATGAAACCTTCTGTCACATTAAGGGTGAAACATTGACCCAACAATTTGAACGTTTTAGCTGTCTCATCAGTGAGCTAAGGCTTGTTAAGGTTGAATTTCCAAAATCAACTCAAAATAGCAGGTTTCTTAGATTGCTACCTGATAAATGGGACACAATTGCATTTGTGACTAGAAACTCTGTTGAGTTCAAAGATCTGACCCTGACCCAACTTCATGGTAGACTCCTGACCTATGAAAGGGAGTTGAACCAGAAGAAGAAGTTGCAAGAGTCTGGAAAAGCCACTGATGATTATTCATTCGGTAGCACAGCTCTTCTGGGTCAGGAAGAATCTGGCAGCAGTAGTAAGGAACAGGGTTACGATCATTTCAACGATATAACAGCTGGTGGTAACTTTACCAACCCTGATCCTCACTCTGCAAATTATGCTTTTACTGCAAACACTGAAAACCAGATGTCAGATAATTTGAGCTTTGAACTCAATGATTTGCAACATTTTGATCCTACTGACTTAGAGGAAATGGACATTTTGCACCAGTTGGCATTGCTTAGTGTGAGAACAAGCAAATTCTACAAAAGAACAGGGAGAAAGTTCCCAGGGTTACATGGGAATCTGAGGGTTGGGTTAGATAAATCAAAAATCAAATGTTACAAGTGCAATAGGCTAGGTCATTTCGCTAGGGAATGCAGGAGTCAAACTACTGGTCCTATAATCACTCATCCTAGCTCAAACCCTAGACCTCAAAATCAAAGCACTGTGCACTATACCCAGTATACCCCTGCAGCTCATGTTAACACTGCTCATTATGCTGCTGCCCCTGTGCCTGTGCATTATGTCCAAACCACTGTTCCACAGATTCAATATGTTCAAACCCCTGTTCCCCAGGCACAAGTGCAACCTGTTGCACCTCAAACAGCTGCTCCAACAGTGGTACAACCAGATCAGCAAAGCTTTTTCACTCAAGGCTTTGTTGACTAGAGCAGCATGCCTGATGAGCTTAGTGATGAAAATTTTGCACTCTATGCTTCTAATGAACCTTCTAATGATGAATTTTGTTTAATGGCATTAGAGTCAATACCAGAGGGGATTGAAATTGAAGGTGAACAGCTAAGTGATGAAACAGTGGATGAGGTGACTGAAGAAGTTGTAAATGCAGTTGCTGGTGAACTGCTGCTGGGAGAAAATTCAGAAACCCTGATTGAACCACTGACAGATCCATGGTCCAAAGAGGACAAAGAAGAAGAGGAAGAGAAAAGAGTAGGTGAGAAAGAAGCAAGAGCTGATGATGAAGAGGATCATCAATGTGATTGTGCAATGATGGCTGCTGCAAAGGTATCACCTCAAGTTCTTGAAAAACTGTGTTCAGACAATTGCATTATTGCTTTTGCTAACATCAAATAGGTAAATGAAAACCTTAGGAACAAAGTCTTGTCTGATGAAGTCAAATTTGAAAAGTTGTTAAAAGAACTTAGAAACAAATTGGCTGAAAAAGATAAAGAGATCAGCAGTCTGAGAGAAGAGCAGAGCATAACCAAAACTCAACTCCAAACCATGGTAGAAAAATACCAGGTTTGTAAAAAGGAGTTAGAGTCCACCCAGATTACCTGTGAAAAATGGGTGGAATCTTGCAAAGGGTATGAGGTTATGCTTGAAAAACAGATTAAAAGCAATGTAAAATTTGGTGTTGGGTATAGAAAACATGATGATGAAAAAACTGCTTTTGAAAAATCTGTTCAAACCACTGATGTAACCACTGAGTTCATCCCCACAAACAAGAATGGCCAAGAAGTAAAAATAACTGATAAACTTGGTAACAAAATCACACTTGACAGACCAATGGGATCCTCTACTTTGGAGGAGCTTGAAAATTATCAGTTTAAACCAAAATGGTCTGATGAGTGTGATATTCTTGAAAATTTCAAGCCCATGGACTTTACATCAACTGATGGTGTTAAGGCTCCAAAAGCTAAAGTCATTCCTCTCAAGGATATCCCAACAGAGGTTAAAACCTCTGCTGCAAAGGAGTCCGAAAAGAGAAAGAAGAAAGAAAAGATCAATAACCTGTTTTGTGAATTCTGTGAGAAAAGGAATCATCTAACAAAAGATTGTTTCCATTTAAAAGCTTATGATTTGAACAAAACAAGTGTCATTGTTCCAGCTGAGAGCTGCATTGTTTGTGGAAAAACAAACCACAAAACTCAAGCATGTGTGTATCTCAAAAACTTTGATGTGAAAAAGAATGAGTACACTGCTAAAACATCCTTGAGTCCATCAACATCATCTGTCAAATTCACCAAGAACCAACCACTGTTTGTGACAGTTCAAACAGCTGTCACAAAACAGCTGAACCAAACATCTGTCAAAAGAGATGTTCAGGTTACTGATGCACCCCCTGCCAATCAGTTCAGAAAAGGCAAGGAAAAACAGTCTTACCTAAGGATTCCACACGTTTATGAGGCCTACAAAAGGCCCTCTAAACCTAAAGTGAACAGGCATCCTTTTGGGTACCAACAGATGATTGGTCAAGACCCCCAACAGTGGTTAGCAAGAAAAAGTACTAAAACTGTCCAAACCCCTGACCTAACCATTGTCCATCAATGTGCATCCATCCCAGACACTGTTGAGACCCCATCCAAAGCCTTATTGGCTTTGGAAACCCTAATGAACTAATCCTTTTACTTCATGTGCAGGGAGCTTCTGCCTGCTTAGATAGCCTTTGGTATGTTGATAGTGGAGGCTCCAGGCACATGACTGGATGTAAAGCCCTACTCAAAGATTTCAAAATTCATGGAGGGGGTGATATATCCTTTGGGAATAACAGTAAAGGGAAAGTTCTGGGGTCTGGTACAGCACAATCTGGAAATATAAAATTTGAAAATGTCAATCTGATAGACAGTCTGAAATTTAACCTCCTGAGTGTATCACAAATGAGTGACAAGGGTTTTGGGTCATTCTTCACAAAGGAGTGTTGTAGGATTGTTGGACCAGAAATGGTCAAAAAGATTGAAGCAATAATAAAACCTGGTCAAACAAAACTTGTTGCTCAAAGAAGTGGCAATGTTTATGTTGTTGATATGTCAAAAGAGTGTCCCAGAGCTGATGCCTGTCTGTTCTCAGCTGCCTCTAACAAAGAGACAGAACTTTGGCACAGAAGGCTGGGGCACACAAATCTCAAGACAATCACTGAAATTTCAAAAAATGGTTTGGTAAGAGGCCTACCACAAAAATTGTTTTCATGTTCTGAACATTACATTTCCTGTTTAAAAGGAAAACAGCATAAAATTTCTCATAAGTCCATTGAAGAGTCCAAAACAACCCAATGTCTGCAAATGCTACACATGGATTTGTTTGGCCCAGTTCAATTCATGAGTCTCAAAAAGAAAAGATATTGTTTAGTTATTGTTGATGACTTCTCTAGGTTTACATGGACTTTCTTTTTACACTCAAAAGATGAGACTGCAGGCATTTTGCAAGACTTTGTGACACAGGTTGAAAAGCAATTTGACCTTCCAGTGAAAAGCTTCAGGAGTGACAATGGCACAGAATTTAAAAATAAGGAGTTGGATGCCTTCTGTGTGAAGAAAGGGATTGTAAGGCAGTACAGCATCCCTAGAACACCAGAGCAAAATGGGGTAGTTGAAAGAAAGAACAGAACATTGATTGAGGCTGCCAGAACCATGCTTGCTGATTCAGGTTTGCCATTAACTTTCTGGGCAGAGGCAGTAAACACTGCTTGCTATGTCCAGAACAGAGTTTTAATAAACCCCAGGCACAAAAAGACTGCTTATGAAATTCTGTATAAAATCAAACCACTGATCTCATACTTCAAAGTGTTTGGATGCCCATGCTTTATTTTGAACTTAAAAGATTCCATTTCAAAATTTGCAGCCAAAATTGATTGTGGTTATCATCTGGGATACTCAACCACTGCCAAGGCCTACAAAGTGTTCAATACACGGACCAAGGCAGTGGAGGAGACTTTGAATGTAAAGTTCAATGAACTTTTATCAATGAAAATCCTAGCAAATCCTGCAGATCTGTTTGATCTTGAAAAATTTACTTTTGAAAATACTGCTGTCAAGACTAACAGTGCAGGTCCATCAGAGGATTCAACACCAGAGTATGGGTATGAAATCATCATCCCTCAAAGGTCTGCCACAATGGGAAAAGAATCAGCTGTTCAAAATAGCTGTCAAAGCTCAACCACTGCTACCTCAACAGTTGTTGACCAAAGTAGCCCATCAACCACTGCTTCCACATCCTCAAACACTGCTGACAAAAGTCCCCAAGCACTGGATAAAAGTCAGCATGTGTCCACTTCATTACCTCCAATTCCACCACCTTTCAAAGCCACTGCTGGATCATCAAAGTCCCCAGCAGTGGTTAGCTCAGATGATACACATTTGCAGCCTTCACCAACAAATGCCATCATCCCATACCAAGGAGATTTAATCTACTTGAGGTCTCATCCACCTGATAAAATTATTGGCAACATCAATGAAGGGGTGCTCACAAGGAGCCAAACCCAAAACATTTGTCTTTTTGCTGGTTTTCTATCACTCCATCAGCCAGTCAAGTACCAAGAGGCACTGAAAGACAACAGCTGGGTAGAAGCCATGCAAGAGGAGCTCCAACAGTTTAAAAGACAACAAGTATGGGAGCTTGTACCACTGCCAGAAGAGGTTAGTCCCATTGGCACAAAGTGGGTCTTCAAGAACAAAACTGATGAAAGGGGTATTGTTGTCAAGAATAAAGCCAGGCTTGTGGTTCAAGGTTACAGACAGGAAGAGGGGATTGATTATGATGAAACATTCGCCCCTGTTGCAAGATTGGAAGCCATTAGACTGTTCCTGGCCTTTGCTATCAACCACAACATGAAGGTGTTTCAAATGGATATCAAAAGTGCTTTCCTCTATGGTATAATTCAAGAAGAGGTGTATGTTTGTCAACCTCCAGGTTTTGAGGATCCATTTTATCCAGATCATGTCTACAGGCTGAACAAAGCCCTGTATAGCCTGAAACAAGCACCAAGGGCCTGGTATGAAACTCTTTCCACCTTTCTACTCTCAAATGGTTTCAAAAGAGGTACCATTGATAAAACACTGTTTCTAAAATGGAGAGGAAAGGATTTAATGATTGTCCAAATTTACGTGGATGACATTATTTTTGGAAGCACATGCAACAAAATGTGTGAAGAGTTTAGGGAACTCATGACAGCTGAGTTTGAAATGAGTGCAATGGGTGAGCTGCAATGCTTTCTTGGTCTCCAAGTTCAGCAAATGCAAAATGGTACTTTCATTCATCAAAGCAAATATGCAAAAGAACTTTTAAACAAATTTGATATGAATGATTGTAAACCATGCAGCACACCCATGGCAACAAATAAGCTTGTCATGTCTGATGAAAAGGATGAGGTGATTGACCAAACTTTATATAGAAGCATGATTGGGTCTTTGTTGTACCTAACTGCATCTAGGCCAGACATCATGTTTGCAACATGTGTCTGTGCAAGAAGTCAATCAACTCCCAGAAATTCAAACCTCATTGCTGTAAAAAGGATCTTCAGATACATAAAAGGTGCTCCCACACTTGGTATCTGGTATCCAGCTAATGGGAAAATCAAGCTTTCAGGCTTTTCAGACAGTGACTTTGCTGAATGTAACACTACAAGGAAGTCCACATCAGGAGGGTGCCAGTTTCTAGGTGATTGCTTAGTTTCATGGCAAAGCAAAAAGCAAGCAGCTGTTTCAACATCCACTGCTGAAGATGAATACATTGCTGCTGCAAGCTGTACAGCCCAACTCCTGTGGCTTCAAAATCAGTTGTTGGATTTTGGTATCACTGCCTTAAAGACACCACTCATGTTGGATAGCCAGGCAGCAGAAAATATCATCAAAAATCCAGTTTCCCATTCAACCACCAAACACATCGACATCAGACATCACTTTGTGAGGGATTGCTATGAAAAAGGTTTGATTTCTCTGCTTCATGCTCCAACTAAAGACCAGCTAGCAGATGTGCTCACAAAAGCACTAGATACAACCACTTTTGAAAGCTTGGTCTCTAGGATTGGCATGCTAAACATGGAATAACAAGCAAAATCTTGTTTTTCTATGAATAAAAGCATAAAATGTTTTCAGAAAATCAAAAATCCATCCTTAAAAATAGCTAAAAATGAAGTTTTCATTGAAATCCTTAAAAGTCTGCCATAACCACTGTTTGTTCAAAAGTCTGCTCTACTTCAAAGTCTGTCCACTGCTGAAAGTCATCCTCTGTTCTCTCATCTCCTTGATAACCTCTGTTGTTCAAAAGCAGTGTCTTATCCACTGATATGCTATCCACTGATAGTGAAAATCATCCACTGCTTCCATTTTACCGTTTAAACCACTGCCTTCATCAGTAACTTTCATAAAAGTACTGTCCTTCATTTCTTCAGAATTTGGCATGTGGGCAGTACATAGTGGTCAGTACTTTTGTAACCACTGCCACGTCAGCCTTCACTTTTTCCTCTATAAAACCCCCACTTCACACCAAAAACAGGGTTTTACTGTCGAATTGAATTCTCAAAAATTCTCTTCTCAAAAAAGTTTTTCTTCACATTCCTTCACAAATTTCTTCGATCATCATCTCCAAAATGACAAAATCGAAGCCATCTGCAAAACCCACTTCCAAATCATCGTCGAAAGCGGCCTCTCAAAAGGTCAATACCACTGAAATCCCACACAAACCATCTCACAATCTTCTGGGTCTTCTCACAAAACCCGGCACCACAGATGCTTTCGACTCCATCATTACCAAAATGGCTAAATCAAAGTACAAAACTTTGTTAATAGCCGATGCACCAATTTACTTGACAACCCAAAGGGAGTTTTGGAAGAATGCAACCCTTGAAACACAAGGAGATGCTGTAATAGCCATTAACTCTACTCTAAAGGGAAAACCTGTCAAGATTACACCACAGTCAATTTCAGAGGTCTTTCAACTCGAGGATCAGCAAGGTAAAACTTCTTTCCCTAAAAACGAGTTGAAAATTGACTTCATTGAGAGAGGGTATGCAGACACAATGATAAAGAAAGCTACCTTACAAAAAGGTTTATTTCCTTCTGCAACAAGATTTTTATTCCATACCCTCCTAATGTGTGTTTCAAACAAAACCACTTCTTTTAATGAAATACCATTAAAGATTCAAAATCTGGGATATGCTATTCTTCAAGAAGAAAATTTTAATTATTCCCGGGAAATCTTTAATGATTTGGTTAATAATGTTGACACAAAATCATTCCTACTGTTTCCAAGGTTTCTAAGTTATTATTTTGAAAAGAAATTCAGTAAGGATGATATTGCTGTAATAAACCAAGGTGATTATATTCAAATAAACAGTTTAACTACTGAAACTTTTTCAAGAATGTTAACACCTTGCAAAACACAAGCAGAGGTGCCTGAGCAGATTTTAGCAGCAACCACTGCTCCTCAGGTATCTGCTGCTGAGCCCACTACTCAAGGTGATCAAAGTGGCCGCACAACTGCTTTGAAACCCACACCTAAAATCACCAAAAAGCCAAAGAAAAAGAAAAATTCAAAACCCCCCAAACCAATCAAAAAGGCAACTCTGGAGGATGAGATACCAGAGCAAATGCCTGTGACAACACAAAAGTCACAAGAAATCACTGCTGCTTCTTCCTCACAGCAGTTGGTACAAATATCTCAACCCATAACCAATACTCCTCCTGCTTCTTCACAAAAAGAACAGGTTGTACACATAGGGCCACCACATCATGATGCTCTGAAATCACTTGGTTTCATAATCCACAGCTCAATGCCCGGAGCAAATACAGTTTTTACACCAAACCTCACATCCACAATTCCCTCACCAACTAAACTGCTGTTGGATGCAATTGATTTGAACCAGGCACTAACCAGTCCTTCTCAATCACCTATCAATGAGAACATACCTCAACAAATGACTGTGTCTGATGTATCAATCTTTGCTAACCCACCAACACAACCTGAGGAGGTTACACCCCTTGAGTTACATGTAACTCTTGGTGGTAGTCCAAGTGAAGCAGCCACTACAACTGTTGAACCCACTGGTTTACAGTTGGACAGTGGTTACATTAATAAGACTTCCTTGGAGGCAATTTCTTACATAGCACCTCTTCCAACCACCAGTGGATTTATTTATCCTACTGGCAACATCAAAAGGTTGTCAAGTGTTGAAGGAAGAAGACCCCAGTACCAAGAAAAAGGGGCATCAGTGGTTAGTGTTTGGAGTACACTCCCTACCTCAACCACTGATAAAACCACTATTAGTGGGAAATCAGCTGATCCCATTAAATTGGGTGATGATTTAAAATATCAGGATTTGACGGAACGAATTGAAAAGTTGGATACATCTGTTGCAGATCTTAAAAATATGCTACAGCAGGTGTTGAAAACACAAAAGATGCAATCCACTGTTGTTCCATCTCAAGCACCTGCTCCACCACAAGCTTTTGCTACAAATGAGCTCTGGAACCTTTTCCAACCTTTTCTCCAACAACAAAAAGAAATGGCTGATCAGCAACATGAACTTCATGTCCAAAAGCTGAGAAACATTATGGAGTCTAGGTACAAGAACACTCAAGCAGATATTAAGGAAATCAAGGCCCATTTATTGGAAACCACTGGCACTGCTCCTCCAACAGTACTTTTCATTGATCAACTCCCAGAAGATAATGCCAAAAAGGGGGAGAAAATTCAGGAGTGGAAGAAGAAATGAATAGATGATGGTCTGTACATTGAACCTGAAAAGGATGCTATGACCAGAAAAATTCCATTGCCAGATGGTAGTAAAAAGGTTGATGCTACCCAAGAAGCACTTGATGAAGGAGTAGCAAGTGTAAAGAGGGATAGAATGGCAAAGGATATTTCAAGATGGAATGAGGAGAAAAGAGCTTTCATGGAACTGTATGCGCAGGGTTGTTCTGGATCAAAGGATACTAAAAATCCTAAGACAAAAAGGAAACCTAAGTTCATCCCATCCAGATTTCCAAAGCCTCCAAAACCACCGTCCAAAAGCCATCAGCATCAAACCTCCACCCAAACAGCTGCTGTAACTCCTGCTGTATCAACTACTGCTGGTACTTCAGTTGTTTCAACATCTGTTATCACTTCAACACACACCACTTCAACACACACCACACACCACACACCACAGCCACTGCTTTACCACCACTACCATCACCACCAAAAGAAAACTCACCACCACTTTCTCCTGCCAAAAAGCAGAAGACAACAGATGTTACAACATCTGTTGTAATGACAACAGTGGTTGGGACACCAGTTGTTTCAACAGTTGTTAGTCAAACACAAACCACTGCCACACAATCTACCACCACTGATCCACCCAAAACATCATCTGCCTCTTCTAAAACAAAAAGGAGAAGAATTTACATACCAGATGATGATTCACCATCACCACCACCAACATCTTCAACATCTATGTCACTTGTTACTATACCCAAACCTATTCCTCTCTCATCAGCACCAGTACAACAAGCAATCTCTGTCATTACTCCTGTAGGTGTCCAATTTCCTCTAGAACTTGAAGCAGTTAGAGAAGAGATAAAATCCTTCTACTATGAGGAAAACCCTGCAAAAAGGAAGTTGCCATCAGTTAAAGGATATCCAAGGCCAAACAACATTGAAGAATACTTAAAAGTCAAAGCTAAACAGGTAGAAGATATCTCTAAAACAAATGCACAAGGAAAATCTGACAGAGAAATCCAGCAGAACTACCAATTCTTACTCACACAAGTCAGATCCTTGGAGCAATTTGCAAAGAATGTATGTCAACAATTCTCAGAAAGAGCAGATGAAACTCTAAGAGAAGACTACATTGAAAGCATCATGGCAACAAAGAAATACAAGGGAGATAAGCACATGTACAAAGAGTGGACCATTCCTGAGCTTGAGCAAGAAGCAACCAGGATTCAAGAAATGACAAAGAATAAGGTCAAACACACTCCTCCAGATTGGTCAAAGTACAAAAAGAATGTGCCTGACAAATCACTTGAGCTGAAGAGAATGAAAGAGGAGTTAGTTGCTGCTGACTATGGGTCTAAGCACCAAGTGTCAAGATGGAAAGAAGATGTAGTCAGGGCCACTTACAGAAGATTGGAGGAACTGAGAAAGAAAGATCCTTCAGTTCCTAAAAGGCCTGACTATTCTAAAGCAGAGGTCTCAAAAAGACCACCAAAGCTGCAAGTCAAAAGAACCACTGCTCCAGCTGGTGCTGCCATCTACAAAAGAAGGAGCCAAAACCAGTTAAGTGCAGAAACAATTCAAGATCTAAAAGCTGGAAATGCTATTGTAAAAGCAGGCATTAAATTAATGATAAAAGAAGATCTTGAATTGGAACAATCTGCAAGTACTGCTCAGCCAGTCATGAATAGGCCAGCCTCACCAAATACCTCTGCAAATAAACATCTCCCAAGAAACCCACCAGACTCAAAAATACAAAAGTGGGAAACTGACAAACAGACCTACGTATTGACTTTGCTCAGGTCTGGTGGAGAAGTGAAGAAAATATCAAGGGAACAAGCTCTTGGCCTGAGTCTTGAAGATTTGCAGGATCTCCTTGATCTTCCACTTAGCAGGGATGATGAAGACACAGATGCCCTAGACTTTGAACTACAATTTAAAGGTCAGATAAGGGAACTGCTGATGAGGCAATAAAGAATTCCACAATAATGAAGAGTTTTGGCATTATCTATTCCGGGGGGAGATTGTTGGGATTGAACCCTACCAGAGGAACAGATAATTAAAGCCAAAACTGGGTCAGAGCAGTGGATCCAGAATAAGCAGATGTTACATACAAGTCTCTCCCCTTGAAAGTGATTTCAACATCTGCTGACCTTCTATCTACTGATTATGCAAACTACTGACTCACAACAGCTGCTCTAGTAAAGACCTGATGATAGAACTAAAGTCCTGCTGCTCAATCTACCGCCTTGGTTCAAGCACTGCTGATCCGGACAAGTACTGCTGGGTTCACAGCAGTGGAAGGATGCAGCAGTTGTTTAAGTATTTTATGTAATGAAATGTAATAGCAGTAGTTAGTAAAGCAGTGTTTGTATAGATCAGAGGTTAGAGTTTGTTAGGAGGTTAGATGTCACTTTCATGGTGACGTCAGCTTAAGATGCTCAGTGGTTTGCTAGTGCCTATAAATAGAACAGTGCTCTGTACTGTTCTATTAGCTCTTTGCAACACCGTCTTCTTTGCACGAACAAACACTGAGCTCTGGCTAAGGGGGAGTTTGTATTCAAGCATTACTTTGTAATCGTTGTTGAAATTAAATTCAATCATTCAGTTCTTTGTTGAAAATGTCTTGATCAAAGCAATACTCTCGTTTGATTGTATGCAAAGTTTGTTTCCATATTAATTCCGCTGCACAACTCATCCATTTCCATTTTAATTCAAACAGAAAATACAATCAAAACCAAACTCAGATCCAACAGACGATGATCAGCAGATCCCCGATTTATACGCGACTGCTGACAAAGAGGATAAGATTACTGATCAGGTAGACAAAAGTGATGAGATGGGTGTTAAGCTTACTGATGAGGTTGAAGGGAATGACAATGAAGGTAATCTTCAGAAAGCATCTTATTTGTAGGGGTCGACAAAACTCTAGACGCACCACGTTAAGCCATTTCTAATTTTTTCGAGAATGTTTATGCAGCATCAAATAGTAAGACTGAGCATGAAGTGGTGGATGCAACTGATGCAAGTACGTTAGAATGTGGTGGAGTCGTATTTGGACCCTTGGAAGGTGATGTTAGCGACAAGGATGAACAGGTGGTTTCGGACTGCAAAGGCAGGGCGGCTGTAGAGAAGAGTCACCGTGATTGTAAGGGTTAAATGTTTAGGCAGGTTCAAAATAGTAACCTATGCATGAGATGTGATAAGAATGTTTTATGCAGGTTCATATAGTAAGACTGAGCATGACGTACTCCATTCAACCTTTGTACCTAATGAAGAGTGTGTTGGCGTGGTGGTTGGCTCTGTAAAAGGAGATACTTTCGGTGAATTTGAGGAGGTGGTTATGGATGGTAAAGGCAAAGCAGCGGTAGAGGAGGGGCAGCCGGATTTTAACGGTAAAAGCTTTTTATGCTATAACATGTGTTAGCTATTAGGTACATTTAGTGGGGTTAACGTGTGTTAATCGTAAGAACAGTGGACGGGGGCGATGCGTCGATTGATGAACGTGGTTTCGATGGGCCTAATTGGAGTCTTGGAATGACACAAATTGGTGGTGAATTTGACGAGTCACAGCAAACCGGTACACTCACCAAAAAAATGATTAGGATTGCTGGTTTAGTTGAGTCATTTCAATATACTTATTTGCATCGAACATGTAGGTTGCAAAAGTTCAAAGGTGGATGACATGGCTGTGACAGAAACAGCGCCCGAACGTTCCGGTAAGCTTGACTATTTTTGTTTACTGTGAAAGTGTAAAAATTGGTTACAAAGTAACCTGAATTGTTTTTTTTTAATACGTGTTTAGGCGATGTGGAGACCACCCCAAACTTGAGTATGGTTATAATGGTAGAACCGGTGAGTTCATATGACCCCGCAATTGCTATCCATAAGGAGCAAGCTGGGGTGGAATTATTGGGTGGTGATGCGAATGAGGTGGAGGACAATTTGCCGCTAGCAAACCGTGTACGTATGTTAGCTGAATTGGGGGCCCAAAAAAGGAAGCTGCCTTTTAGAGAGAAAGTGGCAGCGGAACCAAATAGATCACCTTACTATATAAGGTCTGTTGACATGGGCCAGCCAATCACTAAGAAGGAGACAAATCTGTGGGATTACATATACGCTGATGAATCCCCAACGCACTTCCTAAATGGGCATTCTCGTAGGAAGCGGGCAATGGAGGCAAACATGTAAGTAGAACTACCACGGGGTTTATTGTTGTATAATAGGGGTGTAAACCATGAACCCAATGGATCTAGTTAATTGGTTATTTTTTGATTTTTGCCGCAGAAAGGAACAGGGTACGTCGTCAGTTGATGATGTAGATAGCCCGATACACATGGTTGTGTAAGTAGGGGGAGACTGTTAAAAAATGAGTTAAATTACATTAACATGTGTTAAGGTATGGAAGTTAATTTTTTTCTGTGCGTATGAAACCAGGGAGTTGCTGTTTCGAAGCCCTTCCCATGTAGAAGCGTCTCGGGCTATGTTCAAGAGTTTAAACGCTGGCAATGAGGTATCAGATGGTATTATCGACTGTTGGGCGGATGTGCTAAACTTCCAAGAGAAACGGAAATCAAGGGAGGCTTGCAGTAGGCAATTCTTTGGTACTAAAGTTGTAGTGAGTGATTTGAATATAGACATTATTTGTGTAGATTGATGTTTTCTGTGGAAAAGTAGTTACGGTGTGCCGAGTGCTTATCCTTATTAATTTCTCTTTTGTGAAAGTTTCCGTGGATGTTAACAACTGAGAAAGGTGGAGTCGAGGCGCGGATGCACAAGTTCCGGGTTGGAATAAAAGGTGGGGTTAACAGCGCTGAAAAAGATCCTGATTTTAGAAAGCACGACATTGTTTTCTTCCCGATCTTGGAGCACAAACATTTTTACTTGCTAGTGTTTGAGTTACGGGACCCCGGAATTTATGTTGTTGATAATGACAAAGCCAGACAAGGACAACCGATAGAAGATAGTGTATACTACCTCCATAAGGACACACCGTATAAGTTTGTAAGTTATTAAAATGACCCATGTTGTAACGTAAGTGTGATTGTATTCAAGATGTGTTTTTTATATTGAGCATGGCTTGTATATGTATATGCAGAAAGATATGTTTGTGCAATACCTTCGTGAGGTTGGGAATCCGCGAGCCGATGACATTGACTACTGCAACATCCAGCGTATGCCGGTTAGTTGGGCGACCACAGCAAACAAAACTGATTGTGGGGTCTTCTTAATGCGTCACATGGAGTGCTACAAGGGGAAAAACAAAAGTTTTAACTATGGGTTCAGCATGAGTGGGGCGAAGAAGATGGCGGAGGTGCGGAAGTTGAGAAAGAGGTATGCTGCGCACATCTTATGTTCGGAGGTGAATGTGCTACTGCCTAAAATCCAGCAGGATTGCCGGTTAGAGTAACGTGTGTTAGGGGGTGAATGGTATTTACTGTAGGATAGGTGTAGCGTTAAATGTGCCAGCTTTGCTTTGGGTGTGTCATGTACTTTGCTTTTGGGATGTTGCTTTAAACTTATTGTGGGATAGGTGTTTTGTGGGTGTGGCATGTACCAGGTCTTTTGGCGATAGACTGTCTATGCGAATTTTGTCTGACTAAAACTGATGTCTATTAACTTAGTTATTTTATACTCTGAAGAATATTGATGTATTCTTGCATGTGTTAGAATGTTATTGATGTAGTTGATAATCTTTTAAATGAGGTTGTTTTCAATTATATATTGGTAGGTGTAACATTTAAGGAAATGTAAAAATGTTGCTTCCTGTTTTCAAGGGGCCCACTATTCTCAAAATGAAGTAGGATTCTTGGAAGTTGGGGAAAGTTGGTGGCAGAAGTCTACTAACATAGGGGTTGGTGGCTAGAAAACAACTTTATTGGAAAAGGAACCATTGCTATTTTGCCCCATATGGTCACATCAAAGTCAAGTCACAACAACTATATTAAATGTATCATTGATATACCTCTATAAGTAGTGTAATGAAGAACCAAGTCATATTCTGTAATACTTCACTACTTCAGTAAACCAAAAAGTTTTAGTGGTTCCAAAGTATGCTAATGTGATGGACACTTATAAAAATAAGGTCACGTCTACACCACCAGGCATGGAGAAGCTGAATCAAAAGAGGAAGGAAGCATGTGAGGGTCGGTATGGGGTGTGCTACGAAAGAAAAGTGTTTCACAAGAAGCCCGAAGACGTGAAAACTGGAGGAGCTTCTGGTGACGATGATTCAAAGAGCAGAGCAAACAATGTAGTTGATGTAGCTGGTGTTTCACAAGAAGCGTCACGCCGTACGGAACACGTTTTACCAGAAGCTGAAATTTTGAAGGGGCTACCAGATGAGTTGGTTAGGTTGCTGACGGATCCAGACCATGAATTATGTGGTTGCCCGTTGTGTCCATACTCACCCGAAACAATCCAGTCCTGGTGTTACCATGACCCATGGGAGAGTGAGCGCAGCCCCTCTCCTCTGTACTTTCATGATGAGGATGTTGCCACACCATGATGAAAAGCTTCATAGAGATGGAGGATAAGAAGGGGTAGTTAGGATGTGGTAAGTGGTTAAAGTTGTGATAACCTTTTGACCCTATGTTTGTAGGCCACATACTAACGTCGTTTTCTTGTTCTTTTATTATTAATATTTTTTTTTGGGAATGGGTTGATGTGACGGCTCGGTAGTCGATCCATTGTTTTAGGTTCGGTTGTAACCTAGTAGTAGAATGTGTGGTTAAGTTGGCTAGTTGTGAAGTTTAATTCTATAACCTGATATGTCTTAATATATAAGTTATTGGTGTGGTTAAAACCTTTTGTGTTGATCCTTTACAGTTAAAAAAACCCCAGGTACAGGGCTAACATGTGTTAAGCATCTGTTTTGATGCTGTTGTAAAATATAAACCAAAACCACAATTATCCATGCATATAATAATAAGATAAGCCTGTTAATAGCAAACAGAGGTCCACAAAAGTTGGCCTACAAAACACAAAGTGCCGAAGGCCATAAAGTTTTTACAAGACTGGATATGATAAATGGGATAAAAATAGTTCCACCTTCTTACACACATAACAGAAAAGGGGAGGATGATGTTAAAAGACTGTTACATGTGTGTAAGAAGGCCAAAATGAAGAGAGTCTCCCATTACATAGTACTAGTAAACGAAAAGAAAGATTTTAATCAGAGGGGGAGGCACCAGGGGCGGTCTGCCTTTGTTGTTCAGCAGCTGCCTTTGCTGCTTTCATTGCGGCCACCTTAACGCAGTTGCGTGAGTCATGGTCGTCGACATAAAGACCACAGCGCTTGCATAACCGAAGCTTCTTTGGACGTTTAGGTGGTTTTGTCTTTGCCTTCTCACCGGGTCCGGAAATGCGAGTATGTGTACCACATCCCTTATTGCGTACAACATCTGGATTAGCAACTTCGACTGGAATGTTGATTGGTTGCCCAACTATTTCTTCCATTTCACACTCGTTTGTTTCATTTTGGATTGTACCCAATGGTTGCTTGGAAAGCACATTGATCTTGAAATCCCGGAGTTGGGCAACCAATTTTGACAACGAATCCTCGTCGGTTCTGGCCACATCAACGCATTCAGTAACGAGGTCGAGGATTTCATTACGCATAACGGACGGTGCGTGTGGGTTGACGCCGTATCGGCTGGAAAGTGAAAAAACCTCTTTTGGGAGGGCATCTCGGCGCCACCTATCGTTTATGTATTGGGGTGGTATCTTTGCAACATTTTTCAATCGATATACGCAAAAGACATGGCGACACAGATATCTGATACGTGTGAAATTCCTGCATGAGCAACTGGCGGAGTGGTCTACAGTGTTATATGTAACCTGTTAGGAACAGAAGGAGCATATAAAAAGGCTTTAGATCTAACATATGTTAGTGGAGTGGTAATAATGAAGTTGCCTAACATGTGTTACCTGATAGACGTTTGTGATGTTGTTCCTTTTGTCCAAATGAGTGACGTCTAGCAAAAGAGTGGTATTGCTGGAATCGGTTTGGTTTGTGATGTAGCATAAAAACTTCCCTTTAATTATCTCCTTTTGAACTTGCGCGAAAACAACGTTTGTGTAAATGGCGAACACGTGCTGCTCTATCGCTAATTCAGTAGTGCCCTTGAACACCGTGGATGGGGTTTTGTACTCGGATACACGTTGCCGATAGCGTTGGCTATCTACCCTATTTTCAAAGCACATCATAAATTGTACAAGGGTGATTGCGCTTGTTGAGTTGACCTTGAAGGCAGCGTTAGAGCTTTTGCAGCGTGAAGTGGTCTTCATCAAGCAACACATTGGCAGTTCCCTGAAGTAGGCTGGTACCCAAAGATGTTTGATGTTGTACATGTCGTTCAACCAAGTGTGGTCTTGTAGGCCAAATGTTTCTACGAGGTCATTCCAGCAGGACTCAAACGTTTCTGGTTTGATATAAACATTCCAAACCAATCGGTGAATGCAGGACCGAACATCAGTGTTGTCAAGAAGGTCCGCAGAGATCTGGTAGATTAAAGAGTTACTAACACATGTTAGATTAAACAGTTTAAAAACACATATAAGTCTGTGATGTTGAATAACACATGTTAAAGGCTAACAATATAACCTAACCTTAGAGGGTAGTTTTTTCGTTATATGCCACATGCATAGACGGTGGCGTGGTTCGGTAAAGACCATAGGAACAGCTTGAAGTATGGATGGGTCTTGATCACTCAGCACGAGAGTTGGTTGAGTACCGTGTGCCTTCAAGAAAGCCTTAAGCAACCACACATAAGATTCAATGGACTCGGTTGATATCAAACCCGCACCAAATGTAACACATTGGAAATGATGATCCACACCCGTGAATGGCACAAAAACCATCTTGTACCTATTAATAAAAATGGATTTGAGGTTAAGAAAATGTAAAACTTTTTTGGTTTGGTTTGTATACTTGGATATCAGGCCTAACACATGTTAAAGGGGGAACTAACCTGTTAGTGCTGTAAGTCGCGTCAAAGGCGAGGACATCGCCAAAAGCTTTGTAGTTTAGCTTTGAAATCTCATCAGCCCAGAATACAGAAGACAACTTTCCATTTGATACAGTGTAATCAAAATAGAAGTTGGGTAGGTTGTCAAAGCGCTCACGCAAGCGTTCAAGGAAAACTTGTGCGTCGCGTTCACCAATAAAAATTCGCAACTGGTGGCTAAAATTTTTAAAATCCGCCGGAGTCCCATTGACATTGTGATGCCCCCCTTTTAAAGCTACAAGACATCTATAAGCTCTCATGGGTCCGATACGGTTTAGACTCATATTGTGAATGAATTATTTGGTGGAGAATGACAGCTTCCGTGATATCTTGCTAAGATCACGGTTGTAATTCTCAATAACTTCATGATTATGAATATCATTGAAACTCATAAATGTGTATGTATCATTAGAGATTGAGACTAGAATGCTTGCCTTACAGTCACACCATGTGAAGTTGGTTCTCCTAGACTTTACAGAAGATTCATCTAGTGTGTCAAAAGTCCTCTTGGGTTGTGGTTTCCCGTATTTTGAGCATCGAAGATACTTGTGTGTGGGAATTCCATTCCAGACTTTAGTTTGGCCTTTTTTAACAGAAAAACCAGCTTCAAACGCATAAAGTTCATACATGGAAAGAACAACCTCAAATGTTGGATAAGATTTCCCACACACTGGTATGAACTTATCAGCGACGGTAGGAATCCAGTAACGGGTTCCCTGAGGGGTATCAAAAACGAAGTATGGATGCGCTGGCCCTGAATCAGAAAACGAAAAGGTTAGGAATCTGGTATATGGCAGGACAAAAGGTTAGAACTCTGGTATATGAGTATAAAGTGTGCTCCCATGGAAAATAAACAACCGTCTAAAGGGCCGCGAGATAATTCAGCAAACACAGAAGGGCCCGGAGATGATCCAGAACCAGCACCCGGCATGTTAGCGTAGCCAGAATCTTGGTATGCAACATGTGAACATTATGCAATATGTTTGAACTATGCCATATCTGGGGAAGAAAAATCAAAACGAGTGTATAGAAAAACAAACCTTGATCATTATCCATAACCTCGTCAGAATGGAAAGAGTTGTTCATGAACTTGTTGGAGATCAGAACATCCGGTGATCTAACAGGGTCTTCAGATGATCGAGAACCATCAACAGGCATGTAAGTATATATACAGAAGCTTCGAATGGAACAGGTGAACATTGCCACGCAGTATATTTGGATTATTCCATTAGAAAAATGTCAAATAACAAAAAAAACATATATTCGAGATAGTTAAGTTAGATAAAGAGACAAACCTTGAGCATTTAATTCCTCATCAGTATGGAAGTCACTGCTAAGGAACCTGTTGGGGAAACTATGGACCGGCGACATTAACTCGGAGGTTGGTGGATTTGTCTCCATGGACATTAATGGAGAAATGATAATTTGGAGGAGAAGATGATAATGGTTTTTCTGTTAAAGAAGATATAAAATAAAATGAAATATTGTAAAAGAAATATGGGGGTGGGTGATTTGTACAAATGAGTTGATGGACATTAAATGATCATGTCAAATCAAATTGGGAAAATAACTTGGGTTGGGAAAATTACTGATATAACCTTGAAAGCAGAAAGGAAGAGGAGGTGACTATGGGCAACGTGGGTAAATGTAGGCCACAAGTAGAGTTTGCTAAGTTTTCTAAAAAAATGGGGTTTCTTGTAGAGCATTACCCTATATATATATATATATATATATATATATATATATATATATATATATATATATATACATGCCATTCTTTAAATAAGGCTTTGTTTATCAACTTTATCCCCTCACTAATGGGCTTGGGAGATTTCTAAACACATGTATTTGAGGTCTAAAAATTAACTCCTTAAATCTATCCAAACTGATTGGCGTTTGATCGGTAACCTTACAATAACCAAAGTTCATGATTCTCCTAAAAGTAAAACCAATTTAGGTTTACATTTTTACTGAAACGTTAATCAAAGATGTGCTGAATTTGGAGTCTGTGGACAAAATTAATGTTTATCAATAAAATATACCTAAGATTGAAACAAAAAAAAAACATAGTATTTAAGAACATCGATGAACAGAGGCCGGCAGAAATCCAATCAAAGCAACCCTAACATGGTTTAAAAAAAATAGACTGATAACAATAGTCAGCTTACATGTATGAATTGAACTTGAACGGCCATTCGACTTGTCACCAGCCATACTCCAGTCGCTGAACCCTAATTGCCGCCTTAAAAAAACCTCTTAATTTTGCTAGAACCCTAATTCGCCGGAGCCCTAATCACACTGATAATCACCACCGGAAACGTACCCTGATTCCGTCACCACCGGAACCGCATCCTGATTCCGTCACCACCGGAACCACACACTGAATCCGGCACCACCGCACACTAATAATCTCTCTAGTCACCACCACACCACCAATGATAGGCAACACCGTCATTCCGGCACACACACACGGGGACATGGCCGACTACCGTTCTCTCTCTCCTTCTTTCGGATCTCTCTCATTGTTCTCTCTCGGTGTGTAGTCGGCGGTGTGTGTGTGGGTTGCAGTTGGTTTAGGGTTTTATACTGGGGCTTTAAAAGGAAACTATGTCCTCAAATACTGTTCATTCACTTTGCTTTTTATCATATACTAGGTGATGCCCCGCCCGCGTTGCGGGGCGATTGCCGAATAATTTTCAACCAATTAAAAAAACAGTACTATAGTTTTGATTGAAAGAAAAAGTAAAAAGAGTGTTAGGCAACTCCTTGAAACGATTTTTAGCTGGGGGCAAAGTCATATTTTTATTTTTACTTGGGGGAAAATCAAATTTTTTTCCTGAGAGTAAAATCCTAATTTTTAGTTAGGGAAAACCATATTTTTATTTTGCACTGGGGGCAAAAACATAATTTTGAACTGAGGGTGATATCGTAATTTTGAACTGGGGGGAAATCGTAAATTTCAGCTAGGGGCAAAGGCATAATTTTATTTTGAACTGGGGGCAAAGACGTAATTTTAAACTGGGGGGAAACCATAATTTTAAAGTGGGTATAAAATAATAAACTGGTGTAAAATCGTATTTTTGAACCGGGGGGGGACAAAATTTTATTTTGAATTGGGACGGAAACGTAATTTTGGCTGAGAGTAAAAGCGTAATTCTTTTACCGAGGGCGAAATCGTATTTTTTAGCTCGGGGCAAAAGGGTAAATGTATTGTGAAGTTGGGGCATAACCGTATTTTTTAACTGGGGGCAAAAACGTAATTTTAAAGTGGGTATAAATTAATAAACTGGTTGGTCCAATGGGTATTGCCCTCCACCCATTTGAACCAATGGTAGAGAAACACTATTTAGGGGCAAAACCGTAATTTTAAAGTGTTTATAAAATAATAAACTGGTTGGTCCAATAGGGAGTGACGGCCGCCCATTTAAACCGATGGCAGGGAGATACTATTCCCTGCCATGCTAAATGTAGATGATGAAAATGAACTGAGGGCAAAATCGTAATTTAAGCTGGTGCAAAACCATAATTTTATGTTGACCTGGGGACAAGATCATAATTGTAAACCGAAGGCAAAATCTTTGTTTTTAGCTGGGGGCAAAAGTATATTTTATTTTGAATTTGGGGCAAAAACGTTATTTCGAGCTTCGGGAAAATTTGTAAATTTAAACTGAGGATAAAATCGTAATTTGGAACTGAGGGCAAAAGCGTATTTTTTTAGCTGAAGGCAAAATCGAAATTTTGTTTTGAATTTGGGGCAAAAACGTAATTTCGAGCTTCGGGAAAAATTGTAAATTTAAACTGGGGATAAAATCGTAATTTGGAACCGAGGGCAAAAGCGTATTTTTTAGCTGAAGGAAAAATCGTAATTTTATTTTGAATTTGCGGCAAAAACGTTAAACTGAGGGTGAAACAGTAATTTTAAAATGGATATAAAATAATAATTTGATTGGTCCAATAAGGGAGTGCCAGGCAGCTGCCTGGCACTATTCCCTCAACTCCTTTTTGTATATGTAGGATAATGAAATAGAATAAATAATGAATAATAATTTTTAGAGTAAACTGCCATTTTGGTCCCTGTGGTTTGGGCAGTTTTGCCATTTTAGTCCAAATCTCAAACTTTTTAAATCTGGGTCCCTGTGGTTTGCATTTTGTTGCCATTTTAGTCAAAATCTCAAAAACTCTCAATTTTTACTGTTCCAACATGTTTTTTTTGTCTTTTTGTGCAGGGGTAGTTTTGTCCAAGTACATTTCATTAAAACATTTTCTTAATTAAAAAACCCCTAAATAAATACCCTCCTAAATAAATCAGTTGTCATCTTCCCCAAATGCAAAATGCAGAGCAAAAACCCAAACCCTAATTCCACAAATGCATAGATCTCTACCACCGCCACCTCATCCTCCCTTCTCACCACCACCACCACTACCTCTTCACCACAACCGCTACCACCACATCCTTCTCACCACAACCACCATCTCCTTCTCACCACAACCACCACCGCCTCCAACCAGAACCGCCACAGAACCACAACGTCACCATCACCGTCTCCATCACTCTCTCTCTTTCGATCACTCTCCCTCTCTCTCTCTCTCTCTCTCTCTCTCTCTCTCTCTCTCTCTCTCTCTCTCGATTGAAGGGACCTGTGGATATCAACCATACCTGCGTTCAAATGGGTGGTCGATTGTTACCTGGTGAAAGATCGAACCTGCGTATAGAGGGGTGAGATCAGAACAGAAGTTTGCGCCAGAACCAATTCAGATCGGAACAACTCTCGCCGGAACTGCAGTGGCTCATCGGAACAGAAGTAGCAGCGACGGCGATTAAAAAAACGATTCTTTGAACTGTGTTACAGGTCTCACAGATTTGGTAACAGTAGCAGCGACGGGGATTAACCACCACCGCTACAAAATCCAACAAACAAACAACCCCTGCCACCATCTCAGATATGCACCATCTGTCTCTACCTTTCTTTCAGATCGGTGGTGGTAGGTTTAGGGTTTTCGAGTGGCGACGGTGGTGGCATTTAATGGGTACAGTGACGGTTGTGGTTGTTGACGGTGACGGTGGTGGGTGTGACTGACGGGAGTGATGACGGTGGTTGTCGATGATGTTGTGGTGATTATAGAGGAGATTGATGGTGGTTTGTGGATGTCGAGACTTAGGTTTAGATATACGAGAGAGAGAGAGAGAGAGAGAGAGACCTGAGATGGTGCATATCTGGGAGAGAGAGATGAGGATGGTTGACTGGTAGGTCTGTATTTATTTATAAAATGTAAATGACCATTTTTGCCCCTAAGGATAAAGACAAAATAACCAGTTTTTAATAGTCAAATAGGAGGTAATTTGAATTTTGGACTAAAATGGCAACAAAAGTGAAACCACAGGGACCCAGATTTAAAAAGTTTGAGATTTAAACTAAAATGGCAAAAGTGCCCAAACCAAAGGGACCAAAATGGCAGTTTACTCTAATTTTTATTTTTATAGCTATACCCGGTTGATGCCCCGCCGGCGTTGCGGGGCGATGGCCGAATAATTCTCAATCAATCAAAAAAACAGTACTATAATTTTGCTAGGAAAAAAAAAGAATAAAACAATATTTTTCGGATCAGGGCAAAACTGTAATTTTTCATGACTAATGAGCGAGTGTTAGGCGGCTCCTTGACACGGAAAAAAAATTAAATCGAGTCAACCAATTAAAAAAAATGTTTTCTACTTTTGCTAAGAAAAACTAAAACGATTGGGAAAACGTAATTTTTAACTGAGTGCGAAATCATAATTTTAATTCCGGGATAAAATCGTAAATTAAATGGACCAATGGGGGAGTGCCAGGAATCTGCCGGCATGACTGTACTTTTACATTGGGGGCAAAATTGTAGTTTCACCTGGAAAACAAACAAAAACGATGGAGAAAATGTAAATATAAGTTGAGGGCAAAATCGTAATTTGGCTGTGAGAAAAAAAAAACTAACGGCAAAACTATAAATTTATACGGGTCAAAGTCGTAATTTTGAACCGAGGGCAAAATTGGATTTTTAGCTGGGAGCAAAATCGTAATTATAAGGGAAAAAAAACTAATGGCAAAACTGTAGATTGAAACGGGGCAAAGTCGTAATTTTTAACCGGGGGCAAAGTTGAAATTTTTAGTTGGGAGTAAAAGCGTAAATTTATTTTTAAGTGTGGGCAAAAACATAATTTTGAACTGGTGGCAAAATCGTAAATTTAAAGAGGGTGACATCATAAATTTGTTGGAGCAATAGAGGAGTGTCAGGCAGCTGTCTGTCACTATTTCTTCTACCGCCCATTTAGGCCAATTGAATGCAAACACTATTGCCGCTCTTTGGTTTTGTAGATATTGAATAGATAGATTTATAATAATTATAATTTTTTATGAGAATTTCAATTATAAATTTATATATAACATAATATATACTATTTAGTTATTCTTATCTTATCATAACTTTACAAATAATAACTGTTAGCATAATATATATAAATTTACGAGCAGTTTGGCTTGTTATTGTAAATTTATTTTACGAGCCGTTCTCAAATAGCTCACAAGTAGCTTGACTTAGCAACAAGAAGCCCTTTTGGGTTTAAACACTTAGGTGTTGTTTGTTTTTTCTGCGGCAAAAGGTCTGCAGTCTGCGGACCTCTTGACCACATCTGCAGGAGAAGAGGTGGACCAAATGTCTGCAGTCTGCAAGGAGAAGAGGGTTTGTTTTTTTTTTCTACAAACCACTTCACACACAAGACACACACAATAGCTCTGCCTTCTCTCTACAAACTCTCTCTCTCTTTCTCTACAATCTGTCACCACCACCGCCCAAAGCACCACCACCACCGCACCACCACCGCCGTCACACCACCGCCTTTCTCTCTCTCTACGGTCTCTCTCTCTCTCACCGATCTCGCTCTCTCTCTCTCTCTCTCTCCTTTCTTCCACTGTCGCCGCCGCACGCCACCGTCAATTGTGGTCGGCCGTTTAATCTGTAACAGGGGGTGTCAATGGTGGTCGGCTGGAGAAGCTCACCGGAAAGGCGGCTCTGGTCGCCGGCTGAAGAGGTTGTCGGCAGGTGGAGGTGGAGGGGGTAGGGGTGTTCACGATCCGATCCGATCCGATCGAGGGTCTGCTCATGCTCGGATTGAATTACAACCGATCCGATCCGAGCGGATCAAATTTGTAAAACCGATCACAAAAGTGATGCTCATGCTCGGATTGAATTTGAATCGATCGGCTCGGTTTCGCTCGGTTTTTATCAAATCCTAAAAAAAAGCGAGCGGATCGTTTTCGCTCGATGGAATAATAAGGCTTCGTTCAACAAAAACAAATTCTAACTTAAAGTGCGAATACAAAAGCAACATAAAATAAAGTGCGAATACATAAGAAACACAAAATAAAGTGCGAATACAAAAGCAACACAAAATAAAGTGTGAATACAACCAACCAGGCCCAACTAGCAAGAAGCTAGAAAGGACCTGGGACAAACAACAGCTAATCACCAACCATGTTTACATCAAAATTTTGCCAACTGTCGAATGTCATCGATCTCCATCTTGCTCTATGCTACTATAACAAACATACCAAACAGAAACATAACATACCAAACAGCAGATTAAAAAAACAGCAGATTGAAGAACTGTAGAAGACCGTCCGAAGATTGAATACTAGAGACAGCGGCGATATGTGTGTCGGAGATTAGAGGGTCGGAGACTGTGAGTCTGTGACTGTGGAGACCGGAGAGTGAGACCGAGATTAGAGCGGCAATTTGAATACGACTGATTAGGGAAGAATAGATTTAGGGTTAGATACTTAGATTTATATATTAAATATTAAGTTGGGTTGAATGTTATTTGGGCTTTTAGTTTTTTTTTTGGGCTATTATATTTTTTTGTGTTTTTATCTATAATATAAATATATATATTAATTATTAATAAAAATAATTCGAGCGAAACCGAGCGATCGACGAGCGAGCGGAGCTATGCTCATGCTCGGATTGAATTTGAATCGAACCGATCCGATCGGCTCATTTACAAACTGAGCGGGAATCGAACGAGCATTTTTCGAGCGATCGTCGAGCGATCTTCGATCGTCGAGCAGTTTGGACAGCCCTAGGAGGGGGTGGCCTCTCTCTCTCACCGATCTCTCTATCTTCTTTCTCTCTCTCTCTCTCTCTCTCTCTTCTTTCTCTCTCTCTCTCTCTACGGTGGTGGTGGTGATGTATCAGGTGGCGGAGTTATTTGGGGGTTTTGTCGGAGGTGGAGGTGGTGGCAGAGGAGGTGGTGTCGGAGGTGGTGGCAGAGGAGGTGGTGTCGGCTGGAGGGAGAAAAGGAGAAGAGGTTTGAAGAGTTTGGCAGACTTGGGGACATGTCTGCTTGGGGAAGAGGTGGGGAAGAGGTAAAATGTGAGAAGCTCTTCCGGAAAACAAACGAGCTGCAGACCTCAAACGTCTGCGCGCATCTGCGCGACGCAGACATAAGTGGCCAGAAAAATACAAACACCACCTTAGTTTTCCCATTATGTCCATATAAAGTCCTTTCAGAATCAATCGTCAACATTAGCGCCTTTCAACCTTTTATCATCTCAGTTATTCATATTTTTGTCAACTTTATTTAATAAAAACTTATATTATTTGAAATCGATTTTTCTTTGGTTTATATTGGAGCTCATTCAATAATTGAGTCTAAACCCGAGTTCATTCAACAAAACTATTTTTTAGATAAATATAATAACTTTTCTTTCATATAATAAATATTATTATGTAAAACTGTAATAAAATAAATACATAATATATATTATGTTACATAAAAAAGTTTAATTATAAATGAGTGTGTGTTTGTGTCTATATACATATAATTATAGTAAATAATAATGAGCCAACCTTGAACTTTAGACATACACCTTAAAATAGGTGTTTTAACGGTAACATTTGCTTACACCCCTCTATCATTTGTCTCACTTATTGGAAAGTCAGGTTGATGTATAACTAATAAGAGACCTTTAAAAAAACATCTAGATTGACACATGTACATGCTTGAATTTTAGTTTTAAGTGTATTTGACTTTATTTTTTTTTTGAAGGGTGACTTTCTATGTACAGGACCTATTGGTCATCGGGTTCATGTCGAAGACAATCCCCCGTCAGCCCCGCTCTTCCGAACGCGATGTTCGATCGGGCCCCGGCCGTTGCGCAAGCTGACCTTCGCCAGAAAACCATACTGCCCCCACACGAGAGACTCGCTGGGGTAACAGCTGGGTTATGTACACAATTTTTGTAGCTAAGTAATAAGTCAGACGTGGCGTTTTAATATATATGTTCGACACATTGTTGTAAACTTGTAATGGAGGATTGTTATTTGTCTAACTAAAAAGATGTATACTTGTCATATATCTAAATCTTGAAAAAGTCCACGTGCAAACTGACAGGTGGCAAGCACGCTATGAGGTGTGGTTGGAGCCCTATGGGGCTTTATCAAGTCCACCTAGGATCTACCTCACCTATGAAGCCCCCTTTTAATTTACATGGTGTGGATGGTGCCCCTATTAAACAAAATTAAAAAAAAACATTTGATTGGTTGAAAACTAATGGGCCCCCCTGAATTCTTCAAATTGGGCGTTACCACTAGTTACCACCATGGAGCCCAAGCCATGGCGCCCCCCTCTTCACTTGGAGGGTGTGGTGATGGAGTCCATATGGGCGCTATACATGGTGAGGTGGCAGTGATGGAGCCCCCACACCCTCCAGCCTTAGCAAAAATTTCATCACTCGCAACATCCAATCAATTTTCGTCATGTCATCAACCATTATTTCATCACTCACAACATTTTTTTAGTGGCAATGGTCATCACTCACAACATCCAACAATACCCATCACTCACAACACTCAACAACCAATCACTCACAACACTCAACAACCAATCACTCACAACATCCAACAATACCCATCACTCACAACACTCAACACTCAACAACCAATCACTCACAACCCTTCAACGCGTGAAGAAATCCACGAGTGATAGTGTATAGTGGCGGCGGTGTTTGGTTGTTTTCCAAGAGTGATAGTTTGCCATCACGCTGCCACCCGTAGTCCCCTAAGTCAATAAACACTTTAAGAAGTTAGCAACAACAACCACATGAGCAAGCTACAAGAGAATAACACCATCTAATATGTCGTACAGCTACTTTAATCTACCGGTCTTTCTTTTGAAATCTTTTTATACCTTCAAGAGCCATGCTTCAGTAGTTGTTCATGAGAATTGCAACCTTCCAAAAAAAAAATTTTTGGCTAAAAAAATTAGAAGATGATAACTTTAGACGAGGCATTAAAGGGGTAATAGGACACCACTTTTTTGAGGGTAAAAACACAAGATATGTTGGTTCAGTTATTTGTTAATGACACATACACGAAATAGAACCATAAAATTTGGTTTTTAGGGAATGGTTTTACCAAACAATTGGTCACGTGTTCAGTTAGGGTAGTTAGGTAAACTAGGGGATCTTCTCACGAAGGCTCTAACCCTAACAATTCAACAACCTAGGCGAACCAACAATCTCTCACCTCACGGCTATTAAGATTTTTTTTTGGATATTTCATAAATTTTTATTTTTTTTAAAATAATATTAAAAATAAAAAATAGATATTAAAAATAAACAAAAATAAAAAATATATTAAAAATAAAAAAAATAAAAAAAATATATTAAAAATAACAAAATTCAAAAAATCTAAAAAATATAAAAAATATAAAAATTCTAAAAAATTAGAATTTCTTTTGGATATTTTTTTATATTTTTTATTTTTTTAAATTTTAGAATTTTTTGATTTTTTTTATTTCTCATAATTTGTTTAATTTTTTAGAAGTTTTTTTTTGGTTATTTAGATTTTTTAGAAATTTTAGATTTTTTTTAATTTTTTGATTTTTTTTGTTTTTTGGGTTTTTTGAATTTCTTTTGATCAAGCACTTTACAACCTATTCTAACCTGGTGACTAATTTTGTCTGGTCCATCTTAAAATTTAAAATACTCATACCAACCTAAAATAAAATGGATGGGCTTATTTTTGCCAGGCCTACTAGTAAAATGCTAAAAACAATAACATGGTTCAATTTAAGTGTAGAAGTCATGGTTTGAATCAATAAAATGAAGAAACAAATAAGTCGGATGATAAAACCTGAGAAATCTTCAATCCAACGCTTGAAAGCTTCAACCTTCCGCTCGTGATCTCTAAAATTCGTCTACAGCAGCAAATTCGTCCTTGTTCAGTTATGACAAGTTAAGAATTGTTTTTGGTTATAAACACCTCAAATCCGAACCCAACTCGTAATCTTCTGCAAATAAAGGTCCCTCGTGTCGCGCGAGGGGTATTGCTTCTTCGTCTCGCATCACGCGAGACCATCAAAGGTCAAACGGTCAACTTAGCCACTCGCATCACGCGAGGGAGTCTTCCTTTCCTTTATTCGTTCGTTTATTGCTCGATCACTCTTAACTCGTTTGACGACTCAGTTTTCTTCGATTAGGCTCGTTTTAGTTTTCTTTTACCTCCAGAGCCTTGCAAAACACAAACGACTCAATAATATACAAAAACCTAATAAGAACACACAGGACATATCGAAAATTATACAAACTGTACACGGAAACTAGATACATCAACCCCCCCCCCCCCCCCCACATAAAAAAACACCAGTTATCTAAGGTCCGGGAAAATCACTAAATTAGCCAAATGAACCAAGAAAATTAAGATGATAGCCTTGACTTTTTTGGAATTACCAAAATAGCCATGACTTTTTCTTCCTCCACCAAAACCCTCAATCTCCCGCGCCACTTAATTTCTATCTCTTGCGCCAAATCCTAAGGCTCATGTGTGATGTGCCATTAATTTTGTCTCCTGTGTCATATGGTGCATCACTTGATATTCTCCTGCGCCATCTTTTAGTTTTAAAAGCTAAAATGCTAAAAACTAAACCCCCACAAAAACCTAAAAAAATAAAAAAAAATCTAAAAAAAATTTTTTTTTTAATATTTTTTAAGTTGAAATTGCTACTTTTAGTAGCCAAAATTTTTTTTTTTTAAAAATAAATTTAATTTTTTTTTTTTTTTTGCTACTAAAAGTAGCGATTTTTTTTTTATAAAAAATATTAAATTTTTTTTTTTTTGTGTTTTTTGGGGGGGTGGTAGTACTCTTGGGGTAGAGAGGCATGTGCTGGGATGGCATGCCTTGGTGTGTGCTGGGATGGCATGCCAAGGAGAAGCATGTGCTAGGAAGGCATGCCAAGGCCAAGGCAAGCACATGCATTGTGAGCGAGATGAGACGGTTACGATTACCCCAAGAGTGCCCAAGGGAGAGGAAAGAGGTGCCAAACGCATGCTGAGCCCCACTTCGGTAGTTTGGCACCCCCATAGGCATTCAGGCAAGCGTGCCTATGGGTAAAGTCGGTTGAGCTTGTCAGCCATGTTGGGTATTATTGTCTGGACGAGATGATGGCACAAGGATGCTTGCTTTAAGGTAACGTTCCGGCAGCACAGACAGCCCGCAATTGCTAGTTCAAGCGGGAAGGATTAATTGTTTAGTATTACTTGAATCTCCTATTTGTAAAGAGTTTCCAGCATAACTGTGTCTGGGTTTTGATACTAAAACCTGTTTATTTCGTGCAATATCAATTGCCCAATTTTCTTGTAATTGTGATGGCTCAGCGAATTTGCTGCCTTCAACAATTCCAATTTCAGAAAATATATCTTCAAGAGTTATATTTTCATTTTCCTTATACTCGATTGAATGAGTACTGTTGGTTAAAGCATAAGAGATTAAATAATTAATCGTAAATACCTTATTACCTGGTTCCATAAGATCAGTTCTTTCGCACTGGTGTATGAAACTTAAAGTTTTATCGAAATCTTTTGAATCTCGATGTAAAGCAAATTTAGGATAGACAGTAAACATAAATTTACCATAAGCTAAATTTCCTTGGATTGCTCCAAGAAGAGCATCTTGCCTATTGATAATTCTATTATCAACGAGTGCCATTTTTATAGGAAAATTAATTCCGTCTCTGAACTGAGCTTTAAGGAGGATTTTAACCGCTCCTATGTGTACCATATTGAGAGACTTTCTCAACTCTGGTTTAATGTGCAAAAACTTTTTTGCTATTTCACCATTTGTTAAGAGTGGCAAATAAACTTCACCTGCTGTATTTTTTATGTCAACTGAAAGTTCTTCAGTGTTAAAACAATAAAATATTTTATTTTTTTCTAGAAAAGGCTCTAGAAACTAAACTTTGTAAAGTTTTTGGTTGATTAAAAACCTGTTTAGTGTCAAGCTTGAATTTAAGCTTACTAATTTTTGTTAGTTGATCAGAATTAATCATGTAATCTGATACAAAACCTTTTTCGTTTTCACTGAAATTTAAAACTTCAGTTACTTCTTCTTCGTTTGATTCTTTCGAATCTTCAAACGAATTTTTAAAACTCATTTTAAATTTTTTCTTTTAAGAAAATGTTTAAAATTTATTTTAAAATTGTTTATTTTTTAAGGGAACAGGAACTAATCCCCTCTTCTTAAAAAACGAGCACATAGCTCTGATACCAACTTGGGTTTATGAGAATAAATCAAATTAAAGAAAATTTTATGTTAAGTCATAAAACAAAAATTCTTAATATAAGCATTGTTAAGAAAAACATTTTTACTTCCAAGCAAAAAAATTATTGAGCTTAGAGCTAAAAAAGCAATTATATCTGTAACATGACTACTCTTTTAAAAATAGAGGAACTTGTTAAAGATTTAATGAGAAAGTTGGATAGTCTATCTACCAACGAAAATCTTGAGGCAACTGTGTCACACCCCCAAAATCCACACACGGAGTACCACCGCTTGGAGGCGTGACATGACCAGGATCAAGCCACCAATCATATTGAACATAAGTATAAAGTAAAAGTCATTCATCAATACGATAGGTGTTTGCAAAACCAAATATAAACAAGTGTGTAGCGGAAGCATTACTGTAAAACCCATCATAAGTTTAAGTACAAAAAGTTATAATGTTTGACAACACATTCACGATCCATGTCCACAACGACTGTGCCTCCCGTGCAAGCTCCAAAAGTACCTATGGTCCTGCAAGGCATGTAACAGAGAGTCAACAACTAGTTGAGCGAGTTCACAGTTGGTTATTTAGTTATAATGTTCATTTCGTAAATCGTATGTTCGATTAGTAATCATGTATCGTATGTAATAGCATCGCGGCCCTCAAGGCATGTTTGCGAAGTTTAGTGGGGGTTTCCCATGTTTTATAGACTAGTTATATTTGTATCGCGGCCCTCCAGGCATGTTTGCGAAGATTAAAGTATAGTTCGCGGCCATTCCAGGCATGTTTGCGAAGATCGTTCTAGTATAGTTCGCGGCCATTCCAGGCATGTTTGCGAAGATCGTTCTAGTATAGTTCGCGGCCATTCCAGGCATGTTTGCGAAGATCGTTCTAGTATAGTTAAGGTTGTTGTCCTACCCAAGGAGGACGAACGTACGTATTCTACCCAAGGAGAATACGCAGGATTAATATTGGCATCCTACCCATGGAGGATGGCGGTACATATCCTACCCAAGGAGGATATGTAGGTTCCGTTTAATTTCTTTAACCCATTCCCAACCACCGGGAATCCCATGCCTTAGAAAGTGTGTGAACTCACCTGAGTTTGCTCGGTATGCTAAGTATGTGCTCAAAGTAAGTCAATCACGTCCTAAAGTACGCACGTATAGAATAATCAGTTGGTGTTCAAGTTGCTCACGTATAAGCAGGTAGCACGTAATCACAATCATACAAGTCATGTCTAACGTCTAACAGCAGTTAAATATTCCAGTTAACACTTAACAGAATCCATTCAAGTTACAGCACAGCTCGACGAAACACATATACGGCGAAACACATATGTTGGCGAAACAAGATATTGACGAAACACATTCTGTTTCGTCGAGGTGTCCCCTGGCGAAACAGAACTTCTGATTCGTCGACTACTCTTGGCGAAACACATTCTGTTTCGCCGAGAGTTCTGTTTCGTCGGACGTCAGTTTCGCAGACAACAGATGCAGCAGTTACGAATATACACAGAACCCTAATCATGCTAGCAGCCGTTATCAGTATCAGAAATCATATGAAGGTCAATGTGCAGAACGAATCATCACAACTCAATCATCCAAGAATCATTGTCTAGCATAAACCCTAGTTTTTGTGTATAACATATAAATTTAACATCCAACAATCATATCATTGAACCCTATCAAGATGCTAACTTGAATTCAGAATCAAATCATATTAACAACATTCAGAACCGAGCATTCGATCATATTCAGTTTCGCATAGAATTACGCATCCGATTAACCATGTATATCGCAATCAAGAACATCATACCCATATACTCCTATATAATCCAGAAATCAAGTATATACACAAACATGAATCGAGCTATTACAGAAATATTAAACCGATTAACGAACACACACTAACCGGAATAAGAGAAATACGAATCGATCGCTAAGATATCGCCGGGAACCTCCAACTGCCGTCGCACAGGAGGGAAAGGGGCTCTAGGGTTTTGGTTGTTTGATAGCAGATGTAAAAACTGATGTTGTTTCACGTTTTAAACTCAAAATAGCGTGTTGGGCCCGAACTGGGCTTCGGTGAAACTGGGCTCGGCGAAACAGACTTCTGTTTCGTCGAGATGCTTTTGGCGAAACAGTCTGTTTCGTCGAGATTTGTTATGGCGAAACACACTTGTGTTTCGTCGGGTTCTTTCATAAGTTAAGCAGTTTACGTTTCTCGACAGGTTCCATGTTATACAATCAAACACATAATCATGTAAACACAATACGTTTATTATAACACGAAGTGTACAGTTACAAGTCAGACAAGTCAAACAACTAAACAGTCAAAGTCAACGTGCAATAAGTGCAAATAAAGAATGTTGGAAATTTCGAGTTGTCACAAACTGCCGCAAAAATCATCAAAGATGTTTCAGACAAAATTGATGAAAAAATGGATTCAAAAACTCTTATGCCCGAAAGGCAAAAAGAAAAAATTGATGATGAAAAAAGCTTTCAAAAGTATTCATTTCCAAACTTCAACGTTGGAAATCCATCTTTAGGAAGTTCTAAATGTCCTAATGCATTAACATGGCCTTTTGGATCAACTTCAAAATGACCAATAAAGGACAATTGAGAAACTCTTTTAGAGACATAAATCGAAAAATTTCTATGCATTATTTCTATTTAGAAAGAAATAATCAAAGAATTGTGGAATTACATTCGGATTGGAGTATTCATCCTTCTGACAAACTTTTTGAATTAACTGATTTAAAAAGGAAAAATTCTTTTATGAAAGAAGAAATTCAAAATCTAAAAGATAAAAAGATTATTTTATCTTGTGGATAAAATGAGTTCCATCACTCAAAAATTGGAACAAATTTTAGATGAACAATTGGATACCCTTCCAGTTGAACAAATAATAGAAATTGTTAGTCTCATTTCTTTAGATGACAAAGAATGTGAACAAAAGTTTTCTGAAAATAAAATCTTAAACGAAAGATATTTTTCTGAAAATAAAGAAGAACAGGTCTTTGTTTTGAAGAATGAAGAACCAAGAACCTTTCCGGTAAAGAAAGAAGAACCCGATACTGAAGAAAGTTCTTCAGATATTGAAATGTCTCCAAGACAAAAAACTTACAATGCCTCTACTAGCAAAGGTAACAGGCGTAGAAAAAAGAATACGGAATTTTCCATGCCGTATCATAAAGGTATACCTGATTATAATAGTAATGACAATGGTAGTGCAACTACTATTAATACTATTAAAATTGATTGTATCTTCAACCTCGACAAAAGAAAAGAGGTAATTGATAAATGGAACACTGAAATCAGTCTAATCATTCAGACTAATTCAGATGAATTTTCTAATGCTAAGGCTTTGTTATTATT
The DNA here is from genome assembly GCA_030545235.1 of Helianthus tuberosus. Lineage (NCBI taxonomy): Eukaryota > Viridiplantae > Streptophyta > Magnoliopsida > Asterales > Asteraceae > Helianthus > Helianthus tuberosus. Next base: position 132,505,201 of record CM060431.1, on the reverse strand, counting down.
ATTAGAACATAAGTCTGCAGGATTATACAAAATTACATCAAAGGGACAACTTGGGATGAAAATTTACATGGTTTTGATCTTTTTGATCAAATCATAAATGCAATATACATGATGTTTTTAGGTCTCGACCTTATAACAAATAAAGACCATGAAAATCAAAAATTGCTAGAAAAAGCAAGACAAAATCTTGCAAAAGCACAAATTTGTGATATTTGTTTGTTAGACGATTTTACTTGTCTTTATGAAACAAATCTATACAAATTAAGTACAGGTGAATTTCACTCTTGGATTGAGGCTTACTTAATGAAGATTCCTATCGTTGGAGAAAAAGCCAAAGAACGATGGAACAAAGAAAAGAATCAATTTACGATGCATTCTCTTGGGTTTGCAACTAGAATTGTCAAAGAAGAAATTGCGGTTTACTGTGATTTTTCTGATAAACAAAAACAGCTAAAAAGTTTTAACAAAAGCTGTTGCAAAAAACTTACTGAGTTACCACAATTAACTTTTGGTTGTGAACCAGTAAAAGATGAAAATTATTTCAAAAAGAAATATAAAAATAAATATAAAACAAAAACTAAAAACGTTTTTGGAAAACCAAGAAAAAAAAAGTTTTCTCCTGGAAAATACTTTTCAAAAGAAAAACCTAAGGTTTGTCCTCAAGGGAAGAAAAAATGCCGTTGCTGGATATGTTCTGAAGAATGACACTATGCAAACGAATGTCCCAACAGACAAAAGTTTCCGGAAAAATTAAAAATTATTTCGAAAGCGGAAACTGAAGGATATTTTCCTTATGAAAATATTTTTGATGACTATACACAAGTATATGTATTAGAAATATTATCCGATTCTTCTACAGAAGACTCAGAATGAAGTCCAACCACTCTTTTAGTTGGGGGGATAAAAATAAACAAAACGATTTTTTGAAATTTGTTTATTCAAAGATTATTTATTTTCTGAAAACAAAGATATTTTTGGAAATAATAAACAGGGTCGTCTTGTCAAATGACAGACACGGTAAGAGGGCCAAAAATGTGTTAACTGATAGCTTGACACGAGATTTTCAGAAATCTTAAAGCAAAAATGTCACTGTCATTCTTGCTACTATAAATAGAAGACATTTCTTCATTAAAAAACTCACCACTTTCAAAAACCTTACAAAAAGAAAGGCATATTTTTGAAAAAATGGAAAATTTAAAGGCTTTACGCCTAAAAGAAAAAATTCTTTTAATAGAATTAAAAGCTATTCAGGAAAAAATAGCTCTCTACGACGAAAGTCTAGACACAACTGTTAGTTCAGAACAGGATTCCGAAAGGATACAATCTGAATCTATTCCTTTACAAACGGCTAAAGGTAAAGAAAAATCAAGTCCGTTGATTCCTGTTGCTTTGGAAAAAAGCAATTATAAAGTAAATGAAGAACTAAAATCTTCATCTAGCCCAGTAGCAAACGGCTCTGGTAAAGGCACATCAAATCCGTTGATGGCTGACAGTTTGCAAAAAATTGACAAGGTCTCTCTCAGACCAAGTTACTCACAAGTCACACAAATTCCAGAAAAGCATAATTCAAGATTTTATGTTATTTTCGATGGTGACCACAGAGGAATATATGAAGATTGGGGTATAGTCAAAAATTACATTGATAAAACCGACTATCCTTTCAAAAAATTTGGGTCGTTAGCACAAGCCCAACAAGAAGCTACCCGATATTCAGCAAATCTCGGGAAGAAAGGAATACCTTTAAAGGTAACAATTATTCCTGAGCCATTGAAGCCCAAGAAAAAAGAAAGAATCATTGAATTCAAAAACACTTTCTCAAGATCAACAATAAAAGAAGAGAAAGAAGAAGAAGATATTATATCTTTGGACGAATTCAGAGGAATTTGGTCTAAAACAAGAGCTCTTAGTCAAGATGATTTCGAGTTTGAGCATGTCTATACTGAAGATAAGGCTACTAAAAGTCTTTTAGTCTTTTGTCCAGGCGCAAGTCCAGAACTTGTTTCACTAGCATTTTCTGTTGGTCTAATAAAGTTCATATATCCATCTCCAAATTTGCTTGAAATCAGCATGTTTCCAGAAGGAACAAAGAAAGCTATTAAAAACTTTCGAAAGAAGATTGCTGCAGCAAAAGACGCAAACATCTTCATAAAGTGTAACTCTACACTTCCAGATTGGTACCAAGGAACTTCTTCCCAAAGTTACCATCATATAGAAATCGGGCTCGCGAAAGCAAGAACCGTCAACCCCTTAAAAGTTATGAATGAGGAACAAGAAGATTTCGAAAATTGGGTCGAAATAAGGGTTAAAGGATTCTTAAAAATCCTGAATAACCTTCAAAATATTAAAGTAAAAAGCTTTAATAAAGTGAATTATTGCAGCAGCCACTGCATCATCACAAGTTACAGTGGAACTCCACTACCAAAGCACGAGAAGGAAGCTTTAGAAAAAATGAAGCAACGCATTATCTTCAACAAAGTTGATGTGAGTCCTACTACCAAACAAAGACTCTGCAAAATAATGCAAAGAGCACAGGAAAGCCATCAGTGCATAAGCTATAAAGAATCTTCCACAGAAGAAAATTCTGACAAAAGTGGTCCCTCTATTAAAGACAACTACTTTTCAGAAAACGACACGCAAGAGCTGGACTCAACACATGGGTTTGTCGACTAAAAAACGTCATGCATGACGAACACTTAAGGCTATTTTAGACCTTTTGTAAAATTCACTTCTCCTATATAAAGAAGTTGAATTCTTTAGTTTTAGGCATCCCCATCCCGAGTTAGCATCTCATATCCCTCGAACAATTCTCTCAACAACTCTCAACCACCCTCACTTTTTCTTTTTGTTGATCATTCAAATGATCAATTTTCACTTTCAAGTTATGTGTGCTAGTAGTATGGAGTAGAAACTCCTTTAAGGAGTTGATGTAAATATCAAGAAGTTCTCATTCGGGAGAACAATTATGAAATAAAAACTCCTTTGTAAACTTCTATCTTTTATCATGAAAGTTTTTATTCTGTAAAACATGGAGTCTTGGAGCCCGTTGAAGTACCGCTTAGGCAGGAGGCCGTTAGGGAAATAAGGGTTTGATTGGTCCCTTGCAGAAAAATTAGAAACAATCAAGAAGAAGATACAAGAAGAAGATACAAGAAGAAGAAAGGTATAAAATTTTATTTCATACTGTTAAATTACTTCAAGATTGATATTTCATATCTCTCCTTAAAATCTTAAAAAAGAATTTTATTCTAACACAAAACTAAGATTTTGATTAAATCAAAAAATGATGTTTATAAACAAACACAAAAAGAAATCGATTAACAACTATCGAAACAAATGATTTTTCAATCTAAAAAATTTAGTCAAAATATGACTACAAAAAATAATGAATTTTGTAAATTCAAAGGATTAATTCCACAATTAAACAATTTCAAAATTGTTTATGTTAGTCAACAATTGTCGACTAATAATTTAGAATTCATATTTGAATTATCGATTGATTATTTTAATCGAACGAATAATTCATTTGAATTTAATATTCAAAATACTATGCATCTTTTGAATTTTATATTCAAAATACTATGCATCTTTAGAATATTATATTCTAAAAGTACTGTGCATCTTTTTCATTTAATCGATCGATTAAATTCAAAAGATTCCTTTCAAAAGAAAGAATTTTATATTCTAATTTGTAAATGCTATTTACAAAAACCAAGTATACAATGAGTATGCATCAAGATTTCCTTAAAAAAGAAATCCGTCGGGTTAATCAAGAGTTAACCATGTATCAAAGTCTAATTAACCAATTAGAACAGTCTCTTAAGAGATCACCTAGAAATAGGAGAGCTGAACGTGTTCAGTTTAATGGTCTTAAAGCTAACCGCTTTAGGCTAAAAGAAGAACTCAAACGTCTTGAAAACCAAGTTTTCTAACCAATGAGTCTTAACCAGACCACAAAACTCCTAAAGGACTTAATGAACCCTTTAGTTGAATTTGTCAAAAATTCTGAAGTACCTCCGCAAGGAAATTTAGCTTATGGTAAATTTATGTTTACTGTCTATCCTAAATTTGCTTTATATCGAGATTCAAAAGATTTCGATAAGCCACTTAATTTCTATCTCTTGCGCCAAATCCTAAGGCTCATGTGTGATGTGCCATTAATTTGGTCTCCTGTGTCATATGGTGCATCACTTGATATTCTCCTGCGCCATCTTTTAGTTTTAAGCCCCGGTAGCCTCTTCATGCGGCACACAATCCTGCACCACCATTTTTTGTTGCGCCAATTATCTGCCTCCTGCGCCAAATGGACACGTGCCGTACCCTAGTAAAGTGGTAATTTAACATATTTCATGGCTATTTTGATAATCTTCTTGGTTAATGTGGCTAATTTGGTAATTTTCCCGGTTCTTATTATCAAAGTCAAACTAAGCATGCCATGTTTAACTTATATGTTACAATATAAAAAGCGTAGTAGTTAACTTTGTAAATAGACATAAAAAAAAAAAACTAAAAACATACACGTGAGAGATGATTGCACATCGACCAATTGATCCGATAGTATATAATCATTAATGTCAAACTAAACATGTAATATTAACAAGAAAACATCATAAAAAAAGTGAGAATTAGGGGTGAGCAAAAGGAAAAACCCGACCCTACCCGACCATTACCTGACCCGACCCGAGAACCGATCAAACATAAAATACAGAACCGATTCACTACCCTAAATATAGGGTCGGTTACGGTCCATAGGTCCAAGTCGGGTTTCATCATGAAAAGAACCGACCCGACCCTATTTTATATGAAAAATTGGAACCGATCTAAATACCTAGGTACTTGGGTTCAGGTCGAGCTGGGTATATTTTCGGTTCGATTCTCGGTTATTTTCGGTGCGGACCTAAATTTAGAATCATAAGGGAAAGCATCTTAAAGTCTTAACTCTGAACTTAAACTAATGAAATTGCCGTTAATAACAAGTTTGTTGGTGTGGTGGACTATACCCTGTAACTGTATCCTCTCTCCTCTTAGCACTCTCCGTCTCTCTCTCTCCCACCATCACAGTTGTCCCAACAACATAATCTATCTAGGGTTCTGCTTTTCCACGATTATTTCAATGCGAATCTAACTCCAATTCGCACATTAGATTCCATCACTCCAAACTTATTCTTAATTCCTCACCATTTCATATTACCTGCAGACTGCAGTAGTGAATTCAGATCTCTTACTCTCTGCTAACTTGTGCAATACATAATCTTCATTTATCTGTTAACTGTGTGTTGTATGGCTTTAGTTCAGCCATCTGCTCTCTGTTTCGGTTCGGTTTCGTCGAGTTTTCGACCGTCTTCCTGGTCCAACAGGTTCTCAAGTTCCACCGGTTCCAGATCGGGTGATGTTGTGAAAGGTTCACGCTTAACATTAACGCCATCGGTTTATCGGTCGTCGTCGGAGTTTTTGTCTACGAGAAGTGGTATGATTGATCTTTCCTTTAAGACTGTTATGGATAGTTGAAAGTTTTTGTGTATTTTTGTATTTGAATTACTTACTATGTTTGGCTTAAATAAGTGTAGATGTTACTAAATTCTAAACATTATGTTGTGGTTTTTAAGTGTTTAGTGTTAATTAAGCATTAACTTGTGTTGCCTAATTGGTACTGTATTTGATTTATTAGAGAAATGAAACATTAATCTTGTAATTTTCAGGTAATATTAGGTTATTTTGCTTGTTTTAATTGTGGATTTTATGTGATTTTTGAAAAGGAAAAGTGCTGGCAAGTGTTCAGGGAGCGAATGAAACCGATGAATCCTCACTTGTGGTTTGTTTCGGGGAAATGCTAATAGATTTTGTGCCTACAATCAACGGGCTTGCGTTAGCTGAAGCCCCTGCCTTCAAAAAAGCACCTGGTGGTGCGCCTGCAAATGTTGCGGTGGGAATTGCTCGTCTCGGTGGTTCGTCTGCTTTCATCGGGAAGGTAATAAAATAGCCGATGATGTAGTTGAAACAAAATTAAAACTTGGGAGTCTTAGTCAACTGATTCGTGTATTTTGATTTGAAGGTTGGAGAAGATGAGTTTGGTTACATGCTTGCTGATATTTTGAAAGAAAATAACGTGAATAATGAAGGAATGCGCTTTGATCCTGGTGCTCGTACTGCTTTAGCGTTTGTGACACTGAGAAAGGATGGCGAACGCGAATTCATGTTTTACAGAAACCCTAGTGCTGATATGCTTTTGGAGGAGTCTGAACTTGATCTTGATTTGATTAGGAAGGTATATCAATACACCCTTAATATTTTATAAATTTGTTTACATACTTTAATATTATTATTACTCTTGCAGGCAAAAATATTCCATTATGGTTCCATTAGTTTGATTACCGAACCGTGCAAATCGGCTCACATTGCTGCAACAAAAGCTGCTAAGGATGCTGGCGTTCTTTTGTCTTACGACCCGAATCTGAGGCTTCCGCTATGGCCATCTGCAGAGAGCGCTCGAGAAGGAATCTTGAGCATTTGGGATACAGCCGACATTATTAAGGCAATTAATTCACTTCTCATACAACATTATTTACATTTTATCATAATTAATTATCAAACATGTTGTAACGGTTTTGTTTTTTGTTCACAATTAGATAAGTGAAGAGGAGATTGTTTTCTTAACAAATGGAGAAGATCCGTATGATGACAATGTTGTGCGTAAATTATATCATCCAAATCTTAAATTGCTACTTGTGACTGAAGGACCAGATGGCTGCAGATATTACACCAAGGTAATGTGCATAATTTGAATAATTTTTTTCGCTTCTACAACCATTTATATAACTCTTTTTGTGAATTTTGTCAATTATACAGGAGTTTAGTGGAAGAGTGAAAGGCATAAAGGTTGATCCTGTGGACACAACCGGTGCCGGAGATGCTTTTGTAGCTGGAATATTATCAAAACTTGCCGCAGATGTCTCATTGCTCAAGGTTTAATTAACACATTGTCGTAAACATAATGAAATTGTTAATTAACGTTCGGTTAGATGGTGACTAGTTTGGTTATAATTTATAGGATGAAAACCGGTTAAGAGAAGCGCTTAGCTTTGCAAATGCCTGTGGTGCAATTACCGTTACAGAAAGAGGTGCGATTCCAGCTTTACCGACTACAGAAGCTGTCAATGATGCTTTGCTCAAGGCGGTTGCATAATTAATTATCCATGCAAATTCAGGTTGTATATTAGTCAGTTCCATGAACACATTTCATTTTTCCACAACTGTGAGCTAATAATTGTTATTTCCTCCTTTAACTATTAAGCCCGGTTATCCGCTTAGTGCAACCGAGGGGAGAGAGAAAACAGTCGGGACTCATGAAATTATGTCTTGTTAGTCGGATGAATTAGATAAATAAAAGAAGTTGTGGGATATGCTATGCCTAAGTAAGATTGTTTTGGGCTAAAAAGAGGGAGAGTTGCACCCCCTTTTAGGGAGCCAATTAGGGGTGTGAAACTGTGTATTTCCGACACGAAATCCTTGGGTTTGGGTTAAGACAAAACGGGGTCGTGCTAGTTTATGGTCGAACTTGCAAACACATTAACCTAAACAGGGAGGTCTTGGGTCAAGCTGACAGGCGACGGATTATTTTATAACGAAACTTTAAAGTTAATAGATAAACGGGTGACAGGTTATATTGTTTGAATGTAAATGTTTTTTTATAGAATTTTGTGTGTTGTAGGTGTAAATTTGGCATAAATCGTAGTGTATTAAGAAATAAAAGGATGAAGATTGTGTATTTACTTTGTTTTTTGTTTGATAAAAAGGATACAATCAAAATCACAATAGATTTGATTTGTTGTCGTGTATCAACCCAATAATTATGAAGCTTTTGAATTATATGTCACTTCATCTTCTGCAGCCTTTGCTGTCATATAAGAGCAATGGACCCTAGACAATAAAGTGTCGTATTATTTCAACACCCAACATCCTAATTTTGACACCCTCTATGTACGCTGTGTATAGGGTTTGCGGGTGTTGAATTAGAAGGCTGGGGTGTCCAAATAGAACATGATAAACAACTTTTTTTCTAAAAAATATATATGGTTTTTACAACAATCTAAAATAAATTTTGTTAAGTAAAATATAAATAAACAAATCATAAATAGTAATACCCATCAATATCATGCTTTAAAAGTGTAAGGACCATCTTTAACCCTTTCTATTCGGTCAATCTAGTGATGCATTCTTTATTACACTCCAAACTCTAAGGCCAGCCACAATTTTGACCCTACACTGTCATTTTAAAAGCCAACATCATCCTTACCTTTTTTTAACCGAAAGCCAAACCTACATGCACATAAATCAGATAATTTCAAAAGGTCGATTGTAAAAGTGAAATGGCAGATGAAGAAGAGGCGGCCCACCTTGAGAGAATCTTCAAGCGGTTTGATACAAATGGAGACGGGAAGATCTCGTCAACAGAGCTTGGAGAAGCTTTGAAGACGCTTGGATCTGTGTCACCTGAAGAAGTCCAACGTATGATGGCTAAACTCGATACGGATGGAGATGGGTTCATTTCTTTTCAGGAGTACATGGACTTTTGTAATGCTAACAAGGGATTAATGAGGGATGTTGCCAAACTCCTATAGATTATCTCTCAACCTTCTTCATTGTTGTTGTCTAAACATAAGTTGTTTTTCTCCATGTAATTTATGAATAGTGGACAAGATGTAGATAATCTTTTCGTATTATGAAGAAAAAAAAAAGGAAATGTTACTCTACACAGCCTATGGTATGTTATGTAATGTATGTAAAAAAGAGAGAGAAACGCTAGAAGGAGGGCTTGAACCTCCGACCTTGTGGTTAACAGCCACACGCTCTAACCAACTGAGCTATTCCAGCAGATGTTCTAATATGTTTACCAAATTTTTATAATATCTATAATAAAACATATAAGGTTGTGACACAAAAAAGAACAAAAACTTTTGTTTAAAACTTTAGCTAATTGCAACTTTTTTTTATTTAAAAGTCCATCTTAAAACCTTGGTGTGAGAAACCAAATGTTTTCTATGGCTAACAACTACAACGCCACAACCATTTATAAGTTTGATAAGAAAGAAAAAGTTTTCAGACATATTATGTGTATGATTCGAGAAGGTCAAAAGAGAAATTGGAAGAAGCCACCTTTCGTTTTGCCGTTGAAACTGGAAAATGCACTGATCGTCCGCGCTTTAGGGATTAAAATGTATTGAAACAGAAACTGAAACTAGATTTAGTGTTTTACTAGCATTTGATTTTTCACACTTAAAGGGTAAAAAGTGTATCGGCGCAAGCTTTTCAAAAAACAAAATCAAGATGTTTTGAATGCAATTTCAGTGATATAAATCAAACAAAGGACAACAGCAAAATAATGTGTGTTGATGGTTTAATTCACTTTTGGAACAAACCAATTCTTTTTGTCACCCATGAAAACGCTTCGAGATTCTGATGTCTTCGAGGATTATTTTTTGTCCTATTGAAGACCCGAGCATTACGAGTTTTCCATAGAAGCTAAAGAGTAGCGTATATAATGGCTATCCTTATTTATTTCTTTCCTTTCGGTATTGCATCACTCCAACCTTCATTTCTCAGCTGCTGTGTCGTTGATACTCTTGTAAGATCCTGTGCAACCCACCGAGAAACCATCCTCCCAGACCTCCTTAGCTAACTGACAGTTGAGATAATATCGTTGACCAGACCGACTCTTGAGAAAACTATAAATCCAGTTAATAGACATTGAAGATCGAAATAGTTCCGCCACAACATATACATCTGTACTTGGTTATCAAACTATATAACCGCTATTCTTGTAAATAAACGAAAAGAACACTGTTTTCATTCCAACAAGACTGGTGTTTTCCCATACAAAACTTACAATCTAGTGCTAAACTTAAATGTACTAAATTTAATAAGCAGCCAACAGTTTTCTATTATAGTAATGCTTTGCATAGAACATCTTGTAGAGACAACACTTTATAATTTATATTGATATAGAAACAATCACATGTAAAAAGCTCATGAGCAACTAACTTCTTGAAGCTTCCATTTCTTCAAAAGCTCATCGTAAACAGAGCCCTTTCCAGCTTTCGCAAGCCCCTGCCTCAATCTCGCCAAAGTGGTAGACGCCAATTTGATACCCCGATCCAACATATCGTCCGCATACTTCACTGCTTCAGGAACACGGTTAAGATCACGTAACCCACCAACCAAAACATTCCCCGCTTCCTCAAGGTCATAATCGTAATTCTCAATCATACATTTCCAAACTTTAATAGCAGTATACGGAACCCCGGCCTCTATAAACACCCCAACCGCCAAACAGCAACTAGCATGCGTTGGCACAAACTCGTTTTTAACCATCTCGGTAAATATCGGTTGAGCTTCTCTAAAATTCCTGGTCTTTATCAAGAACTGAAATAAAATATTATAACTTTCAGAATCCGGAAACACCCCCTTAAAAACCATCTCGTCTAACGTTCTTCTAGCCAGATCGACATCCTGATCAAACGTATACAAATAGATAATCGAATTATACAATTCAACGTCGGGTTTACAATCGTTTTGCACACTCATATAATCCCACAGCAGTTTACCCGCCTTTACATCGCCGATCATCGCACACTCTTTTAACGCAGCTTTAAAAAACCTAATCCCCGGATAACACTTTTTACCCTTCAAGATTACAAAAAACTTCATAGCCTCCTTCAGCCCACCCGACCCATTAAGCAACGCATTCAAAAACGAATCATACGCAGAAAAATTGTTCGGATCCCATCCAGTTTGAAACACCATTTCATCGAACGTTTCCCTAGCGTTAACCGCATCTTGTTCTTTCTCCCAACCCTCCAATAAAATCGCATACGTATCCGCATCCGGCTTAATCCTACTCCTCACGGTATTCAAAAAATCTCTAGCGTCCACCGTCTTCCCATCTCTACAAATCGCGCTAAACAGCGAGTTCAACGCCACAACATCCGCAACACAACCGTACTGTTCCATCACTCCAAACGCTGCCACCGCGTCCTTCACCTTATCCGCCATCACATAACTACCGAAAACCGACGCAAAAGTAGCTAAAGAAAGCATCCCTTCCTGTTTCATCGACTTAATCGCATCCCACATTGCATCAAACAAACAATGTTTTCCCAACATATCAATTATCAAATTCCAAGCATACGGGCTATGTCTATCGTCTAATTGATACCCCGCCCACCGAAAAAACTTAACGGTGGCAGCCGGGTATGCGTAAGATAGTTTCAAAACATCTTCAACGTCTTCTGTAGAGACCCTTATTGCAGTATCGTCTAAAGATCTATCTAGTTCTAAAGATGGTGTATTTGCAATGATTTCACATAGGATTTTGACTTTAGGGGGTAAATTAGGGGTGTCAATGTATGAAGCGAAAACTGGTTGTTTACCTTTTGGGGATTGGTGGTTGACCCGATTGTGATTTGGGTCCGGAGATCTTGAATGGTCGCGATTTTGGTTGCTCCGGCGATCTTGATCACGACGGTTTCGTTTTTTGTTGTTCGCCATGAATTTTCCGGTGGAGATTTGAGGGTTTGTTATTGGTTGTTTGAAACCCTAGAAAAACAGAGAAATGGGGAAATAATACATGTTAGAAAATGATCTTATAATCATTTTAATTAAAACTAAAACTTGATATTTTTTTATATACAAGGTTAAATATGTCATTTTTACACCCCGCTTGCGATATGCGCCTATAATGTATAAAACTAAAACTTGATATTTTTTATATACAAGGTTAAATATGTCATTTTTACGCTCCGCTTGCGATATGCGCCTATAATGTATATATATGTGGGTTATCGGGGGTAAAAGTGAAAATGCACTAATTTTAACGTTATTTTACTAATTTCGTTAAAATAACATTAAAAGCTGAGGACGGTTAATCATGCATCATATGATGGCATTGATAGCTGAAAGACAAAAGGGTACATGCGTTAAACGGTCTTTGTCCCAATTGCTGAGTGTTATGTGTCTTATGTCCAAGACTTGATGCAAAACTACTATTGAGCCGGGGGGGGGGGGGTCTCACTGGAAGCATGCTCTCTATTCCTAGGGATTAGAGGTAAGACTGTTTACATTTTACTCTCTCCAGACCCTAACTTTGCTTTGCTATTGGTGGGATTTACTGAGTATGATGATGATGTAATGTGATCATTTCTTATTCATTTAGGTGATCATAGAATAATAAGATAAAGATATAACATATTATTTATTTCTTTTTATCAAACTAGATTTAGGAAACTATTTTTATTTTTGTCATTGATGTTGACTTGATAGATTGTGAAAGGTTTTGTGATATCATAGAGGATGAATCGATCCTTTATTTCTTTGGTGGTAACAATGAGAATGTGGTTGGCAAAAGATTGGTAACGAGAGGGAACATATGGGTGATGATGAAAACAACAATGATGATCAGAACATGGGCGAGAAACATGACAACCAATCAAGCGAGGAAGATGACGGTGGCAAGGAAGAAGATAGTGATTCTTGAAGGTGATGATAATTGCATTGATGATGTTGAGATGGACATTAGGGATTTTAGATTGAGTATTGATTAGGGTGTTGAAAACGCTCACCATGAAAGTGTTGATGTTTTGATGACATTGATTAAGAAATGTTGGATAATGAGAGATTGTATACTGGGAGTAATTTTGGCGTCGTTGATGTAACACCCGTCATTTAATTTTCAAAAGAATTGCGGTAGTTATAGAAATAAACTTTATAACTAACCAAAAACTTTGTTAATATAGTGAATTACACTTCATCATAGTATTTAAGATAATAACATAACTAGTTTCAAACATAGATCATTCAGAAATTGTCTACAAAACTACATAGTTTAACTAGATCAGATTAGCGGAAGCATCCAAAAGTTTAGTGTTCGGTTCTTGAAGCATCAACTTGATCGTGTCCACATACTTGAAATACCTAGAAAACTGGAAAGTTTGGCAATCATTAGTATTAGAATTCTTGAAATAATTCAATAATCATACTATAATCAAATACGGAATTCGAGTATCTGAAAGATGCAAAATTCAGCAATTTTGGCAGGGCTCTACCGTAACTTACGGTAGCCACCGTAAGTTACGGTAGCTCCTGGAAGCATATTGTTCCACCGTAAATCAGGAAGATTCCACCGTAGCCTTTTGGCCTCTACCGTAAGTTACGGTACTACCGTAACTTACGGTGGTCTCTGAAAGGCTATGGTTTGACTGATTTGTTGTTTTGCCCAAACCAAATTCTCGGATTTCTCATTCTAACAGCCAACATGTTAAATTCTCGTATTCTATTATGTCTTTTATCAATAATAACAAAAGACCAATTAACTATATTACGAAGTATTTGCCACGCATTAATCGATTATTCGACCTTTTTGGCTCATCTTACGGAATCCTCCATTATGATGACTACCAACAAGTTCTAACCAATTCTTGTCTTATTATTCAGTATAGCGAACATCATCGCTTTAGATCAACACAACTTTTGTTCTACGATTCAACTACACATATGTTAGTTATCAAAATTTACCCAATGTAACGAATCAAGTTACATACCTTCAAAGCACACCCTTTAATCGTGCATCAACACCGGCTTGTCCGCTCGTAGCTCCGGCTTCCTTTCCTATAGAGTTCAATCACATTGTATTTAGAACCCTTTGTTTCACATGTAACGCATAATTTATCATTTAGCCCAATTTATGCGTTTTTGTTTATATCTCAACGTTTTGCCTTCTAGTTGACATTTTCACAAACACTTTAAGGGCAGATTTTTATATCATTTATATTCAAGTTCATGGCTTGCTATTTAGCTAACATTTACATCAATTAAGCTTTCATGTAACATTAGACATCATTATTTCAGAAATCACTTTCTATGACCCATATTACACTAGAATAATCATTCAAAACCCTAGTGTTTACTAGTTTCCCACAAAACCCATGAATCACCTTCAATGTGTTCATGAGATTTTCAGGAATTAGCCATGATTTCACATGTTATTGTCTAGGTTTTTACTCCTAGACACTATATCATCCCTATTCTATTCAAATAGCAAACATGTAACATCAATCTTCGAATTTCCCAAACTCATGAGAATTTCAAACAGAGAATTAACATCAAATTTTACATACCTTACAACCCCCTTGCGATGAGGATCAGTAATCAATGCTCGATTTTCGATTTTAACTTGGTTTGAGCCTTCAATTTGTGAGATTAGTGAGTTCTTAGGGTTTTGACATGCTTGGTCGCCCTCCCCCCTGTTTGATCGATCCAGCATCCTCATAAGGGGTGTTTGTGTTTAATAAAAATGTTTTTATTAAAACCATTTTCAAGTTTAATACTTTTGGTCCCTCTAGTTTCCTTTGGTTTATTTTTATGTCTTTAACTACACATGAGTCATCATCTAACTAGGTTAGTGTCATTCCTAGTTAGTTTATTTATTTATTTTTTTCATAGCAAGTTCCTTCTAACATATAATAATAGGATTTTCTTTGATTTTTCATTAAATACGAGTTTGTCTTCCTTTCATTTTTGTCTTCCTTTCCTTATAACGTATAAATTGCAAAAATTTAAGAGTTTATATTTTCGGGTTGTTACAGTTGAGCACAATGTTAGGAAAAATATGCTAAGGTATCTAAGGAATGTTAATGAAAACAATATCGATTTCTATATTGGTCGGGTTTCGGGAAACAAAACGGAGGCAGCATAACTAATCAAACAACATATTATGGAAACGAGAAGCAAGTTTAGTTTTGTTTTTGAAGTTGAAAGGATTACATATCCAAATTTCACAATTGCATTAAATTAAAGATTAGTATATAACAAAAGCAATTACAAGTCCCAATAATAAAAACCTCATTTCAAATCAATTGAATTTCAAAAAAGATTTGGAGAAAATGGGAGAGAGAGAGCCGCACCGGAAAAAATTTCCGGCACACCAAGGGTTACGAGAGCAAAACAACACCACATCCTTTTACATATCAAATCTCCCCAACAACTGCACTGTGGGGATGCTTTGGAGAGAATTCAGGGCCTGCGGAAAGATGACGGACGCATACCTTGCAAGGAGAAAAGATAAGGCGGGGAGATTCTTTGCCTTCATCAGATATGAAGAAGTGAAAGACAAAGAAAAACTGGTGAAAGCATTAAACATGGTTTGGTTTGGGGATCATAAAGTCCAGGCAAACATTGCAAAGTTTGTAAAAGAATTGGAGGGATCAAGCAAACCAAAGGTTCAGCACCAGGATAGGAGACAACAAGTGTACCAGATCCCGCCGGTAACGGCCAATGCTTGGAATACAAAAAGAGTCGAACATCCGGTGGCTAATAATATGACAAATGAGACACCGTTTGTGACGACGTTTCGTGATACAGTTCACATCCAAAACAAATGTTTTCAACCATCGAAATCATGGAGCCGATATTCATTGATTGGGGTGGTAAGAGATGTGACTAGGCTATGCCTGATGGAAGATTTTCTCAGTCACATACGGATACCGGAGGTGACACTAAAATATGTGGGAGGGATGAGAATAATACTAATCTTTCCCAGTCATAAAAAGGCCATATCATTTCTACAATCAGAAACAGAATTATGGAAGACTTGGTTTTCCTCATTGGAATTATGGGAAGGCCAAAGCTACTCCTTTGAACGCATAGCATGGCTAAAAATACAAGGGATTCCTCTACACCTCTGGGACAAAGAAGTATTCGACGAGATCGCAGTGAAGTTCGGATCAGTAGTACAGGGGTCGGTGGCATCAATCATGGATGGGAACCTTGCCTAGGAGAAGGTTGCGGTGGCCATCGCAGACGGCAGGAAGATAAACAGTCAAGTAAATCTTAGATGGAGGGGTGAGGCCATCTCAGTTTGGGTGCATGAAACGGAGACTGAGTGGGTCCCGGACTTTGTTCTCGCAGGTAAGGATAATTGGTATAGCACTATACACTCTAAAGGCGTGAATAGCTGGAACGGCACAAACGAACCCCCCATAACAGAGGAAGCAAACCAGCTGGAGGAAGGAGAAATTGAGGGAGATAACGAACCTACTGGAAACATCACCGACGATACACCGGTGATGGTACCGGAAGTGGAACAGACGGCTGTTCGAGATGACGATAATCATATCCGGGGAAACGAAAAGGCACATGGGAAAAACAAGACTTTCATAAATGAGCAAACGGCCACTGTGGGAACACTTAATGAGGAGAGAGAAAAAAAGGGGGGATACAAATGCATCTTGTGTAAATGATGGAATTTTTCAGAAATTAAACACAAGTACTACTGGGCCATCAACAGGAGTGAGAAATAGCAGCCCAATTGATGTGGACTATCCACAAGATGGTGTCCAAAATGAGCTTAGGCCTCGTAAAAGATCAAGAAGTGAGGCAGGCCTCAGCATTGACTTGGATTTGAACAACCCACCTGATCAGGGTAATTATCAATCTCTTTTTAGGGAATGGCTTCCTGACAGACATACCCCTAGACGAACACAGGGGGTGCGGCTAGACAAGGCAGAAATCGTAAACCAACTAGGGCAAACAAGGATTCTGGTATAACCTTCCCACAGGTCTTCATCCCAATCACAGTAAAAAAAGATAATCAAATGGGAGGCGACATCAACTCTGTACAGGAAGATACCATGGAGAATGATGCGGATCTACAGGCTGAAGGTGAAACACGAGAAGGCGAAACACAGGAGGAACACCGGAACGACTCAGATGAAATCAGGCAAACATTAGAAATGGGATATGCGATTGGGATTGAGGTCAATGGTTTTGAAAAGGTCCTAGAGGCAGCAATACAAAGTGAGGGTGTCCATCGCAAGAAATAATGAAGATCCTTTCTGTTAACATCAGAGGGGTGAAGGAGGATCATAAAATTTTTGCTCTAGGTGAATTAATTAGATCGGAAAGGATTCAATTTGCGGCAGTACAGGAAACCTTAGCAAGTGATGGATCAAAGATTCCGGTCAAAAAATTATGGGGGAAAGGAAATTTGGATTTTGATTGGGTGAATTCGGATGGCAGATCGGGCGGTCTATTATGTATATGGGATTCGGTCTTCTTTACCAAAACAGGAGTCTTCAGATCTCAGAATTTTCTAATAATTTCGGGAACACAACAAGGGGGTAAAACAATGCATATGGTCAATGTTTATGCACCACAAACACTACCCAGAAAAAGGGAACTATGGAATATGCTATCGGAAAAATTCGGGTCATTGGAAGATTTTTGGGTGGTCATGGGAGATTTTAACGCAGTCAGATGTCCAGATGAACGTCTAAACACAGCGGTTAATCCTGGTTGTGCGGAGGCGTTCAATGACTTCATAGAAGACGATGGCTTAATGGAATACCCAATGGGGGGCAGGAAATATACAAGAGTCTCAAGTGATGGTGAAAAGTTTAGTAAGCTGGACCGATTCCTGGTGTCACCCTCTTTCTGGAACCGATGGCCATCAGCAGCTGTACTAGCGCTCCCAAGTTGTGAATCGGACCACAACCCAATCACGCTATGCACTTCGGTATGTAACTTTGGCTCTATTCCATTTCGCTTTTATAACTCATGGCTTGGGCGGGACGGGCTGGATGAAATTATCTCTCAGGCATTGCAAGAACCCATACTGGTAGGTGCCCCAGATGAGAATCTTGCGGAAAAACTAAAAAGGGTAAAACAAGGGATTGAGGGGTGGCTAAATTTGGAGTGAATTAAAATCAACGAGTTAAAAAATAATGTGGAATCTAAGATTAGGAACCTTGAAAGGGCAATGGAAAATCGGGTCCTTGATGATTCCGAAAAAGGGGAATGGGTCGAGGGTAAAAAACAGCTACATGAATTACTCTTAACTAAGGTTAGCGATTTAAAACAAAAATCTATGGTTAAATGGGCTGTTGAGGGGGACGAAAACTCAGCTTTTTTTCATGGGCTTATCAACAAAAGTAATATAGATAATAGGATAAATGGGGTGGATATAAGTGGGGTTTGGGTGTCGGATCCGGTTAAAATCAAAATGGAAGCAAGAAAATTTTTCGCGTTTAAATTTCGGGAACCTATGCTTCAACGACCAGATTTTGTGGTCCCTAATCTCAAACAACTCACAATCGCGGAAGCTAATGGACTGGGGGTACCATTTAGCGTCCATGAAATAAAAAAAAGCAATTTGGGACTGTGACAATGATAAAGCCCCGGGACCGGATGGTTTTAATTTTGGGTTTATAAAACATTACTGGGAATTGCTTAAAGACGACATTGGGGGGGGGGGGGGGGTCATGAGTGAATTCTATAACAATGGTGTCATTAGTCGTAGATGTTGCTCCTCTTTTTTGGCTTTAATCCCAAAAGGAAGAGACCCATCGACTTTTAATGATTATAGGCCTATCAGCTTAATTGGATGCATCTCTAAGATAATATCCAAGGTTCTAGCTAATAGGATAAAAGGGGTGGTAGGATCTGTGGTGAAGGAATATCAAACTGGTTTCCAATCTGATAGAAACATCTTGGATGGGCCATTAATTTTAAATGAAACAATATCTTGGGTGAGGAAAGCAAAAAAGAAGGCTTTTGTTTTTAAAATTGATTTCGAAAAAGCTTTCGACTCAATAAATTGGAATTTTATTGATAAGGTAATGCATCAAATGGGCTTTCCAACAATTTGGAGAAAGTGGGTTAGGGGTATTCTAGAGTCTGCCAGGGCATCGGTTCTGATTAACGGGTCACCCTCGTCGGAATTCCAATGCTTTAGGGGAGTACGGCAAGGTGACCCGTTATCACCCTTCATTTTTATAATCGCAATGGAGGCTCTAACGGGATTTTTGCAAAAAGCCGTAACTCTTGGTAAAATCAATGGCATATCTTTACCAAATAATGGTCCAGTAATCACACACTTAATGTATGCGGATGATGTGGTGTTTTGGGGGGGGGGGGGTTGGGAAGAAAACTCAATTCGTAATATCGTTCGGTTGATGAGGTGTTTTAGTCTCGTCTCAGGGCTGAAAATTAATTACGAAAAATCAAACTTATTTGGTATTGGGTTGGGAGAAAACACAGTTGAGCAAATGGCCACTGCAATCAATTGTAGGGTCTGGAAATTCCCTTGTATATACTTGGGAATTTTGGTGGGTGTAAACATGAATCGAATTAGACACTGGAATGGTATCATTGATTGTTTAAAACCCGTTTATCACTTTGGAAAGCGGGGGGCAGATTAACTCTTTTAAAAGCTACACTTGATAGCTACCTTTATACTTCCTTTCACTATTTAAAGCACCACTTGGTGTTTTGGATAAGTTGGAAAGCCTCCGCAGAAGGTTCTTTTGGGGGGGTAATGATGAAAAATCAAAAACAGCATGGGTAAATTGGGAGAAGGTAATTGGCCCAATGGAAAAAAGGGGGGTTGGGGTTGGGCTCTCTTAAAGATATGAACATAAGTTTGTTGACAAAGTGGTGGTGGAGGTACAAACACGAAGTGGAAACACTGTGGGGGAAAACCATTACGGAGATACATCAACGTCCATGTTCAACTTCATATATCCCAGTTAAAGAAATCGGGTACTTGGAATAATATTGCTAGAATCGGAAAGGAGCTGGAAAACTATGATTTAGTAATACAAAATATGATAAAAGGAGAAGTCGGAGATGGGAAGAAAATTCGATTCTGGTTAGATTGGTGGAGCGGAGAAGGCCCATTAAAGAACAAGTTCCCGGAGCTGTTTGATTTAGAAAGTAACAAAAGTGTAACAGTATGCGATCGTATTGTAGGCTGGGAGTGGAGAAATAGTCCAGAAACCGATAACATCTTGGAACAATTGCAGCAGCTATCAACCATCTCACAGGGCATCAGGTTGGAAGATCGATCGGACAAATGGAGTTGGCCAGCGAATAGGGATGGGGAATTCTCGGTAGCATCATGTCGCAAGTTATTGAACAGATTTGCTGTGCATTATTACCCGATTGAATGGATAAAATACGTTCCAAAAAGGGTGAACATCTTTGCGTGGCGAGCGATTCAGGACCGGTTAGCAACCTTAAAAGGATTACAGAGGAGAGGCATGCTATCGGGTCCTCCATTATGCAAACTATGTAATCAATATGAGGAGGACGCTGATCATCTCTTTGCTAGATGCTGTGTAACCGTATGTATCTTGCAGAAGATTACTTCGTGGTGTAAGACTCAACAGATCCAGGTGAGAAGCACAAAGGAGTTATTAAGTTTTCACAAGTCCGAGACAATAGACAACCACAAGAACAAAATTATAAAAGTGATACTCTTGGCAACGTGTTGGGAAATTTGAAAGGCAAGGAACGAATACATCTTCGGGGGCAAACGAATAAACCTTGACACAATCTTCGGCGAGATTCAAGCTATATCCTTTATGTGGATAAAATTTCGAGCAAAAAGGATAAGCATAGATTGGGGAAACTGGGTGAGATTTAATTTGGAGAGATAAGCGAGAAGCCCACTGTTTTAAATTACATGTTCTTGCTTCTTATCTTTTTTGTTTTTTTGTTTTGTTTTTGGTGATGATGTATAGGTGGTTGGCTTAGTAGCTTACTAACCATTGTATTGTCAAAACTTGGTGATGAATAAAGTTTTGTTGTTTGCTGTTCAAAAAAAATTGAATGTTTAATCTCTAATTCATTGTTTTGCCTTTAACAATCTAAGAATGATTTTCATAAATCTTTAGCACATCTCAGGAACAACCCAACCAATAAAGTGACATTTTGATATTTGTTTCACCATTTAAGTGATTTGGGTCGAGAAGAGACGATAAAGAAAATTCCCAAAAACAAAATCACTTACCTTATCTGGACGACCGTTAAACCTTCACCTTAGATTTACATGATTCCATGAAGTTATTATAATTATTGATTTACCACAGGGAAAAAACTAACTCGGATAGTGCTTTAGATCGATTGATAAACCAGTTGAACAAGGAAGATGACATCTCCTTTTGAATTTGGGAGCTAGGTTTTTTTTTTCTTGATCATTTGTAAAGTGAGGGGAGTTAGATTAATCGGAAAAAAAAAAAAAGACATAAATATCTCTCATGTGAGAGGCACTTGCCTAATTTAACCTAGAAATGGATGGAAGTTTAGTGCAAAGGATAGTAGGTTTGCATAGTTTTCAATTCAAATAAAGGGCATCTAATGTAATGAAATTAAAGGACATAATATGCAATATAATATATTAATAAAAAAAATTACCTTGTTTGAATATTTTTGACTCTTCACTTTCAATAATTTTATTCCATAATCTTCTCCATTAACTTCTTCAAATCTTGAGCTAAATATATAAATTCAAGTTTGTTAATTAGGATATCAGATAAAGAGACAAAACAACTAAAAGGATACTAATTAAAAAAAAAAATTGAGTCGTAATAATTGATTGTCTAAATGGTTACTAAGTCACTAAGTATTGCTCATATTAACAAAAGAGCATTAATGAGTCAGACACGACATGAATACATTAGGTTATAAGAGGTGAAGAATTTAAATCACCAACTCAAATCTACCGATCCGACATAATTAACACCCCTAAAAATTGTAAAAGGTTAGAAATGTGGTGATAATGTCGACAAGGCAAAATAATATTTTAACAATCATAAATATAATAATTAATAGCTGTGCTTTTAAGTCCAAAAAAACTACTAATAAACAACTGAACAACATAATAATAGTACAAATGAACAACATAATAATAGTATGCTAATAAAAAGGTAAAAGACACTAAATTTAAATTTACTCTTTTTTTTAAATATTAATTTTCTTATATAGATATTTCATACTTGTCAAGTTACATCAAAACAGAAGGTAGACGGGCAACAAGCTGCGCCGCCACCACTTTCTGAATTGCAAACCCTAATCTACCAAAGACAAAACCCTGTCCCCCTGAAGCTGAGCAATTGTTGTGGATGACCCGTTGGACCCTGGTCAGGAATTTACTCTATATAGGTGTATAATTTTTAATATGTTAGAAGTAATTTTTTTAGTGTTATCAGCATTTGCAAGTGTATAAATTTTCCTTTCTGCTGTTATCAGCATTTGCAAGTGTATGGTGTAGGCTTCTAACTGCTGGATTGCATATGTTAATAATCTATATTCGTTTGATTATAAGGAGTTTATAACTATTTTTCAATTTACAATATAATAATCTAATAGACACATTCGTAAATTAAATGTATTTAGATGTAAAAATAATTAGAAGAAAAGAAAATTACATTCTTGAACCGGAGCAAAAGGATGGCCGAGTGGTCACGGTCATAATGAAGTAAAAAAAGTCTTTAGTTGGAGTTGTATAAAATAATACAAAGTCAATTTAAGTCCAATGGTAAATTTAAGGGCTAAATTCGTGTATTTTTTTTTTTTTTTTAGTGGGGTATAATATATTAAAATTATCTCACGTGTTTTCTACTAGAGATTAAATAAAAATCATATAATAAAATGGCGAAGCTTGAGATTTCCGACGGGGGGTCGAAAACGTATATACCCAAAAATTTCTGTAGAGCCGGGAGGTCGAAAACGTATATACCCAAAAGTTTCTATACAAAAACTACATACTCTCCACAATTGAGTGAAAAGTTCAGGGGGTCGACCACCCCCTCCCGCCCTACTCAAGTTGCGCCCTGGTGTGAGGGTCATGGGTTGGGTCATCAATTGACACATAAGAGCATTAATGGATTGCTATCCCCCCCCCCCCCCCCCCCCCTGTTCATCCACATGGTTCACATGGATTAAACCACGGCAACCACGGTCCATCTTTTCCATTTTCCAAGATTTGAATGTTTTGTGTTTTTATTCAATAATTAAAAAGAGGTAGTAGTTTAGATTGTGGATTAGAGGTGAGTGACATGACACTGATATGACAGATCATAAGTGTCATGACCATACTCTTTAGCCTAACTCTTCAAAATTAAAGGACAATGTTAACTATTCAAATATGAAAGTTTTCAAACATTCAAGTTTTATGTATAGAGTCAAGCTTGAATCAAGTCCATTTCTCAAGTGGTTGAAATTTTGATGTAAGCATTGGACTTGTGGATTTCAAGGCTAGGAGAATCTTGAAAACGTAAAGATTCTTCAAATATTTGACTAGTGTTTGATTTAGTGGTAATTGAGAATTTGGGATACTTAGCCATTTTTCGTGGAATTCTTTTGTATCAAAAGTTATCACTCAAGTATCCAAATGTCATTACATGAAATGTGGTATGGAAGAAAGTGCCGAACTCCATCATGTTGGGTGAAGTCGAGTAACGTGAGCCCTAGAGTATTGAAATAATGTGAAGGACTGCTAAAATGATTGATAAAATGTGTGAAAGTTCGAAAATGTATAAAAACATCTACGATCTTAGACGTGTAGTGGCGGCCAACCATGGTGACTGTGGTGGGAGAGACAGTGGCGGTGGGTGTGGCAAGGAGGCGGTGTTGGCAGCGATTGTGGAAGAGGTGGTGGTAGTAAAGAATAGGTGGTGCTAACAAACATTGAAATTTGGCGGCGCTCCCTTATTTGGACTCACTTTAAGTCAAAAAGGTTTATAATAGTGACTTATTTTGGCCCATTATTTATGTAAACCCAACACCTTGAATAATTTTAATAGACCTAAATAAACCCATAAACAATTTTTGAAATTTTACAAGTTTTGTTGTTTTGGTCAAATAAGAGTTAACCATCTGATTGACAAACCTAAATCAGGTTTTAAATATCCCTCCCCCGATTTGATTAAAAAGAATCAACAAAAACCTAATTTACGTTTCAAATTTTACCACTTACGATCACGAGAAACTAGCAATAAAGGAAATTTGTTGGTCAAAAAATAGATAAGGTTGAAAGACAATTCAAATTTCAAAATCATAAAACACACGTGATTGCTAATTTGCCATGAAACAACATTATTAGACAATTAATCACTTATGAAGTATATATATAATTGACGCAAAAAAAAAAACGAAAATAAAAAGGAGTACATATTTCATTTTACCAGAAAACCAAAAACATTTCAAATCAAGCCACCTTGACTATTCAACTAAAACTCACAAAACTTTATTAATTATTATTGTAACTCAACAAATCACATTTTAATTAAAACGTTAATAACAAAGAAATTAAATCCCAACTAACTTTCGATTTCGTTGATAAGCATCTAGATAACTTATCAACTTTCAAAATTCAAAATGGAAACAAATATATACCACGTCACCCACTTTGTATAATTCTTCCCTATATATAACCACCATATCCTTCACATACTAAACCCTAAATTGTGAATATTATTCACTTTTTGCTTTCGAAATGATTGAGGTAGTAGACCCTCGATTTTCAGCCATGGAGAAAGGCACTCTTGCTTTGAATGAATCCAAAAATCCCAAAATCCATTTAGCTCAAAAGGTACATATACATACATATGTTGCATGTTCACAACTTATATGATTATATCCTTAATTATTAGTACTGCGTGCGTGTGTACGTTTAGCCTCACCCAATTTATATTGTTAATTATTTATATCGTCGCGCAGTTGTTGGCAGAATTTGTTGGCACATTTTGTGTCATTTTTGCTGGTTGTGGATCAGTGGCTGTTAATAAACTATACGGCGGCACTATAACATTCCCGGGAGTGTGTGTAACATGGGGCTTGATCGTTATGGCCATGATATACACCGTTGGTCATGTCTCCGGTGCGCATTTTAATCCTGCAGTTACCGTTACATTATCTCTTTTAGGATTGTGTCCATTTAAAGAGGTGTGACATTTGGACTATATGTTAATGTAAATCTTTTGTAGGTAATGAAGTACTTACTATGTTTTGTGATATTATTCTTAATGTTTTATGAAGGTGGCTTTTTATATATTGTCACAACTGTTTGGGTCGATTCTTGCAAGTGGGATATTGTCGTTGATTATGGATGTGACTTCGGATGCATATTTTGGAACCATACCCGTGGGCTCGACTGTTCAATCGTTTGTTGTTGAAATAATCATTACTTTCATCCTTATGTTTGTTATCTCGGGTGCTAGCAATGATCATAGGGCGGTATGTGTTCTTGTTGTCACACCCTGGCTTTTGCGGAAGCGTGGTATATTTTGGTGTGACTTCTTAATACCATAGCTTAATCATAACAAGCTATATGAATTTAAAAACCATGCAAGTCATCAATTAAGTTTGAAAATAACATACAATACCATTGTTTGACGAGAACATACTCCAACAACAATAACCTTGTTCAAAAGACATAACCACTACAACATAACATAAACGTGGTTTAAGGACTGTGTCTTGTCCAGGAAAGAGACACATCCCTTAAACCCTGATGACTCCATGATAAATGCAGCGGAAAACGTTCCATACCGTGCCAGATCTCGTTTAATTTCCTGAAATACATGTGAGTTGAAAAATCAACAATAATGTTGAGCGAGTTCATGTGCAAGTGAGTAAGTAAAACACTTGTAAGTATAAAAGTTTCCTGGTATGTAGCAGTGTAAGAGGACTTGTGATCACCAATGGTTTGCAAGGCCATTAGCATGTTGTGAAATGCAAGTAAGTAGACACAACCCTAGCTGATTTTTGCGTTGGGCAACCAAGTCACTCCAGGTCCGTTGTGGTTAGCCTCCGAGAGGTCCGTTTGGCCTGAAGCTGGGCTCGCTACACCCAAATAGATCTACCGCTCGAGTCCCTCGGTGTTCTAACTACCCATTCACATGATCTAAACCTCCTTACGTAATTCATACCGTGTATAAAGTACTTGTAAACAAAGTAACATGTATTTCACCCCCGCAGTTAAGAAAACTGAAAACAGTTAGAGAAAAGGGGGACATGAACTCACAGTGAATGCGTATCTCAATCAAGCGTCTCCGATATAGTAAGCTGTGCAACGACCTACAAGTGCTAATTCTATTAGTCGGACGGCCGTGCTTTAGCTTTACAGTTTATGTCTTTGGGAAATAGTTAGACAACTATTTCGTGTTTATGTTCCGTATACACTTGGTAGTTATTCTTCTTCCCAAGGATGGGGGATACAATACATGTGCGTAAGTTACGTTTTATCAATCGTGTGGTAATGTAATTACCATTGTAACTTATATGTTTGTGTAAGCGTTCGCAAAGTTTTGGAATCATTAACGCTTGTAAATATTATTTTCACTCTAAAATAATATTTATGTATTTCACAAAATAATCATAAACAGTGTTGTGACAAATATATTTATCACGTTAATCTTTGTGAAAATCCCACCTCCGAATATTTAGTAAAATATAGTACTGGCGAAATTTTATGTTTCAAAAGTATGTCCAAAAATAGTTGTAACACTTGTTGTGTAAAAAGTCTAAGTGTTAGGTTTTTAGAAAATTTCGCCAGAGTTTCCTCTGTAACTGGAGGTGGCCACGCTTTCAAGCGTATCATTTCCTTTTAACAAATCAATTCAACAACTTCTTTATTTCATCAAGCAATTTCCGACACATCAAACTAGTCAATAAATATGTAAAGTTGCATAATCGCATGAACTTGTAGTTTTTCCGAATCTATATTATAAATCCCATTTATATACGTAGATCTAAAGTACTTTCAATCTTGTAAAAACCTCGTTTTTAGAGGAGTCCGACTTTACAACTTCTAGTTATTTTTCTCAAAAATAGTTATTTGGTCGAAACATGCGTCACACAAGTGTTTACACACTCGTGTGTTCTAAACATCATTCTTAGCATTGTAAGATCCGCTCTTTTAAAATACATGGTTCTTAAATGTGTGGTCTTTCAAAAATACCACTTGCGGATACGTAGATCCGCTAGTTTTAAACACCATTTTACCGGTTAAATCACTTTTACACAAGTATAATATTTCACACAAGTTCATGTTTCTAAAATGTGGTAGTGTTTCACCTTTAACCCTTGTATCTATCAAAAACAAGCTTATGTGATGATACGTGATTTTACAAAGTCGGGTTAAACGAAGTTTTGAGCTACCACATTATAGATCGGGTCACAATAAGCACAAATTTCAAGTCCTACGACTTTTACACAAGTTATATGCTATTAACCACCATTTTTGTGATTTTACTAGACTTTAAAGATTCAAAACGCGTGTTTACAATATTTAACCGACGAAAGTTCTTTTAACCACTTTAGATATGTGTAAGAACAAGTTTTAAAGGTTATACCTCTAGCTCAAGGCTAGGGAAGAGTTGTGACGAAAACCGCGTGGATAAAAGCTATCGGTTGAGGTCCTTCGCGTTCCGCTTGCACCAAACCTTCTAATACGTGACTTGTGATGATTGTATGGTGTTGGAATGATGAAGACAAGAGCCGAAGGTATGATGGTGGTGAGGGTGATGTTCGGCCGAGAGGTAGAGAACAAGGGAGAGTGAGTGGAAGTTGGTGATGTTAAGTGATAATTATCTTTAGTATTAGTGGGTATATATAGGCAAAATGCTAAGGGTTATTACCCCATGGTTCTAGTGTCTTCAAGATGCTAGACAATGGAGATTAAGTAAGATCTCAAGTACAATTTTGTGCTCCCTAGGTGACCGATCGGTTGGGGGGTGGGGGCTCTTAGTCCGATTTTAAGTAGCTAGTTAGGATAATTAGTTAAGGTTAAGTAAGTTAGGTTAAGTGTTAACCTTGTTAGTTGCGTACGACGCGTTATGACGGGTGTTAGGGTAATCAGAGACCCTAACTGGCTCAGAAAAAGAGTAATAATAAAAATACTAATATTTTCATGTTCCGGGTAAAGTCCGGGTGTCCGGTTGGATAGTAATCCGTTAAAGTGTTACAAAAGACTTTAAAGTGTCGTTATTACATTTTAGTGACACATTTTGTTTTCCCGACACTTTAGAAAGTGTCTAGTAATATTTTCTCATCTTCTGGCACTTTACTAGTCAGCTAGAAGCTGGTTAAATTGTTAAAGTGCTGTGTTTGGTACTTAAAGTACGTTTTAGGCACATCCGTAACAGTGTATCTTATCCCCTAGAGACGCGGTAACACAACCCTTATATCCTACACTCACTACCAGTGTAGTCAAAATATATGAGGCTCTTAACAGGCCTTGAGGCAGTATTTGCCTGATGCTGGTTATATCAGCATGTTCACTGTGTATCCGTTTAGTGCTACTGTGCTTTTTGTGCATCATGTTTGTCACTAGGGTTCAGCACGTAATAATGTAGTGACAGCAATTAAGGTATGATGCAAGTAAGTGCATGTATCAGTATGCAGGTAGCAGTTTATCAGCTAGTTCAATCAAGCACAGTAATCAAGTAGTAATTAATCATTAATTTAAGTCGTACGGATACCTGGTTTTGTGCGGGTTGTCACATTCTCCCCCCGTTAAATAAATTTCGTCCCGAAATTTAAGTTCTGCTTGTAGAAGCAGGGTTCTTAGGAAATAGGTGGGGGTATTTCTCTTTCATCCGGTCCTCACGCTCCCAGGTAAATTCAGGACCATGTCTGGCATTCCAACGAACCTTGACGAGTTTGACACTGCTCCGGCGGGTCTTGTTAACTTTCCAATCCGTGACCTCAACAGGTTCTTCAACGAAGTGGAGCGTGTCGTCAATATGAATCTCGTCGATAGGAATGGCAACGTCAACTTGAGTTGGACTCTTCTTTAAATTGGATACGTGAAATGTATCGTGAACACCATTTAGTTCAGCAGGTAGGTCCAACTTGTATGCTACCGTCCCAATTCTTTCTAGAATTCTAAAGGGACCAATGTAGCGTGGATTTAACTTTCCTCGCTTTCCAAAGCGCGCTACCCCTTTCCAGGGTGAAACCTTTAACAATACCATCTCTCCGACTTGGAAGTCCACATGCTTCCGGTTTGGATCCGCGTAGGCCTTTTGCCTGTGGCGAGCGGCTTCGATGCGTTTAAGAATTTGCGCGATCTTATCAGTCGTCTCTTGGACGATCTCGGGACCAGCAAGCTGCCTATCACCCGCGTCAGACCAACATAGTGGTGATCGACACTTGCGTCCGTATAGGGCCTCAAAAGGCGCAACACCAATACTGGTGTGGTAGCTGTTGGTATATGAAAATTCGACCAAGGGTAAGTGTTTATCCCAGCTACCTCCTAAATCCATAACACATGCCCTCAGCATGTCTTCCAACGTTTGTATTGTTCGCTCGCTCTGGCCATCAGTTTGCGGATGGAATGCAGTGCTCAGATTCAATTGTGAGCCAAAAGATTCTTGGAAAGATTGCCATATTCTTGACACAAATCTCCCGTCTCTATCAGAGATGATCGAGAGTGGTACTCCATGACGTGCTACGATCTCTCTCAAGTAAATTTCCGCAAGCTTACTAGTACTGTCTTTCTCCTTGATTGGCAGAAAGTGTGCGGACTTTGTTAGGCGGTCAACAATTACCCAAATCATATCATGGCCTCTTGGCGTTCTTGGCAGTTTTGTAACAAAATCCATTGAGATTTGTTCCCATTTCCATTTGGGAATCTCAGGTTGTTGCAGAAGTCCCGAAGGCTTCTGGTATTCTGCCTTGACCTTAGCGCACGTTAAACATTTGCTTACGTAGACAGCAACGTCGCCTTTCATCCTAGGCCACCAATAGTAATCTTTAAGATCCTGGTACATCTTATCCGATCCAGGGTGGATAGAGTACCGTGACTTGTGCGCTTCGTCGAAAATAACTTCCCTTAATCCATCAAACAGAGGAACCCAAATCCTTTTCTCAAAACATAACGTTCCTTCCTCGTTCGGTACCAAAAGCTTCTCCATTCCACGGAGATATTCTTCCTCAAGGTTTCCCTCCTTGAGAGCTTCCTTTTGTGCAGCACGAATGCGCGAGGGAAGGTTGGTTCGTACAATCAATTGTAGAGCCCTAACCCTTATGGGCTTGATTCTTTCTTTACGACTTAGGGCATCGGCAACTACATTTGCCTTCCCCGGGTGATACTTGATCTCGCAGTCGTAATCATTCAATAATTCGACCCAACGTCTTTGCCTCATATTCAACTCCTTCTGGTTGAATATATGTTGCAGGCTCTTGTGATCTGTGAAGATTGTGCATTTTGTACCATACAGGTAGTGTCTCCAGATCTTTAGTGCAAAGACCACTGCGCCAAGCTCTAAATCATGTGTGGTATAATTCTTTTCGTGCACTTTCAGTTGGCGTGATGCGTAAGCAATGACCTTCTGGCGTTGCATCAACACACAACCCAATCCCTGACGCGATGCGTCGCAGTATACCACAAAATCGTCGGTACCTTCCGGTAGAGCTAAGATTGGCGCGTTGCAGAGCTTATCCTTCAATATCTGGAAGGCTTCCTCCTGTTTGATTTCCCAATCAAACTTCTTATCCTTCTGGGTCAGGAGCGTCAACGGTTGAGCGATTTTCGAGAAATCCTCGATGAACCTTCGATAGTAGCCAGCCAAACCCAAGAATTGTCGAATCTCGGTTGGCGTTGTAGGCGTTTCCCAATTCTTGATTGCCTCGATCTTTGTGGGATCAACATGAATTCCATCCCCATTAACCACATGTCCAAGAAACTGGACTTCGCGTAGCCAAAACTCGCACTTGGAGAATTTGGCGTACAGTTGTTCCTTCCTTAGCAGCTCTAGTATGGTTCTAAGATGTTGTTCGTGTTCAGCCTTCGTCTTTGAGTAAATCAGGATGTCGTCGATGAATACAATCACGAACTTGTCTAAGTATGGCTTGCAAACTCTATTCATCAAGTCCATAAATACTGCAGGCGCGTTTGTTAAACCGAATGGCATCACGAGGAACTCGTAGTGTCCATAACGAGTTCGGAAGGCTGTTTTCGGGATACTTTCCTCCTGTATCCTCAGTTGATGGTATCCAGATCGAAGATCGATCTTAGAGTAACAGCTTGAACCTTGAAGTTGGTCGAACAGATCGTCGATTCTAGGCAGTGGATACCTGTTCTTGATCGTCAGCTTGTTCAGTTCTCTATAGTCAATACACATGCGGAAACTTCCGTCCTTCTTCTTGACAAACAAGACCGGAGCTCCCCAAGGCGAGAAGCTTGGTCGGATAAAACCCTTGTCTAACAACTCTTGAAGTTGCGTTGACAATTCCTGCATCTCAGATGGAGCAAGTCTGTAAGGTGCCTTAGCTACAGGCGCTGCGCCTGGAACTAAGTCAATGTGAAACTCCACTTGCCTCTGAGGTGGCAGTCCAGGTAAGTCTTCTGGGAAGACTTCTGGATACTCCCTTACGACAGGGATGTCTTCGATTGTTGGCTCAGCAGCCTTCTTATCCACAATGTGTGCCAGGAAGGCAACACATCCCTTCTGCAAACACTTCCTTGCCTTTAAGCAGCTGATAAATCTTAGCGGCGTGTCACGCTTCTCTCCGTGAACCACAATTGTCTCACCATCGTCAGTTGGGATACGAACAACTTTCTCGTGACATACTATCTCCGCCTTGTTTCCGGATAACCAATCCATTCCTACCACCACGTCGAAGCTCCCCAATTGGACTGGTAGTAGATCCAGAGTAAACTCGCGTTCCCCCAATTCTATCACGCAACCTCTGATTACTTCGTTGGCTCCAACTAACTTTCCATCAGCTAATTCGATCGAGTAGGGTATGTCTAACTTATTAGCAGCTAACCCAAGCATATTCTTAAATTCTAGTGATACGAAGCTATAATCGGCACCAGTATCAAATAAAACGGATGCATAGCGTTGATTGATAGGGAACGTACCGGTAACAACATTTGGATCTTGACGTGCTTCTCTAGCTTCAAGTTGGAACACTCTACCACGGGCTTGATTCAGTGTTGGGCAATTCTTCTTAAAATGCCCGATTTCCCCGCAGTTGTAGCATCCGAGCCTCTGCCCATTACCATCCCCATTTCCAGCTGGGGTGTTGTTCTGGTTGGCATTGCCAGCCTGGTTTGCATTGTTGCCTCGGTTTCTGTTTCCTCCAAAATTTCCTTGCTGGCGATTCCCATTTCCGCCACGGTTATCATTCCTATTTCCATATCCTCCCTGGCCTCCCCGGCCAGTACCAACCCAACAGGTGTCCTTCACATGACCACGTCTCCCACATACTTCGCATACTTTTAGCTGACATTGACCCGAATGGTGGCGTAGACAGGTATTGCATCTGGGCTGGGTGCCCATGTATCCTCTTCCTTTCCTTCCACTGCCAGCTGCACCCTGAGCTGGCGTGCTTGGTGCTCCTCTCTTACCATCACCGCTAACACTTTGTTTGAAGTTTGAAAACTTTCTTTTGTTACTTCCGGACGACTCAACATGCGTCTCTTTCTCCTTTGCCTTTACATCACCAAACTTGTTTAAACGAATCCCCTCCTCGGTGAGAGCCACGCTCAAATCGATGGCTTCAGTGATAGTCGCTGGTTTGGAGGAGGTTACCATGCTTATTATTTGGGGAGCCAAACCCCAAATGAAGCGCTCGATTCGTTTGTATTCGGGCGTAACCATGTAAGGAACCACTTGAGATAGGTCATGAAACCTCTGAACGTACTCTGCTACTTTCGGACCATCCATCTTTAAGTGCCAAAATTCAGTCTCCAACCTCTGAATTTCTGCGCGTGAACAGTACTTTTTGCGCATCAACTCTTTCAATTCGGCCCAAGTCAGGGCGTAGGCGGCAGCTTCGCCTAAGGTTTGGACTTGTAAGTTCCACCAAGATAGGGCTCCGTCGAGAAATAGCCCTGAAATGTATGTGACTTGTTGATCCTCAGCACATTTGCTCATGCGTAAGACGGAATCGGTTTTCTCAGCCCAGCGGGTAAAGGCAACTGCACCTCCTGTGCCATTGAAGTTAACTGGTTTGCAGTCTAAGAACTGCTTGTAGGTGCATCCTGCACGTATGTTAAAACATGTGGTTGGCATTAGCATCACCGCTAAAATCTCCAACTAGTTCATGGTAGGTTCGAATGGCGTGGTATTACCGTGAGGTGGATTGTTATTGCCTTGATTAACACTTCCGCTCCCTCCTGGCTGAGAAGCTGCGTACTGCGCTATGGCAGCAGCAATGACTTGCTGTAGCTCTTCCTGAGTGGTAGGCATAGGTTGCTGTTGTCGTCTTGGTGGCATCTTTCTAAAAGATGTGTTCACGTTGGTCAGGACATAGTACAGTGTACGTATATAGTAATAATAATAGTATAATCACATAACATCTCATGTTATCACATATCACAAATATCAATCACACACATCCAATGTCAATATAAACAAGTAATCAAGCGAATCCAAATATGGTGAGAAAACTGCGATTGCCATAATAATGAGACCACATCGTAATGTATACATACAATCATCAATCACCGGGGCTACATCACCCCTGTCAAAAGCTACATCAGTATCAATACAACATCAAGTACATAACAAAAGTCAAATCATAATGTAGTCTCCCCAAAATGCTGTGCAAGTAAAAGCAACCGCTGACTTCTCACCTCGCCTACCCTGTGGCACTGATGAGCTCAAGCAGATGGTGGTGGAGGGGGAGGAAAACGGGTATAAAACAAACGGCGCATCTCTAACCAATCTGCCTCCATCGCCTGCTGCGTGCGAATAACGGAGGCAATCTGCTGCTCCAAAGTAGTAAGACGAGCAGCATAGTCAGGGGGTAATGATCGAAACGGCTGTAACGGAGAGGGTGCCTGACCATGGTACGGACATGGCCGAGCTCTCTCGAGCTCCTGCAGTCGCTGCTCGTGCGACTCATGCTGGTAAACAAAAGACATCAGTACATCCTCAATGGTGTGGCCCACGTGGAATCTGTGGTATGGATCGGTGGGTGGCATAGGGGAAAACGGAGACCAAAGCAATGGCTCTCGTGTGGGGTCAAATGGTGCTACACCAAAAGGAGCAGTAATAGGTGGAACAAAAGGCATCTGTGGTAAGAAAGGCATGGGCATCGGTACATGCCCTGATGGGTGGGCTGAAGAGCCCTCTCCAGGCCCCGCTGGAGGTATGTATGTGGGAACCTGAAACGAAAAGTCAGCGTGTCTAGCGTCTGGAATCTGTGGGGGTAGTGGTGGGACGTCCTCATCAGCCGGGATCCACCCGTGCTGTGCCGGCTCGTCCGGTGGATCCATATGGGCAGCAAACAGAGCATGCTCAGGCTCTAAGGGAACAGGATCAAATAAGGGAGCCACAACCGGGTCAACGGGTGCCAGGTGCTCAAATGGTGGGTCGACAGGTACAGCAACTATGGGTAGAGGATCGATGGGATCAACAGGGGCATGATCGTCTGCAATCAAGGGAACGTCTAGGTGGGGATCAACAGCGATGGGCTCAAGGGGTATATCAGCATGCATAGGGTCATGCTCCGGTAACACATCAAGAGCAGCTGCCTGCTCAGGGGCAAGGGCAGGCTCCAAGTCATCGAATGCCATATCAAAGTCAAAATCAGGATCGATCGGGTCGAAAGGATCAATAGGATCAGCAGGATCCTCCATCATCTCGTCCATAGGGACAAACTCCAAATCGCGGTCAGGATCAAAGCCTGGGGGAAACACAGGGTCAGAATCCCCCTCATCGTCAAGAGCATAACCAAGTCCAGGCACTGGAGTAACAGAAAGAGCCTGGTCCGAATCAGACCCATGGGAATAGTGCTGCACACTAAGAGTATGTGTCGGTGCAGAAGCCACAGACTCAGAGGAGTCCTGGGCTGGGGAATGTGCAGGTGCCTCCGCATCCGGAGCATCTGCAATCAACAATGGGGCAACAGCAGGTAGGGCCTCGCCCTGAACGTCCTCCATAGGCTCTACCTCAAATAGGTCGACATCGTCCTCCTCGCCATCGAAAGGTAACTCCTGAACAGGATAAGAAGCGAGGGGTATGGGAGCAGGGATCACCGCTAGTGGCAAATCCCCGGCCGGAATATCAACAGGGAGCTCATCGTCGCCATCAGGTAGGGCGAATGGCTGGAAGTCGTCATCGTCGGTACTGGTAAAGTCTGACGTGTACACCTCGTGCTCCGAGGACTCTAAATCATCTGACACTATGGGTCTGGGTCCGGTGGTGCCTGAACCACCTGAATCTGACGAGTCCATGTACCTGTAACGCAAACATAAGTATGCACAAACTGTCAATCATATAATCAAATAATCACGTAAATCACCAAGTAAGCATTCAAATTATCCTCCTAGTCTTACTAGCCCATACCATCTAGTCTACAAGACTGCTCTATCCTTTACTTAACCCAAACCTCGATCCTCCAGATCGAACCTTATAACAAATCAACGTGCTCAATCTTCCTTAATCACCTCGATCCTCCAGATCGATCCTATATCAAACCAACGTGCTCAACTACCTTAACCATCTCGATCCTCCAGATCGATCCTCAGCCCTCCAAGCTGAACTTATAATAAAATGTGCTCAACATTTGTTTGTAAAAAAAGTGTGGATCTGGACTTAAGTGGTATGCAGAAAAATGTTTTCGTGAGAGCCCTAGTGATCATAGTCTAGACTCGAGACAGAATCCTAGTTCGCTATGATCAGAGCTCTGATACCAAGCTGTCACACCCTGGCTTTTGCGGAAGCGTGGTATATTTTGGTGTGACTTCTTAATACCATAGCTTAATCATAACAAGCTATATGAATTTAAAAACCATGCAAGTCATCAATTAAGTTTGAAAATAACATACAATACCATTGTTTGACGAGAACATACTCCAACAACAATAACCTTGTTCAAAAGACATAACCACTACAACATAACATAAACGTGGTTTAAGGACTGTGTCTTGTCCAGGAAAGAGACACATCCCTTAAACCCTGATGACTCCATGATAAATGCAGCGGAAAACGTTCCATACCGTGCCAGATCTCGTTTAATTTCCTGAAATACATGTGAGTTGAAAAATCAACAATAATGTTGAGCGAGTTCATGTGCAAGTGAGTAAGTAAAACACTTGTAAGTATAAAAGTTTCCTGGTATGTAGCAGTGTAAGAGGACTTGTGATCACCAATGGTTTGCAAGGCCATTAGCATGTTGTGAAATGCAAGTAAGTAGACACAACCCTAGCTGATTTTTGCGTTGGGCAACCAAGTCACTCCAGGTCCGTTGTGGTTAGCCTCCGAGAGGTCCGTTTGGCCTGAAGCTGGGCTCGCTACACCCAAATAGATCTACCGCTCGAGTCCCTCGGTGTTCTAACTACCCATTCACATGATCTAAACCTCCTTACGTAATTCATACCGTGTATAAAGTACTTGTAAACAAAGTAACATGTATTTCACCCCCGCAGTTAAGAAAACTGAAAACAGTTAGAGAAAAGGGGGACATGAACTCACAGTGAATGCGTATCTCAATCAAGCGTCTCCGATATAGTAAGCTGTGCAACGACCTACAAGTGCTAATTCTATTAGTCGGACGGCCGTGCTTTAGCTTTACAGTTTATGTCTTTGGGAAATAGTTAGACAACTATTTCGTGTTTATGTTCCGTATACACTTGGTAGTTATTCTTCTTCCCAAGGATGGGGGATACAATACATGTGCGTAAGTTACGTTTTATCAATCGTGTGGTAATGTAATTACCGTTGTAACTTATATGTTTGTGTAAGCGTTCGCAAAGTTTTGGAATCATTAACGCTTGTAAATATTATTTTCACTCTAAAATAATATTTATGTATTTCACAAAATAATCATAAACAGTGTTGTGACAAATATATTTATCACGTTAATCTTTGTGAAAATCCCACCTCCGAATATTTAGTAAAATATAGTACTGGCGAAATTTTATGTTTCAAAAGTATGTCCAAAAATAGTTGTAACACTTGTTGTGTAAAAAGTCTAAGTGTTAGGTTTTTAGAAAATTTCGCCAGAGTTTCCTCTGTAACTGGAGGTGGCCACGCTTTCAAGCGTATCATTTCCTTTTAACAAATCAATTCAACAACTTCTTTATTTCATCAAGCAATTTCCGACACATCAAACTAGTCAATAAATATGTAAAGTTGCATAATCGCATGAACTTGTAGTTTTTCCGAATCTATATTATAAATCCCATTTATATACGTAGATCTAAAGTACTTTCAATCTTGTAAAAACCTCGTTTTTAGAGGAGTCCGACTTTACAACTTCTAGTTATTTTTCTCAAAAATAGTTATTTGGTCGAAACATGCGTCACACAAGTGTTTACACACTCGTGTGTTCTAAACATCATTCTTAGCATTGTAAGATCCGCTCTTTTAAAATACATGGTTCTTAAATGTGTGGTCTTTCAAAAATACCACTTGCGGATACGTAGATCCGCTAGTTTTAAACACCATTTTACCGGTTAAATCACTTTTACACAAGTATAATATTTCACACAAGTTCATGTTTCTAAAATGTGGTAGTGTTTCACCTTTAACCCTTGTATCTATCAAAAACAAGCTTATGTGATGATACGTGATTTTACAAAGTCGGGTTAAACGAAGTTTTGAGCTACCACATTATAGATCGGGTCACAATAAGCACAAATTTCAAGTCCTACGACTTTTACACAAGTTATATGCTATTAACCACCATTTTTGTGATTTTACTAGACTTTAAAGATTCAAAACGCGTGTTTACAATATTTAACCGACGAAAGTTCTTTTAACCACTTTAGATATGTGTAAGAACAAGTTTTAAAGGTTATACCTCTAGCTCAAGGCTAGGGAAGAGTTGTGACGAAAACCGCGTGGATAAAAGCTATCGGTTGAGGTCCTTCGCGTTCCGCTTGCACCAAACCTTCTAATACGTGACTTGTGATGATTGTATGGTGTTGGAATGATGAAGACAAGAGCCGAAGGTATGATGGTGGTGAGGGTGATGTTCGGCCGAGAGGTAGAGAACAAGGGAGAGTGAGTGGAAGTTGGTGATGTTAAGTGATAATTATCTTTAGTATTAGTGGGTATATATAGGCAAAATGCTAAGGGTTATTACCCCATGGTTCTAGTGTCTTCAAGATGCTAGACAATGGAGATTAAGTAAGATCTCAAGTACAATTTTGTGCTCCCTAGGTGACCGATCGGTTGGGGGGTGGGGGCTCTTAGTCCGATTTTAAGTAGCTAGTTAGGATAATTAGTTAAGGTTAAGTAAGTTAGGTTAAGTGTTAACCTTGTTAGTTGCGTACGACGCGTTATGACGGGTGTTAGGGTAATCAGAGACCCTAACTGGCTCAGAAAAAGAGTAATAATAAAAATACTAATATTTTCATGTTCCGGGTAAAGTCCGGGTGTCCGGTTGGATAGTAATCCGTTAAAGTGTTACAAAAGACTTTAAAGTGTCGTTATTACATTTTAGTGACACATTTTGTTTTCCCGACACTTTAGAAAGTGTCTAGTAATATTTTCTCATCTTCTGGCACTTTACTAGTCAGCTAGAAGCTGGTTAAATTGTTAAAGTGCTGTGTTTGGTACTTAAAGTACGTTTTAGGCACATCCGTAACAGTGTATCTTATCCCCTAGAGACGCGGTAACACAACCCTTATATCCTACACTCACTACCAGTGTAGTCAAAATATATGAGGCTCTTAACAGGCCTTGAGGCAGTATTTGCCTGATGCTGGTTATATCAGCATGTTCACTGTGTATCCGTTTAGTGCTACTGTGCTTTTTGTGCATCATGTTTGTCACTAGGGTTCAGCACGTAATAATGTAGTGACAGCAATTAAGGTATGATGCAAGTAAGTGCATGTATCAGTATGCAGGTAGCAGTTTATCAGCTAGTTCAATCAAGCACAGTAATCAAGTAGTAATTAATCATTAATTTAAGTCGTACGGATACCTGGTTTTGTGCGGGTTGTCACACTTGTGAACGATCTTGTAATTAGAATATTTTATTTTAACTATTATTATTATTTTACTAATTTTGTTGATATGTAAATTGTAGATAAAGAAGCATGGAGGGATTGCAGTTGGAATGACCATTATGTTAAATGTGTTTGTGGGAGGGTAACTCTTTACTTTTTAATATATATTTGAATAATATAAATATAATGTTTTTGGAAAATATTTAATGGAATTTATTGATTTAAATTTCAGGCCGATTTCTGGAGCATCAATGAATCCGGCAAGAAGTCTTGGACCGGCTATTGTGAAGTGGAGGTTCAAAGGAATTTGGGCATATATCTTTGGTCCGATCATCGGAGCAGTCACTGGAGGCTTTGTTTATAAGTTGTTGACGCCGACGGAAAAATCTTTTAGGGAGATTGTGAAAAGAAGTGGATGATCCTTGGCTTTGAGATCGAAGTTGAATTTGTTTAGTTTAGTTTTATTAAACTTTTTTGTGTTCTTTAGATGTTAATATTGTTAAGGGTTTTTTTTTTGGTAGTTTCAGATGATTTTATTTATGAAAACTGGGATGGTTGACAATTTGGTTAATTTCTCTATATATATTTGTGTTGGTTGATTTGCCAGCAAAGAGGTAAATATCTATTTAAGTTTTAACTAACAAATTTTTTTTTTTTTTTTGAAGTTAACTTAATTTCTTATTGTTCACTTAATTTCCATCTTGTGTGATATCTAGCTATTGATTGTGAAAAGTTTACTGAAAAACTAGCTTATAAAATAATTAAAGATGGTAATTGGCTGGTGTTGCCAAGCATCATTCCACTTGGTAACATGTTATGATGAATAACATTGAATCCAAAGGAAATGTTAATGAATGATGGGTTGTGAATGTAACTAAATCTCAAGCAACACATCAACAATCATCGTGAATCGACCAATGCTTCATTTTCTAAATCACTCGAGTCGAGGTTTGGCCTTGGGGCTTCATCCTAAAAGAAGAAAAAACCTTCAATTGTGCTAATAGTTCACAATTGCATCCAAGAATGGTGAGCGAGATGTGTGTTTAACGTTAAGTGTGCTACAATACATAACGCATAACAAAATAGTATGTTAAATTATACCCTAATTGTCACAAGGCTAGATGATGAGGGACGTAGCGCCATGGAGGTTGCCAAGGTGGCTGCCACTCTCGTCGATTTTTGACACTTTTGAAATGCAACGCTTCATGGGAATTACCGATCGAAACACTCTGCTGGTTGCGGTGGTCTTTCAGTGAACAAGTGGTCCATCCTTATCTTTGAGAAATCCTTGGATGCACCAAGTGAAAGTTGCTTCCAGAATAAATGAGTTTTGAAATCCTTGTACCAGATTCTGATGAAGTTGTTCGATGCAAGCAATCCGAGACCATCCAGGCGACACAAAACGCTAATTCCATCAAACCGCTGCATTTCAAAAGTTTCACAATGCGACGCGAGCGGCGCCCAACCAAACGCCGTCGGGAGAGTTGAATGCCGACCCCATGGTGCTTTTATGTCGTCCTTTAGGACAAGGACATTTTCGAACCATCAATGCAAGCAAGCATACATCTATCTGCACGTTCTCATATTTGCTATTGCATTTCTTCCATGTTTCTTAATTGTTATTTAAATTAGAGTAGTGAGTTAGTGGCCCATTAATATTAGAAAGATCAATTAATCACATTGTGAGGTTCGTCTTGTAATCAATTATTTGCATAGAAGGAAGGATACATTAATATTAGAAAGATCGATTAAGATTGGGAGATGGAGGGATCAATAAGTTATTTATACCAAAAGGGACAGAGATATTGTTGTTGCATTGCCTAAACGAAACACCAAAAATTAGCAAATAAATATAGCAGGCCAAACGCGCGTGGCTGGGCGGGTCAGACGTCATGTTAGGTCAAAACAAGTCAATTAAAAAAAGATTATTTTGATTTGGGTCAAAACAAGTTCGGGTCGGTTAAAAAAAGGTTATACTAACCAAGATACCCTTACGGCCTTACTTTAATCGGCCCGTTCATTAGCAACTCTAATTCCTGCCTGCCTGTTTAAACAAATTCCAATGCTATTAAAAACAATCTATCGTTTCCAAAATGACAACAAACACGCTATAGAAAGCTAGTAACAACACTTAACATATCAAAAGGAATTTTCTATCAAGAAAAAGTGACACTTACAGCTCTTAAATAAAGGTACAAACATTACTAATTTAACATTGAAGACTTGCAGCAGCTTTCAGGTAAATGCCTGCCTAATATCCTCCAATTTACAAAAGCCTATGTTGAACATAAATTACATTTCATGGCGGTCATGTTGGTTCAGTTCTGTTTTATCATGAGGGAAAACGGTAAAACACATACCTGTCACAGCAGAAAGTCCAGTGGAGAATCCAGTAATGGAGTTCGACATGCTTGTCATCTTGATCTGGTTCCTCCTTAGGGTGCTGACTGATGATGGGGCTTAGAGAACCGAAAAGGGTATCGGCTAGGAGATGGAGGACGAATTTGATGTTATGCTTATGGGGTGTGTAACTGAGTAACCCTTTAACCTCCACTTAATTCTCCTTATATAAGCACCCAGGAGGAAACCTAATTAGTTACTAAGGGTAATATGGTCCATCAACAATTACCAACTAATTTAAATAATAGGTTATTATATATTTTGATCTTTATTATGTAAATGATTATAATGGCTATAGATTAAATATTGTTACATAATATATTTAATCTTACATTCTCCCACTTAGCCGAGTAATCATTTACTATGAGTATTAGATAAGCCTGATCAGGAGTTAACACTCATTTTAGCCTTAAACAAGTACTATAGCAGAGAAATACAGCCGTTGAATCATTATGCAACTCAGGACCCCCATTAATCATACTATAGCCTTAATTTAAAACCTAATCGTTATGATCAAAATACGCGTAAGCCCTTTGTTTGATTTGTAACTTTATTTGTCAATATGCCATTATACCGGTTGAACATATTCTAAGAGACATACAAAATCAAACTGAGGAAATTTCATTAACATAAAACATAAGCTAGTACAATATGCTTAAATAAGGTCTTTACAAAATCCCATATTACGAACATGTTCTTCATAAACCTTAGGAGGGAGACCTTTAGTCATCGGATCCGCAAGCATATCCTTAGTACTAATATACTCGATACAAAGATTATTTTCCTCAACTCGTTCACGTACGAACAGATATTTTGTATCAAGATATAAACCAGCTCCAGTCGAACTGTTACTGTTCGAGAAACTAACGGCAGCTGAATTATCACAATAAAGCTTCAATGGTCTAGAAATGGAATTAACGATTTTGAGTCCAGTGATCAGATTTCTAAGCAACATTCCATGACAGGTTGCGTTATAAACAGCAATGTACTCTGCCATCATTGTGGAAGTTGTGGTCAACTGTTGTTTATGACTCTTCCATGAGATTGGGCCGCCTGCTAACATAAAGACATAGCCCGAAGTGGATTTCTTGTCATCTTTGCATTTGGCAAAGTCAGAATCAGAATAGCCCACCACTTCTAAATGATCACTTCTTCTATAAGTCAGTTTGTAGTCTTTCGTCCCTTGCAGATATCGAAGTACCTTCTTAGCTGCTTTCCAGTGATCTAGGCCAGGATTAGTCTGATAACGGCCTAACATTCCAACAATATAAGCGATATCTGGACGAGTACAGACTTGAGCATACATCAAGCTCCCGACTACTGACGCGTAAGGTATCTGGCTCATTTGCTCCTTCTCAACCTCTGTTGTCGGACACTGGAATGAACCGAAAACATCTCCCTTAACTACTGGAGCGACGGAGGGTTTGCACTGTTGCATGTTATATCGTGTAAGGACACGATCTATGTAGGCCCTCTGGGACAATCCTAAGATCCCTTTCTGTCTATCTCGGTGAATTTCGATGCCAATGACGTAAGAAGCCTCTCCGAGATCCTTCATGTCGAAGTTATGCGAAAGTAACCGCTTCGACTCATGCAACATGTCTAAACTATTACTTGCCAATAGAATATCATCTACGTAAAGGACAAGTATAGTAAAGTTGTTCCCACTCATCTTGAGGTAGGTGCATTGATCCACTTGATTCTTCATAAAACCTTGCTTCTTCATGACTTCATCAAACTTGAGGTACCATTGACGTGATGCTTGTTTTAACCCGTAAATGGATTTCTTCAACTTACAGACTAGATGCTCCTGACCTTCAGGTTTAAAGCCTTCAGGTTGTTTCATGTAAACATCTTCATCCAAATCTCCGTTAAGGAAAGCGGTTTTAACGTCCATCTGATGTAACTCCAAATCGAAATGAGCTACTAGGGCCATGACGATCCTTAATGAATCTTTACGAGAGACAGGTGAAAACGTCTCTTGATAATCAATTCCCTCTTTCTGAGTGTAGCCCTTTGCAACCAATCTCGCTTTGTAGCGTTCAACGTTCCCATTCGGATCCAGTTTTGTTTTGAATACCCATTTACATCCTACGGGTTTGGCTCTGTTGGGTAATTCTACCAAATCCCAAACGTCATTTTTCTTCATGGATTCAAGCTCATCAATCATTGCTTTATTCCATTCAGAAGACTGATCACTGCTAATGGCTTCATTGTAAGAGATAGGATCATTGAGCTTTCCAGCATCCATTTCAGTCAGGTAGGTAACATAATCATCCCAATTAGTTGGCCTTCTTTGCCTAGATGACCTCCTGAGTGGATTATCGGGTTCAGCGTTGTCGTGGTTTTGAGCGTTTGATGTGCCTTCGTCATGAGGTATAATGGGTTCTGATTGTAGAGGTGAA
This sequence comes from Helianthus tuberosus, assembly GCA_030545235.1. Classification (NCBI taxonomy): domain Eukaryota; kingdom Viridiplantae; phylum Streptophyta; class Magnoliopsida; order Asterales; family Asteraceae; genus Helianthus; species Helianthus tuberosus. The sequence continues at coordinate 132,461,650 of CM060431.1, read as the reverse complement.
TTTGGAGTTGGTGCAGTAGCTTCAGGTACAGTAGTTGCATTGGGTACAAGAGGAGTAATCGGAGTAATGGTAAGCGACGAGTCTCTCCCCCCCGCGTCTTGTACTTCTTGCAATTCTTCGTAAGGGTTGGTACTGCTCCCACTGACCTTGAAATCCTCCAGGAACGCAGCACGCTTGGTTTCAACAATACGGGTGACATGGGAAGGACAATAGAAACGATAACCCTTAGAGTTCTCAGGATACCCGATAAAGAAACAGGTAACTGTTTTAGGGTCAAGTTTCCTTAGGAAAAGATTGTAAAGTTTTGCTTCAGCAATGCAGCCCCATACTTTCATATATTTAAGACTCGGTTTCCTTCCTGTCCAAAGTTCATAAGGAGTTTTAGGGACAGACTTAGAAGGAACTCTATTGAGTATATGAACAGCTGCTTTTAACGCTTCAGTCCAGAGGAATAATGGTAAATTAGTGTTGGCTAACATACTGCGCACCATGTTCATAAGGGTACGGTTTCTTCTTTCAGCGACACCATTCTGCTGAGGTGTACCAGGCATGGTATATTGGTTCACAATCCCCTGGCCCTTACAAAACTCATAAAATGGACCAGGAGCTTGACCCACATCAGTATGTCTTCCATAATATTCACCGCCTCTATCTGATCTTACAACTTTCATCTGACGATCTAATTGTTTTTCAACTTCAGCCTTATAATCTTTAAAAGTTGTAAGAGATTCAGACTTTTCCTTAATTAGATACAAGTACATGTAACGAGAATAATCATCAATAAAAGTGATAAATGAAGTATGTCCTGTTATGCCAGCGATTTGATAGGGACCACTAATGTCAGTGTGAATGAGTTCTAATAAATTAGAGCTCCTAGTGGCACCTTTCTTATTGACTAATGTCATTTTACCTTTAAGACATTTGACACATGTTCCAAAATCAGAGAAATCGAGAGGAGGTAAGACTTCATCCTTCACAAGACGATTTAATCGTTCTTTTGAAATGTGGCCTAAACGTTGATGCCACAACATGGATGAAGTTTCTAAGTCTCGTTTCTCTTCCATCTTTGTGAGTGATTCATTAATATTATATGACAACAAAGATTTGGAAAAGTTATCTTCTAGTTCTAATCTATAGAGACCACCATCCAGAATACCAGTACCATAAAGAACAGAATCATAAAGGATAGAGAGTTTGCGATGGCCATGGGAAACAATAAAACCGTCCATGTCTAACTTTGGTCCTGATACAAGGTTCCGAGTTACCTCAGGAACATATAAGGTATCATAAAGTTTAATACATAAACCAGTTTTCATAACTAATTGTAATGTTCCAATGGCCTTCACTTCTAATTCTCGATCATCCCCAACCTTAAGCGTTCTTTGGTTTCTTTCCAGCTTCCGGATTGAAAGGAATCCCTGAGTAGAATTGGTAACATGAACCATAGAACCAGAATCAAACCACCAAGAATTAGCAGGAACACTTAAATTATAGGACTCAAGTATCATAAAATAATCGTTACCTTTCTTAGCCAGCCCCTCCTTGAAGTCAGGGCATTCCTTCTGCATGTGTCATGTCTTTTTACAGAACTTGCAGCGGATACTGCCTAAGGAGTTCTTAGAGCTGGAAGGTGCACTTGTATTAGGATTAGGATTAGGCCTTTGGACTTTAGAAGCATCCTTCCTCTGATAATTGTTCTTCCTCTTCTTAGAGTTGGAGGTAGTGAAGTTGGCAACATCAGTATGGCGATCCATCCTCATACGCTCTTCCTCCTGTACGCACATAGCGACCAGCTCACTCATCGTCCATTTGTCCTTCTGAGTGTTGTAATTGATCTTGAATGCTTCAAAGGACGAAGGAAGCGAAGTAATGATGAAATGAACAAGGAAACCATCACTGATTTCCATTTCCAGCCCCTTCAGCTTATTGGCCATGTCATTCATCATCATGATGTGCTCGCGAATGCCACTCCTCCCATCATACTTAGTTGTCACCAGCTTGAGAATAAGAGTACTAGCGTGTGCTTTAGACGTCCCCTTGAACTGAGCCTCCACAGAAGCCAAGTAGGTTTTAGCATCGTCAGAATCAGGAATAGCTCCTCTGATAGAGTGATTAATGGACTGCTTCATGAACATGAGAGACATGCGGTTACTTCTAGTCCACTTATCATGAAGTAATTGCTGAGGAGCAGTACTCTGTGGAGTAAGGTCCGCTGGCTTATCCTCTCTTAGAGCATAATCAAAGTCCAGCACTCCAAGTGTAAGCATGAGGGCATCCTTCCATGCAGCAAAGTTTTCACCAGTCAAAGGTGGAATTCCGCAATTTGGTGCTGATAGTGGAAATAAGATGAGCAAGTTATGATACAAATGAAGAAGTCCTAATGTGATCTAAGGGCACGTTAAACTAAGGCAGGCATAAATAATGACCATTTTACATTATGAAGCTGTGATATTGTCTATTACTAACATCAAAATAATAGACTTAGCTAAAAATTCTACTTAAACGAAAACAAAACAGCTTTGGCCAGAAGTGTAATCATTTAAGCATATGTGCAAAGTGGTTGTAACAAATCAGCTTTGGCCAGAAATTGAGACAATCACTTTAGTTATGCACTTGTTGGGTATGCCGTCTATGAATGAATTAAATCAGCTTTGGCCAGAAATTAAGACATTCATGCTTATGATGCATACACAACATAGCTTTCGTAATACTTGAACGATAAGTAGATGTATCAAGTCAGCTTTGGCCAGAAATGATATATCAAAACTCATTCAAGTTAAGCTATTCTGGTTTTGCAAAGCATTATCTGATTCTGATTAATTAACTAAGTAAATTACAAAACCATTTATTTAATTACAAAACTCATTCAAGTTAAGCTATTCTGGTTTTAATACTTCTAAACAGATTTCGGTTGTAAAACATAAACCCATTTGATTTCGAGTAAACATATGATTATTCCTTTTCCGAAAACAGGGATTTCGAACATATACCCACTCGAAAAACGGCTGTTAATTCATAAGGTTTCAAAATTTTCGTTTTCCAAGTTTCAATCCCAGAATTATGGATACAAAAACAGAACCGACTAATCAACATATGCTCTGATACCACATGTTGGTTCAGTTCTGTTTTATCATGAGGGAAAACGGTAAAACACATACCTGTCACAGCAGAAAGTCCAGTGGAGAATCCAGTAATGGAGTTCGACATGCTTGTCATCTTGATCTGGTTCTTCCTTAGGGTGCTGACTGATGATGGGGCTTAGAGAACCGAAAAGGGTATCGGCTAGGAGATGGAGGACGAATTTGATGTTATGCTTATGGGGTGTGTAACTGAGTAACCCTTTAACCTCCACTTAATTCTCCTTATATAAGCACCCAGGAGGAAACCTAATTAGTTACTAAGGGTAATATGGTCCATCAACAATTACCAACTAATTTAAATAATAGGTTATTATATATTTTGATCTTTATTATGTAAATGATTATAATGGCTATAGATTAAATATTGTTACATAATATATTTAATCTTACAGGTCAAAGTCAAATTCATTGTACAGACAAGGGGGCAATCTTGACCCAAAGCTTTCCAACTCCAAGTGGGTCAGTTTGGGTTGCTTTTAAAATTATATGGGTAAATGGGTCACAATAGGTTACTTGAAATTCCATCTTGTTATTTTCGGGTCAAAGCGGGTCGACAACATTAAAGAAATGGGTTGATGTGGGTTAGTGTCTTAAAGAAAAGAGGCAGGTTTCGGATCGAAATGGGTTCAGGTCAAACTGAGTTCCGGGCCGAGACCGGTTTCGGCACGACGCAGGTTTTGGATCGGAACAGGTTCTGTTCGGGTCGGGTTTCGGGCCGACACAGGTTTCTGCATGGGACGGGTTTCGGATCGCAACGGGTTTTGGGCCGACACGAGTTTCGTACCGTTTTCGACCCGTACCGTTTCGACGCGTACCGTTTTGACCAGTACTGTTTCGAATCGAACCCTTTCGACGGGAACCGTTTCAACCAGTACCATTTCGAATCGAACCGTTTCGACGCAAACCATTTCGACCCGTACCGTTTCGACCAGTACCGTTTCGACAAACTTCCGTAAATGATAAACAAATCCATGAACCTTTTTTGAGTGGCCTAGAAATGATAAAAGTAATTCCGGACAAACTTCTTGAGCTGGTTATGTTGCAAATATATATGCTCTGAGTGCTTGCTTGTGATTTAGTCGACGTTTGGATCAGGAAGTTTGGTGCTACTGAGCATATGACCTCTGATCCTACTTTAGTTGAGGATGTGTGAGCTTATCGAGAGGAGATGGAAAAATCTGTAACATTACTCATATTGGCCATTCCACCATCATGTGTGTTGTTTTAGTTTCAGGTCTTACAAAAAATCTTATGTCAGTCATATATTGTTAAATTCTCATATCTTTGTTATGTTTTTGATGCTCTTATCGCATTTATACTCACAATAGCTATGCTATGTCTGCTGCTGTCACTTTCTAGCACTTTGGCATTCTAGACGTTGGGTTTTCTTAACTGTTTTTGAGCTTTGTGTCACCCTCCTATGTTCACCATAGACCGTAGCTTTGGTGTGCAAGTACTGGTGATACTTATATTATATGAAGACCAATCAGGTGTTTCATTAGCATGCGAAACAGAGACTGACATCCACTTCATTCGAGATATGGTGTTAGTTCCACTGCCTCAGATTCATTATCTGCGACTTTGTCTTGATTGCTGATGTTTTGGCGATTCATTCGATCCCAACATTTTGCTTGCGACTGTGTTAGAACTATTTTACTAGTATTGCAATGCCATCATGGCGATCTGTGAGTTTTTCCATGCGGCAGCTTTTAGGTCTCTATATCTGCTATAGTTAGTTGGAGAGTTACAGTTTTTAGCTCGGTTTTTTGCCACTCATATATAGAGAAGAGATGTGTAGTCATTTGTTAGTTCTATAGTGTTGACCATACAAAGTTGCCCCTTGATGTACAATCACTTTTAAAAAAAAAACATTTTTTAACCAACCCGACCCGAAACCCGTTCTGACCCGGAACCCGTTCCGACCTGAACCCTTTTTGACTCGAACCCGTTTCGACCCGAACTAAAACAACCCTTTTTTAATTGACCTGTTTTGACCCATGACACGACCCGACCCGTTTGCCAGGTCTAGTACAGACCTAGAGTCAAAGAATCAAATTCCAGTGTTTTCTAAATTCACAACATAAATTCCACAGTTGACCAGCTAAACGTATGCATATCTTCCAACTGTTGCTATTTTCATACGTGCAAACATAAATGAAATGTCAAAAAAATGCAGAAATGAATCAATTCACTTACCACCAGTGGCATTGCAACTTCCAACTTTGCAAGGCGGCTGATTGACAACTAAGTCAACGACGTCGATGACATCTTCAGAGTTCTTCTGCTTACCCGGGGTATGTTTCTCATCAACCCGTTCATTTACTTTTCAACCCAATTTGACCAGCGGATTCTGCCTTTTATATTTGACACGGTCTGCCTCCTTGACTAAAATACTTAACCCAAAACCACCCAAAGTAGTATAAAAAGAGTCCATAATGACGCATATTAAAGCCTCTAGTGTTACCTGAATGTACCTCGCTTGTATAAAACCCAACGCAAGCTGATTTGACTCACTCATATATCAAAAAGTATATTATTCTGTTGATTTTCTCTAATTTTAATATCCACAAAGATAAAAATGAGTTGACTAGCCAGCTCTTTGATATGGATTAGAATCCAACTGGGTAACTCTTGAAAAAACTAATATAATGGGTCAGAATTCTTCATTATTGAAGGACTTTGCAGACGCTAAACAACAAGATAAATCATACATAAAATAAAACAACTATCAAATAAACCAGACATAAGTAGAAAGATTGGTTATACCAACTTTTGGACACAAATGTTCATATTAGCTTCTCGGTTAGCTTAATCATGAAATCATTAACCGCAACAGCTTCCAAAACGATCCACGACGACTCAAAAAGCTCGTGAAAAAACTCAGCACCAGTCTCCTCAGCTGCGTTTCTAAACGCAATCCCGAATGCATTTCCTTGAACAGCTCCCAGCCTTGGTTTACCACAAACTCCGACAATTAGAACCTTTTCTCGTTCTTGAATGTAGCAAACGCATACCAAAGGTTTCAATCTTGCGCCTTTTTCTCTTAACGCGTCCATTATGAAATACCCGAACTTTGTTAAAGCTTGAGGGCATCCCAGTAATTTCGCATCAGCTGAATCTTCAAGTTTGACCCATCTGAACTTGGTCCCGCTTCTTATTGAACCCTTTCGGGTTATGGCAGTGCTTCCTTGTCGAAGAATAGCCCGTTGGATCTTGATTGCATGCCTCATGCCCATTTCTAGCTTTTCGAGTTTCCTTAACGATAATGCATCGTATGCCTCTCCGAATTGTTTGGAAGCACAGCTGTTTGAATCAACGGAAGATTCTAGAAGTGCGGTGATTCCATAAACCACATCTGCAGCCGAGATTTTTGAGCTATATCCGTGTAACAACAAGAACCCGCGATAATAAAAGTTGTTCAAACCATAATCGGGTAGAAAATGTTCAAACTCGTCTTTCATTTTCTTCTTAATCTCAACACTCATGAAACGAAACTTCTGTTTACACTCGTCAAGTGCAAATCCCATTTGAGCGAGAAGTAACATGAGCTTTTTAGTCCCGTTGTCGCTCCATGTTTTCAACTTTGTTGCTATGTAAGAAGAACATAACATCGAATCAAAAAGATTCCATTCTTGCAATAGCATGAGCCTCGGCTCATCTTCATAAGCAATTCTTGAAGCATCCGGTGCACAAACAATAGTTCCATCTTTAAGAGTTACCGAACTGACCGCACCCAAATTCCCTGAACTGTTTATATGCTGCTCAAGCTCCATCACACCAGCTTGGTACCTCTCATTCGTTAACCTCTCGTGAACAAACTGATCAGTTAACGCCACGCACGCTAGCCATAGCAAATCATTAGTGTTTTTCCTCAAGTAATTAGACAACTCGTACATCAAACAACCCGACGGTTTCCCATGAAAAGTACCCATATGATAATACTCCTTTTTCAGCTTCCTAAACAACTTCAATGGGTCAGTCTCATCATCATCATCCGAACCCCGTCTTCTTTTTCTATTCCCATCCCCGTCACTCTCACTTTCATCGTCACTATCCGACTCATCGTCCTCCACTTCATCATCACTATTCAAATCACTCGCAGCCGCCAACGCCGACACATCAAAATCATACGACAAATCCGCCTGATTCTCATCATCCCTAGTATACAAAACAACCACCCTATCATTCCCTTCACTAAGATTATGCAAATGAATCGGCCGATGACTATCGACAACAAAAACCCGAGCCACAGGACCTAGATCTAAAACCTTCCTGAGATCCCTATGACAACCCCAGTTAATCAAAAGTATGGTAACAGGATCATCAGATAATGAACTCAAACTAGGGCCAGCATACTTATGAATCTCCTTAAAACTAGAAACGGGATAACAAGCATATCTAACAGAATCAGATTCCAAGACATGACATATAATCTTCAAAGCACATAGAGAGTCAACATCAGAAGTTGATGGGAATATTAACAGAGGGGTATTGTTAGCAGACCCCAAAGCAGATTCACGTAACTTGCTGTAAAAAGACTCGATGCTCTGTTCACGAACCATGATTAGTAACAAACAAATTTCAAGACAAACGGTGAAAGTTGGAACAATTTAGAGGAAGAGGAAGATGAAGAAGATGAATGGAGACTGCGAACGAACCCTGGTTTGTCGCCTTTTCTCAGTTTGTACTGTTTAAAAGATCATAACAGCCCATTGGGTCGAGAATCTGGGTGATTTGAGTGGGTTTTGGAGAGTGAATTTGTAGGTGACCTGATGGGTAATTGAGATGAATTGATGTAAGATTAGATTCAATGAGGGGTTGAAGTGACCCAATTTGAGGTCTGGATGACGAAATGGAGAAGAAAGAGGGAAAATGTAGGATTTGTGAATCTGAATTTGGTTTGAATTCATGATTTCATCAAAGTTTTGAAATTTTCGCGCTGAAATGTTGAAATGGGATGTGGGGCTAAAATTTTTAAATTATGTGGGGATTTTTTTTTAAATTACAGTTTTCGTCCTTTATGTTTGTATCGAATTGCAATGAATAACCTAATTACAGTCACAGTGCTTTATTTGACAAACTCATTACATCTTTAGTCATTTGACTTTAACCTAGTTAAAATTTCTTAACACACAAAGAAATCACTTCATAGTTAATAGTTAAATCTCTCTCTAATGAGTTGTAGACATTCTATTTATGTGATAAATAAATGTATATAGTTATATGTTGTAAACTAATATAGTAAGGGGAGGGGGTGGTTCAGTAGTGATAGAATCTATCACTCACAAGCACCAATCAAGTTCCGCCATGTCATCGACCATTTTTCCATCACTCACAACCTTTTTTAGGCAGGGTGGTCATCACTCACCACCACACCCAACAATTTCCCCCCAACCAACAATTACACACACAAAAAACAACCATCACGCGTTGAAAATATCACGAAATTCTGATTTCGTTAACTTAAAACGCGTTATAGCAAGCATGTGGGGTGGGAATTGTTATTGTATAACGCGTTGATTTGATTCATCACGGAAATATAACGTAGTGGCCCGTGTGGCCTAATATGCCTTGTGATATTTATTGATTTGGATTATGAATAGATAAGTCAATTTTTAAAATAATAACAAGATATTAATAAACGCATATGGTAATTAGATTGCTAATTGAAAATTACGATTCCAAAGTTATTAATTAGAAATTAATGATAACTAGAACATTGAGCCGCGCGCGTTGCGCCGCGGCCAACGAAATTGACACGCTTTTGATCAGATTCACATTTACAATATGTTAAAGATGTTTTTTGTCAGTTAAGTCTGTATAACTATCTTATACAAATAAGTAATTCACCAAATAAGCTCAATACAATTAATGGTATCATAATTACTACGTTACATGACTTGTATCCATATAAATAACCTATCGTGTTAAGCCCCTGCGTTGCGGCGAGGGCATAAGACCGTGACAAATAGCACCAACGCCACACTATAGCCAACGACCACCAACATTGAAGTTGTGGCTTTTTTATGTGGAGAAATTAGACCGACATATAAAACATAGAAAATAATAACTAACTCGATTTAGGACTCGCGCGTTGTGACGAACTTATTAAACGGGAAAAAACAGACGGCGTAAATACACTGAACCACACACGTCCGTTACGCCATGTTCACTGGCAAAATTTAGAACGAAGCGTATAACAAAACGTAAAATCGTTGATCCACACACAAATTGTGTCGTGTTAACTCACAAAATTTAGAACCAAAGGTAAAACAAATTTTTTTGCAAAATATGAAAAACATAGGGGATAAACGTTGAAAGTAAGAAAATTGTGAGGTTAAATTGGAAAAACAAAAAACTTTGGGTTAAACCTACAATATCAAGTACTTTTGGGTTTAAAGTGAAATATCAACAAATTTTTTTTGAAAACCCCCCAAAACATAGGGTACAACACCTAATGCCTTCATTTGTTGCTAATTTATATGAAGTAAATAAACGGTAAATTATATAGTACTTTGTATAGAAAATATATTTGTTGTGCTATAATATGTGATCACAAGAAGACTTAAAAAGTTCATCCTAACGTCAAGTAATTTATACCCTAACGTCAAGGCTAGCTGATGAGGGATCGTGATTGTTGCGTATAGATCCGTGAGAATGTAAATAAAGGAGTATATAAACATATTTAAAATATCACTAAAGTTTCATAATAACTAATTTTTTTTATAAGTGATTGTTTTTTATTCTTTGTTTTAGTTAAGCTATAGTTATTTTGACCAACTCTAATAATTTGGTTACATCACTATTTTGGTTGCATATAAATAAAATGCCCTTTTGTAATGTTTAAAAAACTTTGGATACGTGATAATAATCTTTCACCTATTTAGATTTTATCTAAACAGTTGCTAGAATGTATAACCAATTTAAGTTGACATTAACTCCATCATACATCACTAGTAGAAGCTACTTTTTCCAAAGCTGTGTTCACTCTTCCCCTTTGGATAGTAGCAAGTTATATGAAGAGAAGTTTTAATGTTGTGCTGAAACTACAAAGATCAAGAAGTTTAGTTCAAAATGAACATCAGATTAAATGATAAAATCTACACAACTGTCCACATATAAGTTTTACAACAGAATCAACAGTCCTTGTGTTGTGAGATTGTCTTGTAATCAAATATTTGCACAGAAAATCCGTAGAAAGATAGATTTAAATTGGAAGAGATATATATTACCAATATAAAAGCTTATATACATTACACTATTTCGACCATCCGTAGTCAATGATTTATGGGCGTTTTTTGGAACAAAACTCCGGAACACGCCCCACAAGCCGCCCCCGTGGGCCTTTTTTTGGCAAATTTCGTTTGGAGCGTGCTTTATTCCACGCCTTGGTTCATTAGGTTTGGCCAATCATCTTTCGTCTTCCTTTTGTTTGTCCAATAAGAGTTTTTGATGGTTTTTTTATTTAATTTTATTACACCTTTTTTAATATAATGTCCCACATCCCCACTACACCCATTTTAGAAAACGCCCCATAATGCCCATTGCTGACTGGGCTGTCACATGGCGCAAAACGCCCAAGGGTAAGGACATTACCACTACACATGGTCTTACGTATAAAAATATTAAAGAGAGGTTAACTATAAAAAGTTGTTTGGAGGATACACCAAATTGATAAAAAAAAAAAAAACGATTGGATAAAAATTAACTATAAAAAGTGGTTCTCCCCACAATTGTAATCGAAATGATTGAAGGGGGGGGGGGGGGGGGGGGGGGAGTTGGGTCAAAACGAGTCACTTAAAAAGAGGTTATCTGAGTTTGGGTCAAAACAGGTTTGAGTAAGAACGGGTCGGTTCAGAAAAGGCATTTATTAACCAAGATACCCCTTATTTAATCGACCCATTTTGACTCAAGATGCCACCCGACCCACCTAGTTCATTAACAACAATCTATCATATCTAAAAGTGACAACAGCAAACACATTATGGAAAGCTAGTAACAACACTCTTAACAGGAATGGGATTTTCTGTCAAAAAGAAGTGTTATTGTGACGCTTGCAGCTCTTAAAGGTTGTGAAAATGACAGATACCCTACTACCATTACTAATTTAACATTGAAGACTTGCAGCTTTCAGGTAAAATGCCTAATATCCTCCATATTTCAACATCTTATAAAGACCCATGTTGAACACAAATTAAATTTCATGGCAGTCAAAACGCCATCAAAGTCAAGTTCATTATACAGACCTAGAGTCAAATAATCTAATTCCAATGTTTTCTAACATCACAACATAAATTCCACAGTTGACCAGCTAAATGTATGCATATCTTCAAAGTTCAAACTGTTGCTAATTTCATACAGATACACGTGCAAACATGATTATAACGTCAAACAAATGCAAAAATGAATCGATTTACTTACCACCATTAAGTTTGCAACTTCGAACTTTCGATCGAAATTAAGACTTTGCAAAGCGGCTTATCGACAACAAAGTCAACGATAACTTCTTCAGAGTTCTTCTGCTTAGTTTGTTCGTACCCAGGGTCTGTTTCTCATCAACCCTAAACGATCTGTTCATTTAATCTTTTTACCCCAATTTAACCCGCTGATAACTTTCTGCCCTTGTATTTGACCTACTCTAACCCCCCTTGACTAACGTACTTAACAATTTGAGATTTTAAACACCAAAGATCTATTGTCTGACATTTTGACATAACCTAGCCTATTCATGCACATGCTTATCAAATTTAATATGACAATAGCTGTTTTATTCATATTTTTAAAGAATACAAACACTAATAGATGAAATAAAGAAATTCCGATACTGAAAGAATGCTACAGGAGACCAATAGATATATTAACCTGATTTATATACATCAATCAATAAAACTATTTCGTATATTATTAATAATTATTATTACTATTACAGTATTACTAGGCCGTAAATCAGATTTAATGGTAGGCTTATTGTGTTTAAGGTGATGTCTTTTTTTTTCTTGGATTGGTTTATCATTTGCTTACTACTTGGCACGGTTTTGCGACTCCTACCCCCACAACGCGGAGGTTAAACACTAGTTAACACTATTATTGAAATAACTCACTAATAGGGTTAAGAAATAACAACACACAATTATAAGTTTACAACTATAAAACAAAAGTTATAAACGATTACATCCATACATATTTAAAAATATTTATATTTATAGTACATTATGACAATAAGACAGCAACCAAATGGCATCACCTGGTAAAACCAGTTATTCTTGAAGAATTAAATTACCATTCAATGAGATAGCAACCGAAAGACGTGATGAATCTAGATGTATGATTCTAGAACAGAATTGAAGCTACCGATAAAAACATCCATCTCGGTAGCAGAAAGGCACACACCAATCTCCAGATCTTCAAAGGCTTCTCTGCAGGAACTAATAGATATTGATCCATTATAAATGATCGAGAACCTTTCATGCTTTCTGGGCTTCCCAAATCCGAAATCTAAGTAAAAAAATCTGAGTTTTGGTGTTCCAGCAACGCCTGTCATCCTCGTTGGCCGCCCGTCAGCAAACATGTTCTCCATCGGCTTCATATCCTTCATGACTCCATCCTTATTGTTCAAAATCTTATTCAGATTCTCTCCGATCGTTTCAGCAGCTGCTAAAAATCCTTCTTTACTTTTTAAAATAGTCGTTCTTGCTGCATTCATACAAGGCCTAAAACAGTTGCCAAAGTAAGCAGCTGAGATTGGTGGATCCATTCGTAATCTACAATCGACGGCGAAACTAAATAGTACTACCTCATCGTTGTGTAAACTCGCTACACAGTTCCAAATATAAGCACACGCTACGATAAACGATGATACATATGCTAATGTTGGAAGTTGGCTCGAACTTTATCAGTTGGTCTACAAAGCCTTGGAAGTTTATATTCTACGTTAAAAGTTTCAACAATGGCTTTCTTTAGATAAATCTCATCAGCTCATCTAGTTCGGGTATTTCATCAATCTATCATAAATCGGCAAAGTTCCACCAGCCAAAAAGTTCTCATTAGAACCACCAGATTGAGCAATCGACGTCCATGCCTTGAGGAAACAAAACGTGGTGCTAGCGTCACCAAGGCCGTGATGATTTGTCATTCCGATACAAATCCCACAGTTGGGAAAAAGCATCACTTGAACCGCGAAAACTGGAATTGTAATGTAATCGGACACTTTTGTAGCGTGCCCACGAAGAGGTATAATGTTATGAACACTCACGCAGGCCCAACTTATACTTATAACACTAATGCTGGTCCAACTAACAACCCAATTTAAGAGTAAAAAAATGGGCCCAACCAAATATGAATTAGATGAACTGCTGATATAAGGCATGAAAAGGATAACAGAGGGCATCTATGAATCGATATGTGAAGTGATATTCTAGTTATACCAATACAAACAAATAATGATAAGGATTCTAGAAGTCCGGCAAGTATTGCTGTATTCCTATAAAGATCTATGAAAGCTGCCTGAATGTATCTCGCTTGTATAAAACCCAAGCTGATTTGACTCACAAGCCGAAGTAACTCACTCATATATCAAAAGGTATACTATTCTACTGATTTTCTCTGAATTTAATAGCCATAATGATAAAATGAGATGTATTAGCCAGCTCTATGATAAGGGTAAGAATCCAACCGGGTAACTCTTGCAGAACAAATATAATGGGTCAAATTATACTTGTGTCAAATGTTACATTTGGATTCTTGGTAGGCTACAGGTACCATGAGCCCTTAAACATGGAATTAAAAAAGTAAAACTGAACACATAAGTGCATATAAATATAAACAAAGATGGACGCAAATCAAATAACAAACATGAGACTTCAAAACATAATTTCTTCTATTTATGCACAGAAGACATACAACCTATAAGCTTCTAAACAGTAATCACAAACGTGAGTCCATTTCTATGTAAGTATGTATAAAAGAAAGTCAAATGGCTTGAAAGATAAACTCAACAACATTAAAAATTGATTCCTAGAGAAAAACAAACACCAGTAATCCAAAATTGCTTAACATATTCGTCAAGTTAATTAAATAGCAACAAAAATTCTCACCAAATATTCAAGACTAATCATCAGCTTCGGTTTTCCTTCTTTTCTTCCTTTCAGGCGTCACTGAATTACTAGTTTCGCCCCCATCAACCTCCGCATTCTTCCTCTTCTTCTTCTTTTTCTTTTTCTTCTTTTCTTCACTCTTTTCGCTCATCGTCTCATCAGCTTCTTTAAACTCAACTTCAACATTATCGTTTTGTCCACTCCCCAAACTACCCTCGCTCTTCTTCCTCTTCTTCTCTTTCTTTCTTAACTTACCTTCAGCTTCTCCAACCCGGTGTTCATCAATCTCAACTGAAACATGATCAAGTTTCTTGTTTACCCCGCCATTTTCACGAACCTTGACTTCACGTTCTTCGAAACTTCGATGGCTTACATCAGATTTCGTCGAAACATCATCCTTTGATGAATATTTTTTCGACTTGATATGCTTTTTAAAGTACGCAAGCTCATCAAAAGCTGCAGAAGCGCGACGCAGGTAAGCAGCCACCGGTTGAGAAGCGCCATTGTCCGAGCTAACAAAATTCGACAAAACATAGGCCGCTTTAGACAAACTAACAGGCTTTGTAGACACAATTCTTCCAGAAACAGTCTTCATCTGAATCCAAACATCAAATTCAGACGTGTATTAAACTATTTATAACCCTAAAACGACTAAAATGTAATCCAACATGTTTATTACTTCCAAATTCATTCCCTATTTCAGTCCTACAAAACAAACGGTTATAACTTATAAAAGTAGCTCCAGTTTTCACTCACAATTTTACAGACAAAACATAAGTATTAAAGTTGCTAGTGAAACATATAAGCAACTACAACAAACCCTAATTTAGGATAGAAGAGTCAATTAGGTTTAGAAAAAAGCAAGAGAAGTATCATACCTGAAAAGATGACGGGGTGAAAGTTGGAACAATTTAGAGGAAGAGGGAGATGACTGCGAACCCTGGCTGGTTTGTCGCGTGTTCTCAGTTTGTGTGTTTGGGGATACTGTTTAAAAGATCATAACAGCCCATTGGGTCTAGAATTATGGATAATCCATTTATCATTTAAAATGTTGGTTGAAAAGGATCCGTTTAAAAGTTGGGCCTGTTAGCCTAGTCCGATAACTTGATATCATGATATGAAATGAAACATCCTATTCCAACTGATAATGTTTTTATCATCTTTCACGAAAAAAATTCAACATCTATCACAGTTTTAGTTAATATTTAACCAAAAATATTTTAAAAAGTGAAAATATGAGTTGAAAAGTGAAAGTTTAAGGGGTCACACATTCAGTATTTTCTTAAAAAGCTTGATGTAATGTTAGTTTTATTTATATTTAATTGATAATATTTACCCCTTATTTAAGGTTGTCTGGTAAAAGAGCCGAGCCGAGCTTATTTAAGCTTGTTTACGAGCCGAGCCCTAACTTAAAAATAAGCTTGTTTAGATTACGAGCCCGAGCTTCACTAATCGAGCTCGCAAGCCTAAACAAGTCTATTATTATTTATATTATTTTTATTTAATATATTAATTAATGGATTATAAACAAACCGAGCTTGAGCTTTAAAAACAAAGTTCGAATCGAGCCAAGCTCGAGCTCTGGTTTGGCTTGGCTCGTGTGCACCCCTAGCTCTGCTTATTAAAATTAGTACTCATACTCTTCACTTTTTTCATGTATAGGAAGTAATATAAACATTTTAATTTGCAGCTGAAATGCAGTGCTAATTCATCCGAAGATCACCAGTTTGTTAGAGTTATTCCATTCCAATCTAAACATGAAACTAATTTTTATTTTTTACTTTTCACTTATGTTTTGACTAAAAATAAAATTACATTTAACTGTAGTATCTTAAAACCCAAATATGATTTATCCAAAAAAAAAAAAAAAAAAAACCCAAATATGCATTACAAAACATCAAATACAATCATGAACTTCATCGCTTCAGGAAATACCAATGGGCTTTTAGCTCAGTGGTAGCAAGGTGTGTGTAGAAAATGTGTCCCTCTTCATGGCGGACAAATGTGTAGTTTTAGAGGTAAGATTAATGGGAGTGTGAGTTAGTCGTTAAAAAAAATTGTTGAGAATACATAATATGGAGATTGTTGAGAAAATACATGAAGATTTGTTGGCATTTTGAAGAAAATCACAATTTGGAGATTGTTGCGAATCGGGTATATCTTGGGCAAGTAACATTTAGAGTTACAATCATGTGATCTTCATTGGTTATGATGTTAATTCGTTGGGGATCCATTTGTAGATTGTACAGAACTCACACAAAGATTTGTTTGGATTTTGTTTGACAAAAATAAAGAAATTATAAATGGATGTTAGATGTATCATACAATGCCCGTGATCTGTTAGTCTAGCGGTATGGTATTCCTCCATAATGCATAAGTATTGCGGTTCAAATCCTTGCAAATGCAAGGTAAAGATGGAATAAAGGTGTTAAAACTATTGTCGATAAAAAAAAAGATAAATTATATGGGGAGGGTTTAAATGAGAACACTAAATATCGCGAGAACCGTGAGAACGAATAAAAAAACCACGAGAACTTGGTCAAAAACGATTCAAATTCAATATTTCTTTTTACACTTATCATTATTATTCGAATACAATGATAGAAATTAAATTTACACGTTCAAATTTTCGTGAATTCGTAAATAAAGAAAATTTACACATGTGTAAGTTTGTCATTTACACATGTGTAAAAAATCTTTTAAGAGTGATTTTGAGAGGAGAAATAAATTATTTGATGTTATAAATTCTTTTTTGGTGTTGTATTTTTATTACAATGAGGTTTGTATTAAAAAAATCGGCTTTGATTGTTTTTTTCATTCGTTCTCACGGTTCTCGCAATATTTAGCGTTCTCAAGATAACTCTCCCCTAAATTATATAATAACAAATAGTAGTTTAATTGTTTATGACGAAAAAAAAACAAAATTAGATATTTTTTTCAAATTAAGCTTATGTCACGGAAATAACATTCAGAATCCAAATACAGTACCAATGGGATGGTGGTCTATTGGCAAAAACAAAACTTTTAAACATCTTAGGAGAGAGGTCTTGGGTTCAAGTCTCACAGACAACGAAAATTAAAAAGAAATTTGTCGTTCAGAAAAAAAAAAAAAAAAGAATCCAAATACAGTGTTAGCCGAAGATTTGTTGGAATTTTGTACAAAATCCTTAAAAATAAGAAATCAGGAAGAATGATTTTTTTTAAAGAAACCTAATATTCATTATTATTGAATATTAGGTTATTGCCTAGGAAAAATCCTAAACTAAAGATCTTCAAATTTAAGTCTATATTATGGAAATACAACTTAAGTGAAAATAATTATGTGATCTTGGGTGTTAATTGGCTAATGTGGAGCTAACCTATTCTATTTGTATAGACACATATCTTTTAAAGGGATGTTACCGGTTCAAACCTGAGCAAAAGGAGTAATTTAGGATTTTGGTGTAAAGTAATAGAGTAGAATAACATTCTAGTTCAAAAAAAAAAAAAAAAAAAATCTTGGGTGTTAATTGGTTTTGGAATTGCCCATGACGGTGTGATAAAGCTAAGAATTATTAGGTTGGAAGTTTGATTTTCACAAGAGGGGGTTTTCCCAAATTTGTTAGGTTTCCTCCTGAATTAGTGTATATGCATTATTGCCTAGTGGAGATGGGTATGATCAGGTTGTTCCGCTGGTGACATGATGATACTCTAATAGTCTGTCAGTAATCCAAATTTGTCGTTAAAAAAAGGTTTGGGAATTAATGAAGTAAAGAAGATACTCAAATATTTGTTCCTGAAGAAACACGGAACTAATCTGGTGATTAGTTTAGGCTTATATTTCGACAATAAGGTTAATCTTCTTGATCTTTCCTGAGCCGTGAGCTTTGATCTTCCTGCAAAACACTAAATACCCCATTAAGCTCGTTAAGAGTAGAAGAATAGAGGGTTCTCCTCTTAACCACTCTTCGGCGTGAGAATAAATATATGTTTTGAGGAAATAAGTATGTGATTAATAGTGAGAGAACAGAACAGAATAGAATTAACATGTACATGAAGGTCCCTATTTATAGCCGGAGTAGTGTAGAAGGAGATGGGCTGATGGGTCTTGGGCCTCGAGTCGACAAGGAATATCCTTCTTGTCCCTTATGTCATGGTCGTCGTCCTTGTTGTCTCTCTGACATCAGCAGGTGAGTGGAGATCATGGAGCAGATGTCGTTGCACTTTGATTGGTGCTACGTAGGCGTCCTTGTGTACCTTCTTGTCTCCTGCACGATTGCTAATCGTGGAGCACGATAGGATACAGCCTGTTGACGCTAATTGGCCCATTTTTCTACCACTCGTACCTTTTGTATTGTCCAGGAAAGACCCGCGCTTCTGTCCCCACGCGGCCTCTGGGGCAAACCCATATAGCCGGCACAAGGTCCAGGGAGTAAGGGTTTTCATCCCGGATGCTAAGTGTAGAATCTGAGCTTTAACTTTGCTTGGGCCTCGCACGCGACCTAGGTTTTACCTAATTAGTCGGCGCGGGGTCTATTAAATTTGTCAAATTAATGTAGTAGGAGTATGGTCTTGTGCGCGACCTGATTTGTCAGCACGGTTTTTTGAGACCATGCCCCTTCAGTTCCAAAAACAAGAAATCACAATACAATGTTAAATAAACACAATAAAAACAAGAGTAAATTACAAGTTTTGTCCTTTATGTATGTCCCAAATTGCAGGCGTTGTCCTTTGTCTTTAAAATTGATGAGTTTTGTCCTTAATGTTTGCAAATCTTGCACGTTATGTCCTTTAGGCCAAACCCAGTTAATTTTTTTGGTTAAAACTTGTCACATACACCCCACATAAGGGCAAATTTGTCTTTTTACCCTTTCAATAAAAATATTAAATATATATTTATAAAAAGCTTATCTTTTACAAACCTACACAATCATAGATGCTAAAGCTTATCTCCCTCACCTTTCTCTCTCTCTCTCTATATATCATTCTCTCTCTAGAAACACCACCTGCCACCACCATCTACCACCATGACCTCCTACTTCCTACCACCACAACCACCTCTGTCACCATAAAAAAACACCCAAAATCATCAACACCCACAACCCAAAATCAACAACCATAACCTAAAATCAAGCTTGGCCCTTCTCTGTTTAGGGCCAACTCTCACCCTCACGACCACCTGTCGCCGCTGGTACTACCACCACCTGTCGCCGCCACACACCACCTCTGCACCACCCCACACCCACACGAGCACCACCATCACACAACAACCACACCAGCACCACAACCACACAACCACACCTGCAACGTGCCGACGATGCTCATAAATGTTGGTTTTGATTTCGATGAAGATGGTTAGTGGAATTGGTGGATTTTATTGTTGGTGTGTTGGTTTTGATTTTGGTAAAATCACCCACGAGTGACCTGAATGATATATAGTGAAGTCGTTGTTCCTATCATTCTAACATTCTCTCCGGAGGTCATGACTTAAAACTCAGCCTCTTTCCCTTTTTTTCTTAGCATTTTTTGTGTCGGTGTCATTAAGATGCAAGTGGGTTTCTTATGCCAGTGATTCTCCGGAGGTAAGAAAGCCACCTTCCTACTCATTTTCATTTTCCATTCAAAAGCCCTAAGGTTTTATTCGTTAATTGTGATCATATAACTCGAATTTGATGTGAAACAGGATGCGCAAATTAGGGTTCATATTTGGGGGAGATGATGACTGAAACTATGCTGTTATGTTAATTGAGGAGAGAGAGTGTGTGTGCTAATGTATATAACATATAATAATTATATTTTGTTTCCATTTATTAAAAAAATGAAATTACAAAAATGCCCTCATGTGCCTTGCACATGATCAGATTTAACCAGAAAATTTAACTGGGTTTGGCCTAAAAGACATAACGTGCAAGATTTGCAAACATTAAGGACAAAACTCATCAATTTTAAAGACAAAAGACAGCACCTGCAATTTGGGACATACATAAAGGACAAAACTTGTAATTTACTCTAAAAACAAATACCGGGTCAGGTTTATCCTCTTAAAAAAACCTCAAATTAGAGTTTTTCGCAATATACTTGAAGATATGATCTTGTGATCTTCGTCGGTTATTGTGTTTATTGGTTGTGGAAGCACATGATGATTGTACTCAAGATAACAGAAGATATGTTGGGATTTTACAGAAGAAATAAAAAAAAAAATCATAATTAGGGGTTTGTGAATCAAACAAGAACAAACATGCCTCAAATTCTCAGTCTAACCTACTATAATATGAAAGTCAACCATGAAACTCCAAGATCCCAATTCCTTTTTTTTAAATCATGGTTGCTCTTCTAACCATGTGCGAGTTATTCATAGCAATATAGTGAAAAGATGCAACCTAATCGTTTTTCTACCTCTATAACCATAAAATCACAAAAGCAAATCACATACCCACTTTAATTTCATTTATAGCTAAAAATCTCAATATAAACATATAATAGTGGTTAAACATTACAAGTGGTATCAGAGTCACACCTATGCGTTCGATATGGTAGGGGCCAATCCACAACAATGATGATGAGTCTCTAACGGGGTCTGCAAACACATCGAGTAGAATGAGTTCCTAAGGGCACGATGTTCGTAAAACCTTAGATCAGATATGAGAGATGTTGAGTCTATAAGGAATATCTAACCTTAAATAGCACCAACACAGTTTTAACACTTTCGTTGTTATACGTGCTTAGGTGTGACTTGTGTTAGGATATGCGACCTTCTAATATGTCTTCATCGGAGTAATAGAAAAATGTTGTAAGCTCCGATATAATAAACTATAAAGTACTTAGTTAATTTCCAAAAAAAAAAAAAAAAAAACTTCTAATACAAACTTCTTCAGTTCTTTTTATTCTTTTTTTAATGATGGCTAATAGAGATGACTGATGACGAACGACTTGACGAGTATGGTTTATCATGTATGCATCTCAATTTCGGTTGATGTTAATTTCTTGAAAGAGACCCCTCAACTCTTATATCACAATTCAAGAACTTCCGTTTTTCAATAACTAAACTACAATTAGTAATTTTTTTTTATTTTTTTTTATATTGGTCTAATTACTCTTTGAACAAAGTATTAATTTGTTTTTTGATCAAATGGAAGGAAGAAGTGCCTTGGATTTCAATCTTTTGCTTTAAAGATTTCACGGACCGGTTAGTTTCCTTCATGTTCAATGCAAACAACCATTTTAGTTACATATATATTATTGGAGGAATCAAATTCTGTCACCTCGATATATGTTATTATTATTTTATAAAATATTATGGATAGTTAAGTATTGTGGGCTGTGGCTTTCCTTACAAGATTACCTATGAAAAAAATGCAACACGCCAAACGGAGCCTCAAGGCCCTACAAGATACACTTTCTTTTAGTTATGTATAACTAGGTTATAACCCCGTGTATTACACGAGTTGAATAAATAAATTTTATATACTAAATAATAAAACAATATATCTTTAAAAACTTTTTTTATTGCACAAGTTGAATAAATATAATTTTATATATTAAATAATAAAAAGTTATAACTATAAGAACAATATTGTACAGGTTGAATAAATGTAATGTTATATACAAAATAAAAAAAGTTATATCTCTAAAACCACATGTATTATACGAGTTGAATTATTGTTTACCAAATAATAAAATAACACATCTTTAAAAAACCTCATTTATTACACGGGTTGAATAAATGTAATTTTATATACCAAATAATAAAAAAAATACATCTTTAAAAATATGCGTATTACACGGTTTGCATAAATGTAATTTTCTGTACTAAATAATAAAAAATATATATCCTTAAAAAATCTTGTGTATTGTACGAATTGAATAAATCTAATTTTATACATCAAATAATAAAATTACGATTTTGGCCCATTGGTTATATCAGTTTTACCCTTTTAGCCCAAAAAAGAATTTTTTAACATCTAAACCCCCAACGTCTTTTTTCTAACCTTTTCGGCTCATAACGTCTTTTTTAACCCTTTTGGCCCCTAACATTTAATGGATGAGGTTAGTGTTAGGGGCCAAAAGGGTTAGAAAAAAAGACGTTGGGGGCTCAGATGTTAAAAAATTCTTTTTTAGGCTAAAAGGGTAAAAGTGATATAACTACAGGGGCCAAAATCGTAATTTTCTTTAAAGAATTTTTAACATCTAAGCCCCCAACGTCTTTTTTCTAAACCTTTTTGGCCCCTAATGTCTTTTTTAACCCTTTTGGCCCCTAACATTTAATGGATGGGGTTAGTGTTAGGGTCCAAAAGGGTTAGAAAAGAAGACGTTGGGGGCTCACGGGTTGAATAAATGTAATTTTATATACCAAATAATAAAAAAATACATCTTTAAAAATATGCGTATTACACGGTTTGCATAAATGTAATTTTCTGTACTAAATAATAAAAAATATATATCCTTAAAAAATCTCGTGTATTGTACGAATTGAATAAATCTAATTTTGTACATCAAATAATAAAATTACGATTTTGGCCCATTGGTTATATCACTTTTACCCTTTTAGCCCAAAAAATAATTTTTTAACATCTAAACCCCAACGTCTTTTTTCTAACCTTTTTGGCCCATAACGTCTTTTTTTTAACCCTTTTGGCCCCTAACATTTAATGGATGAGGTTAGTGTTAGGGGCCAAAAGGGTTAGAAAAAAAGACGTTGGGGGCTCAGATGTTAAAAAAATTCCTTTTTAGGCTAAAAGGGTAAAAGTGATATAACTACAGGGGCCAAAATTATAATTTTCTTTAAAGAATTTTTAACATCTAAGCCCCCAACGTGTTTTAGCCCCTAACATTTAATGGATGGGGTTAGTGTTAGGGTCCAAAAGGGTTAGAAAAGAAGACGTTGGGGGCTCAGATGTTAAAAAATTCTTTTTGGGCTAAAAAGGTAAAAGTGATATAACTACAGGGGCCAAAATCATAATTTTCTCTAAATAATATTATAAATGAGAAGGAGATTAAACTAAATAATAATTATCCATAAGATATTAAACTAAATAATATTTAATAGGAGGGTTATCTATAATTAATTAGAAAATATTAAATTAAAATAATAATTATCTATAAGAGATGCCCTAATATGATGACAAGTGTCCCAAAAGTGGTTTCTTTTATTATATAGTATAGATTAGAATAAAATGGGTAAAGTTATTAGAAAAGATAGCATAACAAATGACAAATATCATTTCGAGTAAAATGCACGGATAGTCCCTGTGGTTTTGTAAAATAACAACTATAGTCCCCAACTTTTGGAAATTACACTGGTGCTCCATGTGATTTGACAGTTTGTTACTCGGATAGTCCCTGGAATGGATGGGGGTTAGTTTTCTCAGTTAAGTTCATATAAAATGACAAAAACACCCTTAATATAAACACAAATAAAACTAATTAAATGAGACCCACCACTCAATTCATCTTCTCCAATTGCACCAACCCCTAATTCCCAATTCTTCTTCTTCAAAGAACACCGATCACCACTTCAAAATAGATCTACCCACCACCATCAGCATCCTCCACCATCACCACCATCAACAACCTCCACCTGTAAATTTCCAAAAAAAAAAAACACTTCAGATTCAATAAGCACATCAGATTTGCATCCAATATCGAACATCTCAGGCAATCGCAATTTGTCGGATCCTCTTCTCAGCCGTTTTATCAACCCTAGCTCCGTCCGATCTAACCTGCTCTGCGTTTTCTGCAGTTTGCGTATTAGGTTTTGTATCAGTAGCGGTGGTAGATTGAGATTCCTTTGTGGTCATGGCGGATAGCTGACTTTGACCGGCATTCTGAACCTGTTGTTGTACCGAGCACACAACCCATAGCTTAACCTAAGGTTTGAAATAACCGTTAACAGTTTTGATTCTTCTTCATGCATTAGGTTTTTAGAAATTGTAATTGTAAATGTGAAGAGATCTGTTCCGCTGAAGGTGAAGATTCCGGGGGTGATTTGCAGTGAGGTGTAAGGAATATAGTTCAAATTGCACTAAATTCTAGAGAGAGAAGAAGAAGCTAAAAAGGAAGTCAGATTTTGAAGTCTTTTTTCTCTATTTAGATTTGGATTTTGATTCGAGTTATTTGGTCACTGACCTTTGAAGTGTTTATTGAATCTGAAGTTGAAATGGAAATGTTGCTTGTGGAAATTTAAGGGTGTTGGTTGTTGATCATGGTGGAGGATGTTGAGAATGAAGTAGCTGGTAATTTCTAGTGTTGTTTTGTTGTGATTTGAAATTTGATATGTTAATTATAAGATGTGCTGTTACTGAAATTAAATATGGATCAATTGTGAATTGCAAATCTGATTATGAAACTCAATCGGATCTAGTTAAGTAATTGATGCATTGCATTCATAAATTTATGATTTAAAATGATGATGTAGCTTACTGTTAAGAGTGGCTTGTAGGAACAAAACAGTGGGAATTATTTTTTTAGTACTAAGGGCATTAAGGTCATTTCACACCCACTTAACTGAGAAAACTAACCCCCCATCCACTCCAGGGACTATTCGAGTAACAAACTGTCAAACCACAGGGAGCACCACTGTAATTTCCAAAAGTTGGGGACTATAGTTGTTATTTTACAAAACCACAGGGACTATCCGTGCATTTTACTCTATCATTTCATACAAAATGTTTATGTTGGTATAAATGTATAAAAACTATTACTTTATGATAGCTGTTTTTTTTTTCAAACTTATGTTGACCCAACTCTTTGTATGCCCACCGATAAAATATGTCCGTCTACCTTCTGTTTTAATATAACTTGGTAAGTTAATATATTATTATTAAAAAAATACTGCGATCTTTTTATTTTTATTTATTTTCTAAGTAGGCTACATTTTTACATGTAGGTAGTGTATATAGTCGTGTACCTCTTTTAGTACCAAGATGGTATAATCTACTTTTAAATTCTTGTTTCATTACTTTAAATTTCCTGACTTATCTAATATGCGACATATTGATACAAATATGCTAATGCTCGATTGTTTCATCATTAAATCCTAGCTGAAGAATGACTTTGGTTTATTCGTGTTTATATAAAAGATGGATCGGGAAAGTGACACTACGAGATGCTTGTTGGTGGTGAGGACTGACTTTTTTGTTTTTTTTATCTTTTTCAGATTTCTTTTAATTGAAGTGTCATGTTAACAATGAAAACAACATAGGAGCAACCTATGCTTCACGGCATTAATATTTTTGTCATTAGGGTTAATAAAAATTTATACTCGTAATCAGGGTCGGCTCATGGGAGGGGCAAGGTGACGATCTAGGCCCACTTTCCCACGAGTCCCAATTTTGAATAAAACATATAATTAAGTTTAAAAGTTGAAATCCTAACATGTTTATAAATCCATTAACTTATCCTTATTAATTTAGGCCTATAGAAACGAATAAGCCTCGTTTTCATTTTACCCAACTAAACCTAATATAATGACTTTAAAATTTAAATCTATTAAAAAACACAAAGGCTGAAAAAGATTAAAGGGGTGACAAATTGACGAATGAACGACAATCGCCTGATGACCTGATTGAGTAACATTTTAAGGGTCCCTTTTTCTACTCGCCCAGAGCCCTAGATTCTAAAGGATTCTCAGGGACGTCAAGAAAGTAATTTTACACGATTATAAAAGTTTAAGTAATTACAACTTTTAAAACATATTGTTTTATTGTTAAACTAACTTTTTTTCCCATTATTTTTTAAACAACCATACTTTTCATATGTTAACAATTTTTATTAAAAAAACTTGCACCATAAAAACGAACACTTATTTTTTAATTTGAGTATGTTAATATTGTATTTTAATTAAAATGTTGTGTGATTACCAGTGACTGTGTATCTCTTTGCATCGCCCATACACCTCACTAGTTATATTATAGTATATATTGTTATTGTTACTACTCACAATAAGCAACTCCTATAAATAGTAAAGCAAAAGTTCTTGAAGTAATAGTGTACAAGTTCTCATGTGTGTTTTTATTAGTTTCAATTTCACCCTAATAGTATAAATAATATACAATTTTTAATAGTATTTTATCTATTTTTTAAGTTTAATTTATGTAGTAACTAGTATGTAACACCCACTGTTTCTTGATAAATTCTAGTAGTGACACATGTTCCGTCACCTTCTCGATCTCATGTACTCGTTACACATGTCTTGGAACTCTCATAATGATGATTTGATAAAAATCTAAGGGTTAAAATGTAAAACGGACCAAAGTTGAAAAGTCAGGGGGACCAAAACTGTCAAAATTGAAACATTTTGTTAAACGAGGCTCCTAGCATATCGTAGAAGCAGCTGACAGACAGCTAGGAACGCACAATATTTATGGTTAACAAATGCACAATATGCGAGATTTCCTCACTTGTACTGTTATAACCAACATTCTGTTTGATTCATCGTTTAATATGACAAAAAACCGTTTTCAAATCCATGTTAACCAATCGAGTCTTAACGTCTTATAACAATTAGTAAATGATTCTCATGGATATTATTTTCATCAGCTCTGTGACTATAGACACCCCCCCCCCCCCAAGTATTCGCACCATAAGCTAATAAACTTTGGTTCAACTATACTATAAACTTTGGTTCAACTATACTATAAACTTTGGTTGAAAGATAGATAAGGAAGAGAGATAGAGAGATGAGGAAGAGAGAGAGAGAGAGTAATGGCATTGTTGTATGTGAGGATAATAACAATAATAGTAGTAGTATTGTGGGTAATTTGGTCATTTAGGAACAGTTAATAGAATTATTCTAACAATGTATTCGGAATCAAAAGGTTACAAAATGAGAATTTGGGTACTTAGGGGCTGTTTGGCAAGTGCTGAACCAGTAAATGCTGAACCAGTAAGAGGTCTGAATGGGTAAGAGGCTCTGAACCAGAAAGTGCTGAACCAGTAAGAGCTGTTTGGTTGTATCTCTGAATGACTGCTTCCTTCACGACCATTAACGGTTATTTGATGAACACATGCTTCAAGAAAGGTTTTTTCAACACCTTCTTGCTTCCAATTAATCCTAATCCTTTTTGCCATTTGTTTGGATATTGCTTCCTAAAAATTATGGATTTAAGCCGAACCTCAATCATACCAATAACCATTCACATAGCGAAAACATGTATCTTTTTTCAACATACAACATAACCATTCACAAAGAAAACTTGTATCTTTTTTCAACATACAACAGAACCACAATCAAACATACAAGAGAACCACAATCAAACATACAACAGAACCATTCACAATCATACCAATTAGCCAATATTTCTAATGTAACAACTAATAATAATCAACTATGAATTTGCAACATACAACATAACCATTCTACATATAGCATCAATCAATAAAAAAAAAAAACCAAATCAAACTAATAAAAAAAACAGAAAAATAAACATATCCATACCAAAAAACCAAATCAAACTAAAATTCAGTTTAAATTAAAAATCACTTTAATAAAAAAAAATCAGTTTAATTAAAAAAACCAAATCAAACTACAAATGAGTTTAACCACATCATAATAATGAGTACTTTAAATTAAAAATCAGTTTAATAGAAAAAAAAAAAAAAAAAAAAACAAACCTGTATTTTGGACGGAGGGAGGAGGCGGAGACCGACGGAGGATGTGAGGAGGAGGAGGAGGCGGACGGAGGGAGGAGGAGAAGGAGGCGGACCGGCGGAGGAGAAGGAGGCGGACCGAGCGGGACTTGGATCGAGGAGAGAGATGTAGGCAGCGGAGGGAGGAGGAGAGGCGGAGGAAGGGAGGAGGAGAGGCGGACGGGCGGAGAAGGAGGGCGGCGAGAAGGATGGGGGCTGAGGTGAGGTCGTCTTGATGAGAGGAGAAGAACTTGTGAACCCTAGTTGTGATACAGAGAAGAGAAGAAGGAAAGGGGTATGCGAGTCTTTTTTTTCTTTCAGCAAGTTTCTATCACTGAATGATTAAGCACTGAATGGTACCATTAAGATGTTGGTATTTTGCCAACCAAACACACAGCCTCTGTCCGAATAAGAGGGTTGCCTCTTAATGAATCATTAAGAGGTTTGCCAAACAGCCCCTTAGAGTGTTAAACTTTTTGATTTTAGACTCGAGTGGTTAAAAGTTAAAACCACTAAAACAAACACACTCAAAATGTAATTTACTCAGACTTTTATTTAATTAGTTTTTATACTAATGTAACAATTATTTAATGTTTTATGCATATGCAGAATGGATCCAATAAGGGTGTTAGGTGTGGGAGTCGGCAAACCCACTTTGCCACTTCGGTAAAGTGTGGCAAACCAATGCCAACACCTTTGCCGCGTGGGTGTTTGACGAAATGGGGGGAGAATCGGTGGGTGCATGCCGACGCGGGGAAGGGAGGAAGGAGAGAGAGGGGGGGGGGGGGGTGTGGGGTGGGGTCCATTCCAATCTCAACCAATCACATATTTTTTCTTTTTTTATTTAAAAAGTTAATCACTTATCAAATGTCTAAACCATTTCCAACACTTTTCACCAAAGTTTAAACACTTTTCATTGATTGACGTGGCGCACTCTGATTGGTCGATTTTTTAGTTTGCCACTCTCAAGTGTTTAACCACTCCTAACACCCTAATTCCAGTAGGTAATCAACATTTTTGTTAAACTTAATCAAAAGCTGACGATGACATGAAACACAACCAGAGCTAACGGACAAAGAAGGAGCCGTGAGTTTTGCGTCTGGAGTCAATCGTCAGTCCACAGCAAAAGTCGTCAAGTCAACTCGACCCGTGAGACACGTAAAGTGCATCCACTCATATTCCCATGGGAAAAGGCGCCAAACTTAGGGTAAACCAAATTTACCAACGTGTCCTTCATAAAAAAATAGTTATAACTTTCACTTTCAAGTTAATATTTTTTGACCCAATTAAATAATAGATAGTTTCAACATAAGAATTATTCCTTTGTAAAAATATTTAATCCTAGTAAGAACTTTGACACTTACGGTTAATATTTTTTTTTACCCAACTAAATAATAGATAGTTTTAACATATGAAGGCCACCCATCGCTTTTCGCAACAACACATCCCCCACCTAAAAGCATATGCATTGCAATGCATGTTTGTGGACTCGTCTGCCGTCTAGTTGGCGCTAAGGTGGCATTGAAGCTCAAAAAACGCTACATGTTCCGGAGATGTCACGCTCCATTTGTGGAGAAGGGAAGAAGAAACTACAAGGATAAAGGGATATATGGTGGGCCCGGCCATTAAGGGTTTTGGGTGCACCGGAATATTTGCTTGAAAATGCCCAGGTGTAGGTCTATGACCCATTGGCCGGCAATGTGACATCTGTGAGATTATCGTCCCGCGGTTGTCTCATTATTGTTTTTGGCCGTTCGTAGGAGCACGTTACAACATTACTGGGTGCTCTAAGTTAATATCTTGCAGCTAACAAATGTAAGAAACACTTTTTCTTCCATTTACATCGACTTTTCAAAACCTAAAAAAATCATAAGTTTATAAACATAATAATTTGATCGTTTGATACATCGACTTTTCAAAACCTAAAAAAATCATAAGTTTATAAACATAATAATTTGATCGTTTGATGTGACACACATTTTAATTATAAAAATATAATTTATTATTGTAATTTCTTTTTATGGCATGTCAATTGGCAATGTCGTCGGTGACTTGTAAATATATAAAACCAAAATGCATTATATACACTAAAACAAGGGTTGTTTTTGTAATTTGAACTTGACCAAACATGGGGTCTTTAGTCCATTACCTTAATAACTACTCCATATAAGCCAACCACCAGGGTCCATTACTTTCAACAACCCCAGTCGCACTTATAACATATATTCTTCATTTCACTCTTTCCCCTTCATAAACAGTTGATTATATTCTTGTAAACTCTACCATGGCTAGACACTTAATCCTAATACAAAAGACGATATTACCCTTTCCGTGCCTCACATTTATTGCGGTTCTAGTCGCGGTCATATGCGTGTTCTCAATCATTAGTTTTCTATGTGGTTCACATGGTGGTTTGAAACGATCCGATACGTATAAGAGAGAGAAAAGCACGGTGCAACTAGGAGTCCGAAAGGCGAAAATGTCCAAATTAGGAAGTGGTTTGAGTAGTAAAGCATTATTGATGGCCAAGATGATTTCATGGAGGAAAGTGGACGAAGAAGGATGTAACGATGATGGTAACGAAGAGGCGGTATGGAAGCGAACGATTATCATGGGAGAACGTTGTCGGCCTCTTGAGTTTTCGGGGAAGATTTCGTACGATGAGAATGGGAATTCGATCTCCGAAAGTCCTAGTAAACAAGTTGCTAATGATGGTGATAACGTTTGTTTGTCTAAACCATGAATGTCTTGTCATGTATTGTTATGGACAATCTTTTGTGAGTTTGTAGCAATGTGTCATATGTGTTTTTTAAATTTATGATTGGGGGTTGGTAATGGTAAAATATTACTAACGTAGTTTGATATTACAAATGTAAACCATGGCAACATTGGGTTAGAAAAGTGTATTTCAATGATGTTCTTGTTTTGAAAAAGATTGCTAATTTTATGCTGATATTGGTTTCAATTTTGTGGATCTGTTTTTGTAACCTTTATAAAACATTTCATTTGTCATGCAATTCTAATTCAGTGTGTTTCCAATGAAGCATCATTAACGCGGTTTCATAAGGATCACATGATCTAAAATATCACTAACGCGTTTTGGGCGCATAACAGTTAAGCCTACTTGAATGAATGAGATTAATTCTGAAATGAGTGACCTCCAAAAAAATCTCCACTCAGGCAACCAAAAACAAATTTGTGAGCTCACAGAAATCATAATAATATTGAACGAGCATGTACTCCACACATTATAGCTAAAATCAATACTTACTAATTACTATGATTTTTTGTTTATATTTTTACTTTATTTTTTATTTAGTTAATTATTTTTGGTTTTATCATTGATGTTTATTTTTTCAAGTAACTTAAGTTCTATTGAAGATGCATAATTATGTTTTACCCGACCCTGTTATCATCATTTGTGTTTTTCTTACCCAAATCATGCTCCCACAGTCCCACTCGCTACGGATATTCCTAGATGAGCAACTGTGTGAAGCTAGAGCCCCGGAAAACAACATCGACAATCATGTTTGTAACATTATAAGCATTTGTGTGTGTGTGTGGATGTTATGTATTTAGATGGGATGAGAGGGAGAGAAAGCAAGAGCTAAGTAGATGACCCAGACTACTAATGTCCTACATGAAGTCAATTGACAACTGACAAAAGTTGGGCTGTTGGGTCAAGCTCAATAGGCCAAACTTGTTTGGACCTGCCCAAGTTCTAGGTCCGGTATGTTAAATATAAAGTGTTAAAATAGGTTAGGTTGGATTAACCCATTAACTTTTTCTATGTTAAGTTGTTAACATTTTTAATCAAAATAAAATAATTTAGATGATACAAAGCATTCAAATGCGTTTTACTAGGCTTTAGACCCAATCCATATACTATTTTAATTTTTTCAATCTTATTTGTGCAAATACAATCTTAAGGAATTAGGGGAGACGGGTGGTCACTAGTAATATAATTCCATCACTCACAATATCCAATTAAGTTCCGCCATGTCAGCAACCATTTTTTCATCACTCACAACTTTTTTTATTGTCAATGGTCATCACTCACCACCACACCCAACAATTTTCCCCCAACCAACAATTCCTCTCACAAAATCTGGCCATCACGCCATTGAATTTTACACGCGTTACATTTCCACGTGTTATAAACTCATGGTGGGGGTGGGAGTATTTTGTTTATCACTCGTTGAAAATGCCATCACAGAAGTTCAACGGAACCGCCCCGTGTGGCCTTAGAACCAATCCACATACTATTTTAAAAATAATTTTTTCAATCTTATATGTGCAATTTTTTTACTCCAAATTAAATATATTTCATTCCAATCACCGGGGCAAATTACATAAGGATAGCAAGTACACGAGCAACAAACTGCGCCGTTATCCCCTTCTGAATAGAAATACAATCTTAAAAATCTGCATTTTCATATGAATAAGTTAAAATTGTTATTTTAAATGATCATATATTTATATTGTTGGAAATTATGTCTGGTTCGATAAGTCAACGCTGCCGACCGGGTCTTGACCCGTAAGAGTTACACCTTGGGCAACGAACTAAAAATCCAATTAAACTGTTTAACTGGTAATTACGAACAATATACGAGACAAATCATAATTATATTTATGACCATAAGCGGGTATTAACTGAGAGACGGGTACATGGACCGAGTGGGACAAGAACACTCTTGCATCGCCACTTGTCGCGCACCCACATCGCAGCCAATGGCATCACATGCAAGGGATCTTTTCGCCACTTGTCATGCACCTAAATTGTGGCCAATCAAAGCACATGCAATTTTGCATGTTTGACACTTGGCGAAAATGCATGGACCTTCATGATCTATATAATGGGATTTTGGTCTTGCATTTAGAAAAAAAGGGTGTGGAGAGATGAACATAAGTTACAAAAGACAACACAAAACTCTCTCAACCACACCAACCATAACCGGCCACCAAGACCGCCGCGGGCCGCCGCCGTCCCGCTGCCGCCGTCGCCACCCCGTCTCCGCCACCGCCTGCTGCTTGCCGCTGCCACTGCTGCCGCCGGCCTGCCGCCGCTGTCTGTCGCGGTTGCCGCCGCTGTTTGCCGCGGTCGGCCGCCGCTTGGCGCCGCCTCGTTCGTCGCGTCTCGTTGGTTCGTTTACTAGCACTTGTTCGTTGAACCTCGGTGTCTCGACCGGTTAGTTATTAACCGAGGTATATTTTTTTTATCGGTAGTTAAATATATATTTTACTGCTCGTATTTGCATGTAACCGGATCCTGTCGGGTTTCGTCTCGTTGATCATTAGTTTATATTTCCGCTGCGTTTTATTAATTAACTTGTTTAATTAATTAACTATTATTTATTGAACCGGGTTTTTAATAAATAAAGTTTTAACCGATCACCATGGAAACCCAACAGTGGTATCAGAGCCTTGGTTACAACAAACGAGTCGGTACCGGTCCTTTTAACCGGAATTAGAACACAAACTTTATTTATTTAAAGTTTATGATCTAAGTATTTTTTAGGGCACTTTTATTTTGGTCAATATTTTTTTTTTTGTTTTGCTTGACCAAAACATTGCCCGGCTTTTATTTTGTGATTGTTGTGCGATATGTAAATCCGGCCCGACCCTATTTTTTGTGGTTGTATATTTTATTCGGTTTTGTAATTATTATTTTTGGCCACCGAGATGGTTCAAAGTTGTAATAGTTTAGTTTATGGTTTTGGCCCGTCTTGTGGTTCAAAGTTGTAATAGATAGGCTTTTTGTCTTTGTTATATTTACTTGTTAAATATTGTTGACACGAAGACCCGAAGCAAACCCGAAGCAAAACCGAATGCCAAGAGAAGTCTTGGAGTTAGTGGGAGTTGCTCAAGACAACAAGATGCACTCAAGTCCATCCTTGTGGTTGTTTGTGTGTTGTGACCCCGTGACCCGTTTGATCTTGCTATTAGGCTCTAGCAAGATCGAACAATTTTGGCCATATGGATTTGTATATTTATCTTGCTATTGTGGTTGTTTTTATCTTATAAATTGTTATAACGTAACCAACCTAAATACCAACATGATTTTAAAAGGAGTTTTAAAATATTAAAAAACAATCACATTAAAACAAATTCAAAATTGTTTTTACAACTTGTTAAAGTTTATGTTATAAAACAAAAGGTTGTTTTTGAAACAAATAATAACCAATTAAGTTTTGCAAATTAAACTAGTTTTTATTTTCCAAAACCATTAACTTAATAGTTTCTATTAACTTAAAATTGGTTATTCCAAGTCGCGACAAACTTAGTTTTATAGGTTATCTAAAACTAATTGTCCCGAGAGGTGAAAGGGTCTTTTGGTTATGTCGCAAATTTAATATCTAAATTAAAACCGACTATAACGGCCCTATTTGGTAAAATTAAAATCAACAGTCTATGACATCCTACTACTAGTAACACTTGGGGCATAATGCGAACCATCAGTGTTGGAGCCACAGCACGACACTTGGTGTCTAGTTTATCCTTCCAAGGTGCAAGGGCTTCGTCGACACATCCGACCCTTCCACATGTGACCGTTTTAGGACGACTATTACTTTTCTTCTCGTGTTTACATGCCCCAGCTGTCTCTAGAACAAAAGTGGCATAGATGAGGCCAAACGTATCAATGCAAGGACAATAGGTTATCCTCGCAGCCTCATAAACCTCGGGAGTTGTGCCTTTCTCACAATTGACAATCGTTGTTAGTTCGCTTGAACCTCTTGCTAATGTTGCGTGCCCCAGCCCCCTTTAGAAAGGGCTTCTAACCGGATTGTCATTCCTTATCGTCTCACCTCACGAAATAAGGAGATATACATCGAAAATACTATTTAATATCACCTTGCTTATATAACAGATGTCTAATGAAAAACAAACTCCTTCATTTCAAGTCTATACTTGAAAAGGAAAAGAAATAAAATTTTGAATAACACCAACCTTCTCGAATGGCACCGCAATCTGAGAATAGTTCTCAAGATGGAGGAAAAGCTGTATATCTTAGATGGCCCAGTCCCTACCGAGCCTGAAAGTAATTCTACAACTGCTCGCAAGGCACTAGAGAAACATAACGAGGATGCCGCTGAGGTAGCCTGCCTTATGAAAGCCACCATGTCTCCTGAACTTCAGAAGAACATGGAAGATAAGGATGCTTATGACATGATCCAAGCAACTGAAAGGCATGTTCCAGAAACAAGCCTGACAGGAGCGATATGACACCATAAAACAGCTCATAAGCTGTAAAATGCTGGAAGGATCATGTATTAGTACTCATGTGCTAAAGATGAAATGATACATTGACCAAATGAACAAACTTGGTTATTCCACAAAACCAACCAAGTTCTAATGGTCAAGTATGGTGGTGTTAAGAAGCCCAATAACAAGAAAAGGAAACATAAGAGCAAAGGCAAGAGAAAAGTTGTTGTTGCAGCCAGAAATGCCACTAACAACAAGCATGTTGCAAAACCAAACCCTCCTAGGAGCGGCAGTGCTTTGAATGCAACCAAATGGGCACTGCAAGGGAAACTGCCCACAGTGTCTAGCCAAGCTGAATATGAACAAGGCCAATAACATTGGCACTTCTTCCGATATTCTCATTTATGTTATCAAACTTTTCACTGTTTCTAGCAACACATGGGTATTTGATACCGGATGTGGTTACCACATCGTTAATGTCTGGCAAGAGCCTGAAAAGTGGAAGAAACTGAAACAAGGCTACCTGGAACTCATAGTTGGTAATGGAAAGAGAGTTCCAGTTCTTGTAACTGGAACATTTTTGTTTTTCATGTTCCCCTGGCCTTGTAGTTACTTTAAATAACTGTTTATATGCACCTGGTTTGACCAGAAACATTATTTCAGTTTCTTCACTGTTTGAACAAGGATTCAATCCAAGTACGTTTTAAATGGTTCTTCTATTATAGCCTACTTGAATGATGTCTTTTATTTTGAGGCTGAACCTCGAAATGGTATTTATGAGATTGATGTTCAAACAAGTGATAACATATATCATCTTTCTAAGTATAACAAAGCCGGTATGAATGAAACGCATTTAAGGCATTGCTGACTTGGCGACATAAGTAAGGCATGCATAAAATGGCTCCAGTCTGAGGGGATTCTTGAATCCACTAGACAGGAATCCTTTGATGATTGCGAATCTTACTTAACTGGCAAA
Organism: Helianthus tuberosus; assembly: GCA_030545235.1. NCBI lineage: Eukaryota > Viridiplantae > Streptophyta > Magnoliopsida > Asterales > Asteraceae > Helianthus > Helianthus tuberosus. The sequence continues at coordinate 132,425,633 of CM060431.1, read as the reverse complement.
CTCACAAAGCACCCCTTCACCGATGTAGGTGAACGGATCAATGGCCTTCTAGAACTCATTCACATGAGGTATATGGCCCTTTCAGAACCATGACTACAACCATGACTAAAAACCAGCTTGATGGAAAGATAAAAGTACTTCGATCAGATCGAGGTGGTGAATACCTCAGCTTTGATTTTCTCAATCATCTGAAAGAGTGTGGAATAGTTTCACAACCCTCTCCACCTGGCACACCCCAAATTAATGGCATGAGTGAAAGGTGAAATCGAACTCTACTTGATATGGTTCGATCGATGATGTATAGAACTAACTTGACTCACTCCTTTTGGATCATGCTCTTATGACCGCTACCTGCATTGTCATTTTGACTCCGACTAAAAGGTAAACAAAACCGCCATATGAGATATGGCATGGGCGTAAACCTGTTTTCGAATACCTTAGAGTATGGGGATGTGATGCATACATCACAAGTGATTCTAATGATAAGCTCGATCCTCGAGGCGAAGAGGTTGTTTTCGTCGGATACTATAAAAGAAGCGGATGTTATTTCTACCATTCTGATGCAAACGAGATTTCCATCAAACGGTAGGGACACTTTCTCGAAGAAGAACTTCTTAATCGAGAAACTGGAAATGATGTGGTTGATCTTGAAGAAATTCAAGAACCACAAACAACCGCTGATATAGTCGGACTGTCTGATCAACAAATACTTGTTGCCAATGAGTCAGACATAAACACAAGCGTTCGTAGAAGTAGTAGAATTCGCAAAGAATCTGATAGATATCTATGGTATCTAAAGGGTCCCGAATTCTTATTAGTAGCTGAGTCTAATGACCAACCTGCTAACTACAAATCTGCAATCTTAGATTCAGAATCTGAGAAATGGCAAGAAGCCATGAACGTCGAGATGGAATCTATGCATAACAATCATGTAACACCTCGAAAAATCACGACCAATGAAGTATTGACACGTGTAATAAACCTTAATGAAGTCAAACGTTGAATTTAAGAGACTAATTTTTCGAAAAATCGAAAAACTTTGATTATGAAAGAACTGGAAGTATTATCATACCTAAAATAAGCTTATAAATAACCTCTTACGGTTTTATATTCACAAATGAGCCACTTGTTAATCAAGTGTAGCCGTTTAGGTAATTAATTGAAAGTTTGCGCAGAAAAGGGTTAAAAGCGTCAACATGTTAATTCTTACCTCTGAGTGACCTTTTAACAAACTGAGAGCCTCATGATATTTGATTATACTCTCGGGATTGCCAATCATTGGCCACCCAAGGGTTTTATGCCCAAAAAGTGAAGTTACGCGCAACTTTGCAAATATAAGGGACTAAAAGTGTCAATATGTTTAATTATACCTTTGAATGACTTTTTACCGAGCCCGAAGCATTTTGATGTTTAATAATACTTTCAAGAATGCCTAATATGAATTAAATGAGGCTTCAATGCTATTAAATGATGAGTTACGCAAGTTTGCGCATTAGAAGGACCTAAAGCGTCAAACTGCTAAAGTATACCGATTCGTATGTTATCGGACCTTCTGGTATATAACCAGGAGATAAACATACCCTATTTATTTTTAATATAGCTTAGATATAGGATTAGAGGTGTTTGGTGCGCTAAAATAAGCTTTTAGGTCATGCAGGGACTAAAAGTGTAAAAAAGCGCACACGTTTGCGTTTACGCGCATATCTTACATTCTGGATATCCCAGACACCCAAAAATTTATGTAAGCACTAAAATATTTTATTTTAGTATTTGGCTTGATAAAATTCCATTCGTTGCGTCGTTTGGATCGTTTTTCGCATCCGTCCGCGTTTCGTCGTAATTAGCCGAACAACGTGACCGTACGACCAAACGAACCGACATCTGACATATTTTTGGGCATGTTTCATGTTCCCCATACTTAGTCATCATTGTAGAGCCTTAAAAATGGTTTAACGGGCCTTAGATGAGTCGGAAATAGCATTTGGAAGTGCAGGGACTAAAAATGTCAACAAATGAAACTTGTTTGGCTGACCAGGTCCTTACGGACCTCAACACTGAGGACCTTACGATCCGTAAGTGTTGCCCAGATGTAGCAACTCGTAAATTTTGCCTGTTCAGCCCATTCAAACGCCAAGTATTGCCCTTTTTCACTTCCATGCGCGCCCCCTACTAATTTTAGGACTTAGGGGCATGTGTTAATGATCAGGGATCACTCTTAGACTTAGTTGTCATCATCAAGATGGATCAAGAACACTATAAATAGCCCCATTGTTGCAAGACTTGATCACTCATTCATTCCTTCATCTCCTGATCATTTCTGGAACTCAAGAGCTCCTTCTAAGCTTCCCTATTAGTGCAAAGGACCTTGGTAAGTCTACTTAACCTTCCCTAATCATGTTTTGCTTAGTTATTAGCTTAAAAGTCAAACCGTCGTAATTAACGGTTGACTTATCGATTAATCAATAATGGTCCAGTGATTAGTTGAATTAAGAGTAGTTATAAGTTGGTAATTATGTGGGCAATAAACCCTTAAAAGGGCACCCTCTGATTCCCACTCTAACTAGATCAAATGTTGGGTCAAAGTTGTTTAGAAAAAGTCAACAAAAGCTTAATTTGCAAATTAACATGTAATTAGTAATGTAGAAGGCATGTAACCTATTTTATCACTCATATAACTTGGTAATAAGTATAAGAACTGATCTAAGCTTGTTTGATCCGACAATTTTCTGTTTAGACCCGGTTCGGAACCGAAAGTGGAAAACTTTGACTTTGCTTTGACTTCAGTTCTGACCTGAATTAGATAGGTTTAGAAATGCCTTAGGGCTTCCTTAGGACCAGGTTACATGTTGGTATAACCCTCTGTGATTAGTTCGTTGATTGCCCCATTCGTTTACGCGTTTCCGTTAATTGCCTAATGATTGACCAATATGCCCTTTTGACCATAAAACGAGAATTTTGGAAATGTGAAAGGACAATAATACTTATTAATGATTTATAAAGTTGTCCCTAAATTTTCACATTAGTTGGAGGTCTGGATTAGGAGTTATGCTCATTAGCGTAATTATAACGCCTTTTAGTAATTAAACGGCGCAATGAGCATAAAGCCTATCTAAACCCAATTTTTGACACCAAACCTTTTACCCACTGATCTAATATAATAATTTGAGTTTTTTAATTATTTTTAATCTGCTCATAACCTAAGGTTATGGCATTAATTCGACAAATACCGAATATACCCTTTTCGGACATAAAATGAGTTCTACATAGTATTTTGACACCAATCCAATTGCTACTGATTTTATATAATAAATAAAGTATTTTGAACTCTATAAACTGATCAGAAAACTCAGATTTCCTGTATTAAACGCATAGTTTGGGTTTAAAACCATTTTTGCCATATAAGGCTTATTACCAACTGATATGACCTATTAAAATAAGTTATTTTACTGATGTATTCGGACCCGAATCTCAGAACTTCTTTTAAACTCTTTTATAACCTTTAAAATGACCAAAATACCCCTACGGGGCTTATTTTGAGTTTAAACTCGTTTTGGGCATAATGGAAGATATCCTACTGATATCACAACATATTTAAGGCATATTAACTTAGGAAACCTGTATATGACTCTTATGATTACCCGTCATGCGTTATTCGCGTTCGGTTCGATTTATGTAACTAGTTTGCATAAATTAGCCGAAACGGGTCAAACGTTATCGTTTTTATCTCAAAATCCAGAATGTGTTTAGTTACCCATATTATACAAGTCCCCAAACTTGTCGGGTCTAAATCACATCCTATTCCGGTCTTCGCTTAATCATGCGTTTTGAACCGTAAACCTTTCCTTAAAACTAACCGGTCTAAGTTACGACTTAAATAAGACCCGTTAGGAATCTAATAGGTTAATAAAACCTTCGTTCCAGATTGAGAGCCCCAGTAGAAGTACTTGTGCTTGCTGATTAGAATATACGGCTGAGTATAAATTGCATTGCTAGCTCAGGTAAATACTCTTAACTTATTTTCCCTATACGGGCTTGGGGTACGGTACTATAAAAGTACCGCTTGGTCGGGTATGTAGTCATTTAAATCGGATTGTGATTAATGTATTTACATAACCCGCTTTATTCTGTATTATTTGATGTATGGCCCTTGGGGGGTTAATGACCATGTCCCGGATATCCTTGGCTCATTTAAAAAGTGAATGGCCATAACTTAAGCACAAGGTGTAGGCATAACACCTCCTGTTGCGTATGTAAAAGATATACTCACTCGTAAGGCTGACTTCTTGTGAGTTATATTTATGGTGTGTCGATTAATCTTGACCGGCTTGTATTGTATAATCACCGGCCCTAAATGTTGGACAACCATGTAAATCGGATACAAGATCTTTATTAATAAAATTGTCCCAAGTATAAAAGATTAATTTTGCCTCGTGCATTTTAATCAAATTATAAGATATTTTGTGCCACGTGCATTCAAATCAATTTTCAAACTCTTTTCAAAATGAGTCAGTTAAATTGTATTTACCAGTGTAAACTGACGTATTTTCAAAAGTCTAAGTGACAGGTACAAGTACGTAATAGGCTGGAAGCGGCTCAGGACGTTAATAAGGAATCTTGCAAGTTCTAGGCGTCTAAAGTCTGTTGAACAATGTTTATGTTTTATGATCCGCCTGTGGATCCTTTGCTTTCCGTTGTAATACTTGATATTACTTTATATTCGGATTGTAATATATTTTATCTTTTGCTTCCGTTGTGCATTTATATAATTGTGTTGTTTGACTATGATGATATCAACTACGTCACGATACTCCCCACCGGGCCCACCGGTGACACGTGGAAAGTCGGGGTGTGACAGGTTGGTATCAGAGCCAACATTGAGTGAATTAAACACTAGCCTTTTGTGTTTAATCTCAATGACACATTAGCACATTCCTTGACCTTCTGAGTCTAGACTTAACATAGGAATAATCTCAATCCTAATCTGGAAATTTTGCTTCAAATTTTTGGATACGTCACCAAACGAAGAAGCCGTAATAGGAGTTCTCCACACCCGGAGCCTTGAAATGCTGAGCTTCGTACCGCGGCCAGGGTGAAACGTGCAACCAAGGAGAAGGCATTCAGAAATAAAATGAAGAATAAACTCCTTTTTGCTGAAAATCGTTTCCTTAATAGTCCTTCTAGGACAACATTATTCCTTTCAAGTCCCGCTTAGGGCAACTCTGTACTTTTATTTTCATATAGTGGATTAATTAAATTTAAGTTTTTCATTCTAAACATGAAATATGAAATAAATGAAAAACAACATTTTTTTTTATATAAGACCTACCATTATAATAAAATGACAAAAATCTAAAAAGGACAAGACCTAGCCACGTGTCATTTTTAGACATGGCCAAGATGGTAATACCTATTCAAGATATTCAGATCCTGGTTAACACCTAAGAACGTGTTAGCACTCTTGACAAATGTGATTCGAGAAAATCACAACAGTCATCCTTATATTGGATTCTTCCAATTTTCTTGTCTAGCCTAGTGATTTAGAAATCATGGCTTAAATCATCTGAGAAGATGATCATATTGTTAACACCTGAAAACGTGTTAGCACTCTTGACAGAAGTGATCTGAGAAAATCACAATAGTCATCCCTATATTAGAATTTTTCAAATTTTCTGATCTGGCCTAATGATCCAGAAATCATGGCTTATGTCATCCTATAAGATGATCATATTATAAACATCCGTTAGTGATGAAGTGCCTACGGGCTAAACGTGTTGTCCGATAAGACAACGACAGTAGTGGTCTTTGACCTCCTATCTAAAAAAATGTTGGACCAGGTCCAAGCATAATAGTCGGTAGGATCCATACGATCTCGACTAATAACATCTGAGAAGATGATCATATTATAACCATCCCTCAGAAGGGAAATGCCCACGGGCTATATCTACTGTCCTAAAAGACAAAAGACAGTTGTAGTCTTTGACTCTCTGTCAAGAAAAGTAACCAACTATGCTCAAACCTTAAATGCCTCGATCCCAAACGATCATGGCTTGTAAATTCAGATATGTCCGCATGACAAGGCCGTTGTGCCACTTTAATATCCTTAATGTCTTATATACTAGGATAAATTATAATGAAAATACTAATAAAATTAACAAATTAACCCAGATGGTTTATATTACCATGGTTAATAAATTATCAAAAATGATAATTTCATAATAACCTCTGAATAAATCATTGTCAATGTTTATGTAGCCATTAAGCTCCATGGCTGGATTAGATGAAATTAGCAGCCACATGAAGGAGAACAATGATACTACCCGAATTAATGTAACTGGAGCGGAACTGCAGGCGATAATAGATTATGCTATTACTCGAGCCCTTGACAGACAGTATGATGAATCAAATGATACCCACTCTAAGACTCTATCTGTGGCTCGTAGTAAGCCCCCTTCAAAAACACATGAGTCAAGGGAGGACGATGTTCATGACTTGTCAAATCAAAGGAGTATTCCGTCTAGACAAGTTATGCTTCATCAAGAGGCACCAGTTAAGACCTGCTCATATAAATATTTTGTCTCCTGCAAGCCCAGAGACTTTACAGGAGAAGAAGGGGCCATCGATTGCATGACATGGCTCGATGAGATGGACGCTGTTGTTGACATCAGCGGTTGTGCGGAGCAAGATGTTGTGAAATTTGTTTCACAATCATTCAAAGGAGAAGCGTTGGCATGGTGGAGATCATTGCTCCAAGCCACGGGAAAGGTTCTACTCTACAACTTATCTTGGGATCAATTTGTTGCATTAGTCAAGGAAAACTATTGCCCTCAGCATGAAGTAGAAAAGATAGAATCAGACTTCTTGACTCTGGTCATGGAGAATTTGGATTGTCAGGCATATGTGACAAGTTTCAACACTATGTCCCACCTAGTTCCTTATTTAGTCACCTCGGAACCTAAACGCATAGCGCGTTTCATTGGAGGCCTAGCACCAGAGGTAAAAGGAAATGTTAAAGCATCTAGGCCAACCACATATAGGTCCGCGGTGGACTTATCCTTATCTCTCACCTTAGATGCAATCAGAAATAAGTCTGTTAAGGCTTCTGGCGAGGGAAGAAGAGAAAGAGAGGAGGAAAACTCTCATCAATATAACAAGAAGAAGAAGGGAAGCTTTGAGCACGGGAAAGATTCCGAGTTTAGGAAAAACTCGAGTCAGTCTAATAACAAACCCAAATGCAGTAACTGCAGAAAGCAACATTCTGGAAAATGTACAATCGACCCACGTGCTAAATTGTGTGGAATTTGCAAGACCAAGGGTCACAAAACCTTAGATTGCAAGGAGTTAAAGAACGCCACATGTTACAATTGTAACGAGGAAGGGCACATCAAAACCAACTGCCCAAAGCTTATAATGAAGCCTGGGGAGGTCAGGAAAACAAACACTTGAGTCTTCCGGATGAACACTTAGGAGATGGTGCAGAATGATAAATATATAGCAGGTACCTTTCTTTATCAAGAAGTTTATGCAGAAATTTATTTGATGCTGGCACATATGATTCTATAATGAACAATAACTGATGAGAATTGTTGTCTCCGCCTGATTAGGGCTCCGGTCATTTAATTCGAGGTAGAATTGGCCGATAATACTTTAGAAATGCACCAAATAAATATTTTATATCTATTAGGAATCACTCTTTTCTGATATCCTTATGGCAAGCTTCCAAACTATCCAAATTCATCAATATAATAAAGACAGATGTGACAGTTTGATCCCCTGTCAAAAAGATGATGGATTAGGTCCAAATCTTAAATGCCATTGATGGTCTTTTGTGACCTAGGCTAAGTATAATTGATATATATTAAATAACATTCATTAAGAATGTTAGTACTATATTAGCCTGTAGGGTCTATTGATACCATGGTTAGTATATGTTAAGGCCGTCAGGATGAAGAATAGCAGTGTTGGATTGCAGCTAAGAATTTGTTTTGTTGGTGTTAGGAATCAATATCAAGTATGGCAAACTCAGATAAGACAGCCGTTGATCGTGTTATGAATGATGCAACGGATGCCAATGATGCTACAATTGTGAGCCTTAAAATTTCCAAAGATGTTCTTCAAACTATGATAAACGCAGCTGTTGGGAAGGCTGTGAGGAGGGCTGTGAAAAAGTTCAAGGAGCCCCATGTTGCTCGCTCCAAATTTTATCTAGGACCGCATTTCCTTACTCATAAGGAGGATCTTGTTCATGCCTCAAATGGAAAAGATGAGCTAAAAAGAAAAAGGGAGGAAGATAACTCCCAGAGCTCTAAGAGGAAGAACAAACAAAAGTCCAACCAGAAACCTGTATGCAAGACTTGCAAGAAGCGCCATTACGGGAAATGCAGATATGAGCCTCAACCGCTACATTGTGGGATCTGCAAGTCTAGGGGACATAAAACGTTGGACTGCAAGAACATGAAGAATGTAGTCTGCTTCGGCTGTAATGAGAAAGGCCACATCAAGACTACGTGCCCTAAATCTGTCAAGGGAAATGCGGCTAAGGAAGGAAAGCCTAAGAATGAAAGCGCCTAAAAATACCTGAGCTAGTTCATAAATAATGGCCTCAGGTACATTCCTTGACATTTAATCAGTTATTTAAATGCTAAAGAATTTTTATTTTTTTCGAATACCAAATGGTATGACAAAAGCGCCATATGAGGATTGGTGTATCTTAATATGTTCCATAGATTGCTTCCATGCCTGATCAGTATGGAGGTTTAATGCATGGAACCGCAAGGATACTCCAATGGTCATATGGTACTAAAGTCAACTAATGGTGTTCAAAGAAAATATCCAGAATGGAATTGTCCAAGTGAGTGTCTCTGATTAAAACTATGGACTCGTAACATAAAGGTGTCACTCATTTGACACCAGCAAGGATGGATGAACTGGAGCCTGAGATTTGGAAAATCTCTGTAATCTCCTTGTATCTTGATTATCTTCTCCTAAGACTACCCTGTTTACCTCCCGAGAGACAAGTAGGGTTAACATTAACATCTCGCTTAGGGTTGGAGTGTTGTAAGAACTCCGTGTTGATCATGGAATAATCGAAACCCTAATTAAGTAAACTTTAAGATAAGAGATTCATATAGCCTAACTCGATATTCCGAGAGTTTGATAAGAAAGATGGTTCATTTTGCTTATGCATTCATTACCGCAACCCTATTTTAACAACGATTAAGAATCACCATCAACCACCCAGGATCGTTGAGTTATTCAACTAGCTATAAGGATTAGCTACTCCTTAAGATTAGTTTTAAGCAATGGTTGGAATAACCATCCCACCTTAAGATAAGCTTTTTATAATAATTAATATATAAGTATCAAGGCTACTCCTTTGGAGACCTTGTATAGATGGAATGTTAAACATCTATTGTTAGATAGAGAATTGGTAAGTCCAATTATCAGGATCGGAAAGTTGCCTAGGAAACAACAAATAAGATCATACAAATCCATAATCGATTGTAAGTTGCCAGTATACGACAGGAAATCAAGGATTTATGAAATAGCAACCCTCCTAAGTTCTGGTTAAAAGATAAGGTTCGACAAAAGCTAACACCCTAGAAGGGTGTGCCGAATTGTAATTTTCAGGATAGTTAAACTCGGAATATATAAAGTCATTTGAAGGACTCGAATGTATCAATACTAGATAGCTTACGAGCTAAGACCTAATGTAGGAGCTTGGTGGAACGCGCAATGTGACCCACACTAATGATTTAGCGACGTGTCACCAATAAGTCGAAAAGCACTATCACATAATGATATACAGATCTATGATAGTATGAGCAACCTATGTCGATTGAGAATCGACAGGTTAAGGAGCTCCAAAAGAAAGTATGCACCTATTGTATAGGTCAACTGGGATACCCTTAGAGGCCCAAATATACTATGAAAGTTAAATCCATGATACGACAGAAAGTACTTCCTTTACTGTAAGCAAATCTCAAGGTCGAGATTTCTTTTAAGGGGGTGAGGATGTAACACCTCGAAAATCACGACCAATGAAGTATTGACACGTGTAATAAACCTTAATGAAGTCAAACGTTGAATTTAAGGGACTAATTTTTCGAAAAATCGAAAAACTTTGATTATGAAAGAACTGGAAGTATTATCATACCTAAAATAAGCTTCTAAATAACCTCTTATGGTTTTATATTCACAAATGAGCCACTTGTTAATCAAGTGTAGCCGTTTAGGTAATTAATTGAAAGTTTGCGCAGAAAAGGGTTAAAAGCCTCAACATGTTAATTCTTACCTCTGAGTGACCTTTTAACAAACTGAGAGCCTCATGATATTTGATTATACTCTCGGGATTGCCAATCATTGGCCACCCAAGGGTTTTATGCCCAAAAAGTGAAGTTACGCGCAACTTTGCAAATATAACGGACTAAAAGTGTCAATATGTTTAATTATACCTCTGAATGACCTTTTACCGAGCCCGAAGCATTTTGATATTTAATAATACTTTCAAGAATTCCTAATATTAATTAAATGAGGCTTCAATGCTATTAAATGATGAGTTACGCAAGTTTGTGCATTAGAAGGACCTAAAGCGTCAAACTGCTAAAGTATACCGATTCGTATGTTATCGGACCTTCTGGTATATAACCAGGAGATAAACATACCCTATTTATTTTTAATATATCTTAGATATAGGATTAGAGGTGTTTGGGGCGCTAAAATAAGCTTTTAGGTCATGCAGGGACTAAAAGTGTCAAAAAGCGTACAAGTTTGCGTTTACGGGCATATCTTACATTCTGGATATCCCCAGACACCCAAAAATTTATGTAAGCACTAAAATATTTTATTTTAGTATTTGGCTTGATAAAATTCCATTCGTTGCGTCGTTTGGATCGTTTTTCGCATCCGTCCGCGTTTCGTCGTAATTAGCCGAACAACGTGGCCGTACGACCAAACGAACCGACATTCGACATATTTTTGGGCATGTTTCATGTTCCCCATACTTATTCATCATTGTAGAGCCTTAAAAATGGTTTAACGGGCCTTAGATGAGTCGGAAATAGCATTTGGAAGTGCAGGGACTAAAAATGTCAACAAATGAAACTTGTTTGGCTGACCAGGTCCTTACGGACCTCAACACTGAGGACCTTATGGTCCGTAAGTGTTGCCCAGATGCAGCAACTCATAAATTTTGCCTGTTCAGCCCATTCAAACGCCAAGTATTGCCCCTTTTCACTTCCATGCGCGTCCCCTACTAATTTTAGGACTTAGGGGCATGTGTTAATGATCAGGGATCACTCTTAGACTTAGTTGTCATCATCAAGATGGATCAAGAACACTATAAATAGCCCCATTGTTGCAAGACTTGATCACTCATTCATTCCTTCATCTCCTGATCATTTCTGGAACTCAAGAGCTCCTTCTAAGCTTCCCTATTAGTGCATAGGACCTTGGTAAGTCTACTTAACCTTCCCTAATCATGTTTTGCTTAGTTATTAGCTTAAAAGTCAAACCGTCGTAATTAACGGTTGACTTATCGATTAATCAATAATGGTCCAGTGATTAGTCGAATTAAGAGTAGTTATAAGTTTGTAATTATGTGGGCAATAAACCCTTAAAAGGGCACCCTCTGATTCCCACTCTAACTAGATCAAATGTCGGGTCAAAGTTGTTTAGAAAAAGTCAACAGAAGCTTAATTTGCAAATTAACATGTAATTAGTAATGTAGAAGGCATGTAACCTATTTTATCACTCATATAACTTGGTAATAAGTATAAGAACTGATCTAAGCTTGTTTGATCCGAAAATTTTCTGTTTAGACCCGGTTCGGAACCGAAAGTCGCAAAACTTTGACTTTTGCTTTGACTTCAGTTCTGACCCGAATTAGATAGGTTTAGAAATTCCTTAGGGCTTCCTTAGGACCAGGTTACATGTTGGTATAACCCTCTGTGTTTGGTTCGTTGATTGCCCCATTCGTTTACGCGATTCCGTTAATTGCCTAATGATTGACCAATATGCCCTTTTGACCATAAAACGAGAATTTTGGAAATGTGAAAGGTAAATAATCCTTATTACTGATTTATAAAGTTGTCCCTAAATTTTCACATCAGTTGGAGGTCTGGATTAGGAGTTATGCTCATTAGCGTAATTATAACGCCTTTTAGTAATTAAACGGCGCAATGAGCATAAAGCCTATCTAAACCCAATTTTTGACACCAAACCTTTTACCCACTGATCTAATATAATAATTAGAGTTTTTTTAAAGATTTTTAATTATTTTTAACCTGCTCATAACCTAAGGTTATGGCATTAATTCGGCAAATACCGAATATACCCTTTTCGGACATAAAATGAGTTCTACATAGTATTTTGATACCAATCCAATTGCTACTGATTTTATATAATAAATAAAGTATTTTGAACTCTATAAACTGATCAGAAAACTCAAATTTCCTATATAACCCGGAAATCGCTTAAAATGGCTTTTAAAGCGTATTAAACGCATAGTTTGGGTTTAAAACCATTTTTGCCATATAAGGCTTATTACCAACTGATATGACCTATTAAAATAAGTTATTTTACTGATGTATTCGGACCCGAATCTCAGAACTTCATTTAAACTCTTTTATAACCTTTAAAATGACCAAAATACCCCTACGGGGCTTATTTTGAGTTTAAACTCGTTTTGGGCATAATGGAAGATATCCTACTGATATCACAACATATTTAAGGCATATTAACTTAGGAAACCTGTATATGACTCTTATGATTACCCGTCATGCGTTATTCTCGTTCGGTTCTATTTATGTAACTAGTTTGCATAAATTAGCCGAAACGGGTCAAACGTTATCGTTTTTATCTCAAAATCCAGAATGTGTTTAGTTACCCATATTATACAAGTCCCCAAACTTGTCGGGTCTAAATCACATCCTATTCCGGTCTTCGCTTAATCATGCGTTTTGAACCGTAAACCTTTCCTTAAAACTAACCGGTCTAAGTTACGACTTAAATAAGACCCGTTAGGAATCTAATAGGTTAATAAAACCTTCGTTCCAGATTGAGAGCCCCAGTAGAAGTACTTGTGCTTGCTGATTAGAATATACGGCTGAGTATAAATTGCATTGCTAGCTCAGGTAAATACTCTTAACTTATTTTCCCTATACGGGCTTGGGGTACGGTACTATAAAAGTACCGCTTGGTCGGGTATGTAGTCATTTAAATCGGATCGTGATTAATGTATTTACATAACCCGCTTTATTCTGTATTATTTGATGTATGGCCCTTAGGGGGTTAATGACCATGTCCCGGATATCCTTGGCTCATTTAAAAAGTGAATGGCCATAACTTAAGCACAAGGTGTAGGCATAACACCTCCTGTTGCGTATGTAAAAGATATACTCACTCGTAAGGCTGACTTCTTGTGAGTTATATTTATGGTGTGTCGATTAATCTTGACCGGCTTGTATTGTATAATCACCGGCCCTAAATGTTGGACAACCATGTAAATCGGATACAAGATCTTTATTAATAAAATTGTCCCAAGTATAAAAGATTAATTTTGCCTCGTGCATTTTAATCAAATTATAAGATATTTTGTGCCACGTGCATTCAAATCAATTTTCAAACTCTTTTCAAAATGAGTCAGTTAAATTGTATTTACCAGTGTAAACTGACGTATTTTCAAAAGTCTAAGTGACAGGTACAAGTACGTAATAGGCTGGAAGCGGCTCAGGACGTTAATAAGGAATCTTGCAAGTTCTAGGCGTCTAAAGTCTGTTGAACAATGTTTATGTTTTATGATCCGCCTGTGGATCCTTTGCTTTCTGTTGTAATACTTGATATTACTTTATATTCGGATTGTAATATATTTTATCTTTTGCTTCCGCTGTGCATTTATATAATTGTGTTGTTTGACTATGATGATATCAACTACGTCACGATACTCCCCACCGGGCCCACCGGTGACACGTGGAAAGTCGGGGTGTGACAAATCAAGTATGGGACTTGGTTGAGCTACCCCCCGAATCTCGGGCAGTAGGGAGCAAATGGATTTTCAATAGAAAAACCGATATGCGTGGAAATGTACACACCTATAAAGCACGGCTAGATGCGAAGGGTTTTATTCGAACTCAAAGTATTGACTATAATGAGACCTTCTCATCCGTTGTTATGATTAAATCAATCATGATATTGCTTGCCATAATTGCGTACTATGATTACGAAATATGGCAAATGGATGTCAAAACCGCCTTTCTTAATAGACATCTCTCTGAAGATGTCTATATGGTTAGGCTTGAAGGTTTTGTCAATCCTAAATATTCAACTAAGGTATACAAACCCAATAAGTCCATTTATGGACTCAAGCAAGCATCTCATAGCTGTAATCTTCATTTTGACCAGAAGATCAAAGAGTTTGGTTTTGTCAAGAATGAAGATGAGGCTTGTGTTTACAGGAAGGTTAGTGGGAGCATCATATCATTCCTCATCCTGTATGTGGATGATATACTAATCATTGGAAATAACATCCCTATGCTTAACAAAGTTAAACACTATTTGGGATCTTGTTTCGTAATGAAAGATCTTGGAGAAGCTACTAACATTCTAGTAGTGAGGATCTACAGGGATAGATCTAAGCGGCTTCTAGGGCTAAGTCAGATAACATACATAGACAAAAATGTCGACACGCTTCAAGATGGAAAACTCCAAGAAAGGAGGTGTTCCTATGACTAAAGGAACCGTGTTGAACAAATCGCAATCTCCTTCAACGGACATTGAAACTAAGCAAATGGAAGCAGTTCCATATGCTTCAGCGATTGGTTCAATCATGTATGCTATGTACTAGACTTAACGTCTCGTATGCTTCAAGCATGACCAGTCGTTTTCAGCAAAGTCCTGGCATTGCCATTGGACTGCAGTAAAGAACATTTTGAGGTACTTAAGAAGAACCAAATATATGTTTTTGGTGTTTAGAGGAGTGGAAGAGGAGCTCACTGTAAGGTGTTACACTGATGCTGGCTTCCAAAGTGACCGAGATAATTCTCGTTCACAATTAGGATTCGTATTCACTCTCTATGGAGGATATGTCTATTGGAAAAGCTCCAAACAGAGTACAGTGGCGGATTCAGCCACCGAATCCGAGTGTATAGTTGCATTAGATGCTGCGAAAGAATCTGCTTGGATGAGTAGTTCATCAACGACCTCGATGTGGTTTCAAGTATTTAGAAACCAATTTAGGTGTTCTGTGATAACACATGAACCATTGCTCAAACCAAGGAGCCCAAATCACATGGTTAAGCACATTCTAAGATAGTTCCACTATATACGGGAAATACTGGAACGAGGAGACATCTTAATAAGCAAAATAGACACAGATCAAAACTTAGCAGACTCGTTCACTAAACCGATGTCTTAGGACAAGCATGTGAATGCTATCGGTCTTAGATTGGATAACCATTTGCTTTGATTTAGTATTTGGATGTACGAACATTCAAACAGTTGTACCTTTTGAATTCACCTTTGATTTACTGGTTAAATGCAAAGTTTGAATCTTACAACTGTGTTCGATTTTGTACATTTAATCCATGAATCTTGTATTCTAAATTATCCGTAGTCGGTCAGACTCGTGGGAATAACTCTAAATTAAGACTATTCTGACTTTGGACTCAAGGAGTTGACTTCCAAACTCACAAACCTCACTATGAATGACGTTGGATGTAACTCACATCAAATCATCTTCATGGATCTTAATCATAAGATGTATTTGATTTTGGTATACTCATTTTGTATCCTCTGACCTGAGATACATACTAGAACTTTCGTTTACTAAAGACTATTCTTTGATCAGTGTCCAACGCTGTCGCGTAACTGCCAATCATAAAGGCATTGGTTGGGATTGGTTCTGAAGTTCAGTGGGAGTTGTATGTAGTCAAGATGGAATTCTGTACTCTTACATTATAATGTAACAGTTAGACATCTGGGCGCCCTCGTTGATTCAAACTGGTGAAGTGTAAGGCCTTACCCAAACTTACTGTGTGTTTGATTGGACCACTTTGATTCTGTGAACGAGAACGATAATGATTGAACGCCATGTGAGATTGAATCTGATCCATGTCTCATTGTTCAATTGATGTCTTTTACAGAAAGGATAGATGACGAAGAATTGCCATAAGTCTACTATCTTCATGTAGCAAGCCGTTGCTAAAGAGAAGATACCTTGGTTAATGACTTTAAAGTGTCATGACCTGTTGGGGGCAGCTATGTGTAGCTAGAACACCGCTGGCTGTCTGCGTTGATATCTTATCAGAGACCGTCCAAGTGGGAGCTGTTGGAAACTATGTCCGGTTCGATAAGTCAACGCTGCCGACCAGGTCTTGACCCGTAAGAGTTACACCTTGGGCAACGAACTAAAAATCCACTTAAACTGTTTAACTGGTAATTACGAACAATATACGAGACAGATCATAATTATATTTATGATCATAAGCGGATATTAACTGAGAGACGGGTACATGGACCGAGTAGGACAAGAACACTCTTGCATCGCCACTTGTCGCGCACCCACATCGCAGCCAATGGCATCACATGCAAGGGATCTTCTCGCCACTTGTCATGCACCTAAATTGTGGCCAATCAAAGCACATGCAATTTTGCATGTTTGACACTTGGCGAAAATGTATGGACCTTCATGATCTATATAATGGGATTTTGGTCTTGCATTTAGAAAAAAAAAGGGTGTGGAGAGATGAACATAAGTTACAAAAGACAACACAAAACTCTCTCAACCACACCCACCATAACCGGCCACCAAGACCGCCGCGGGCCGCCGCCGTCGCCGCCCCGCTGCCGCCGTTGCCACCCCGTCTCCGCCACCGCCTGCTGCTTGCCGCTGCCACTGCTGCCGCCGGCCTGCCGCCGCTGTCTGTCGCGGCTGCCGCCGCTGTTTGCCGCGGTTGGCCGCCGCTTGGCGCCGCCTCGTTCGTCGCGTCTCGTTGGTTCGTTTACTAGCACTTGTTCGTTGAACCTCGGTGTCTCGACCGGTTAGTCATTAACCGAGGTATATTTTTTTTATCGGTAGTTAAATATATATTTTACCGTGCTCGTATTTGCATGTAACCGGATCCTGTCAGGTTTCGTCTCGTTGATCATTAGTTTATATTTCCGCTGCGTTTTATTAATTAACTTGTTTAATTAGTTAACTATTATTTATTGAACCGGGTTTTTAATAAATAAATTTTTAACCGATTACCATGGAAACCCAACATATATAACTATAAACAAACAAATAAGTTTATTCAAAAATAAACATCAGGGAAACGAAAGTTGATGCACCTCATATTTTTGGATTTAAAAAGATTTTCATTTGGGTTACAAACTGTATTTTTGTCTTTAATACACGTGTGATTCTTTTAAATATTTTAACCAGTTTCAACAAGAAGGGAAGATTGGAGAAAGAAATCAAGGAAATAGATGGGTTTAATACTTTAATGTTTGTTGGGTTAAAAATGGCTTTAGTATGGGTATAAAATTTGATATTTCCTTTTATGAAAAGTTGTTCTATTAAAATGAACAAATGATGGGCATAATGGCTGTCATGACTCATGAACTTAACTTAAACGGTTGGTGGACGAAAGCCATAACGAAATGCAATTCAATAGACAATTATGGCCCTTTTTTCTTTCTTAACCCTAAAATATACTTTATTCTAATTTAAAAGAGTAAATTACGTTTTTGGCCCATGTGGTTATATCACTTTTACTATATTAGCCCAAAATAAAAATTTTTAACATATGTGCCCTCATGGTTTCTATAACTAACTATTTTGACCCCTAGGTTTAACCAAACCCCAAACTCTAGTTAATTAATTCTCACATGACAGGCACATGATGTCTAAAATGGTAATTTCCCCTCCCCCATCATCTTCTCCAACAAAGATCCAAAACCCAAACTTCAAATCGACCAAAATGGCTGAAAAATCAGAACAATCACCACCAAAAACCGAATTTCGATCGCACAACCATTGCACAAATCGGAAAGATAAAGAGCACATGCCCGATGCACAAAATCCGAACATCAAGAACAAGAAATCAGGGTTCGTCGATTGATTATCATCGTGGTAATTCAAACCGTGTTTTTTAGCGAATGAAATTTTTATCACTTCACGATCAGAAATCTGTCATCATGCTCGCTTAGAATCGGTTCACTTACTTGAAATATTAATTCTGAAATTAAATTCATCAAACTTCATCGTTGATTGAGTTTGAAACATCAAAATGAAAGGGCTCCATTTGAAACTAGAAACTGAATATACGGAGGAAATTATTAACTTGTTGTAAATCAGAAAGAATCAAGAACAATAATTCTATAAATCAATGATCTAATCCCTATAGCAAACAGATGAACATGTTTTTGCAATTTTTAGGTTTGATTTAAAAAACAAAGACATAATATTAAGAGTTAATTACGTTTGTTTTACCATTCAGACAGCCGTTGTTGATCCGGTTGTGACGAAGTGCAAGCATGATCCCCTGTTGTGAAGAAATTACCATTCAGATCTAATCTGAATTTGAATGGCAGATTTTGGGTTTTTTTTTTTTTTTTGGAGAAGATGATGGGGGAGGGGAAATTACCATTTTAGACATCATGTGCCTGTCATGTGAGAATTAATTAACTAGAGTTTGGGGTTTGGTTAGACTTAGGGGTCAAAATAGTTAGTTATAGAGACCACGGAGGCACATATGTTAAATTTTTTTTATTTTGGGCTAATATAGTAAAAGTGATATAACCACAGGGGCCAAAAACGTAATTTACTCAATTTAAAATTATAAGTATAGTTGTTATTCTAGAATTTTGTAAGAAGACTCAATTAGTAGTTACATACTTTTAAGAAAAGTGACATGCTTCATATTTTTTTTCTTAAAAAGTGACATGCTTGATATTTTTTAGAAAAAAGAGTAAATTACAAGTTTTGTTGTTTGTCCCAAATTTCAGGCGTTGTCCTTTACTTTTAAAATTAATGACTTTTGTACTTAATGTTTGAAAATGTTGCATGGTATATCATTTATGACAAACCCAGTTATAATTTTCAGTTATGTCATGTGCAGGAGGGTAGAACGGTCATTTCACCTCCCCACTTGTCTTTCCCCCTTTTAATATTCTAATTTACTTCATCTTTAACCTTCATAAACCACCATCCCCTTCATCTTCAGTTTGGATCAATCACTCAAGAACAAGAATGATAATCTTCCATTTGGTGTTTTCAGTTTCAGATATCGATTTAGGGTATATCTGCTTTCTCTCCGTTTATTCATGTTTATACTTCAAGCCGTAACAAACTATTCTATTAATTATTGCTTAATCAGTGGATATTTGTTGTTTTAAAACTTTTATTTTTGAAGTTTAAAACTTCAAAATATGGTTTTGAAGAAAAATAAAGTGAGAAATTTTCAAAACTGTATACCAAATCAGAAACATTTGGAGCCGATTCATATACTTTATTTGCTTTGCACTTCTTCTTGGACACATTTAGCACGATGTTTGAACCTTGTTTAGCTCCATAACAAACACTGCAACTTTGATATAAATAGCTTTATTTTACCCATTTATACAAAAAAAAAAAAAAGCGTTTCACAGTGTTCGGTTGCTAGCTGTGATTTACGAATTAAAAAAGAAAAGAAATAAGAAATCTTTATTTGTGCTACAAATTATCTTGCTTATTTCATTCAACCAACTTGACTATTTAAACCCTAAATCAGATTTGAAACTGAAAACGCCAAATGGAAGATTATGATTCTTGTTCTTGTTTCAAACTGAAGATGAAGGGGATGATGGTTTAGATGAGTATGAAGGTTGAAGATGAGTAAATTAGGGTATTAAAAGGGGGAAAGGCAAGTGGGGAGATGAAATGACCGTTCTATCCTCGTGTGCACTGTATATGACATAACTTAACTGAAAATTATAATTGGGTTTGTCATAAAGGACATAACATGCAACATTTTCAAACATTAAGTACAAAAGTCATCAATTTTAAAGGTAAAGGACAGCGCCTAAAATTTAGTACAAACATTGAAGACTCAAAACCAGTTGGTACGACCTGGTTAGAGCAGAGCTTCAGATGACCTAGCAAGGAACCTGCAAGATCACAAGAAAACAAGCACACCGTTAGCCTCGTCACAGGGAGGGGGGCCTCTCTGTGACCAAGCTCGGGCGTGAGAATAAGTATTTGTGAGGAGGAAATGGGTCAGGGAGAGAGAGAGGAGAGTTTAGAGAGAGAGAGAGTAGCGATTACCCTTTGCTGGAAGTCTTGGCGGGGTATTTGTAGTTTTTGGGTGTGCTGACGTGGCAAGTTAGTTAGGGTCGGACCAGTCACTATCATGGCAGTTATGACCGTGGGGCCCAGTTAGTTATGGCGTAGCAGTGTCCTTGGTCGTTCCGTCCATAGCATGGGGTTCGATCCGACCCTTATGTGCTATGGCTCGGTTCTATGTTTGGTGATGGTTCGGTCCGACCAAGGACGTATCCTCATCAAGTCCCCCTAGTTCGTAGCGTTTCTTAGGTAAAAGCTTCGAACTATAACGGCGCAATTTTGGCGGGCTGACCCCCTAACTTGTCGTTTTTACGATTAAACAGACGAATATGGGTTCCAATTTATGGAGGACTCCGAGATGTCATCCTCCAGGAAGCCCATAGTTCTAAATACTCCGTTCATCCTGGAGCTGATAAGATGTACCAGGATTTAAAGGCAAATTATTGGTGGATAGGCTTGAAAAAGTCTGTAGCCGCCCATGTAGCAAAATGCTTGACATGTGCGCAAGTCAAAGCCGAGCATCAGAAACCGTCAGGTTTGCTACAACAGCCTGAACTTCCTACGTGGAAGTGGGAAATGGTAACTATGGATTTTATTACCAAGTTACCCAAGACAAGGAAAGGAAATGATACGATATGGGTTATAGTTGACCGACTGACTAAGTCAGCTCATTTCTTACCCATCAAGGAGACTTATAGCTCCGATATGTTAGCCCAGTTATACGTTGATAAGATTGTAGCCCTACATGGCATACCTGTAGCTATTATCTCTGATAGAGATACTAGGTACACGTCACATTTTTGGAAGAGTTTCCAACAATCTTTGGGCACACGTTTGAATTTTAGTACGGCTTATCATCCTCAGACTGACGGTCAGAGTGAGCGTACTATTCAAACGTTGGAAGACATGCTACGAGCATGTGCGATCGATTTGGGAGGTAGTTGGGATAAGAACCTACCATTAATCGAATTCTCCTACAACAATAGCTACCATACCAGCATTAAGGCTGCGCCTTTTGAGGCATTATACGGAAGAAAGTGTAGATCGCCAGTTTGTTGGGCGGAGGTTGGAGAAGTCCAGTTATCAGGACCAGAGATCGTGTTCGAAACGACGGACAAGATTTCCCAGATTCGTGACAATCTCAAGGCTGCCCGGGATAGGCAGAAGAGTTACGCCGATCCAAATCGTAAGGATTTTCATTTCGAAGTAGGTGACAAAGTCCTACTTAAAGTGTCACCCTGGAAAGGGGTGATGCGATTTGGTAAGAAAGGCAAGCTAAGCCCGAGATACATAGGACCTTTCGAGGTTATCGAACGTGTCGGGTCAGTTGCCTATAAGTTGAACTTACCAGAAGAGCTCAGTGGGATTCACAATGTGTTCCACATCTGCAATCTAAAGAAGTGTTTCGCTGACGAATCACTGGTTATACCACACACGGATGTGCATATAGACGCGAGCTTAAAATTTGTTGAAAAACCTTTGTCGATTGAGGATCGACAGGTAAGGAAGCTTCGAAGGAAGCATATACCTTTTGTAAAGGTCAAATGGGATGCCCGTAGAGGTCCCGAGTACACGTGGGAGGTTGAATCCACGATGAAAGAAAAGTACCCTTACTTATTTCAGTAAATCTCGGGTCGAGATTTATTTTAAGGGGGTGAGGATGTAACACCTCGAAAATTTCGGGTTCAATAATAAAACGACACGTGTCATGTAAGACAAAAGGCGTTGTAAACCCGGATTTAATAAAGATGTTTCGGTAGGATTTAAAGTGGCGTCATGTTAAATTGTTACCTCTGAACGACCTCAAGTATAAATCCCAAGACCCGATTAAATGTTATACACATCTTTTATGCCTCAATTCAGGGAATTATTGTCAATAAAGGAATTTCAAAAGCATGATATGATCCCACGAAGAAAAAGAATGGTAAACCTTCATTTTCGGGTCTTGTATACATATTCAAATGAAACAACTTCAAATGGTAGGGTATGTTACAGTATAAGACACTTCTTGAAGGTCCCTAGTTGATAATTGAGGCCCCAAAGTCGTACAAGTGGGTTACCTTTTCGAAATAATGAAAGAACAACAAAAACTGCCCCTGATGAAGGCCTGCGCATCGTAGCCCAGAAACCCCTACGATGCGCAGGGGTCTGCCCAGCACCAAAAAACAGGCTGTTGCCTGTTATGCGCGATTTTGACCCACTTAGCCGGTTTTTCTCACTTGTGGACGACCCCTAGACATCCCTAGGCACTAGTAACAAGTGTTAATCAGTTGTGGATGGATCCTAGACTTTGTTGTCAACTTGTTATGGTGATTGCAACTAGTATAAAAGGCCTTCAAGGTTTCAAACATTCCTCACAACTTCTCCTGCACTCTTGGATCATTTCTGGAGCTATCAAGCAGCCTCAAGTGATCATATCTCGTGCATAGGACTTCAGTAAGTGTTCTTGTCCTTCTCTAATTAAGTTTAGCTAGGTTAATTAGCTAAAAGTCAAACCGTCGTAATTACGGTTTGACTTCGAGATTAGTCAATAATGGCTCAGTCATATCTCGAATTGAAAGTAGTTCTAGGTTGGTATTTATGTGGGTAATAAAACCCCAAAAGGGTTTCCCCTGATCACCACTCTAACTAGTTCAAATGTCGGGTCAAACATATAATTAAAAAGTCAACAGGATGCTTAAAATGTCATTTATGCATAATTAGCTATCTAGAACATATATAACCTGTTTGATCATTGTTATAACTTAGTAATTAGTGTAAGAACATGTCCAAACCTGTTCAACCCGACTATTTCCTGTTTAGACCCGGTTCGGAACCGAAAGTCACATAGTTTGACTATCACTTTGACTTTCAGTTCTGGCCCGTTAAGGCATGTTTTAGAAATGCCTCAGAGCTTTAATTGGACTAGGTTACATGTTAGAACAACCCTCTGTGATTATACACCTTGGCTCATTAGTTATCCAATTAATATGCATGTTTCCGTTAATTGCTCATATGTTGACCGTTATGCCCTTATTACCTTAGAACGTGATTTATGAAAATGTAAAAGTGTAGAAACCTTAGTTACTGATATATAGACTTGTATGCAAAGTTTGACATCAGTTTGACTTGTAGATTAAGAGTTATGCTCATTATCGTAAAATTAATGCTTTATGTTAATAAAATGACGTAATTAGCGTATAGCCTAGTTAAACATACTTTTTGGTATCGAATCTTTTACCCACTGATGTAATATATTATTTTGGCATTTTTAAAGATTTTTAATTAATTTTAGGCTGAGCATAACTCATAGTCGTAGGCTTAATCCGGTAATTGTCGGTTTTGCCCTTACGGGCCATAAAATGAGTTTTACATATCTAAACGACCCCAAACCTTTTGCCACTGATTAGTTATGATAAATAAATTATTTTAAGCCTTTTGGAAATATAAAAATATCAGATTTAAGTATCGAACCCGGTAATGGCCTTTAATCGCCTTATTTAGCGTTTTTAGCGCATAGTATGTTTTAAAATCATATTGGACATACCCGGGTTGATACCTACTGATATAAGAGGCAAATTACAATATTTTAACAGTAAGCAAAGGTTGATAGACTCAGACTTCAGTTTCGAGCTTTTCGGCTTATGTGAAATTACCAAAATACCCCTACGGGGCCTAGTTTGGTTAAAAATGATAAGTTTCACATACATGCCCTAACCTACTGATATAACTTAGCAAATTGAGTATATTTTCTGATTACATCAGACCTGTAACTCAGGTTGTCACTTAAACTCTTTTATAAACTTATAAATGACCAAAATACCCCTACGGGGCCTAGTTTGTGTCTAAACACGTTTCGGGCATAACGAAAGACACCTTACTGATGTCACAACATATTTGAGACATAATTAACTTAGGAAACCTGTATATAGCTCTCATGACTACCCGTCACGCTTATTACGCGTACGGTTCGGTTTATGTAACAAGTTTACATAAACTAGCCGAAACGGGTCAAACCTTAACGGTTTTATCTCAAAATCCAGAATGTGAATAATAAACCCATATTAAACAAGTCTTCAAACTTGTCGGGTCTGAATCACATTCTATCCGGTCTTCGCTTAATCGTGCGTACGAACCGTATCTTGAAACTAGCCGGTCTAAGCTTAAGCTTAATAAAAGACCCGTTAGAATTCTAATAGGTTATTATAAACCTTCGTTCCAGATTAGGAGAACCAGTAAAAGCTACGTGCATTTTGCTTGTTGTGATTAATACTTACTCAGGTAAATACTTTTAACTTATTTTCCCTATACGGGCTTGGGTTACGGTATATAGCATACCGCTTGATCGAGCATCAAATCTCCACGCTTAGTGGGTAGTTGAATAATTTGATCGGCTCGTTTAAACAGTCTTGTTTACTTTACAGCCTTTGGGGGGGTTAATGACCATGTCCCGGATATCCTTGGCATCATCTTACAAGATGGCCACGACCTGAGCACGGGGTGTAGGCGTACACCGTCCGTGTATAACTCTATGATGTGGTGTGTCTATTGATCTTTAACCCGGACTAGATCCGGGCTACTGAACGCATAAGTAACATGTAATTCGTTCACAAGATTATAATATTAAATAATTCTCCCAAGTTAAATAAAAATGTTTATGCCATGTGCATCCAAACAAATTTTCAATCATTTTCCTAAATGAGTCAGTTGAATGTATTTACCAGTGTAAACTGACGTATTTTCCCAAAAAGATTAAATGCAGGTACTAAGCGAAATTGGCTGGGATTTCTCCTAAGCATCATTAGAAGTCTCGCAAGCTTAAGATGCCTGAAGTCTGTTGAACCATTAAATGTTATTTTGTTTCGATCCCACTGTGGATAAATATCCGGATATTGTGACTTTGATTACAATAAATAAATTCGGTTGTATATTATTTTAAATTTGCTTCCGCTGTGCATTCATATATATTGTGTTGTTTGACTATTACGTTGCCAACCACGTCACGATACTCCCCCCACCGGGCCCACCGGTGACACGTGGAAATCGGGGTGTGACAGGTTGGTATCAGAGCCAACTCTGAGTGAATTAAACACTAGTCTTTTGTGTTTAATCTCAGTTACACAATTGCACATATCTAAACCTTCGAGTCTAGACTTATAACATAGGACAAATTCCACCTTTTTCGGGTTTTTGTTTTGTCCTTTGTCCTTTGAATTTTATATTTTGTTATTGTTATCTCATGCTTTATTGACAGGAATATCAAAACGCCTCCAAGATTTTTCCGAAGACGAGGGCGAGGCAAGGGGCCAGTCACCGCCCCCAATGACCATGAAGCTGGACCGTCCAATGTACGAGCTCCATCTACTACGGGGAGCGAAGATCCGCATCGGAACAGGAGAAACCTGTTCGAGCCAGCGAGACGATCTGTTTCGCACAGCTCTACACCTCCGGTCCACAATTCATACGGACCACATTCGGAAGACGAGCCCAACAACCCTCTGCCTTCCTACATACCGCTGCAGAGATCTTTGTCCCATCATTCCTATGGGGACCCTACTCCAGTGTTCAGAGGCCAGTTTAACCCGGCCAACTACTTACAAGAACCCGTGGGTTTTAACCCACTGGGTCCAGATGACCACTTTTCAGGAGATCACGCAGATGATATGGACGAGGATACGGACCCCGTCATGCCGGCAAGTGGTACCCCAAACCATCCGATCGAGATCTCCGACGGATCGTCTTTTCACGGATCACCCTATGGTGGTCCAGACAGTTTCCAAGCCCTGTTTAATCAGCACGAGTGGTACTATACACCTTCTCACCACTCGTCGTCTCATGGGCAGCAACAGTAGCAGCAGTCTCAGCAGCAGCAGCCACAGCCGCAGCCGCATCATCAAGATTCATCTGAGGATCACCGGTTTGTGGCAGTTACGCCACCACCTCCACCGCCACCAGTTCAACCGGCACCTCCTCAACCGCCAAGGCGTAGGAGAACCGGTGCCCGCATATCGGTACGACCAGGGGACTTCCATCTCAGTTCCCCACGTCAGTCAAGTGCCAGCCACTAGCCACCACATCAGGAGGACCCACAAATAGGTGGGCCTTCCAACCCCGCGGTGAAGAAGAAGAAGATAGATTTTAAGACCATTACACTGGATGATGAAGATGATCAAGTTACAGAGTTTTCTACTACCGGGGGTTTGATGGAGAATTTGGATGCCCATCTTCATGGCGGTCGTACCCCGAGGGACCATCCGGTAAATATTTCGACGAGTCCATTATCTTTCGGAGGGGGGCTACTAAGGTTATCGACGATATTCATATGCCCGATCCATTGCCTCTCAAAAAGATTGAACCTTCTCCTTCGGGTAAGCTCACAACTGGGGTTGCTTCTAATGTTTCAAGGCCGAGTCCACGACCATTTGATGGTGGGGATAGTGCCTCTTCTTCCCCTTTGTGGTTTAAAACTGAAGCTGCTTTCTTGTCCAGGGAGTTAGGTTCGGGCGACGTTGGGGATATGGATTCGGCTCGAGCTCTGTAGAAGTATATACCCGAGTGGTCGCTGGTGAATAAAGATAGAATTGTGGATGCATTATCAGCAAAGATGACTCTGTTTCATCTTGGGACTCCGGCCGAGCATACACATTATCGGAAGATGAGTGGTCCGGAGCTTGGAAATGCCCTGATGCTGAATCAAGCTCAGTCAAATTCTTTGGTGGTGGAGACTTATAAGCCCTGGATTGAGTCGGAATCAAATTGCAGCAAGCTTGAGCGTGAAGTTGCTAATTTGAAGAATGAAGACAATGTCCGATCGAAGACGAAACAAGAGCTAAACTCTCTCTGATCTCAGATTGAGCATTTGAGGGAACAAACCTTGGAAGCAAAAGAAGTTAACAAATCTACTCAGGCTTCGGCTGCGGCCGCTTATGAAGCTCGAGACAAAGCTCTTCAAGATTTGGAAACTTTCAAGTTGAAATTCGCTGATTTGGAGAAAAAGTTATCTGGTTCGGAGAAGAAGCATGCGGCTGAGCTGAAGGAAATGCAGACATCTCATGATCAGCTTCTGGCCGATTATCACCGCTTGGTTGATGGTACGTTCATAATTCGTTTTTTATTGCTTCCCTTTCCTACTTATTGAACCTTGTTTTTCTTTAGTTAAAGATGAATTAGAGAGGGCTCGTGACAGGGAGATTGAGTCACATAAAACGACAATCGACGAAGCGAAAGAGATGTTGATTCGTTGTGAAGGTGAAATGGTTGAATTGTACGCCCAACTGTCGGAGCTTATCCTTACCAAGAAATGGTTCTTGACAGACGGGGTCGCGTGGGTAGTCAAACTGGTGCATCAAAGCCCGGAACTGGAGAAAGTTATTGTGGATTTGGTGAACAGTGTGAATGCGGTTGGGGCGAACGAAGGTATCAAGCACGGCTTCGAAGCCGCTAAGGGTTCTGTTTAATCTTTCAAAGAAGTCCGAGGGTATGATGAGAGTGCTCAAGATACGTTAAGTGCTGCGATAAAGGCTTTCGAAAATTTTCACATCTCCGTGCTTGGCCAGGTTGCAGACTTGGTGGATAAACCCCTATCCGTTATTAAGCAAAAAAGTGAGCTCCCAATCGTGAAGGAAGACTTTGAAGCTTGAAGTTCAATCTTTCTTATAACTTTTGACCTTACCTCGTTATTGTAATCGCACAATTTTAAATTTTTGTTTCTTTTGGCATGTAATCCGCACACTTTATTTTTGTTTGAAAATATTCGACTAACAAGTTTTGCATGAAATCATGACTTTGATAATAATCATTCATTCCTGGCTACTTAGTTCTTAGTTTGCGTCCAAACTTCACTGTTCGAGCAGGTTTTTTGTTCGGTCATCTTAGGTGACCGGGACATAGTAAGAATTTTTTTGATTTCTTTTGCTTAATGGATTGTTTATAATCGGGCCGTTTTAAGTACGGGCCGTTTTGCTTAATAGATTTTGTTATTTTTGAACTATTTAAGCCTTCTCGATCGGCGCGATGCATGGGTCGAGGCCCGTTTGTGCACATTTATGAAATTGTTCGAACTTACACACATGCTATTCTTTATACTTATAAAAGTACAGATCGTTTTATTCATTACTTCGTTAATCATAGGTCCGGGGAAAACCCTCCCGGTTACAAAGAAAATGGAAATTTGTCGGGGCATTACCCTCCCGACTTATACACGGAAATTGGAAATAAAAACAAGAAATAGCGATCTTTTTTAGCCGTAGCAGGCTATTCACATGAAACATTTCTTTAAATGCACCCCGTTCCATGTCCGGGGTACGGGGGTTCCATCGATTTTTTCCAACACGTACGAGCCTTTTCACTGGCTTCTTTGACTCGGTACGGTCCCTCCCACTTAGGGGTTAGCTTGCCGGGGGCTTCAATATGGCTCGCATCATTGTTTCGGAGCACATAATCTCCGACCTTGAACTTGTAGAGTTTGGCCCGGGCGTTATAGTATTTCTCAATCTTCTTTTTGTATCGGGCTTCTTTGATTGCCGCGATGTTCCGGCGCTCTTCTAGCAGGTCAAGGTTGGATCGGAGTTCATGCTCATTCTCCTTCCAAGTTTTACACCTTTGGTTCGGGAGTCCGATTTCTGCGGGAATCACAGCCTCTGTGTCGTACGTAAGACTAAACGGTGTTTCTCCGTTACTGGTCTTGTGCAACGTTCGGTGAGCCCACAGCACGTTCGGTAATTCATCCGCCCAACCTTTGCCTTCGTAACCAAGCCTTCTCTTTATCCCATCAACAATTCTTCGGTTTATCTGCTCGAATTTCCCGTTCCCTTGTGGGTGGGAAACCGATGAAAAGACTTGGTTAATCTTCAAGTTCTCACACCAGCGTTTGAATGGGTTTTCCGCGAATTGCTTTGCATTGTCGCTTATAATGTAGAGTGGAAGACCAAAACGGCACACGATTTGCTCCCAAAAGAATCTCGTTACATTGTAGCCGGAGATGATTGTAAATGGTCGAGCTTCCACCCATTTGGTGAAATAATCTACCGCGACTAGCAAGTATTGGGCGCTTCCGCTCGATCGTGGAAAAGGTCCGACTATGTCGACGCCCCATTTTTGAAAGGGCCATGCCGCGGTTACCGGTATCATCTCGTTCTTAGCTCGAAGACTTATGGGTGCGTGCTTTTGGCACTCGTCACACTGTTGGAGCTCCTTTACTGCACTCTCGTGCATCCCGGGCCAGTAATACCCTGCATTTTTTGACCTTTGTCACGATCATCTTAGGTCTGGCATGGATGCCGCAGATGCTATAGTGTATTTCCCTGATGATATAACTGGCTTGCTCCGGGTCCAGACACTTTAACAGAGGCCCGAGGAAAGTCTTTCGGTACAAACCTCCTTCTTGCATCTGGTATTGAAGAGAGTTGATTTGGATCTTTCTTGCTTCCGCTTTATCAGTCGGCAAAACATCATGCACCAAGTAGTTAATTATGGGCGTCATCCACGTTTGTGACGGTGCTTCGACCTGCATAACCTGTGGAGTTGCAATTGAAGGTGCGGTTAAAACTTCCACCCTCACCTCTTTGGCTAGGTGACTAAATGATACTGATGCCAACTTGCTCAATGCATCGGCCTTCTTGTTCTTGCTACGGGGAACATGCTCGACTTTACATGCTTCGAATGATGCCATAGCTTGCTTCACCTGTTCGAGATACTCGATCATGTTTGCTTCCCTCGCATCATATTCTCCGTTTACTTGATTCGCTACGAGCAATGAATCTACATGGGCTACGACATTTTTTGCTCCGACTTTCAGCACTAGCCGTAGGCCAGCTAAGAGGGCCTCGTATTCAGCTTCGTTGTTTGAACTCTTGAACTCTAGCCGGAGCGCGTACGTCATATCCGTTCCATCTGGATCGGTGAGAATTAGGCCCGCCCCTGCTCCTTCGGCACTAGAAGCTCCGTCGGTATACAGGGACCAAGGCTTCTCTGGAGCTTTTTCAACTTCTTCTGTTTCTTTATCCTCCGGAATTTCAACTAGGAAATCGGCTATTACCTGCCCTTTTAACGGACCTTTGGTTCTGAAGGTGATATTGAATGCGCCTAGCTCGATCGCCCATTTTGCCATTCGACCCGAAACTTCAGGTCGTCGTAGAACATGATGGATTCTTTGATTCGTTCGTACCTCGATCGGGTGGGCTTGAAAGTATCGGCGAAGTCTTCTCGAAGCATGGACTAGTGCCAGAGCCAATTTTTCCAAGTTTGAGTATCTAGTTTCATAGTCTTTTAGCGTTCGGCTCACGTAATAAATGTGGATTTGCGCCCCGGTTCGGTGAGCAACTAATACTGCACTGATAGCTCCAAACGACGCGGCTAAATAGATCGTTAGTACCTCATCTTCTTCCGGTATGGTGAGAGTTGGCAAAGTGCCCAAGCAAGTTTTAAGCTCTTCGAAAGCTCGTACAGCTTCTTCCGTCCATTTAAACTTCGATCTAAAGCTTTTTCTGAGGACATCCATGAACGGGAGCGATCTGTCTGCTGCTTTTGACAAGAACCGATGGAGTGCAGCCAACCGTCCATTTAAGGACTGAATCTCTTTAACCGACGTCGGAGGCTTCATTGTAAGAACAGCATCAATCTTGTCTGGGTTGGCTCGCAAGCCTTTTGCCCCAACCATGACTCCCAGGAACTTTCCTTCTTCTACCCCGAATGTACACTTCTTGGGGTTTAATTTCATGTTAATGCTTCGGAGACGGGTGAACGTTTCCAATATGTCTTTTAGCATGGCGGCTTCATCGTGACTCTTGATTATGATATCATCAACGTACACTTCCACGTTTCGTTCAATCTGATCTTTGAAAGCTTTACTCATTAAACGCTGATACGTAGCACCAGCGTTTTTCAAACCGAACGACATCTTGGTAAAACAATACACTCCTTCATTAGTAGCAAAGGCTGTCTTATCCTCATCTTCGACTGCTATTTGTATCTGATGGTATCCCTTGTACGCATCTAAAAAACACTTCAACCTGAACGTGGCAACGAAATCAATTTTCTCATCGATCTCCGGTAGGGGAAAACAATCTTTCGAGCACGCATCATTTAGATCGGTGAAATCAATGCACATTCTCCATGAATTATCCTTTTTTCGTACCAAAACAGGATTCGACACCCACGTTTGGTATCGGACTTCTCGAATGATTCCGGCGTCTAGGAGACTCTTCACATCTTTTGCAATTGCTTTGGCCCGGTCCGGTGCCATATGCCTTTTCCTTTGTGCTATCGGTTTGACTGATTCTTTTACGTTCAGGTGATGTTGTGCCATAGACCTGGGGACTCCTTGCATGTCGGAGTGCTTCCATGCGAAGACGTCAATCGAGTTGCTTAATAATTCCCACGGGAGCTTCTTTGTTCATTTTGGGAGTTGAGCACCGATAGCTACTTGCTGCTCGGGAAAATCCGGATTGATCGCCCAAAGTTCCGTAGGTACTTCGGACTTTTTGGAGCTCGTTTCCGCTGCATGTCTTACTTCGGCAACAAACGAGTTTGGTTCTGAGAAAATAGTGGCGACTCCGGCCTCGGTAGGGAATTTAATAGCTCCGTGTATTGTTGAGCTGATCGCCCCAAGAGCTCGCAACCCGGGTCGTCCGAGTATCATGTTGTGCGATGAGTGAGTTCCGACAACCAGAAAAGTTAACTGGACGGTTCTGCTTTTGTCGTCATCTTTGAATGTTGTCGGAAGGGTAATATGTCCTATCGGACGAACCACCTCTCCCGAAAAACTGATTAGAGGGGTGGAAACTTCAATCAACCTCTTCTTTACTTGGGGATTCAGCTGCTGGAAACACTGTAGTTACATGATTTCAAAGGCGCTTCCTCCGTCCACGTAAATTCGTCGGACCAGATGTCCGGCGATGACGGCCGAAATTGTAATTGGTCCATCCCTAGCATCGTCGAGATCGACCGGAGGGAAGTATGTTGGTTGATGCATCCATCCTGCCATATGTTGGTTCGACCGTTTTACCCCTATTGATTCGGTCGACCGGATCATATTGATTCCGGGCTCGGTGTTCGGATTATCAATTGTTGCTGCCGACTTCTTCCCATCTTTCACTTCTTTCACAAGGTGAGAGAGTTTACCGGATCGCACGGCCTTTTCGATTTCTTGCTTCAGAGCCCAACATTCATCAGTTGTATGACCCTTGTCTCGGTGATATTCACAATATTTCTTGGATTGCTTATCCGAGGTAGGTCGCTGCTTCGACGACGTAGGGAACCGAGTAGTCTCCGTACTGAGAATCTCGCTTGGCGATTTGGTGAGCTCGGAAAAGGTGTTGAAACGCACGTTTCCTATTCGGAAGCTGCTTCGATCTGACTTCTGATACGGGCCACGATTTCTGTTCCAACTGCTGCTTCTATCTTTTGGTGGCGACGCATTCCGTCTCCACGATGTGGTTCGGGCCTTGGCATTTCTTGCTGTGGTTTTGTTCGGTTGACCGCAGGCACTCTTTCCCCGAACGAAGGCTCGAGCTCTCTCCATAAGTATCTCCATAGTTTTTGGAAGATCTTCATGGAGTTTTTCCACGAGTTGATTGTTCCGAACTCCGTGACAGAACCCAGAGACCCGGAGCTGGTCAACCGCTCCACTTATCTGCATGCTTTCTCGATTGAAGCGATCGATAAAATCTTCTACGGACTCCCCGTCACGGCGCTTTATTTGGTGAACCTCGGTAATGTCTTTCTTGCAGCGTCGCTGCTGACAGAAGTTTTGCAAGAAGATACGCCAGAAATCCTCAAAGTGATCGATCGACCCCTCGGGCAACCCATCAAACCAAACCCTTGCCGGTCCGGTGAGAGTTTGGGCGAACATAAGACACCAAGCCGGCATAGGCCACTGCTCGACCTTAGCCGCTCCGGCAAACGCGAACATATGGTCATCCGGATCAGACGTACCGTCGTAAAACTTCAGTGTAGGGGGCATCTTTAGTTTAGCTGGGAGTGGGGCATTGACGATCCGTAACGTAAACTTTGATTGGGAAGTCATAGACGTGGGGTGGTATGGCATGAACAACTCTTGATCTTGAGGGTTTAAACCCATAGATCCCTGGCGAAACAGGTCGTTTAGACCGTTATTCATCGGAGCACTTGTAATTGAAGAAAATTGTGTAACATGTGTTATAGGAGTGGAGATCATAGAACTTACCAGAGATCCGGAAGTGAAGGTTCCAACGGAGACGGGGTTTCCCCCTGGATAGACATTGTTAAATAGGTTTGTTCGGAGACTCTGCAGCATCTCGTCTCGCTGTTGTTGCTGCTGTAACTGACGCAATAGATCGGCATTCCGTAAAAGGAAGGCGTTGTCGAAGTTAGGTAGGGGCGTGGTGACCGGGGCAGTAACAGACAGCGTGGTGATAGAGCTTCCGCCTACAGAATTTGCAGCTGGAGGAGCCGACGCGGATCCTATCCAAACTGCTGGGACAGCAACTGCTGTTGAAGCAATTGTGGAGGCAGCGTTTCCTTCCCATATATCATTGTAAGATGGGAAAGTGCTGGTGGAGACTGCTGTCGTTAATTCTGCCATGATTTGGAATGAACAGAAACAAGGAAATGAATTATGTGAATTCGAGGGGATGGCGCCACTGAAGACTCAAAACCAGTTGGTACGACCTGGTTAGAGCAGAGCTTCAGATGACCTAGCAAGGAACCTGCAAGATCACAAGAAAACAAGCACACCGTTAGCCTCGTCACAGGGAGGGGGGCCTCTCTGTGACCAAGCTCGGGCGTGAGAATAAGTATTTGTGAGTAGGAAATGGGTCAGGGAGAGAGAGGGGAGAGTTTAGAGAGAGAGAGTAGCGATTACCCTTTGCTGGAAGTCTTGGCGGGGTATTTATAGTTTTTGGGTGTGCTGACGTGGCAAGTTAGTTAGGGTCGGACCAGTCACTGTCATGGCATTTATGACCGTGGGGCCCAGTTAGTTATGGCGTAGCAGTGTCCTTGGTCGTTCCGTCCATAGCATGGGGTTCGATCCGACCCTTATGTGCTATGGCTCGGTTCTATGTTTGGTGATGGTTCGGTCCGACCAAGGACGTATCCTCATCAAACATAAAGGACAAAACTTGTAATTTACTCTAGAAAAAAATATCAATTAGTAGTAAAGAACAATATTACACACACACTCTTTTTTACTCTTTTGAAAAATTCAAATGAGTAATTATATAATTTACTCAAACAAATAATTATAAAGGAAAAAAAAATCCCATTCCCTCTTAGTCCTCACCACTACATCATTCGGGCTAGTGATGAGCATTTGGTACGGGACCGATACACACTTTTTGGCATTTTCTGTACGGTACCGGTAAAATACCGAATTTTACCTTCAAATACCGGTACGTATCGAATATTTCGGTCCTGGTACCCAGTTTTGATGAATTTCGGCACCGGTATTTTCGGTATGGTACCGGTACCACGCTTATTCCTAATTCGGGCAGCCCTGGAATACCTCTACCTCATCTTCGATTAAAAGGTGGATATGTGGGTCAACAAATATCAATAAAGTGTAAAGACATACAAGGATCTAGTTGCTATTTTCCATATTATATGGGTAGGTAGGGTGTCTTAGATCACAAAGAAGCAGTGGTTAGAAAACTTAGATCTACCTATCCAATGACAATTTTGAAGCTGCAACCGGAAGCATGAATTCGTATCAAGTGTAGAAATGGATGCGGTTCATTTGGAGCATGGCAATATTCAGTTGGTTTTTTTGAAAATCGTGGAACCGGTGAAGACAGGGTTTCCATTAGTGTCTCTAGGACTCGTAAATGTGGTCGCGTAAAGGGGACAAAGAGAGGGATATATAAAGGTTTTTTCATGTAACACATTATCAAATGACCCAAAATTTTGAAATAAACATTCATTATCACCTATTATTTCTATCACATGATTTCTAAACCTTTAAACAGAGTATGACATATATCTTACTCCAATGATTATTGGCGCTAAACAATGTAGAGCCATGCATAGAATATGCAACCACTTGCAACTTTTTTCAAACAAATAAAATAACGCGTACAAAACAAACTTACATTATACACATACTATGCCAAGACATATGTATTTAGAAGCTTTAGGAGTCCAAAAACACAAATGATACCACTTAGTCATGCTTTTCGCTAATAATCAGTGGATTTCACAGCTGAACTTTGGTATATGTAGAAAACATAAGATAATCTTTACAATACATTCGACTAAACAAACTTATTAATAACTAGAATTAAGCCCCCCCCTCTTGCGTTGCGGTGGGGACGTAAAACTGTGCCAAATAGCACCAATGTCACACCACCACCAACGACCGCCAACACTGAGTCGATCTAGGACCTCGCGCGTTGCGACAAACTTGTCAAACGGGAAAAATTAACATGTTGAACCACATATGCACGTTGCGCCATGTTAACTCGCAAAATTTTAAACGAAACATAAAGTGAAACGTAAAAACGTTGAACCGCCGTGTTAACTCGCAAAATTTAGAACGCAACGTAAAAACGTTGAACCACCGTGTTAACTCGTAAAATTTAAAACGAAACGTAAAACGAAAATTTGCGAAACTTGAAAAGTATAGGGGATCAAAAGTAAAAAGGTTTTGAAGTTAAATTGCGAAAGTTGAAAAGCTTTTGGGTTAAAGTAAAAAAATCAATTTTTTTTAAAACCCCAAAAGCATGAGATAAAACCCAGTGATGCATAAAATTGTTGCTAATTAAGAGTATGTAAATGTATTAATATAGTTTTTATTTTTCATTTTATAGACGTTTGATGTATTTAATTACCTAAAAATGTTAGTTGAAAATTTTGAAATCCCGTTTCTTTGTTTAGGTATAGGCAAAGCGGGTCTATACATTTTTGAAATCCTGTTTCTCTGTTTAATCACTTTATCGCTATCGCAATCGCAATCGCACTCGCAACTCGAAATACGCATTTTGGTTATTATTATACGTGTGTGTGCCTTATGTGTTACTTGTGCATGTTTATTTTTGATATGTTGTGGTAATCAATCGAAAACGCAATCGAACTCGAATCACAATCAAATCGCAATCGAACTCAATCGCAATCGAAATGGTATGATAATTGGTGGAGAAGAGATAGCGCGAGATATAGTAGTTTGGATTAAAAGTAATTTGACTAGGAAACTCTATTGCATCGAGACGATCGCAATTGAAATCGAAACAGCAAGAATCGTCGCGCCGAACACCCGAACCAAGTGCCATCCGGCCGGATTGCCATCCGACCGGGCTGTCACTTGATCTGGTGCCAGGCTGCCATCCGACCGAGATGACATCCGACCGGATTGTCATCCGGGCGAGATGCCATCCGACCGACCAACCCTTTCCACTTTGGGTATCCTATAAATACCCCATGTCACTCTCATAGTTACCACTTTTGGCAACTGATGTACGAACAGCCCGTGCTCCTTACCTTTTCTTCGATTTGTCTCAATTCCGGTAAGATCTCGTCCTAAATCTTGTACTTCCTTAATCTACACGCACTCCTACACCTTTCTATCTTTTAAATCTTAACTTTTAACCGTGAAATCACTAGATTTGAAGTGTTCTAGGATGACGTCATCATGGTGTTCTTATGAACTTCATGTTCTGGCTTCAATCCACCAAGAACAACTTAGATCTAACCGATTTCCACACAAATAAACAAAGATCTTGCATAGATCTAAACACATTCATGGTGAAATAGGATTGTAAGATGGTTTTTAACTTTCTTTCAACTCTTTTACACTCAATGCACTCAAAACCGATAGGATTGGACCTTGATCTAGTCTTCTACTCATTCTCAGTGTTGTGCTAGCTCAAGATCTGGATTCTACTCACGAGACCACCGATTTCGGGTTAACCAAGAACAAGTGTCTTGAACCAGTTAACTGGCTAAACTAGGGTGATTCCTGTTTGATCGGGTCACTTGGGTCAAGATGGGGTTCTGTTGGTTAACACGTTGTCACAACGCCTCGATAAAATGACAAACCATCAAAACGGCCAAGTGAAAGACGAACGGAACAACCGGGACGGAGTGCTATCCAACCGGACTACTGTCCGAACGGATAGCCATCTGGGCGGCCGGCTGCCCGAACGACCTATATCTTGGGTCCCACACTTAACCAATTTTATCTGAAGTCTGAGTGTTGAACGAGT
The DNA here is from genome assembly GCA_030545235.1 of Helianthus tuberosus. Classification (NCBI taxonomy): domain Eukaryota; kingdom Viridiplantae; phylum Streptophyta; class Magnoliopsida; order Asterales; family Asteraceae; genus Helianthus; species Helianthus tuberosus. The sequence continues at coordinate 132,388,184 of CM060431.1, read as the reverse complement.
TACTATCCGGTCGGACTACCATCCGACCGAATTACCCTCCGGATCATGAGATACTTGGACTTTAACACTTAAACGATTTTCAAACATGTTCAATACACTAAGGATGCCACCCGACCGGACTTCTGTCCGATCGAGTGACAACCTGCTGTGAACTTGTTCTAGCTAAAGCGTCAACCTATCGGATTGCTATCCGATCGGACGACCGTTCGACCGACCGACCTGAAAGGTAGAGATACTTCAATATTTTCAAAATGCTACAACGAAAACTTCAAAAGTCAAGCCAACATACACAAACACATCCTTCCCAAAGGAAGAAACAATCCACTCGAATAGTCATCCGACCGGACAATCCACAATCCGTCCAACCGGATGACCATCCGAACGGATTGTCATCCGCACGACTGGCCGTCCGATCGGATTACCATCCGACCGAACTGCTGTCTGAGCCACTGATACCCAGCATCGTTTTACACGCCACTTATCGTTATGCTATCATTCTGATCAGGCTAACCCTACTCTCTAGCGCTCCCTTCAATCCATCAACCGCTGTGAGTATACTCGACCCCTTTTTGCTTTATGCACTTTTGGGTGTTACATACGTTACTTATACAAAATCACATCGAACACACTACGCAATACGTTAAACGCTAACCGTTACCGCATGTTATACGTGACTTAATGAATGCTTGTTTGTTATGTTTACACATGGAATGCTGTCTACCTGCCTTAGCAACGATAGTACTATTAGTTTGGACTCAGCACCCGTTCACTCGGGGGTTGTTAAGGACAATTATTTGCATGGATTACAGTGGTGATCATGTATTACGAACTGCCTTGGGCAGTCAATCCGCAGTCATTGGTATCGATAGGTTCATGTCAATAACTAACATGCCTCATTTCACTCTGTGTACGTGCTGGTTATGCGTAACGCTTTCGAACTCTATATGCTATTATCAAACTTGTATGCTCACCTTTACACTATGTGTATTGACTTTATTTTAACGTATGTGACAGGTGCTTAGGATGCTTACCTGCTAGGAAATCGAGGCTAGAATAAGGTCTTAGATGCCAACAAATAGTTGTCTGTACAAATGAAATCTGAGTTGTCGGAACAGAACTTTTTGTCTAGATTTTGTCTGTAATAATTGTATTATCTTTTGAGACATGGTATGGGACATGTTACTTTAATTGATTGGTAATGAAATTGTTATGGAAACTTCTGGACAATCTGTTTCGCTCAGTGCCATGCCCCAATGTTTCCGCCATCGGTTGGGGTGTGACAATTGTGGACACTCGCATAACACAATTGAGCGACTACGTCGAGATTAGGTGTGAAAACCAAGAACTCTCTAAGAGATCCCTCACTCAGCGCATTACTCTTAGCACGAGAAGCTTTCGTCGATTCAGGAGTGATATCCATATCTCGACGGAATTCTCCATTTCTATCTCATGGAACTCCCGAATTTATTCAGTGAGAACCACGCTGTTAGGAGCGAAGTTGTTAAGTCAGGGGTGAAACCCGCATCTTAATAACCCGTTCCACTCCCTAAAATGGTTTTCAAAAGATCTCACCAAAGTCTCGATTGTACCAATGACTAGAGTCGCGTAGTAACTGGAAGGACGAATGTCGTAGCCGCATCCCGGTGAGGGCATAGTCTAGTAGGCCAAAGCATGCGCTCGAACTCACAGTGGATAGTTTACCACTTTGGATAGTCGACGCCTCAAAACCCCGGGTACTCTATTGATTTTCTAGCCTGCAATCGCCGATTTTACGCGTCATCGAATTTTATTACGTTTTCAAATGAAAATTTTACGCTTTATCGATTTCTCGACTTACCGATTTTCGCCTCCCCGCCTTACGAATGCACAACTCGCACAGCCATCGCAATCTAAAACAAGAGCTAATACTCGCAACAAAACTAAATTCTAACAACTCTCCCTCTTAAACGCGTCCTCGCGCTATCTATACAGGCATATAAGTATATACATGTCTAATATACGATGTACGATCGCATACGCTTACGTAAATACGTGGAAATCTAGGAATTTCGTGTCTCCTATGTGGCACCTATGTGCATACGTGTTACTATATCAACTGCAACAAATTTTACGCGCTAAATCGCTAACGCAACACAAAATCATTATGATCAAGTCTCATTCTAAATCTCTTTGTCTAGATGCCTTCGAACGCTTCTACCTCGAGACGTACAGCCAGAAGAAGAGCTAGACGAAACGCCGATAAGAGGATCGCCTCACTCGTGGCCAAGGAGGTGGCTAAGGTTATTCCTCAAATCGTTGAGCAAGTTCAATCTCTCAGAAACTCTCAAACTTAAGGAGACTCTAAGACCAATGCGCCAAGGTCTACTTTCTCCTACAAGTAGTTCAAAGCTTGTGATCCGCTGACCTTCACAGGAGAAGAAGGTGTGTCTCAATTGCTCCAGTGGTTCGATGCCATCGAGGTTACCCTTCGTCAGAGTGGGTGCCCCGAGCATTTGCGTACCACATGCGCTACCGGAGTATTTCAATCAAGAGCCCTTGACTGGTGGACAGCCGAGTGTAACAAACGTGGGAACGATGCAGCCAACTCGCTCTCATGGGTTGAGCTGAAGGGGCTCATGAAGGAAGCGTACTGCCCTCCCCATGAAGTTCGGAAGCTAGAAGACGAATTTTGGGATATCAAGCAAGTTGGAGGTGACAATAACGGCCTCACAGCAAGGTTCAAATAGCTTATCATTATCTACCCAAGCCAAGTTGACACTCCCGATAAGGCTATCAAGAAGTACATCTGCGCCTTTGATGTGTGTAAAATGCAACATATAAATTACATCAAATGAGGCGTAAAACTAACCTTTTTTAGTACTAATGTTGGAAAAAGTGTGCTTTTGTCTTCCTTCTGTATTTTCAGGACTAATGAGCGTAAATGAACAAAAGGAACAAATATGCAGCAAAATCTAACACAAATACAAGAAAAGGAATAACCATGGCATGCCCGACCCCTCGACAGCATCTTCCCAAGCAAAAACAAGACAACAGAAGGCTGAACACGCCCCGTGCCCAGCGGACACGGAGACGTGGCCAGAAAATTGCAGAAAAGACAAACTCATAGAAGCTTTTATTCCCAGCATGGGGGCGTGCCCAGCTTAACACGGGTTGTGGTCAATGCTAAGATTCGCAAAATCTTGATAGTACAGATTTTCTTCTGCACACGGGAACACGGGGGCATGTGGAGCCTAACGAAGACAATTATAATTAATGAAGAAAGAGAAAGAGGATGGACACGGGGCCGTGTCCGAGCTTCTGCATAGGCTATAAATAGGGGTGCTTGGCTCACTTGCAAATCATCCCTTGGCAAACCACCTCTCTACCACTCCACCCACACTCCACCACTATCACAACACCCACATCCACCACCATCATCCATCATCCATCTAGAGTGTGTGTAGTAGTCTCGGGATCCAAAATTGATAGTAAGAGTTCTTGACAATCAAAGGCCATGTTTGCCTAAGTCTCTTACATCACTTGGTGAAGACAAGCATTTAGTGTAATACTTTTGATTTTTAATATTTTCGCACTTTTTATTTGGTTTTGTATTAATGACTTTAATAACTAGTTTCTTATGTTGAAGGTGAAACTTCCTTATCATTTGTCCGTGGTGTCTTGGCATTATTTTACTGTCTATATAAAATAAAATATTTTCACCATTCATATCTCTACGGTCTATATAGAGATATGTTGGCTACCTGGTCAAGGGTTAAGGGAATGGTTTGGTAATGTTCTTGCCTTGTTCAGTGTATAGATCCTGTAAGGACCTGGGTCAAGCTTACTAGGACCTCCTTCAATACCCACTGGTATTGGATGGCGGGGGTGCGAATGGCTTGATCCCCTCATATGTAAACTACTATTAATACATTAACCCGGCTATTTGGGATTGTATCCCTGCTGACTCAAACCACTTAGCCGTGGGTAACGTCACCTTCAAAAGAGGGGCCTACCAATTTACGCATTAATAACTTAATCAATTATCTTCCAATATTCCAACCCTTTAGGATTGTATCCTAGCTGACTCAAACTACTGGGTTGAGGGTAACGTCACATTCAAAAGAGGGGCCTACTACTATAACTAAGATAATGTCTTAAAAAGTGAAAAGGTGCGGAAATCATCAAAGATTACACTAAAGGCGAGTCGGATTCAAATGATTCATTTTGTCTATCTGTTTTTATTTTCAGCATTTTTAGTTTTTATTTTCATGTTTAAAATCTTTTTCTAAATTTTTTATTTGATTAGACGTTGAGGATAAACCGGTACTAAAAGCTCTTGTGTCATTGGACGACCTCGGTATCTTACCAACGCTATACTATGCTCACGATGGGTGCACTTGCCCATATGTGTGTCTAGTGTTAGTAGAATATCGTGTTTTATAAATTTAAAACTTGACTAAAGTGTCAAAAAGGGCTTAAAATATACATAAAAATATATCACGCTACACACGCATCAAGTTTTTGGCGCCGTTGCCGGGGGCGTGTTCAGCTAAAATCCGGCGAACATGGGGCGTGTCCAGCAGACACGGGTTCGTGTTCAGCCGGCTGATTTCAGTTTTCCTCGAAAATTTTACTGTTTCGTGCTAATTGTTTGGTATTTTTCTTTCAGATGGCCAAGAAATTTACGAGGTTCAACCCGAATGAGTGGGCTGCTCAAGCAAGGTTTGAGGTTCTCAAGACAAGGCCCGAAGAACACCCCCGACAAGTTTGCTTGGATACTCTAGAAGCAGTAGGCCAAATCGACCACTTCAACAACCTTGTTACTGGCCCACTAAGAGCAGCTTTTTGCACTCGGCTCCACTCCGTGCACGAGAATAACATGGAATTTTATAGCACGTTTGCCTTCAAGGAAAAAGCGGAGCCGTTTGATAATGAGGGGGTGGAATTCCGTTGTGCAGGGGTTATGTACTCAATTTCAATTGCACAATTTGGGGCTATCATCAGGTTGTATGCCGAAGAGGATGCTGGAGAGGAGGAGAACACTGGTGGTCTCCGTCAACTCCCACAAGACCAACACCAAACAGCATGGTCTCAGATTGGGGAAGGACACTATAACCCGAGCCAGACCAAGAGCACACAGCTGCGGGACCCTCTCTACCGCTACATCCATAGGGTCCTCAGCTACTCCCTTTGCTAGAGACATGACAGTGGTGGTGTTGTAACCTTGCGTGATCTGATAGTCCTCAACTGCATTAACAACCGTATAAGCCTCGATGTTCCACACCTGCTACTTCGCAACATGCACTTGAACCAACTTGCTACCCCCCCCCGACCCCAATTTTCTATGGAGGGTGGATCTACCGCCTTTTCAAGCATTTCGTGCAGGGGATGCCAAGGTCCTTCCATAGGGGCCCATGGTCGGGAAAAAGTGGACCTCGTCATATGCCGCTCCATGAATCTAATCAACGAGGCAAACGACGGGACGGTCAGATTTCAGACGGTTGAAGGGCATGTATGGAACCCTCAAGGAGCTCTCGTCCTTCACGCTCCACCAATCCATCCTCCTCCACAGTACCAGTATCATCCCCATGGTGATCCGGGCCAATCCTCCTCTCAAGGAGGTGGTTTTCCTAATTTTCAAAGTTTGCATGATTTGTTGCAGGAAAACCTTATGTGCACCCGAAACACCTACAATATGGCAAGCAACACGTACGCCCGAGTCGGAGTTATGGAGAGAAACATCTCTGAAATTCAAGATGACATCGGAAATATCCGGGAGTACATAGCGGGCCAAGGAGGGGATGATGAGGACGAGGATATGGATTGAGCATGAGGTGTTGGTGGTGGCATTACATGGTTGAAGGTCGTAACAGGTTAACCCCTTATCTCTAACAAACAATTTCATGGCCTGCATGCCATTGTTGAACAATTTATTTTTCCTTTAACACTTTTAATTTCCTGCATTTTTCTTTTTAGTTTGTGTTGTGGATATTTGAACTTTTGGTAAATTAGGATGTTGGTTATTTTGTTTGGCGTGGTATTTCTAAGTAAAGCAGGTACCTACGAGGCTTGGAAGCACTAAGTACTAGTGCTACATAAGCCTGGAAACCAGAACCGGAAGCAAAAACCTATTTTTACAAACTGCAGATTGTCCACACGGGGCCGTGCCCAGCCAACACACCCCCGTGTCCACCACCATGTTGCTGCTGTTTGTTTAAAACCTGCCCAACATGGGGTCGTGTCCACCAGACACTCCCCCGTACCCACCTTCTGTAAGTTTTCGTTACTGGCAGTCTGACCACGGGGCCGTGCTCACCCAGCACGGGGCTGGGTCCAGCTGCCCAGTAACACCAAAACCTTGTTTTTAACACCCCTTTTTACACATTCAATCAACCTAAAAACTTATTTTTGGGACACATTGAGGACAATGTGTAATTTAAGTGTGGGGGGATGCTAAAACCTTGAATTTTGCAAGTCCTAATAACAAACCTTACACAAAACTCTATTGGAACCGCTAATCACCCCAATTTTTTTTCAAAAACCTTTTCATTTTTTTTACTTGTCTTGGTTTAATTTGGGAATAACAAGTTTTAAAAATGTTATATTTTTACAAATTTACATCCGATAGCGTCGTGATAAAAAGAACAACATAAGAAAATTATGAAAAGGCATGACAAATCTAGTTAAAATTTGATTATATATACTTGATCACATTATAAACCCATTCCCACAAAAAGTGAGTTTTTGAGCCTTTATTGAGCATACAAATATACATCTTTAAATTAAATGCTCATTTTTCGTTTCTTATGTGAATAGCCGCTTGGTTTCTTACGACTCTAGAACTTGCCATGACGATAGATTCCCGGTCCTTACCAACTTAAACCCAAGTAAGTAAATGATGGAGGCATTAGGACTAACCTTTTTTTCTTTTCAACACCATTATTTTTCGTTTTTTTATCACCTACCCAAAAATCCCCCCAGTTAACCCCTTTGAGCCTAAACATTTTCATTTCTAAACCCACAAAACAAACACCCTTTACCCACCAAAACCCTTTTTATTTTTAAACCCTTTATTTTAGTAAAAAGCTCGGTCTTCATGTGACATCCCTTATCAAAAAAAAAAGTATAGAAATAAACAAACAACTTCCTCAAAAAGAAACTTTGTTTGAAAATGCTTTATTTGAATAAAAGTCAAAAAAATAAAAAGTTTTATGATGACCGACGATTTTTACGCTTTTCACCCTTTTTACTAACCACTAACCACCTACCTTTAACCCAAGCCTAACCCTTCCCCAAGTCCTCTTTATATTTACAAAGGTTTATAGTTAAAAAGGAGGAGGATTGATTGCTTGGCAAGCATATGGTAGAAGTAAGTTTCATGCCGGTCTCGTGTGTTTCACAAAAATACATCTTCGGCCGAGTGTTGAGTGATCTCCCGTGAGGTATGTGAACTTGTATATAAATGGAATTTTAAAGAGGCATGTTATGCCCAATTAAGTAAATTTTTTTATGAAACGTTTTAAATAAATCATAACGAATAGGATTTTAAATAGAATAAAAATAAAACCTAATAAAGATCTTGGATTCCCGACACTCAAGACAAGCCCAAAATTTCTCTTTTACTCATTCCATTTGGGAGTGTAAGCCACATTAAAAAGAGTTTTGCTTGAGGACAAGCAAAGATTCAAGTGTGGGGGTTATTTGATGTGTGTAAAATGCAACATATAAATTACTTCAAATGAGGCATAAAACTAACTTTTTTAGTACTAATGTTGGAAAAAGTGTGCTTTTGTCTTCCTTTTGCATTTTCAGGACTAAATGAGCTTAAATGATCAAAAGGAACAAATATGCAGCAAAATCTAACACAAATACAAGAAAAGGAATAACTGTGGCATGCCCGACCCCTCGACAACATCTTCCCAAGCAAAAAAAAGACAACAGAAGGCTGAACACGCCTCATGCCCAGCGGACACGGGGGCGTGGCCAGACAATTACAGAAAAGACAAATTCATAGAAGCTTCTATTCCCGGCATGGGGGCGTGCGCAGCTCAACACGGGTCGTGGTCAACGCTAAGATTCGAAAAATATTGATAGTACAGATTTGCTTATGCACACGAGGCCGTGCCCAGTGAACGCGGGGGCGTGTGGAGCCTAATGAAGACAATTGCAATTAATGAAGAAAGAGAAAGAGGATGGACACGGGGCCGTGTCCAATGAACACAGGGTCGTGTCCGAGCTTCTGCACAGGCTATAAATAGGGGTGCTTGGCTCACTTGCAAATCATCCCTTGGCAAACCACCTCTCTACCACTTCACCCACACTCCACACTCCACACTCCACACTCCACCACCATCACAACACCCACATCCACCACCATCATCCATCATCCATCATCCATCTAGAGTGTGTGTAGTAGTCTCGGGATCCAAGATTGATAGTAAGAGTTCTTGACAATCAAAGGCCATGTTTGCTTAAGTCTCTTACATCACTTGGTGAAGACAAACATTTAGTGTAATAGTTTTGATTTTTAATCTTTTCGCACTTTTTATTTGGTTTTGTATTAATGACTTTAATAACTAGTTTCTTATGTTGAAGGTGAAACTTCCTTATCATTTGTCCGTGGTGTCTTGGCATTATTTTACTGTCTATATAAAATAAAAGATTTTCACCATTCATATCTCTACGGTCTATATAGAGGTATGTTGGCTACCTGGTCGGGGGTTAAGGGAATGGTTTGGTAAGGTTCTTGTCTTGTTCAGTGTATAGATCCTGTAAGGACCTGGGTCAAGCTTACTAGGACCTCCTTCAATACCCACTGGTATTGGATGGCGGGGGTGCGAATGGCTTGATCCCCTCATATGTAAACTACTATTAATACATTAACCTGGCTATTTGGGATTGTATCCCTGCTGACTCAAACCACTTAGCCAAGGGTAACGTCACCTTCAAAAGAGGGGCCTACCAATTTACGCATTAATAACTTAATCAATTATCTTCCAATATTCCAACCCTTTAGGATTGTATCATTGCTGACTCAAACTACTGGGTTGAGGCTAACGTCTCCTTCAAAAGAGGGGCCTACTACTATAACTAAGATAATCTCTTAAAAAGTGCAAAGGTGCGGAAATCATCAAAGGTTACACTAAAGGCGAGTCGGATCCAAGTGATTCATCTTGTCTATCTGTTTTTATTTTATTTTTATTTTTAGCATTTTTAGTTTTTATTTTCATGTTTAAAATCTTTTTCTAAATTTTTTATTTGATTAGACGTTGAGGATAAACCGGTACTAAAAGCTCTTGTGTCCTTAGACGAACTCGGTATCTTACCAACGCTATACTACGCTCACGATGGGTGCACTTGCCCATATGTGTGTCTAGTGTTAGTAGAATATCGTGTTTTATAAATTTAAAATTTGACTAAAGTGTTCAAAAGGGCTTAAAATATACATAAAAATATATCACGCTACACACGCATCAGCTTTGCCGGAGTGTGTGGGCGATTTTGTCGAAGCTGCGAAACCTGCTACCATCGAAGAAGCCTAAAGCCTGGCCGCAGAAATCAATGACAAGCGAGTCTTGGCCGGGTTCTTCTCCAAGGATCCCACCAGGAAGGCTAACCAAGCAATCATCGTCGAAACCTCCGACGAATACTCCGATGAATCCTCCGACGAATCCATTGACGATGACGCACCACCGCAAGACGCTCAGTCTAGCCGCAAGAGACAAAGATCGAGCCCAAATTACTCAGCAAATATAATACCTCGACCCGAACCCCTCCAAGCAGTTCCACTTCACCCAAGACACGCCTACACTGGAATTCTCCCCCTGTGTTACAAGTGTACTTATCATCATCAGGAAGGAGGAAGTTGTCGCTATTGTTGGTGCATATGTCTGTCGACTTCGTCTTGTATCGAGTCTTGTATTATATTAGTTAGATCAGGGCACAAAATACGAGAAATGTATGTTTATAGGCATTTCGCACGAAACGACATAGAAGTCATTTCGCACGAAATCACATGATCATTTCGCACGAAATAACTATTTCGTGTGAAACTGATTTCGTGTGAATGGTTTCGTGCGAAATAGTCATGCCTTGTCATTTGTAACCATCTGATTCCCGCAACGAAGTGCTGCCGAAGTGTTTCCAGGCTGTAAATTGTTGTGTTTTCAATAGAAGAGACAGTTTAAAGTGATTCTTGTGCAAATCAGCTGAAACAACTTCAATACGAATGAATTTCGCCTCTCGTATTGAATAGAACTCTTCTGATCGACTCGTTTGGGTCTGAAAACGATCCTACAGCTATTGCATCAATTGCAATTGTTACGGCCACTTCACCCGCCACTGCCGCACAGGACCACGACACCAAGGCACGCTAGCACTCCCAGCACCGCCGACGCAATCAGCAGACCCCACAGCTGCAGCACCGATAACACCAAATGTCACGGCCCCCGACCCGGTTTGACCCGTTTCAGGAGCCGCGAGACAGAAAATCCCGTGGTATTTATTTAATTAAGTTGACAGCGGAAGTTTTCTTCAGGATCTTTTTAAAACTGCAATTTCCCGATTATTTTATTTCACAACTCGGGATAAAACCCCGATAATTTACAATCATAAGATTTCACAGAGAAATCTTTATTTTACAAAACATGTTTCTTTATTTTTATACTGAGCCACTTTCTTAAGCTGGTAGTGCTTCACGGCACTTTTCCTGGATCACAATAGATCACCTGAAACATGTTTGAAAAAGGTTTTGTCAACGGGAAATACTGGTGAATCATTCATTTTACAGAAAACGACACATAGTTATTAATTACAGCATAAGAGCGATTACGATGGTTTCTATCTTATTGTTATATGCCACCGTGTCACCTCCTGGTGACGATGGTCATACCACTATTGAGTCCTGTCACTCAATTATGATATATCACTGTTAGGGCTTATTTGCCTAACCTTTGTTAGGGCTTATTAGCCTAACCCGTGAGAAATTAGTAATGTGCACAATACCCCACTAGCCATTGATTAAGATTACCACGACTTAATCCCTGTAATTATAACATTGAAAATAAACATGCTTTTGAAAGTAATTTGATAAAAAGAGAATGACTCACATTGCAGATTTAATTTGAGCAGAGCCTAGCCTACTGATTAGCCTTTTAACCTAAATTTAATACCATGCACACACACAATTCGGTTAGTAACTTAATACAACATTTACGATAACTCACGAGATTAATCCTTCACAACGAATGACAAAGTGCGATACTTAAACATCCATTGAATTAACAACGAATGACAAAGCAAAAACCCTAATGTGGGCAGCACTTAAACATCCATTGGATAGTTAAATCGATCGGACATTGAATCGTAGCAGCGATCGAGTTATTACCCTGTATTGCGGCAGCACTTTGTGAATCGTGTGTGTTTTTAGGACTGTTTCTACTATAACTCGGAGTATATTTGTAATTTGATCGTCGAACGAACAACAGAATGCAAGTGCCAGGCCCTTCTATTTATACCCAAAATTGACGCCTCCCGCTAGTCGCGGAAGAATCCGCGGTACTTGCCGCGTGTCGCCTGGAGTGTCAAAGTAGGGTAGGGTAGGTTAGTCACTGGTATAGGCCTGGTGAGTTGTTATTCAAACGAATCTCAAAATTGACAGCGTATTTTAGAGATAATCGTCAATTAGGGTTTACCCCCCTGAGTTTTAGGGGCCCTAATCCTGATTCCAAATGTTCTAAAAATTTTAGGGTTTATTCATAATCACTTGGGTTTCTCAATTAAGGTTTCCTATTGAACAATTAAAATAATAATTAGGACTTTTTGATGAGAGTTGTTACATTTTCCCCACCTTAATAAAAGTCTCGTCCTCGAGATTTACTGGAATAAATGAGGATACTTTCGCTTCATCTCTGATTCCAGCTCCCAAGTGTATTCAGCTCCTCTCTTTGAATCCCACTTGACTTTGACTAGAACTAGTCGCTTGTGCTTGAGAAACTTGATCTTTCGATCCTCAATTTGAAGAGGTTTCTCAACAAATTTTAACTTTTCGTTTACCTCTATGTCTTGAAGAGGTACTACCAGTGATTCGTCTGATAGGCATTTCTTGAGATTGGATACATGAAATACATCATGTACTCCAGCTAGTTCTTCTGGTAGTTGTAAACGATAAGCAACTGGTCCTATACGTTGGATCACTGGAAATGGTCCTATGTATCTTGGACTTAGTTTTCCTTTCTTACCAAATCGAACTACTCCTTTCCAAGGAGAAACTTTCAATAGTACTTTGTATCCAACTTGAAATTCAAGTGGCTTCAGTCGGTTATCTGCATAACTCTTTTGACGATCTCGAGCCGTCTTCAGTCTTTCCTTGATTTGAGAAATCTTGTCAGTCGTTTCTTGTACTATTTCAGAACCTGACAATTGATTTTCTCCTATTTCTGCCCAACAAACTGGAATTCTGCACTTTCTTCCATATAGTGCCTCGAATGGGGCAGTGTCAATACTTGAATGATAACTATTGTTATAGGAGAATTCAATTAAAGGTAAGTGATCATCCCAGTTTCCACCAAAATCTATCACACATGCTCGGAGCATGTCTTCTAGAGTTTGGATCGTCCTTTCACTTTGCCCGTCGGTTTGTGGATGATATGCAGTGCTTAAGTTTAGTCGAGTTCCCATTGCTTTCTGGAAACTTGTCCAAAAATGAGAAGTGAACCGACTATCTCTATCTGATACAATGGAGAGTGGAACTCCATGTAAGGATACTACTTCGTCTACGTACAATTTGGCTAACCTTTCCATACTAAAGGTTTCCTTCATGGGTAGAAAATGAGCTGATTTGGTTAATCGATCCACAATTACCCAAATCGCATCATTACCTTTTCTGGTTTTGGGTAACTTAGTAACAAAATCCATTGTTATGAGTTCCCATTTCCATACAGGCATTTCTAATTGTTGTAGTAGACCTGAAGGTTTCTGGTGTTCTGCCTTAACTTGTGAACAAGTAAGACACTTAGAAACATATCTAGCTATATCCTTTTTCATGCCTATCCACCAGAAATTATTTCTTAAATCTTGGTACATCTTATTGTTTCCTGGGTGTATTGTATACCTAGATTTATGGGCTTCTTCCAAAATCTTATCTCTTAAGTCTCCTTGTTTAAGTACCCAAATTCTTCTTTTGTGGAATCTCCAAATTCCATCAGCTCCTTGTTCTAATTCTTTTATTCGTCCCTTCATTCGTTCAGCAGCATCCTCTATTGCTGTTTCTTGTACATTCTTCAGTTGCTCCATTAAATCTAATTGTAAATTTAATCTAAGAGCACAGACCCTTCTTTGTTTCTCATGGTATTTACGACTTAAGGCATCTGCAACTACATTTGCCTTTCCTTCGTGATACTGAATATCACAGTCCTAGTCACTTAGGATTTCCATCCATCTTCTTTGCCTCATGTTTAACTCTTTTTGCCCAAATATATATCTTAAACTTTTATGATCTGTATAGACAGTAAATTTACTTCCGTACAGATAATGTCTCCAAATCTTAAGGGCAAAAATTACGGCTCCTAACTCTAAATCATGGGTTGTATAGCTCTCTTCGTGCTTTTTCAATTGTCTTGATGCATACGCAATTACCTTCTTGCGTTGCATAAGCACACATCCTAATCCTAATTTTGAAGCATCACAGTAAACTTCAAAATCTTCAGTTCCTTCTGGCAAAGCTAAGATTGGAGCATTGGTTAATTTCTGTTTCAAGATTCTAAAGGCTTCTTCTTGTTTAGGTCCCCATTCAAACTTAACTGCTTTACAGGTTAGCTTAGTTAATGGTACAGCTATCTTGGAAAAATCCTTAATAAACCGTCTATAGTATCCAGCTAAACCTATAAAACTTCTAATTTCCATTGCGGATTGTGGAACCTTCCATTTGGTAATTGCCTCTATCTTAGCAGGGTCTACATGAATCCCTTCGTGATTCACCATGTGTCCTAAAAATTGCACTTCTTGCAACCAAAATTCACACTTCGAGAATTTGGCGTACAATTTTTCTTTTCTTAACAAAGTTAAGAGTGCATGCAAATGCTTACAATGCTCGTTCTGACTTTTTGAATAAATAAGTATATCGTCGATAAAAACAATTACAAATTTATCCAAATACGGTTTACAGATCCTATTCATCATGTCCATGAATGCGGCAGGTGCATTCGATAATCCGAAGGGCATGACTGTAAACTCGTAATGACCATACCTAGTTCTGAAAGCAGTCTTAGGTATGTCTTCCTCTTGTACCTTTCATTGATGATATCCGGAGCGTAAGTCAATCTTAGAAAAATATCTAGCTCCTTGAAGTTGATCGAAAAGATCATCAATCCTAGGTAATGGGTATCGATTCTTAATTGTAACCTTATTTAATTCTCTATAATCGATACACATTCGCATTGACCCGTCCTTTTTCTTTACAAACAACACTGGTGCTCCCCACGGGGATGAACTAGGTTGTATGAAACCTTTACTTAGTAATTCATCTAATTGTTTTTTCAGTTCTAACATTTCTGTGGGTGCTAACCGATAGGGTGCCTTGGCTATCGGTGTAGTTCCTGGAAATAGATGAATTCTAAATTCTACTTCCCTATTTGGTGGTAATCCTGGTAATTCTTCTGGGAATATATCTGGGTATTCTGAGACTACAGGAATTTCCTTAAGTTCTTTACCCTTAGTGCTAATGATTACTGAAATCATATACACTATTCCTTGTTTTCGTTCATAACTAGCAACTTTCATTACTGATATGAACTTCATGGGTTTACGTGGTTTATCTCCTGTAATCATGATTACTTCTCCATTAGGTGCTTGAATCTCTACGGAATTCTTATCACAAAGGATTCGAGCATGGTTGGCTACTAACCAATCCATTCCTAATACAACATCGAATCCAGCTAAATTCATTGGTAATAGGTTTGCATAAAATTTATGACCTGAGAGTTCTATATTTTCTTTTTGCAAAACCTTATCTATTTTGATAGAATTTCCATCTGCCGTTTCGACTGTAAAAATCTGCCTAAGGTTGGTTAAAGGTAAGTTAAGAGCTTGGCAAAATGAAGTATTTATAAAACTTTGGTTTGCACCAGAGTCAAATAATACTTTGCGTAAATGTTATGAACTAAGAACGTACCAGCTATCACGTCAGGAATCATCTCGGCTTCCTGAGTAGTTAACTGAAAAGCTCGAACATTCTTCTTTGTAGCTCCGTCTGCAGTTTTGGCTTTGTTGTCAGCTGGTTTAACTAATTTCGGGCAATCCGATCTGAAATGTCCAGCTTCTCCACAATTATAACAAACTGTGGATTTCTTCTTTCGGCAATTTTCTTCCTGATGCCCTGGAATTCGGCAGAAATTGCAATATAATTTGCATTTTCCAAAATGCTTCCTTTTGCAGGAATTGCAAAATGGACCAGTGGAAGATTGTCCGGTCCCCTTTCGCTTAACATTATTACGGTTACCCATATGAAATCCTTGGGTAATCTTTTGGACTACTTCCTTTTTCCGATCTTCTTCTCTTGTGCGCACCAGTTCGTCAGTTAGGGTGTTAGCTAATTCCACAGCATCGTCAATAGTGCGCGGTCTTGCAGCCTTAACGATGTTACGGATTTCACTAATCAGTCCCCAAACATATTGGGAAATAAGTACCGGTTCTGGCGAAGCCAGCGTTGGTACCACTCTAGCATATTCAAAGAATGTCGAAGTATAACCGCGACAATCTACACCTGTCATACGATGGTTTAGGAACTTATTTGCCATTTGATCTTTTTCATATTCGGGACAGAATTTTCTTTCTACAAGACTCTTAAATTCTTCCCAATTCATGGCATATGCCCTCATTCTTCCTTTTGCTTGTAACACAGTGTTCCACCATTCTAGCGCCCCTTCTTTAAAAAGATTTGACGCGTACATGACCTTGTCGTCCTTGTCGCATTTACTTATTGTAATCACTGCCTCGGTATTCTCTAACCAACGCAGTGCTGCGGTCGCTCCTTCATTGCCTGCAAATTCTGTGGGTTTACAGGCAAGAAATTCTTTGAAAGTGCAACCAGGTGTTGCGGCTTTCATTTTCTTATGGAGCGGAGCTTGCCGTGGTTCATTATCATGATTAATATGATTACTGCCTCCGTTTATGCTATTACTGAAGTTATCTTCAGAAATACGTTTGCTCGGAATGATTTGTTGAGGTTCGGCAGGTTTTTGAACAGCAGCAACTATTGCTGGAATAGCATTGGCTATCCCTTGAGCAACAATATTTTCGATATCCTGCCTAGTCATATATTGATCCCCCGGGTGTTGCTCAGATTGGTTAACCTCATTTACTGGTTCATTATTAGCGTTTTCCATCTGATAATTAATATATATAATTTATTAGTATCTGATAAATAATAATTATACACAAAACAATCATACAAATTTCACAATACAATTATAGCCAAAACTATCGATTTCTCGATTCCATTTTATATATCTTATAGTATGCATCAATACACACTATTATCTTACAAAGTTTTATTCGTAGTTATTTTACAGACTGATTTTACTATTACTATTACACAACCACAGTTTTATAAACCTACTATCCTTTGTCAGTTGGTATTCTAGTAACGACGTTCCCTCTCATCATATTTCCAGGAGATCTGTTCTCCTACTTCCCGGATCCTATTTCCCGCATCCATTAACTCCTTGCCAAAGTGGCGGAGTTCAGCTAAATTCTCATTGCTCATAGGTGGATTTGGTATAGGTTCTGGGATTGCTGGGTCCAAGTTCATTGGTAGTTGTGTTTCAAGAGAATGAATAAAAACATTTTCATTAACAGGCTTAATAGTATTATAACTTGCCAATATCAAATCTAGCTCTTCCTGAGATGGTAACCCCTCAATTTGCCTAGAGCTTTCCCCAATTTCCATTTTCTTAGGCTTGGGTTTCTCAAGAGGTAAAGCGTTGAATTCTATAGGTTCTTCTATGTCTGGTATATACCTATTGAAATCTCTGGAAACCTCTATTCTTACTGGATAGAGATTTAAGTTCTGAAGGGCGTCAGACAAGTCACTCATGCTGTTTTAAAAGACACACAAATACTAAGTTAAAAATTATAACAAAATTTCACAGAAAAACCTTTGAATATTATTTCAGACTGGGTAACTACAAGACAAATGAAAACTAAAACACACGAGGTTTTTATTGAAATTTTATTTATTTACTGAATAAGGTTACTGGACTGTAGATGATAAAGGTGCTAAGACTTGGGTCAAACTATTTAAAGATTTGCATTAACTGCTACAGTAGCTAGCATATAAAGATCTGCCCATTTCTCTTCTAATTTGTCCTCCCAATGTGTTTTACTGGTTAATTCCTGGGTTTCCTGTTTAATCTTCTTTTCTCAGGATTTCTTTATTTTCTCTTTACTTTTCCTAATAATCAGACTTCTTTTACTAGGAGAAAGTGGTTCCTCATATTGTGCCTTTCGCACAAATATTCCTTCTTCAGGAATTGCAAAGTAATTTGAGGGTTTGGTTTGAGATGAACTTCCCTTCTCATTGGATGACATATCTAATTTAAGATAGATATTTGACAACTTTTGCTTACCCATACTGTACACAAATATTCAATTAATAAAACACATAATCACATAATTGGCAATCAGAAAAAAAAATTAAGTATTTCTAAATACTTAATTGGCTTAAATCAGTGGCTCTGATACCACCTTTTTCTGTCACGGCCCCCGACCCGGTTTGACCCGTTTCAGGAGCCGCGAGACAGAAAATCCCGTGGTATTTATTTAATTAAGTTGACAGCGGAAGTTTTCTTCAGGATCTTTTTAAAACTGCAATTTCCCGATTATTTTATTTCACAACTCGGGATAAAACCCCGATAATTTACAATCATAAGATTTCACGGAGAAATCTTTATTTTACAAAACATGTTTCTTTATTTTTATACTGAGCCACTTTCTTAAGCTGGTAGTGCTTCACGGCACTTTTCCTGGATCACAATAGATCACCTGAAACATGTTTGAAAAAGGTTTTGTCAGCGGGAAATACTGGTGAATCATTCATTTTACAGAAAACGACACATAGTTATTAATTACAGCATAAGAGCGATTACGATGGTTTCTATCTTATTGTTATATGGCACCGTGTCACCTCCTGGTGACGATGGTCATACCACTATTGAGTCCTGTCACTCAATTAGTGATGATATATCACTGTTAGGGCTTATTTGCCTAACCTTTGTTAGGGCTTATTAGCCTAACCCGTGAGAAATTAGTAATGTGCACAATACCCCACTAGCCATTGATTAAGATTACCACGACTTAATCCCTGTAATTATAACATTGAAAATAAACATGCTTTTGAAAGTAATTTGATAAAAAGAGAATGACTCACATTGTAGATTTAATTTGAGCAGAGCCTAGCCTACTGATTAGCCTTTTAACCTAAATTTAATACCATGCACACACACAATTCGGTTAGTAACTTAATACAACATTTACGATAACTCACGAGATTAATCCTTCACAACGAATGACAAAGTGCGATACTTAAACATCCATTGAATTAACAACGAATGACAAAGCATAAACCCTAATGTGGGCAGCACTTAAACATCCATTGGATAGTTTAATCGATCGGACATTGAATCGTAGCAGCGATCGAGTTATTACCCTGTATTGCGGCAGCACTTCGTGAACCGTGTGTGTTTTTAGGACTGTTTATACTATAACTCGGAGTATATTTGTAATTTGATCGTCGAACGAACAACAGAATGCAAGTGCCAGGCCCTTCTATTTATACCCAAAATTGACGCCTCCCGCTAGTCGCGGAAGAATCCGCGGTACTTGCCGCGTGTCGCCTAGAGTGTCAAAGTAGGGTAGGGTAGGTTAGTCACTGGTATAGGCCTGGTGAGTTGTTATTCGAACGAATCTCAAAATTGACAACGTATTTCAGAGATAATCGTCAATTAGGGTTTACCCCCCTGAGTTTTAGGGGCCCTAATCCTGATTCCAAATGTTCTGAAAATTTTAGGGTTTATTCATAATCACTTGGGTTTCTCAATTAAGGTTTCCTATTAAACAATTAAAATAATAATTAGGACTTTTTAATGAGAGTTGTTACACCAAACGCCGCCATACCAGCCGCAGAAGCTCCAACAGCAACCGCAACCCAAGCAAGAGTCTTCAACGTCAACACCAACCAGGCGCAGAACGACGTAGTTAATGGTACAATCTCCGACAGTGTTACTTACATTCTATAATTATTCTACCATTTGATGTCGCCTCGATATGCGACGTCGGCACACTCGCTCTCGCTCTCTCTCTCACTCGTACTTGCACTTAGTATAAGCGCACACACAGAGTCTATTACTAGCACTATGTATATATATACAATATATCACGATATAATGTGTTTTATTACCCCACTTTGCGCTTTTAGAATAAGGTACGATAAACGTGCAAGGAACAAACTAATCACGGGTGCACACGGGCTTATTTTGGTCAGAGCACGGAGATCGTAGTAAGTTCTAATGGTGCCATAACGTTAAAAGCATGGTTAAGCGTGGTGGATACGCCGCTAGTACTTCCTATATATAAGCGTCTTAACCATGTCGACAAAGTGTGACATCTATTCACGGGACGTAAGTGGTGTGGTTAAAACATGGTGGATAAGCCGCTGGTACTTCCTATATATAAGTGTTTTGCCACGCTAACGAAGTTTTGTGAAGAAAATGCCATGTGGAGTTGAACGTTATTAGACCTTTTATAGTATTGTGATTATTTTCAACGCGCTAAACTCCTTCGCAAGGCGTAACATCTCAATCGCATCATCGATAGACTTTTCGTAAGTCTACAACGCAACGCAATCGCATCTTCGCTGGAATCTATTACACTTCGCTATCGCTTTCCCTCTCAACGCTTAAACGCTTTAACGCTTACCGCATCTATCACATTCATCGCTTCGATACTTGTGTCGCTTTTCCCTCTCGACACTTATCGCTTACCGCTTATCGCTTACCGCTTACCGCTTATCGCTTATCGCACTTAGCATCCCTGTTACTTCGATACTTTCGCATCATCGAACTATTCGCGCACGCTCTCAATCGCTAACTAAGTTTACAATCCGCTTTTTCGCCAAACTCGGTCCCACCCCTTACCGCTTGGACCGATGATACGAAAATCTATCCGTGTCATGTCGACACGCATGACATCGCTTCACGAAACAGAGGTAATATGGTAAAACCATGGTGGATACGCCGCTGATACTTCCTATATATAAGTGTTTTAGCCATATTAACGAACTTTCGTGGAAAGATGCCATGCGGGGGCTCGATATTAATTTAAACTTTTGATACTGGTAAAACGTAATTGTTCTTGTTTTTGAAAATAACTGGAAATTTTTTTCTAAATTTTTTTTTATAAAAACCTTTGGGCGAATGAAATTTCCTCACAACATGGAGGTAACATCGACTCAGCTTAACTCCACTTCCAAGGGAAGTTTTCATAAGTCCAGATTTTCTTTAAACCTTTTGCAAAACCTAAACAAAACTCTTCTTAAGACGTTGATTTAACATCAACTCAGCTTAATACCATGTCATAAGAGAGGTTTCCTAAACCAAGTTTTCCTTCCAAATCTTTTTAATGTCTAAACAAAATCCTTCTTACGACGTTGGTTTAACATCAACTCAACTTAACACCACATTATAAGAAAATTTTCAAATTTTTCCTTAAATTCTTTTGCAGCAACCTAACAAAACTCTTCGAAAACCCAAACCATTTTTGGAACGCTAACTCGTGGGATACTACCTTTTAGTTAAACAAGTCACTTCTTGCTATAGCAATCGATTTTTCCCTATCCGAGACACTCTCACTCGTCAATCCTCGATCGATCGCTCGTTCATCCTCATTTACCCTAACGCTTTTATCGCTATCCCTCTGTGTCAATTCTCACAGTCTTCCTTACGAATTAATTTCGGGGCGAAATTTCCTAAAGCAGGGGATACTGTAACAACCCGCTTATCGCTCTCTTTACTCTCGTTACGCCTAGCACCCGAGATTCGAATCATAATGTAAACTATAACGCTTACAACACTATTTCGCATATTTTCGCACACGCTATATCACAACGCATACGCTTATAACGCTAACGCATACACTATTGCGCTATTCGCTATCGCTCAACGCAACGCAACGCAAACTCGAAACGCAGTTACTTATGCTATGACCTATTAAAGTATATTATATTACTAGTATGTATATAAAAACATCTGGGTATTTAAATCTTGTTGGAACGCGCACTCACGTGCACGCGCAATTCGACTATCGCACTGACACACAACGTAACACGATACAACTTATCTCGCTAAAACGCTTAATGTACTTACAGCAATTAACGCAACAAAATGCATCAAACAAATAGAAAGTTGGGAAACTAACTCATCCGTCAGGATGGGGCCCATCTGTCAGGATGGAGCCCATCCGGCAGGATGACCATCCGACAGGATGACCATCCGACAGGAAGACCATCCGTCCAGATGGCCATCCGATCGACTGGCCATCTGACACCTCACAAGCACCGCCTTACTTCTCTCTCACACTATAAATACCTCCCAAATGTCAGTGTTCACTGATGTGACAGCCCTGTCCGACCAACTCACTCCCAGCTCGTTCTCAATCACTATTTCACTCAATTCAAGGCTATTTCGTAAGTAATTCTCCCTAAATCTTGTACTTGCATCTTCACTACACACATCTCCGTCATCTTCTCCATCAAAAACACTGATTTTCATCACGAACTCACCTGATTTGGGTTGCTTGAAGATGGTGTTCACTTGGTGACGTCATCTCATCAAGTTTAGCTCAGATCTAAAGGATTTCTACACATTTTAACACAAATCTTAAACAAAACTTCAAAATTTCAACTGATTCAAACTTTCTTTCAACTATTTTACACTCTTCTACTCAAAACCGATGGAATCTGGATTCAACCTGACCTAAGACTCACTCTATAGTCTAGGACTGGCTCGAAAACGAATTTCCACCGGAGAGGTGATCGACAAACGGGTTGAACATGAAATCCCATCAAGCTCAGCAGGTCTGATCGAATGGGGTGGTTCCCATCCGATCGACTGGGCTAGACTCGGTGTAGATTTCCGTTGTTTGACACGTCGTCACGCCGTCTCCGTTAACTCGAAAATGTTTACTTGAAAAATTTTACAAAAACTTCAAACTACAGTCTACAACTCACTCGAATAGCCATCCGTCAGGATGACCATCCGTCCGGATGCACTGTTACAACACTTAACCCACTTTTACCCATTCGACACGCTGATTCCGACCGTTCAGCCCTGAGGAATACTTATGCAACTGTTCCTGTACACATGCTGATCCGGCACTCTCAACCATCCAACCAGATCGTGTTTATTTGTTGGACACGACTGTGAGTACTTGACCCCCTTTTAACGCTTTAAACACACTTTTGGGGTGTAACATACGTTTATATCGAAAACACACTTATCAAAACGCAGTACACAATCTAAACTATTATCACATGCGAATGACTGATGTACATATTTAAACGTGATGCTTGATACATAAGGGGTGTGCACGGTTCGGTTCGGTTTTTAGGTAAAATCAAAACCGAAACCGAAATGCCGGTTTTCAGGTTTTAAAAACCGTTCGGTTTCGGTTTTTTTCGGTTTCAGTTTTTCGGTTTTTACGTCGGTTCGGTTCGGTTTTTCGAACAAAATTATATAAGATTCAAAAAATAAAAAGTATAATTTATATTATAACAATCTTTTTATATGTTTACATTTAAGTTATTATAGTTAACCTCTTTAATTAATATTGTTTACATAAACCAGACCTTCTAATCTATTTTTATGTTTCTTCAAAG
Organism: Helianthus tuberosus; assembly: GCA_030545235.1. Classification (NCBI taxonomy): domain Eukaryota; kingdom Viridiplantae; phylum Streptophyta; class Magnoliopsida; order Asterales; family Asteraceae; genus Helianthus; species Helianthus tuberosus. The sequence goes on along the minus strand of CM060431.1, from coordinate 132,365,278 downwards.
TTTTTATTAAATTTAATTTTTATATTAAACTAGTATTAAGCTCCCCCGCGTTGCGGCGGGGGGCGTAAATCATGCCAAGTAGCACCAATGCTATATCCGACCAGCAACACCTAAAAAATGAGTAAAAACAAAATAATAAAAAAGGAAAAATAATACCGAACGAAAAACATATGTAAAATTATTGAACCATGCATGCATGTTGTGCCGTGTTAATGCGAAAAAATTAGACTAAAACGTAAACTATAGAAAAGAATAACCAAGTCAATCTAGGACCCCGCTCATTGCGACGAATCTGTCAAACAGGGAAATAAAGACGCATTGTGACGAGCCTGTCAAATGGAAAAAAAATAGACGAAAAAACATTGAACCTACACGCACATTGCGGCGTATTCACTCGCAAAATTTAGAACCAAACGTAAAACAAAAAAAATTTTAAAAAGATGAAAAGTATGGGTGATGAAATTTGAAAACCAAAAAATATTAGGGGTTAACTTGCAAAAGTTGAAAGGCTTAGGTAAAAGTTAAAAAAAAAAACAATATCAAAGAGGTTAAAATACAAAAAAAAATGAAAACCTATAAATTAAAAATGAAAAAGCCAACTTTTTTTGAAACCCTCCCTATGCTTTAGATTACAACATTATGAAGCACCAACATGTTGTTAATTTATAGTATGAAAATTTTGTTATATCTTATAGGTAATAATAAATCATTTTAGTTATAACGTTTTTATTATAAACACTTAACATTCAAGAATAAAATTAACATTTTCTACTAGCATTGGGTTAAACACTTAAACAATTTAAACTTAAACATAATAATATATGGATTGTAACTTATCGATTCGGTTCGGTTTTTTTCGGTTATTGTAAAAATTTATCCGACAACTGAACCGAAATTTTCGGTTATTAAAAAACCGAAAACCGAACCGTCGGTTTTTGTTTCGGTTCGGTTATTTCGGTTATTCGGTTATGGTTCAGTTATTTCGGTTTTCTTGCTCACCCCTAATACATATGTGCTAGGACTTTTACTCGTGACTTTCCAACTTAACTAGAATAGTACTATTGTTCGACTCACGCTCGACGGGGTCTAGTTAAGACAAACTCGCACTCGCAAACGCACATCGCAGTCATCTCGGGACTTAGCTGGTAGTTTTTGTCTTGTAGCGTATATGTTGTGTATCATGTTTATGTATGTGGAAATTCGCAGCGCTTTTATCTACTTTATGTTATATTAAACCTGTATACTCGCCAGTACATTTTGTATTGACATTATTTTAACGTATGTTGCAGGTTAAACGCAGGTTATCTCAATCAAGATAGGCTACTTTAGAAACTCACCTAAAATTCTAGGTTGTCGGATTTGTATTGTTTGAGAGACATGAAATCTGTACAACTTTATGTGAAATATTTATTTATTAGTATGGGATAATGAATTTGTTAAATATTGTCGCTAAATTAGTTGTTATGGATTCACTTGAGCAATCTGATTCGCCTAGTGCCGCGCCCCGATGATTCCGTCATCGGTTGGGGTGTGACAATAAGGTTCAAGAATGTGAGATCAACTAAGCACGAAAATTGGAAATGTTACAGGAAAAAAGGCATCAATCGCTTTCAGTGAGGAGAGGTAGGCATCGGTGATGGCGTTGACTTCCAAGGGAGAAGATGAAGTCGATGGTTAGGGGGAGGGGGTAGGATTGATATTAGGAAGATACTTTGAAGTGCTATAAAGCTTAATTGATTCAGTATTTAGATTCAGATTGGGCTCGTTGCATCCAGGGGCTGATGTACTTGAAGCCCAGGAGGGTCCTAGGCAACCCCCTGAACTTCTTAAATGCAGTATACTTTTGTTCTAAAAATGGTGAAAATCAATATAGGCACCTAATTAGATTTTATATTAGGCACCCATGCAATTCTTTATTGGCACTCAACTCCTTAATATTTTATTCTAACCCACTGACTTTTGACTATGTCAATTCTTACTTTGATTTTGCAGATGGGAAATGTTTGGATTGAAATCAAAATTTATAGATTAGCTTCTGTTTATATACTTAATCACTAAAAAAAGGGATTATATTTATAAGTTTTACGTGAAGATTACCTTCTAGCTTTACAACTTTTTGGCTTGCCTCTCAGCTTACCTAATATCACTTAACTTACTATCGATTGATCATAAATTGTAGACCCGTTATGACCCAATCTGTTGACCTGTCATGACGTGACGCTATCTAATCTAATCTATTTTTTGCACCCCCTGACAAAAATTTCTGGATTCGCCACTGGTTGCATCAGAATTATGTGCTCTACTTATGAAAATCCATTTTTCTTGATGGTAATTTTGTCTCACGAAGCTCAAAAAAGTAACTAACTTTGTCCCAATCAAGTTGTGAATCCGAATTTCATGTTATGGGTAACACAACCGTTGAAACGGTATGGATCACACGCCTTCTAAGTGAACCTCAGGCTTTACACTGGAACAACCTACGCTATATTGTGACAATTTTAATGCCCTTTTTCACACTCAAAATCCTGTTTTTCACATACGACGCAAGTTATCATTTTGTTAGTGAGCTCGTTTCATTCAGTTGATTATATACTAAATTTGTTCCTTCCAGGCTTCATGGCTTCAACTGACATACAATTCACTAAAAGCCTTCCACTATCACTTTTTAAACATCTCCATGCAAAGCTTCGTGTTGGTCCACCACCTATTTGGCTTGACGGAGGTATTAATGATAAGCTTAAAAATGGATAATAGGATAATAGGATAGAGTTTCTGCCTATTTTATCAAGTTTTTTATTTATGTCTATCCCAGTCTAGGTTGTTATAGAGTGGATTACTCATGTTTCTTACATACTAGGTTGTGATATGTATCTGTTGTATTATTATAAATACCATCATTGAGGTGATTTTTCACAAATCCTACATAGACCAACTAATATATGTTATCTACCTCATGTGTAAGTAAAAGTATACGTGTAATATTTGACCTCTCGTATCATTAATATTGTCTATTTTGCCTGGTAAAACTCGCAACTTTGTTTTTGAAAACTTTCCAAGAGGTCACCCATCTCATAACCATTCTCACTTGAGCATGCTTAACCAGTGGCGGATCCCAAAATTTTTCTAGTGGGTTCTTATATAGTTTTTCACTAAAAATTTCCAAACCAAGTGGGCTCTTGGGAACCAGATAATTCATGCTATCCGCCCCTTCGCTTAACTGTGGATTCCCTCATCCACAACCATTGTGGCACAGATGCGTTAGTGATATTTGAGACACTATATTCCTTATGGCCCGATATCCGTCATGTGGATATAACAGAACATAACGATGTGGGATTTGTTTAAGGTATTACACTTTGGATGGGCACAAACTAGTCTAGATTTGTCATATCGACCTGAAAAGCACATACGATCATATCGTTGACACGTGTGGGCATACATTTTGATCAAACAATTTCAACGAAATCACCACTTTTGAAAAATAGCATGCTCCAAACTGTTTTAAGGCAGAACAGACAGTGGCGGATCTAGGATTTTTCGTCAGGGGGTGCAAAAATTGACTAGGTTAGATAGTACGAGGTCATAATGGGTCAACAGGTCGGGCCATAACGGGTCAATAAGTCGGGTAACTAAGTAGGACAACCTAAAAATGCAGAACTATAAGCTAATCTTTAATGTAAAACTTATAAACATAATTCTCTTTTAGGGAAGTATAAGCAAGAAGATAGTCTATATATTTGGATGTCGATCCAAGCACTATCCACATGGAAAATCAAAGTATATATTCACAAAATCAAAATTCTGTGCGTTTTAACGACTTAATAGGTTTTCTTTTACAAACTAACTCGTAATTAAGAATTTAGTGAGTTGTAAACAAGAACCTAATCTTTGAGGTTGAGACAGATATGTTGGATAACAAATTCAGAAAATAGCTCTATTTTACAAACCAACTCATAATGAACATTTTTTAAAGTACACTAAGTTGTAACACCTAAATTGTCAAATTGGAATATCCAAAATAGGACAAACACACATTGCAAAATCAGGGGTAAAGCTAGGGCTAAAATAATGTACCTTATACAAATCTTGATATCATCTCAAATCGTTAACCTTACTTCAAACCCTGACAAAAGATCAAAAAAAGGAAGATTTTCTATTTTCAAAGTATACATGAGACTTAGGATTTCAAAATTTTGTATCATGACCCTGTGAGGCAACTTGTAGTTTCAAGAATAACCCTGGAATCAACCCTCAATTTTGGTTTGGACTTTTGCAATTTGGAGTTATCCCCTTCGATTTGGAGTCAAAATCAAAAGGGGTTTTGTCAGTAGAGGTTGGAGTGAATATCTAAACCCTAATACTTTTTTTTAGTTAAAAGAAAAAAAAAATCGTTAAAAGGAAAAAAAGAACAAAAACTCAACAAAAAGGACCTTCTTGGACTTGAACCGGGGACCTTAAGTTTAAGAGAAGCACACTTAACTAGTTTTCTACTCAACACATTTTGTTATAAGGATCCCCTACAAAATATTAAAGGGTTCCTCTAGAATTTTTTATATAACTTAACACTATAAATTACGAACCAAACGGGTTCCTCGGAACCCCCAAATTACCTCTAGATCCGCCCTTGAGAACAGACTGACCGAAAATAATACATTAAATGACCACTAGTTGTTTGTATATCTCTTTCCCCACACATTCTGTTTTGGTCTGCTCAGATGTCAAATGTAGACACCGGGTACAATGAATTTGAGATTACTAGAACAAGGAAGTTTCCATAATAAGTAAAAGTTAAATATCAATTAGACAACTCATGCATGCGGGCAATATAGCCTACTTGACTACTTACTAAGTGGATACAAGTATCTAACTCAATTATTCTCGCAAAAAGGCAGGTGTATGCAACACACACATGGAATTAATATCGACAAAATATCAATCATTGTGCATAGATTCCTTTTCTTTCTTACAAAGAATGACGATGAAGAAATATTTATATATTTTCTCATTTTATATATATCTTTTGAAACTTCTACCTAGTTTTCAATAAATTGTGTACTAATTAACATAGAAGATATATATATATACATGCATATAATTCCTACTCAAATTGCTTTTAAAAGCTAAAAGACATGAGAAAGATAAAGAAATGAACTTTTAAGCAACTTTTGAAAAGAAAAATAGAATTTTGTTGCCTCGATGCTTTTGCAAATAAAAGTTACCCTAACTAAAGTGGCATATAGGATTCTTTGTATGTGGAGTAAAATATTAGATTTTGCGAGGGGTGTGCACGGTTAGGTTTTATGGTAAAATTGAAACCAAAATTTTCGGTTATAAAAAACCATTTGGTTTTGATTTTTTCGGTTTTAGCAAAGGTTAAATTAGGTTTTTTGGTTTTTGAAACAAAATTACATAAGATTCATAATTAAAAATTATAATCCAAGATTTAAAAATCTTTCTTAGATGTTTACGTCTAAGTTACTATATTTAAAATGTTAAATTAATATCGTATACATAGACCTAATATTCTCATATATTTTTGTGTTTGTCCAAAGTTTTTTTAAAAACATTTTCTTTTATAATATTTTGAAAATAATTTGATTTTATGTTAAATATTGTTATTTCTTTTAAGCAATGAATTAATCATTTCAAAAATAAATAAGTATATTAATGTTTTTATTATAAATACTTAACATCAAAGAATAAAATTAAAAATTTCTAAATCAGTATAAAAAACAATAAAATTATTTTTTTAGATTATTATGTTCGGTTCGGTCTTTTTGGTTTACATAAAATGCAAAAGCATAACCAAATCGTAAATATCGGTTTGATTTTTTTCATTTTTTTGGGCGGTTTGGTTTTTTTATTTCGGTTCAATCGGGGTTTTCAGTTTCGGTTCTTTCTTTTTTTGTTTTATGCTCACCCCTAGTATTCATACATAAAATAGGTTACTATTAGTTATTGTATTTTTTGTATGTCAATCAACTAAGTAAGGGGCTGTTTGGCACCTTTTGAATTGGTAAGTGCTAAATTAGTAAAAGGTCAGAACCATTAAGTGCTAAACCAGTAAGAGATCTGAACCATTAAGAGCCAATATAATGTTTAACTATTCAGAGGTTAATGTCTGGCCAATTAAGGTTAGAGGTCTTAACCTTTCAGACTCAGTATAATGTTTAATCATTCAAAGGCAAATGTCTGAATCATTCAGACATCTGCTCGCGAAACAAACACTCTGAACAATTAATTGTAGAACAAGTAAGAAGTTTGAACCATTAAATGTCTCATTAAGAACTAAACAAACATCCCCTAAATGTAACTAGATTAAGCCTCCTCGCGTTGCGGCGGAGACGTAAAACCGTGCCACATAGCACTAATATCACATCACAACCAGCAACCATCAACAATGAAGTTGTGACGTGTTAATATGAAGAATTAGACCATATTTAAAAAAAAAGAACCCAAAAACATAAGGTGTAAAATCATCATACATAAAAAAAAAAAAAAAGTTACTAGCTAACGAAGAGTATGTAAATAATATGTTGAGCTTTATCCACTATCACAAATCTTTTTCTAGGTTTATATATCAAGTTATAGTGTGACAACTTATAAACCTATCTTACTATTCATTGAACTTTTTAAAGGCTTTGATAGGTTATAAAGTTTACTTTTTACTGTTCACTAACTTCGATTTTAATCCAACAATCATCACTTAAGTAATTCCACCAACTAAAATGCTACCGCAACTTTTATTAGTGGTGCCAGACACTGCCAGTGTCAAATTAATTGCAAAAAGAGCAAAAAAATCTTGTTCAAATGAATCTATATAAAAAATGCATAATATTTCTTTATCTCAATCATCATGTATGGATACTTTTTCTCAATCACCTTGTTAATATGAAATCTTTTTCTTGCATGTGGATTAATTAAACCGCTCACAATAATAATAGGCCTTCAAATTAAATATGATTTTGTTTTTTTTTTTTTAAACAGCCAACAAAAAAACTTTATTAATTAGCAAGCGGCTGCACCAAATATACATAAAATCGCCAACTATGGCACACCGAAAACTAAAAAACGTACAACCCAGCAAACCGCAGCCAAAAACATCGAAACTCTTCCATTTTTCCAGAGTTATGCCCGATTCCTTTGAGCGATTCTTGACCCATAAGCCTTTATTTCCTCCAAAATGTTTGTCACCGTCGGCCTTGTGCCGTCGCCCACCCCGTACGGGGCCGGCCCTGATAACCCAGATTTATATGTTGTATCGTTCATTGCAATTATGCAAACGTCTGAGCAATCCCTTTATTGCCTACCAGGTCAAAATTATTATACAACAAAAAGTTTACATATAGCAACTCAAAAAGTTAATTACTTGTTATTTTCAACATAAGCTAGTCTCATATATAACTAATATTACAAGGTACCAAAATAAAGATTAGAAAAACAAATGGGTGATGGCAATGTCACATGATGGCACAAGCATTAGGGTTATCATCGCTAAAGAGGTGAGTGATATGCTCATCGGTGGTGTTATGGGCCGCAACTGCCTGGGACGACGTTCTTAACATGGCCTGCCGGAGCCCTCTTGTCGTAGGCTTGAGCCACGTACGGATAACTCACCAAGTTGTAGGGAATGTAGGGCCAAAATTCGGCCCTTTTTCCGGTGCTCTTCACATTCTTTAACACCTTGTTTGGATCCACATTTCCACTAACCGTTACCCGGCTTTGCTTTCTGTTAACCTCCACAGTCTTCACTCCTAGTTAAAGATTTATTTAACAAAATCAATAATTTTAAAACACGAAATATATTTATGAAAATAATTGAGCGCGCATAGACATATATAGAGGACGGTTCTTGTACAAAGTAGAAAGGGTCAGGTCATATATTCCGCGCACCATTACATGTTAATTACTCTGGTAAAATTATTAAAGAATTGTGGTAAAAGAGTGATTAGAGAGGGTTGTTGAGACCTTTCATGGATTTAACCGAATTCTTGACCCTTCTTTCACATCCATCACAGTCCATTTTGACTTTTATTTCAACTGTCTGGGAAACAAAACCACAACACAACCCATTTTTTTGTTAGATACACACACATATATATACACGTATATTGAATACATATATATAGAGAGAGAAAGAGAGGGGGGGGGGGGTGGGGGGGGGGGGGAGAGAGAGAGACGAGTATGCATGCATGCCTGCATTGGTTTTCTTCTGCTTCTGCTTCTGGTACTTGTGGCACTAAAAAAATTAGAAAGATAGTCAAGTGCTCCCATTTTTTAGCTTAACTTGTATGTGTGTGTGTGTTTATGAGAGAGAGAGAGAGAGAGAGAGAGAGAGAGGGAGAGAGAGAGAGAGATGTAAGCAGGTTTTGGTCTAGATGGTATGCACTCGGCAGGTTGATATTTATAAAAGGGCAAGTAACCATTGGGGGTACAAATAGACAACAAGCAGATAACGATGTGGTAATTCACTTTTTTCTTTGATAAAAATATTTCATGACTTAAAGGTGAAAATTTTATTTTAATAGCTTATAAGTAAATAAAAATCTAGGAATGTAATGTATATACTATAAAGTTTGAAACCTCCTTTTACTAAGTTGTGATCTTGTGATATTATAACGTATACTATAATTAAATCCCTAGATCTCTATTATAATTAAGTGAACATGTTAAGTGAACATGTTAAGTGAACGTGTACAACATGTGTTATATTATATAAGGCCATACGTAATGGTCATTATCGGGGCATGAAAGAGTTTGATAACGCCCCTAGCACCATCCCCTTGGGCATCATAGGGGCATGAAAAGGGAGAGACATTTCTAGAATAATGCCCAAAGAGGAGGAAAAAAATGGTAAGTATTGAATGAAATCGGCATCAACCGTTACACATTTTTTGCAGGGGCGTTATAATGTTGATGTGACGAAAAATGTCCCTTAGAGGGCATTAACCATTACATATGGTCTAATAGGAGGAAATGAGCAATATATAAGGGGACATGATATAAATAAATGGAACTAGATTAAATATATTGTACAAAGATAGTATCTCGTTTGTTTGTCAAATATTTTTGTATAAATACAAGGATAAGAATATCCATGCTCATAAATGAACCATAGATAAATATGTTGAGTATATAGAATAACGTGTGGAATCATGGACCTATTCTATATATATATTGCCCCTAATTTCAGTTTGATGATATTAGGGAAGATTTAAACCAATACATGATTAATATTGTAACTTCCACATTGGTTGAGAAGGAGAACGAAGTCTTCCTTATAAGGGGTGGAAACCTTCTCTACCAAGACGCGTTTTGCCTGGGTGAGCAACTCGTCAGGTGAAAATAAAACCATGAGTTCCTGGATGGGTAACCTATCGGCCAAAGCGGACAATATCTTGGCACGGTTTACTTGGACCGTTACATTAAGCTAGAAATTATGATAATAGAATAAGCGGACAATATCTTGGCACGGTTTACTTGGACCGTTACATTAAGCTAGAAATTATGATAATAGAATAAACATTTGTACTTTTTGTCTTAAGTATGATATGTAAGTGGGTTATATAACTCTTTACCTTCTTTCTAACTTACAATATATGATATATCTATCAAGCGCGAAGTAGATTTATTTACAAAAAAAAAATTATTCTGCCGAAATTTGATTCGTTGATATGAAGTTGAAACGAAAGATATTAGAAAAAGTTGATCGATTTTCTTTAGGTTTTTAATTCAAGAAAGAATTTGTTTGTTGCTTTGATTTCCACTCATTGGATGTGGGTTTTCCCTATTTGATTTTCAATTAGTATAATAACATTAAGCATCCACAATAATGAGCCTTAGATTCTATTCTATCCAACTTTCTTTTAAAGCCACAACTCCTTTTCTTTTCATTTTTTTTCTTATTCCTAATAAAACTACTACCAATAATTGAATTGTCAATGATATTAGAACAGTCAACACTTTAATATTCCTTAGCAATGTTTGAATTTCTTTTCATATTTTAAACCGTTGATTCTCATAGGCTTCAACTTCTTGTCGTACAATAATGTTTCTAGAGGTCACAAACATAGGAGGATGGATGGGTTGAAGATCAAAACTATTCCAGTGATAATTGGTAAACTTGTACTATAGGTTGTGACATCTAAGGTCATGCCGACACGATAAATACGCTTTTTTCTCTATTTAATTTGTGCTAGATGTCACTATATAACAATTACAATAATGCAATCCGTCTTAGTTGTACGACTTGTAAGGTTTTTAACGTTTAAAATAAACATTAAACAACTTTCAACTCACTTAACGTATCCTGTTTTTTAGCAAATTTTACTCGTACAACCTTTTAGGACGTAAAAAACATGTAATCCTCCAATAGTTTCCTTGAGTCGCATATGCAATATTCAGACTAAGTCGACGTAAAGCTAGACTTTATTCAGTAAAATTTACCGTACGTTTGATGCATATGCTTCACAAACGGTAAAGCGGATTCGCAGCGGATTTCATGTAAATAATAAATAACATTTATCTTTCTACAACCCCCCCCCCCCCCCCCCCCCCCACACACACACCCCCTTTTATGTCCATTTTTGCTCATTTTAGTGGTCTATGGTATTTAGTTATCAACCACAACCACATGCAAAAGTCATAGAAGCTGCCTAAAGAAGATGCTTGTATACTATCACCTATAGAGATATAAGTCATGATACTATTCTTTTCTTTGCATCAAAGTTTTTCTTTTTGTGTGTGGTGCTAAGACTGAGGGGAGTGGGGCTACCCAAGGAAGGGCGACTTGCGCCATGTGGCACCACGTCAGCGTGAAGGAAGTTGGGTAAAAAAGTGGGGGTGGTGTTCATGGCAACTTACTGTTGAGGTGGCATGTTGTGATTGGTAGTTAAATAAGTTATTATTTTATGATTGGATAAAACAAAATTTTCAAAGAAAAAGTGGGCGACCTATACAAGTCGGGCAGGCCAAAATTTTCAAGGAGGTTGCCATAGGGGGCGGTGTACCAGGCGACTTGGGGGCGACTTGGGGGTGGGAGTCGCCCCACTCCCCTCAGTCTAAGAAACTTCCATCACTAATTACCTCAACTAAAACATTTTGGCCGTTGAAACTTGAAAGCGCTCGAATTTAGGGATGCCAAACTAAAACTTCAAGTGATTATTCTTAATTAAGGTTATATATATTTTGGTGGGAGTTAACTAGTTAAATAGGTAAATATGATTAGAAAATCTAATGACATGAAGAATGTAACAAATTTTGAAGCCTCAAGGAATATGATTGTGGGGGGGACTAAAGGTGGTATGCAATGCAAAGTGAAAAGCACAGAGATTCGATTGACAGAATCTATCTTTTAACCTGGGTTTTGTTTGCTCATGTGATACCTATAGGAAACTGTTGATAGTGGAGAAAGTCTTGATGTTTATGATCATGGACACACACGTGGCTCCGTAGAGGACCACCGCTGCAACACCTAGCTTCCGGCCCCCATCCTATCATTTACATGTTCACTGGTAGCGTTAGTGGTTCGACTCATTAGGACCTGTAAAAGATAGTAAGTCTCATAACGCATAACCGTAACTTATTTTGGCCCGTTGTATAATTTCAATAGACGAAAAGTCCCAAATAAACTTACTAATCAAACATAAACTACAAAGGTACTAGCATACCAATCAAGCATAGTGCACCAGGAAAATAGGGTAAACTGCGTTTTACATCCTTTGAAGTTTCAGTAAAATTTCAGGAATTGTCATTTAACTAACGAATTTACAACGGATGTCCCTTATGTTTTAATTTTTTTACATGCAGTATCCTTTCTCCCTACAAAGATTACAAGAATAAAGTATATCTGCTGTAAAGAAATTAAAACATGAAAGACATCTGCTGTAAAGAAATGAAAACATAAAGGATATCCGTTGTAATTTTGTTAGTTAAAGGACATCGCCTGAAATTTTGCTGAAACTTAAAAGGACGTAAAATGCAATTTACCCAGAAAAATACAATGACAAACTGGAAACTCACCAGTAATATAGCGCGTGACTATTGGATTATATTCAAATAACTCCCCAGTACTTGCAATAGCTATATATGATGCTTCATCGTTTCAAATATAGAAACCAAAATAATAATGAGAAAAAAACCACAAGATGGCTATTACGTACACTTTCTAATCCAAGAAAACCGAAAAATATGATTTCGATACTCTTTTAAGATCTTACTCCGACTAAATCTGACGAGTTCCATATACAAACCTCCAAATTCAGCTCCCCACACGAATTTAGAAACCCGAAAGGAACCAAAAGAAAATCCGAAGGCGGAATCCCATCAACCCGACCCGGTAAAGTCTGCGTATAAGACTTGAGTTTTAACGAGCTGTTTCCTCTTTCCGAAACTAGACAGTAAAAAAAGTGTTCGTTAGAATTGCTTGGGCCAATACAAGTGACCATAACAGTGTGGCCTATGTTTTCGGTCCCTTTGTTGAGTAGGAAAAGAAGCCCGTCTTCTTCTGCTTGGAGGACAAGAAAAGTTTCATCCATGCCTAATGATACGGGTAACGGGCAATTGTACTGGAAACGGTGTCCCGAGTCCCAGTGTTCTGTTGTGAAGTGATCGGATAAGTGTTCGTAAAGACCTATGAAATTACAGCTTGGAAGAGGGCATGTACTTTGACTTTGACTTTGACCATACGTAATTATATCACTATGATCGTTCATGTTTGAGAAATCCAATGCGTTATTGTACCCGTACCCTTCGATCTTGGATGAAAGGGTATTTTCGTCTTTGTAAGTGAGAGCCTCGTTCCCCTGCATCAATCAGAGATTACATACTCGAAAAACATTATTATATTATATATACAATTATATATTAAAGGACATGTTAGCTACAGTAGAAAAGTTAACAAAGACATAGTGCAACTTTTTTTTTCTTTTACCAAAGACAGTTAATTATATAGAAATGCTTTTTTCTTTTACCAAAGACAGTTAATTATACAGAAATGCATGGTTATCAATTCTCATCAATATTATTACTAATATACTTAATTATTTTAATGTAAGATATTATATTATTATTAAAATTAATTATTAGTGTTTTTTGTTTTTCTTTTATAACTTTTTAATACGATATGTTATAAATTTATGATTATATCGTTGCGATGTGCTTATTTTTATCTACGCCTTGATATAAATATTACTTAAAATCAAGATGTGAAGAGTAATGTACAAGTGATCCAAAGTTCCAAACACAAAAATACATGTCATCAAAGTCATCTCACGGTTTAAGTTTTCTTTTATTGTTTACCCTTTTTGTTATTTTTATAAAATAATGCGACATGCTTATTTTTATCTACATTTCGTTAAAAGTTTAATTTAAAAGTCATCATCATCATCATACTCAGTAAATCCCACCAATAGCAAAGCAAAGGTAGGGTCTAAGGAGGGTAAGATGTAGACAGCCTTACCTCTACCCCGTAGGAATAGAGAGGCTGCTTCCAGTGAGACCCCCGGCTCGATAGTAGTTTTGCATCAAGCCTTGGACATAAGGCACATAACACTCGGCAATCGGGACAAAGACCGATTAGTGCATGTACCCTTTTGTCTTTCAGCTATCAACGCCACCACATGATGCATGATTAACCGTCCTCCACTTTTAACGTTATTTTCACGAAATTAGTAAAATAACGTTAAAAGTTTAATTTAAAAGTGGACAGGTCAAATATACTTGATTTCTTTGTTCTATATCGTTACGAGCCGAACCGATACCGTTCGAACAACATCGGTTCTGACACGCGTATTCGTTTTATGGTATTCTTGATGTTTCTATTGGTAACATGACAAACCAAACAGATTCTGACCATAAAAATCGGTACCGGTATCGGTATTATCTGAGTTGATACCAATATTCGTTTATATGGTTTTCTGTCAATGTATCTCTTTCGGTTTCTATACCGAGAGCCGGTATCGTACGAGTACTGTAACGAACCGGACCGATACCAACTGAATAGCCGCCGCAATGTGCGGGGAGCCAGGGAATCCCACTAGTTTTTATAAGATTGTATAGACTGAACTACAAAAATAACAAAACAATAGTAATATAACTTTACCAGATTTTCTTCATGTAGAGGCAGAATAGCGCGATTAGTTCTAATTGTCAATGGGAGCACACCAACATTAGCCTTCTCAGCTAACAGACTCAACCCTAGACCTCTCTCGTTGCAAACCACCTGCACAACGGCATAACTTAATAACCTGTTGGACCTGTTGGGCCCACCCATTAATTATATTCTCAAACATACAGCTTACCTCTCCAGATCCATAACCACCGAGCTCTTTCTCTTGTTTCTCTCTCTCGGAAATATGTTCTTCGGTCCATGAAGATAAGCATGGGACAACAACCGGAGCAAGCTCATAAGATCCTCCAATCGCAACACTCTCATAGTAAAACAACTGTCAACGTTAATAATAATACTCCATAAACAAATCTTAAATAATCATCAAAAAACAGATAACAATACACGAACACTTGAAAAGTTTAAAACGCCGCGTTCACCTGGAGAAACAGAAGACAACCACCGACTGCACGTTGTTTTCCTTGGCGAAAACGTGTTACCTCCCTAACTAACTTATCGAGCAAGAATTTTGCCCAATTATACTCGTGAACCGAATCCATATCCGTCAAAAAATGGAGAAATGATGGGCTAACGTCTAGCCTTGCCGTAGGGCACAAAAGCGTGCCCAACACGTAAAGAAGAAACGCTCTTTTGAAATCATCTCCGGCTTCCGGTTCTCCCAATTGCTCCTCCAAAAACCTCACGGATATTCCCCGATTTGAAGCGTTATATTTTAAACGTAAACCTGCTACTAGATCATCGGGCCCGGAATTCACCACGTCTCTCCCACTAGCTGGCAATCCCATTACGAGTTCCACATCACGGGGCGATAAAGGTATCCGTTTACCGCAAATTTCTAAACTTCGCCTAATTGTGTTGAATCTTTCCAGTAACCAAAGGCACAAACTGCGGCGTAGGGTTCTACATTTGAGATCGAGTAGGCTACCGAATCCGATGGCCCTTACTGCTTCCTTTTGGTCAGGAGTAAACCGTTTCATCACGTTCACTAAACGACCTGGTGAGCACCTTGTGACTAGGTTGGCCTGCATGTTCATAAAGTTTGTAAGAAAAATGTGTTAAAATAATATATCATATAACGTATATGACCTGTTTTCTCGGTTTTGGTTCACGGGGTGGAGTGGAACTCAAGTAATCATCCCACACTTCACGAGCACGTTTAGTGTATTTTTCTTTCTCTTGAATGGTCATCACTTTCCAAGCATCTGACGCTGCTTTTGTTGCCTAAAATGTGATCAAATAAACTTTTTATTGGATGTTACTGATATAAAATTAGGTACGTCAATAGTTGAAACGCGACCAAAATGCTTACAACTTTCAGGCCAGAGGATTCAGGATGTGAAGCGCTGTACTCCTTAATGAACTCGCGGCTAGAATATTAATTATACTTTAGTACGTCAATAACTTGAAATGAAAAACAAAGATAACATACAAATAATAACTTTTATACCTAAAATGCACCCAAGAGCAAGCAGGACGGGGCGTACCACCTTGTATCTTCTTCTTCTTTCTCCTACTGCTCTCATACTCATGACTTGTCGCTTCTTTTCTCTTGCTCGACATCGAATCATCATCATCACTATTCACCTGAACAGATTTAAACTCCATCAAATTCTTAAATTCCTTCAGAAACAATAAGCAATATACACAATCGTTAAACATTGAGCCGCAGAGTCCTACTGGCACAAAACCGTGTTAACAATACGACAAACATACACAATCACTTCACATACCTCTTTTTCCACTAAATCCTGCTACAACCGATCAAGACATTTAGCCATTAAACAACCGGAACTTTTTTCACTAACGCGAAGCAAGTTTTCTCACATTATAATCACACTAATCACCACTTATGTCCAGTCAGTTAACTACCAAAAATATCAACAAAAAAAAAAAAATCTGCTTTGCAGGATAAACCCTAAAAGCATAATATAATAAACATACATTCCCTATCAAAACCAAAATGACCCATCACAAACTCCAAATAAACAAACACACACACCAAATTCAAGAACACCCATTACACATTTATCCAATCATCATCATAATTCACCCAAAAAGTATACATTAACAGAAAAGAACACCACTAAATGTGAATGACAGGTAAAAGTGTAAAACAAAACTAAAAACAGAACATTATACCAGTGGGGAGATGTCAGTTCTGTCAAAATCAGGTGAGCTAACATCAGCCATGTATAAGTAAGAGTGAAAGTTAGTTAGGGTTGTGAAAAGGGGGTAACTTTAAATCATTCTTGTTTTTGTGGGTTAGGGGTTCTGATCGAGTTATTTAGGTGAAAAGTTGTGGTTTTGATGATGATCAGGAGGTGGGTATGGGGGGAAGAGGGTGCATTTGGTGTCTGACGGTTGAGGAGGTTCGGGTTCAGGTTCCGATCGGGTTGAGTTGCATTGCGACGGGCCACCGTTCTTGTAACTTTTTTTCTGTGTAGAGTTGTTATTTCCTACCCTCTTTTATCACTTATTTACCCTAAATGGGATATGAGATTTTTATGTTGGTAAAGATGTAATGTCTTGGATTTTCTTTAGGTGTTTTATAGTAAGTATTGTGTTTAATTATAGAGTGTAAAGATTTCAATAACAAACTATTAAGTGTCTGAAGTCTAGAGGTAAGGTAACGTAAAGTAAGGTGATTAAGATATGAATACTTAGCGGTGTGTTGAAATGAAAGCTTTTGATAGATTGGGTGGCTATCGTTACAGACGAGTGAAAAACATCGAAATGGTTTATAAGTTAAACTAGTTTGAGTACCCGTGTGTTACACAGTTTGAACAATGTCAAATTTATAAATCATAAGTTGTAAATAACGTTTCACAATGAAAGAAGTGTAGATACAAAGCAGGCGAATGACATTTTCACTTGATGGAAGGAAGATATGGGAAATCAGGTGAGCTTGATTAGCAACCTATAAGATTTTGGCTTTTCTCCATAGAAGAATCCAAAAAGATATATATTATGTAGGCTCTTCACCGAGAATGTTTGATCATCATAATCTTCAAACTTGATGTCCGATAAGCAAGTTGTCAGTTTCCATGGAAGTGATAACCATAACTATATCGGTTTGTTTATCACCAACAACCTTCTCTTTTGATTTACAGATTTATAATGTTTCATGTATCAACAATTCAATCTAAAAGATACAATGTAATGTTAAATATTCAGTTGTCTTGCATATATTAGAAATCGATAAGATACAAATTGGAATAGTACATTGGAATGTTTTATAAGTTAAATTACTTGATAAGATTTTACATGTGTTTTACTCGAACGCCTACGTACACGCAATGAGGGTGTGAAGTTCAGTTTGTGTGGCTTAGAAAACCTCAACTTGTGGTGCGTGCGACCGGGTTTTGCTCCGAATAACATATGGATTGTCAAATGAGAAAAATGTTTACAGTTTATAAAACCAAGATGGGTGTTCTATGGAAAACCTCACAAAACTAGAAGTTTATGGGTAATAAGATAATTGGTGCAAAAATGACCCCGTTTAAATACAATTTTATAACTAGTTTAATACCCGTCCGGTGGACGGGTTACGCAAACAACGTGACAAACAAACATAATCTATTTTGAGGCTGTTTGGGATTGCTTTGCCTTTTCTTCTTTTCTCCTTTTCCATATCCTTTTCTCCGTTTCGAAAAAGTCAAAAAGTTAAAACGAGCTCAAAATAAGCAATCCCAAACACCCACATTAAGTGGACACAAATCTAAACAATATTACAAACAAAGGCACCATTCTTTAATATATAAAAAAAACATAATCTACAAAAAGCATAAGATTATTTCCATTGATTGTTTGGGAACACTTACTATTATGTATTTAGTGCATACAAAATTAATGAGAATGCCTTGCTTTGAGCAGCCTAAATATCAATGTGTTTTGCAATGGTAGGCAAATTTTAACGTATAATTGCTTGATGGAGTAACAGTGTGACTTCTGCTGCTGAGCAAGTTTAAATTTCTTGAACCAACATGTATGTGCGCTCTGGAATAACAAAGGGAATAATGAAAAGTATTAGTTAGATTTCCATAAGAGAAGCAAAATAGCATCAAATAAACATAATACTACACATGTAGCGGTTGAAAGTCAAGATTTTCACCAGGTACAAAGGCACACATGATGCTTAGAGATAAGTAGATAACATGGTAATCACAAATTGCATGTCTGCACCATATATTGATTAAAGACACATACTTTCAAGTACCAAGTTATTACAGTACACATTATGATGTGGTAACCTACCTAATTCCCAAAAAGGAAAAGGAAATAAAGAAAAAGTTAGGCCAAACTATTGTAAGAAAAGATAAAGAACAAAAAATTTGTGTGACCACAGAAAAGATCATTTAGTACCACACATTATTATCATTATTAGATTTTTAAATGATCAGTAAGAACCATTATAAACTGGAACCAATAAGGCCCAAAAAGAAAGTGTCATCTCCAATTGCGATAAGAGAAAGCATAAGGGTGGGATATAACACAGCTTCTTTCTTTGTTTCCTCAGCAAAGACTCCCTGCAAGCAACAGTTATTTAACAAATTAGCTAAATTGAATATTATTATGGAATTAGAAGTATATTGCAAAGTAGAAAAAGCAAGTGTGATATCAACTCTTTCATTGCACATAACTCCTTGTTTCAGTATAAGAAATAAAATAGAAACATAAACTTAAATCAGAAAAAGATATTCTAATTTCGCAAATGCTATATGACTACCGAATGGTTGCTCCATATACACGTGCTTTCAACCTATCTTATATCATACCAATTATCTACGTTAAAAAGGGATTGATCGTATGTACATAAACGATGTTTAAATGAGAGAAAATGGACAACAAATCCTGCTCCTAATAAATTTTTCTATTTTAATGAGATAATAACGATATTCTACCTTCATGTTCCAAGCTTCAACTAATGCTTTCACTCCCGAAACAGAAAATGGACGATCATTTGAAAAGTACCCACCTTTTATGGCCTAAACCGAACCATTAAAAAATAAGTTATTTTATAACTCATGCATGTGAAGAGTACCTACATTCCTAACAATGGTATAACGATATTATACCTTCATGTTCCAAGCTTCAACTAATGCTTTCACTCCCGAAACAGAAAATGGACGATCATTTGAAAAGTACCCACCTTTTATGGCCTAAACCAAACCATTAAAAAATAAGATATTTTATAACTCATGCATGTGAAGAGTACCTACCTTCCTAACAATGGTATAAAACCTGTTGTCAGTTAATTACTCAGCAAACGTGAACCACTTTCTGTATGAAACATGTAACCACTAATCTATAGCAAAATTCAACACCCGCAAAACGAATGCCTCATATCTCAGCATGAAGCAACACTGAAAAAAAAAAACAAAGTGAGAAAAACACATTAAAAATACAAATGAACTTCTTTGACCCCATCCATATACAATATAACTTTGAGGAATTGCGTTTCCATAAGTAAACTGGTCCATGACCAATTTCACCCTACATTTTCAATATTATCATAAACATGAAATGAGGATTCATAACTAAAAAGCATGAACCCATGACCGAATTCCAAGAACCATACAAAATGAATAAATATGTCTAAAAGAGACTTACCACTTTGCAGATTCGACAGCAACTCGGCAAGTGTACACGACCCGGTCACCCCTCGGCTTGGTTTTTTGACGATTCGTCATCGGAACCGGATTGAGTAATCCGGAAACTATGAAATTTGAGCTGAAACATTAAGCACCGGCCTGGAGACCCAAAAAAAACTTACAGTTCTGGAGAGAACATGACCTCTTTTTGTTTCTCCAATGCATGAAAGCATACAACCTATTCACCATTCATAAATAAAATAAATAAATAAAAACAAAAGGTAATTAAAAAAGTTTAAAAATGTTACTACTAAATCAGAATAAACCTACTGCAAACAGTACCTGATGATTAGGATAACGCTATGTTTCAGTATTTTGTTATAACCATTAAGTAATTATATCTAGTGGATCCTGAAAACAACCCAAATATTCCACAACAATTCTTCTTTGAAGCTTTTTAGATGGTCAAGGAACCGAAGCTAGCAAACACTGTGTGTGATTTATAGAACGTCAGTGAATTCCTCAACAAAACTCTCATTGAAGGAATTATCAAACACCTGGTGGGCAAGGTAAAGAAAGCTGAAAACTGTAAATGATGGATGCCATTACAAAACCCATAATCATACAACTTAGTTAATGGAGTCTTAAAAGAATTTAACTTCATGATAGAGAAAAGAATAAGATGAACATGAGTAGTTAGTATGTGTGTGTTGAATGGATATAAATAAAACTTACCATGATTCTCGTGACATGACTCAGATTGAATTCGTGGCCTCCTTTAGAAACTCTAAATCATGATCAATTTTAGAACTGATGGCTGGCTTCTGAAAAGGGACATCGACTAAATTAATAAAATTAAGGCAGAACCAAATCAGAGCAGTATGAGTAAAACATAATTAGAAACTCACAATATCACGAAAAGAATGGAGTTGACACCTGAATGCTTAATGAGAAGTTCCTTCATGAGAACATAAATTAGAAACAAAATCGATTAGAAATAAAATTAAGAAAACATAATGGACTTATCAAAATTAGGAAAACATAACCATTGGAAATACATGGGAAATCTGATTCTCGAATGAAAACTGAAGAACAGGGGAATGGAAAGTCGAAGAGGAAGAAGACAAAGAAGAAAAAAAATATGAAGAAAAACTTACCGTTCATCAAGTATTTGGGAGGCTGATGAGGCTCCTCCATGATTCCAATTGGACATGTTGAAGGCATCCAACTTAACCTCTTGAGACGTCAAACCCTATAAGAACATATACGAGTGATCGATTCGACTGCAGGAGATTCAGCAAGTGATATATAGGAAGGGGATAACCATCCAATTTTGTAACCGTGATAAACCGCAGATACCAGCCACGATGTGGGGAAGCAGTTGAGCAAAGAAATAGGAGGATAAAGGATAATGGGGAAAGTTGGTTTGGGATCATGGAGGAGGTTGAGAAAACCACAAGCAAACAACAGTTATTTTTGTGAGTTTAAGTGGCTGAGATTTAATCTCAGCCAAATCCAATGGTGTATATTGATTGAAGAGTTAGTTAGACCTAATAGGAACCACAGATATATATAATTGGCATTGTGACATAAATCTATTATAAACTAGACCTATTATCATCATAGCAGTTTACAAACCCTTTTAGGCATATTAAACAATTCCGTAATTTTTTTGTTGAAGCTTACCATCATGTTGAAATCCAAGAGATTTGAATTTTGGTCGATATAATCAGTTCGATTTTTTTCATGGTTTGGTTTTGTAACGGTGTAAACGAGACAAACTACTTGTAAATAAGTCAAAATGAAAACAAAATCAACTATCGAAGTATTGAACACATGAACGTGGGAGGGCAGCCCTAATTCCTCTCTTATTCGAGTATCAAATAGATCCCATCTTCCATTTGGTGATTGTCTTTATAAAATTGACGATTTCTTCTCCCGAATGCTTCCTATGCCTTACAAAATCGACTTCGTTTTGACTTTTTCCCTAATTCCTCGTTTTCTAGTGCATCGCCAGTCGATTGTGATTTCTTGAAGAAAGACGACGAAAGAAAATTCTAGAAGATGTGGGTGTAATGGAGAGGAGGCCTTATTAATTAGACTGTGAAGGGTATATACAAAGGTCAACGACATGGGGAGGAAAAAAGGGAACTAATTGTGTGTAACTTCTCTCAAACCTCCCCTTCTAGAAGGTTTTTGACATTCTAAATGGCCATATCTAAAATTGAAGACTTTAAACGTATGAGATCATCTTAAAAATAGTATTATATATATACACCCACACAAAAAGGGCGTGGGAAATAGTGACAGACAACTGCCTAGCATTTCCCTATTGGCTCGGTAAAAAATATATAATTTTGGCACTTCCCATACAGGATTACTATTGTTAGTGCAAGGCAGCTACTTGACATTCCCTCATTGGCACTGACAAATTACGATTTTACCCTCAGTTTAAAATTACAGTCCTACCATCGCTTTAGTTTTCCTTTTAGCATAACTATGGTAATGTTTTGTTTTAAATGGTTGAGTCCATCTAATTTTAATTTGTGGCAAGCAGCTGGCTAACACTCGCTTATTGGTCCTGACAAATTACTACTTTCCCTCAGATTAAAACTACAGTCCTACCATCGTTTTAGTTTTCCTTTTAGCAAAACTATGGTAATGTTTTGTTTTAAATGGTTAAGTCCATCTAAGTTTTATTCATGACAGGTAGATGGTTGGCACTCGCTTATTGGTCCTGACAAATTACCATTTTGCCTAAGTTCAAAATTAGGGTTTGCCATGGTTTTAATTGTTTTAGCAAAACTGTGGTAATGTTTTGTTTTAATTGGTTGTCTCGATCTAATTTTTATTGAGATCATGTTACAAGTAATATGTACAAGTAACCGAAACACAGACATACATGTCATGAAATTGAGAAATATTCAGCTTAGCGCCCTGCAAGACGGACGGAGTGTAAAACTAGTTATAGATACACTTGCACAATTTGTTTCATATATATTAATTTACAAAAAATATTTTCTGAGAGCATTTTACTATTCATTTTTTTACTTGTCTTAATCCCTCAACTTTTATGTTCTTACACATCATACCCCTAAATTTAATAAGTTTATTAGTTAAATTTTAAGCTTTTTTTGTTTTTACTTTTTTTATTTCTTTTTTACGTTGGTTTATTATCGTTTCGACTTAGTTATTCATTTTATTTTTATGATATTTTTTTCATTTCGATCTAATTTTACGAGTTAACATGCTAGACGCATGTGTGGTTAAATATTTTTACGTTTTTTTGCGGTTTAATGATTCCGTAGCAACGTGCGTGTCCTATGTCGACTAAGTTATTCTCATCTATATTTACATTTTGGTCTAATTTTTGCAAGTTGAAACATGTTTTTTACGATGTTTTACGTTTCGATCTATATTTTGCGAGTTGACACGTGCAACGTTTTTGTGTCTATTTTTTTTCGAGTTGACACGTTCAACGTCTCGGTTTATATGTTTTATGTGTGGTTTAACATTTTTTCTGTCTGTTTTTTTTTGCAGTATAACAATGACGTTTGCAGTATAACAATGACGTCGTAACACGCATGTCATAAGTCGACTTAGCTATATTGTTATATGTTTTACTTTTTAATCTAATTTTTGCGAGTTTACACACTGCAGTGCATGTGCGTGGTTCAACATTCTTACGTCACTTTTTATTAGGTTTAAGAATCCTGTCCGTCGTAAACTCGGGTCTTAAATACTAGTCTTAGGGGGTGTTTGGGGAGTGCTTATTTTAGCCAACTTATAACTTATTGACTTTTTGAAAAGTTAAATGATGTTTGGGTTTGAGAGTGTATATGAGGGGAAAAGTCAATAAGTTACTCTATTGTGACTTCTTAATTTTTACAAAAAGTCATTAGAAGGTTTGAAAAGCTAAGCCAAACACCCCCTTATATTATTTTGGCAGAATCATAACAACATCGTTTTACTTTAAATAAAGAGTAAATTACGTTTTTGGCCCCTGTGGTTATATCACTTTTACTATATTAGCCCAAAATAAGAGTTTTTAACATATGTCCCCCATGGTCTCTATATCTAACTATTTTAGCCCCGAGTCTAACCAAACCTCAAACTCCGGTTAATTATTAGTCACATGATGGGTATAATGGTAATTTCTCCTCCCCTTTAAATCTAATTTTTATCATATCATCTACAAATCATACACACCTTATCTTCAAGAACACAACATCATCTTCATCTCTTTATCCTTCCCCTCTTCACTCTCTCAAAACCCTAGCCCCAACCTGTACATCAAATCAAGAGAGATATCTACTTTGATTCTTGCGAGACATCTTCTCCAAATCTCCACTGCTTCATCATCATAGTTTCTTCTCTATGTCATTTTTTCGGCAACATATAGTCAGGATCGAATTAAGGTTGCCACAATCATGGCTGTTTCCGGCCGTCACTGCCCCTTCCGAAGACCGATCCTTCTTCTCGCAGCCGATTACGCCAGACCGCAGCCCAACAACAATGTCACCAGAGCTGATAGAAGTCGATCTTAGATCTAGCTCTAGCTCGTAATCAATACTAGATGAGAAAATCTAACCTTAGAACATTTATCTCTGTGCAGTGATGGTTGAGGTGAGGTGGTTATGGAGGAAGCTACGACGCTTGTTAAGGAAAAGGTACTATGTGTTTATGTGGGTGACTGTGTTGCCCACCCAACCTATGCATCAAATCAAGAGATGGGCGTTCAAACTCGTGAGTATTTTGGGTTTTGTTCTTGTTGATTGATTTGGGAAGAAAAGATGTTCTTGAATTTGGGTTTTGTTTTCGATTTGTTCTTGTTCATGAAGATCTGAAACTGAAATGTGGGTTTTGTTTAGGGGATGATGATGATGGGTTTGAAGATGATGTGGTCATCTTCTTGAAGATTTGGGTTTGAAGATGATGTGTTCTTGAAGATCTGGTTAGAAGATGATGATGTTCTTGAAGATGATGATGCGTTCTTGAAGATCTGGTTAGAAGATGATGAGGTTCTTGAAGATCTGGGTTAGATTTAAAGGGGAGGATAAATTACAAAAATACCCATCATGTGACTTGCATGTGATAAATAATTAACCTGGGTAAGGGATGGAGTTAGACTCAGGGGCCAAAACTGTCACACCCCCCAAAATACCACATGCGGGAAATACCGCGGGACGTGTGTCGTACCAGGATCTAGCCACTAATCACATTGAACTCATAACAAGATTTCTAATAAAACTTTCATTCATTAGGATAAAGTGTTACGAAACATATTTATAACTCGTTGTGTTTAGCGGAAGCATAATACAAGTTTAACTAAAACCAAAGTATATGAAATCAGCTAGTCTCGTTTCAAATTTCCATGTTCCTCGACCCATGACCACTCCAGCATCCCAGACAGCAAGTTCCACATCCACACGTATCAATAACCTGCGAGCATGCACACACGTGTGTCAGACAACGCTGGTGAGTTCATATTTTGTGAAAACGTTAGTTACCAAGTGTTTAGTTCAGTTCATTGAATATAATGTTGATAATAACTCGAGTACCGTACAAGATGGCTACCAGATTGTTTGCCCGTCCCCAATGCCCCTATCTAAGCATTGGTCATGATTTAAGGTCATTAGTTCACGCCCGTCCTCTCAGATACGGTGTGAAGTTGCCAATCCTAATAGCGCTATCAACTAATACCCTGTTACCTCTCAGATAACTATTCGGTATAAGATGGGACTTAAAATGATAGGAATGAGTGTATTATCTAACATTCCAGTTTTTACCCACAAGACATACTCCTCTCAGGAATACCCAATTGATTCACCCAAAAAACCATCCCTCTCAGGAATACCCAATGACTGTCCCAACCACCGGGACACATGCTCAAGAGGAATGAACTCACCATTGGTTTGCTTGTTAAGACTAGTTACTTGTTTACAGTTGGTCGACCAAACCCTAGTATGGTTACCATCATAAATCAGTCGTGTAACACTTAATCTTATATTCTTTACACATATTACACAAGTAGCACCGCATAATATCACACCAGTTATAACATTTAATCATACAACCCAACAACTACAGCATACATCATAACATTATATAATAAGTGTCTTGGATCCCCCATACTGATAATTTACATGGTTTTATTCTAAGTACTAGTTGTCAACCCTAAACATCTATCATGCAAACAAATACTCGTGCTAGTTCGAAGCCCAAATCCGAGTGTACAACGTGTAGTGTGAGGCCCAACATCACCGGCCCAGCTTGAGTGTACGATTGGGCCCCAATGTGCGGTTTGATGTTTAGTGTGCGACCCGAGATTGGCATGTGGCCCAAATGAGTCCCGACCCAAACGAGTGTGCAGTCTCTTTGGGTTAAGCAACAACGCTGTACAGTTGTGGCCCATACACCAGTGCGTGGCCCAACCAGGAAGTTTAGCCCAGACATATAACAAGTGCGACTGGGCTTGATTATGTGATCCATGCAAAGCTCATTCGGACAGCGCAATCCATGAGGGAGTGTGCGACGTGAATTTGATGTGCAAGCATACCAGTTTTCATCTTATGTCACAAGATAAGAAGCATACAATTCAAGTAGATGTCATATGAAATAATTGCACATTCTAATTTATAACAAGACCCTAGTTCTCTAACAGTTTCATCGTGATCTAGAATTCCAACCGAATCGACAGTAAAATTGTTAATATAATCACCAAATTATCAAACCCAACTCATGCTATTCAACTATTATCAGCATACATGCAGCCCAAATTAACATATCATGCCCAAGTGAAGTGTGTGATTGTATGCAATCCAATTAGTATGCGATCTGTTAATGTTTAACAAATCAACACTTCCTTTTTTATTTCCAATAGTTATTCCCCTACCATTTTCTCAATCAACAGTTACAAATCATGACCCACAATTTTAATAAATTTCAACTCAGAGCCGTCCCCAAAAACTCTTTAAAAATTTAGGCCTCGGGCGACAAAAAGAATTGGGCCCAAAATCAAACCTTAATGATTGAGCCAGGACTTGAACTTGAGACCTTTACATTATTTTGGGATGGTTTTTCCCACTACACCACCAATACTTTTTTGCCTGATAAATGGATGAATATATAAAATATATAATTTAATAAATATATACAAGCTTATAAAGATTTTTCGGGCCCTTTGAAAATTTGGGCCTCGCGTGTCGGCACGGGTTGGCCGGCCCAAGAGCCGGCCCTGTTTCAACTAATGAGGATAGGAGCCACATGTATCACAAAATTGATCAACCAATTATTAAATCATGTAACTCATACTTAATTATTATATCCAATACTAAACCCTAGTTCCATGCATTCTCTCAAGCAATAACAACTTTAAATCTAATCCTTCCACTCAAAGTCATACGTGTATAAATACTAAATCATTGATGGTCCATGCATGAACAATTATATGCACTTTATCGATCCTAACAGTTTGTTTCCACAATTATTCATCAAAGTTTCTATTATCACATAACCCTAAATCGTGTGCTAGTTCTCATATATTCTAATCGATTACATTAACTACCAACATCCTTCCATCACTAGTTCATTACCAATTTAAAGAACACATCAATCATCAACAGCACATAATTTTCCTACATAAGCCAAATATTACCACCATACATATATATCAATAACACCTTTCATACAATCCATCATAGTCAAACGAGATTGAAATCTTTAAGATTATACTTACCAGAAGATTCGAAGGGGGAAAGAGGCTGATCGTCGAAGGGAATAGGGTGGTTGCACTAGGGTTTTTGCTATTCTTTTATGTGTACGTATCCTAACTCCTAAATCAACAAATATGCAAAATTCATAAGGGTGTGGGCCGAGATTAAGGGTGTGGGCCGAGATTATTTAATAATGGTGGCGGCCCAATAACCTTTGCGACCTAGCCGAGGTAGTTCAAGGATAAATGCGGCCCACACCAACTTCTTGACACAATAATACCCAAGTACATACTCAATCGTACCCGATTACATTTACGTTTAACAAGTTTAACATAGCGAGGAACGTTAAAGAGAGATAATGAGAGGAGTTAGGATCACGAGACTAAACGACACTAACCTTGAAAGTTTGGGTTGTCACATCATCCCCAACTTGAATGAAATTTCGTCCCAAAATTTGATGCGTAAACCTAGAGAAGTGAAGTGGTAATTCAAGAGTGCTGCAGATTTTCCTCAGGTGTCACATCATCCCCAACTTGAAGTGGAATTTCGTCCCGAAATTCACCAGTTGCACCAGAATTAGATTGGTCACCAGGAAAAAGTTGAGGATACTTGAGTTTCATCCGATCCTCGCGCTCCCACGTGAACTCCAGTCCGCGTCTTGAGTTCCAACGAACTCTCACGATCGGGATTCGACTATGCTTGCGAATCTTGACCTCCTGATCCATGATTTCGATAGGTTCTTCGACAAACTGCAACTTGTCGTTAATCTTAGGCGCTAGTAAGGGTATCACCAGTGTTTCATCGGACAACACTTCTTTAATTGCGAAACGAGGAAGTCATCATGAACGTTTCCCAACCCAGCAGGTAACTCGAGGTTGTAGGCCACTTTACCGATTCGTTCCAGAATTTTTGAATGGCCCAGCATAACGTAAATCAAGCTTGCTACGCTTCCCAAGCGTACCGCACCCTCCTAGGGTGAGATTTTCAACATGACACGTTCGCCTGCAGCGAACTCCCAGCGTTTCCTAAGTTTAACAAGTTTCCTGGCGATCACACGTTGTCACCACATGATTTCCGATGTAAACAATCTTCTCAAGAATTTTGAGTACCAGTCCTGGACCCGTGATTAGGTTGTCACCCATCTCAGTCTAACAAGGAGGTCAGCATTGTCGTCCAAACACTGTCTCAAACAGAGTTGCCTGAATACCAGAATGGTAACTGCTGCAGTAGAACTCAACCAAAGGTAGGTGTCCTTCCAGTTTTACTTGAGTCAATCATACCCATGCTCTCAGCATGTCTTCAAGTGTCTGGATGGTTCGTTTACTCTGACCGTTTATCCTACGATGATAAGCAATACTCGTGTCTAGGCGTAAGCCAAGGATGTTGTGTAATGCCTGTCATAAATCAGGTATAGATCAAAATCAGAGATAACAGGAGTGGGCACCTCGTGCCTAAAAGCCGCCTCTCTCAGAGGAATATTCACAAGCTTGTGAAGACTCGTCAGTTTCCTTGATGGCAAGAGAGTGTACTAGTTGCATGAGACAATCAACGATCACCCATGTGATATTGTTTTCGTTCTAAGTTTTAGGTAGACCAGTGACAAAACCCGTGGCAGTCTGTTCTCACTTCCAAGTGGGTGTTTCTGGTTACTGACACAAACCAGAAGGTTCTTGATATTCCACCTTGACTTTCGCACAAGTCAAACATCGTTCACATACATTGCTATATGGACCTTCACGCCCGGTTGCAAGTACCAGATTTATAGATCCTAATATCCCCTATCAAAATCCAGACGACTAGGATAACAATGCTGGTGTGCTTTGTTCAACACAAGTTCCCTACGGTTGCCATATAGTGGGGTCCACATTCGCTCCATGAAGTAGCGAATATCGTCTGACTTACCGAAAGTTGTTCCTCCATGACCCGCATGGGTTAATCTTGAAAAATCTCTTCCTTCAGTTCTTCGGTTTGAACGGAGCGAGTCTGATCAGGTAAGTTAGAGTCGATAATGTGTTGCGAGGCTCGCACATGTCTAGGTTTCACAGTCGAAATTATTCAAAGGTTCCATCCAGCGATGTCACCACATGTTTAGCTCTTTCGAGACAAGGGTACACGGGAGGCCCTTGTAATCGGTCTAAGTAGTGCATTTGGTACCGTCCAAGTAATGCCTCCAACTTAAATCCAAAGACCATGGTTTCCACCGCAGGTTGTGACTCATGCCATTCGTCTTGTAACTCAGTGCATTGTAGTGTTGGGTTTCAAAAGCTGAAAAGACGTTCTCCTGTTTGTCTCCCATGAATACACAGCATCCTGCTGTGCTAAAGAGATTAAAGCTGCAAAATCCTCGAAAATCCTGTGATGAATCTACGATAGTATCTAGCTGGACTAAGAAATTACTGTATCCCCGATGGACTATTTGGTGCCGATCAATATCTAATGAAATGGATCTTTAGCGAGATCTTCATGTATCCCCACTTCATTGACTACGTGACCAAGAAATGTACCTCTTGAGTCCAGAAGTTGCATTTAACAAGACTTCGCGTGGAGTGGCTCATCCCTCAGGAGCTCTAAGATAAGTTACAAATGCCGCCCATGATATTCCTTTCCCCTGGAAATGATTCAAAGCGTCCTCAATAAACACGGTCGATTTATGTGATCCATAAAGTTGCTGGTGTGTTGATTAATCCCAAAAGTCATGGAATTCAAAATCGCAATGGCCGCATTGCGTTCGATATGTCGTTTTAGGGGCATTCTCCCCCTTGGACTTCCATCTGATGATAGTTCGTTCGTTCGTCAACCCTCGAATAGAAGTTTGACCCTCGCAACTGGTCAACAGGTTGTCAATACATGGTCGAGACAAATGGTTCTTGACTGTCACCTTGCTGAGTTCTCGATAATCAGTACACATGTCCAACGATAAGGCTTATCTTCACGAATATAATCGGGGCTCCCCAGAGCGAAAACTAGGTCCGACAAAACTCCTCCTGTAGTTGATTAGAAAGTTCTTGCAACTCTCCTGGTGCAAGACGGTAGGGAGTACGAGTAATCAGGGCTGCCTCTGGTGCGAGTTCAACTGAGAGTCTACCTAACAGTTGTGGAAGTAAACCTGAAAGTTCCTCAAGTAGCACACTGAGTGGATTCACGAACAATTGGTGGATCCTCGATCCTCCTTCCTTAGCCCAAACATTAGTAACGGTTGCCACCATAGCGGGGTAGTCCCTTAGTAGACGCTCCTGGCTTTCATTGCTGAAATGATACTAACCTTTACACCACACCAATGCTTTAGGACATACGGCGATTCGCCACTAAGGAGAGGGATACTCAAAATTTTCTCCTTACAGGGTATATCCGCATTGTATCTGGATACCAAACCACTCTAACTACTGCATCGGAACTATCAAGGATAGCAAAAGGAAGGTCGATGTCGAACACTTGTCCCACAAGGTCGAGTTTGCATCCCTACGTACATACGGGACTTCAGGTGACATGCCATCAGCCGGTTCCACAACAAGCTCGGTAAGAAGTATCAGGGTTGAACAGAACGGGGACGAGACGATTAGTTACCAAGAACGCGCAAGCCACCAGGTTGTTATAATCCTTGCGTCGCCCACGCCAACCCTAAATGTCCCTCCACGAGCATCATCTCCAGTGTTACTGTTTTCGTTACGAGAATTTCCAATACTGCCATCGTTTCCCTTGGTTATTGTCGTCTTGATTTAACAACGGTCGATCCATGTCGTGGGCACCTCCATTTCCATACTGTAGGCTACGATTACGAGTTCCTTGATGTCGCCGTGACAGTTGTCTCTAATGTCATTGCTTGAAACGGAGTCCTGCGACCTTTCACCAACAGGGTCCATTTTTTCACATTCCGTGTCACGTCCTCATCGTGCTGGCAGTTACACATTCCACACCATAGTCAATTGTCATCGTTTATGTCACACCCTGTCTTTTGCGGAAGCGTATGATGTGTGACTAGCTTGTTATCATTGCATTCAATCGTAATAAACAACTACATGATCAAAACGATGTTAATCCATTCATGAAAATTTGAGTATTACAAACACTTGTTATTTAAGTTTTCAAAACACGACCCTTGGCAAGGTTACAATTTAACAAAAGTGGATGACATCTAAACTTGTAGTCTACTTCTAGTTACGACACTTGCGCCCAAGATCCATCCTGTCACCTGAAATACATGTAATTTTGGAAAACATCAACATAAAGTTGAGCGAGTTCATGCATTTTTGTATTTCACGTTTTTATACTTTGTATGAAAACATAGTATTTGTCATGTATAATTCAAGTCTTTCTTGAGTACCCCACGTACTCAAGTATAATTCCCGTTTTCTTGAGTACCCCACGTACTCAAGTATCATTCAAGTTTTCTTGTGTACCCCACGTTTTAAATGATTGTTTATACAAGGACATTAAGGCACGTGAGGACATATGGAGCATTAGTGTTGGCTCCTTTAAGGCATGTGAGCATATGGAGCATTAGTATATTCTCCCTCTAACTATGTCGATTTCCCTCGACTGTGTCGATTAACCTCGACTGTGTCAATTTCCCTTGACTGTGTCGATTTCCCTCGACTGTGTCGATTACCCTCGACTGCGTCGATTTCCCTCGACTGGGACACCGAAGCACTCAAGTGGTCACATAAGGACCATGAGTGGGGCTCGGCCGTGCCCGTTAGATCTAACCCTCGTCCCTAATTAATGAATGTTTTTAATGGCTTGGTACTAGTATTCACCAAGACTTTATGGCATCTTTTGTATTAGTCTATGCTCACATGATCTAGTATTTTCTAGGCTTTTCTTAAAGCTCATCATATTGCGCTCACCACGAGTGCTTCTCGTATTCTCAAATCATATTGCACTCGGTTCTCGTTCTCACCAAGAGTGCTTCTTGTATTTTTACCCTTTGTAAAAATTATAATATTTGTAACATGTATTTCACCCCCGAGTTATAAAACTAAAAACAGTTAAAAGAAAAGGGGGAGCATGAACTCACAACTTTGCGTTCCTTGCGTCGTAAACTTCACCGGATTTGCTTAATTAACGTCGTAACCTATACGCGTTTTCTTAACGTTAGTCACTAGACTTGCGTCGCACAAGTACAGTCACTCTCTTTTGTGTATAATTTCTTGTGTTAAAAATATTTTATATTTTTAACTACGTATCTTACTTATATTATTTTCTCTAAAATTAATATAAGTATCTCGTGTTTTGCACTTTGCACCCGAATTATGTATCTTGTATGTTGTATGTGTATTTTTATGTTTATACCCCTCATGAGTATTTAGTGTATTTTTAAGTCTTAATACACTAGCACGTATAACACATACTATATACACTTAGCACAAAAGTTGGTGATAAAATAATATATATTTTCCTCTCAAAAATATACATACTTATATCCATTTTTATTCTTAAAGAAATCCTCATTTCTTATCACCAAAAATTAGGGAAACCTTGGTAATACTTTTAAATACATTTTTAGGGAATAAGTTTCTCGAAAAACTTATATTTTTCTAAGTGTCAAAATTTATAAAAATTTTGACAGAGTTTCCCCTAAAAATGGAGGTTTCCCATGTTTTCAAAACATGTGTTTATTTTCTTTTAAATTGTCAACAATCATCATCAACAATCATCAATAATAATCATCAACAATAATCACTAATTTCTCCATTTCATGAACTTGAATATTTACAAAAATGTGTAGTAACTTACTAGCACCTTTAGTAAGTCTTGTTATCTTTAAAAATAAGTTTAATTTCTTAAAAACTTTATTTTTAAAGATCTTTAAGTTTCACAACTTCTAGTCGGTTTTTACGAAAATTATTTCTTTGTTAAAACTTTTGTTACACAAGCGTCCACACACTTGTTTGTTCATAAAAACACCTCTACTTCATGAAAGATCCGGTTTTAAAACATGGTTTTGTCTTACAGTTGGTCTTTCGAAAATACCACTTGTAGATCTTTAGATCTACTAGTTTAGAACTCCATTTCATAAGAAAAACTATTTTTACACAAGTTCATGTTTAGTGTGTAGTAGAGTTTCATCATTTAACCCTTTTCATTCTTAACATATTCTATGTCATGTTTCATGAACATGACTAATCCGGGTTAGATGATGATCCGAGCTACCACAACATAGATCGGCACTAAATAATCACCACAAAACAAGTCTTACAAGTTTTACACCATTATATTTCTTTTATCCAACAAGTTCATCATTTTTATAAGACTTTAAACTTTGATCTTATATATTCATGACTTTTATCCGACAAATCTCTTATTAACCACTCTAAACAAGAACAAGAGGATGTTTTAGAACACTTACTACTAGCTCGAGGCTAGGGAAGAAACTAGACGAATGATGGGTGGATAAAAGCAAACGGTTGAGGTTCTTCAAATTCCGAGTGCTACAAACTTCATGAAACCCCTTCTATCACTCTTGAATGTGCTTGGAAATGGATGGAATGGATGAATGATAATGGTGGGATGGTGGGGAGTCTTCGGCCGTGGATGAGGGGAGGAGAGGAGAAGAGATTAGTGTGTGTTTGTGTGTGAGAGATGCAAGATCATGAACCTCCATCTAACACTTATAACCATTTCAAGTCTTTTGCCCAATGTGTATGGTGTCTCCTAAGTACAAGGCCAAATTTAGGCATATCTTAGGGAAATCAAGTGAAGATTCACTTAATTAGGCCATGTGGGCCGATTATGGCATGAGGGGGAGGGGGTCTAGTTGTAATTTTTAACCATCTAGTTAGTTTGATGTTCAATTCCAAGCATATAGTTAGTTATGTTAGTTTCAAGATATTTTGGTGAGTGTTAGGGTGCTCGGGGACCCTAACTAGCTCAGAATAATAAAAACAATGCTTCTAGCATTATTTTGGTGTTTCGGGTAATATCCGGTTGTTCGGTTAGACACCGGTTCGTTAAAGTGCTAAATTACACTTTTTAGTGTCTTTTAAGTACCTTTTTGTATCCTTCTCAATTCCCAACACTTGGGGAAGTATTCCGGATAATAAAACGACATTTCTGCAAAATATTCATATGTTTAAATGCTGAACTATTGCTGAATTATATAAATTCTGCACTTAAAGTGCGTTTCGGGTGCTTTTTAGTGCTTATTTTTGCTTTCGCAATGTCTATAAATTAAACCCTTATATGTACTCTTGGGTTTTAATGTACTTTTGTCGTCGGACCTACACCTAGGCCTCAATTCTAATGTCTGACTGCTTTCTGCAGTTCTGTTGACACGATGTGTCTTACCGGTGAGTTTACTAATATTTCTGACGCAACGCTCTCGCTTATGCATAAAGCTATATTTTGTAGCACAAAATGTGCATGAATTCACTTGCATGGAATTCAGAAATTTATTTGTCTGGTAAACCAGATCATGCACAGTCATTTAAGCACAAATTACTGTTCATCTAGTGTACGGAATGTACGGAAAAGTGATGGTTGTCACAGTTTATGTCCCGATTGATTCATAAGAGTTAACTCCCATAAGTCACTGACTAGGGTTAAGGATTCAGTTTAAGCCAATTTGTTGGTGCCCGTTGCCGGTAATCAGGGTCGTCCTACCACTGAGGTCGGTAAAGTACTACGTTCATCCTCTTGTCCATCAATCTTGCAAGTCGATTGAGTAATACACGTTACGTTACTAGAGTGTTGCAGAAGTGATCGCACTTCGGGATCTAAGGCATCGATGCGTTACGTTCCAGCAAACTAAGATAACTGAGAATGGTATGGATCAATCGTTCGATGCCGCGACATACAACTCAGAGACGTTCGTACTAGCACCTAACATTCTACACAGTTCGTTAGACGTTCGGATGAGTGTTCAGGTGATACTCGATAGCATCGAGATTTGTAAGGATTCAGAGAGGAGTGAAGAGATCACGTTCGTGTAGGAGACACTCACTGCTATGACCCCTATAGGTTTGTTATGTTTCTCATTGACCGAATAACGGAACAGAACCCCTTTTCACTTGTTAAGCCTCACTGGGACTCGCATGCACCCCACATTATTATTATGTGTGCACCCACAATAATACTGTGATTTGCATGCTCATCTCAGTTCCTCCTAACTCATGTCAAATGGTTCTTCAAACTCAGACGTCAACTGGAGGTTATCAAAAGGATAAGATCACAGAAATCCAAGGACTACGACATACTAAAAAAAATGCATCGTACTGTAAACAAGCAATCCATGTAATTATACTATAGTGACGAGTGTGTGTCCTTATGTTTCAACGTAAACAAGTGTACACTAATCATGTAATGTATACCACAGATGAAAAGACGAACCTTGCAATCTGGAGCTGAGTGTCATGGTCGTATTCACGTATTCAGAACTTTTCGGTTATAGTCTGGTTTTATAAAAACATTTTTAAAACCAACTTCACTATAACCAGTGGCTCTGATACCAAACTGTCACACCCCCCAAAATACCACATGCGGGAAATACCGCGGGACGTGTAACGTACCAGGATCTAGCCACTAATCACATTGAACTCATAACAAGATTTCTAATAAAACTTTCATTCATTAAGATTTCTAATAAACCCAATGTGTATGGTGTCTCCTAAGTACAAGGCCAAATTTAGGCATATCTTAGGGAAATCAAGTGAAGATTCACTTAATTAGGCCATGTGGGCCGATTATGGCATGAGGGGGAGGGGGTCTAGTTGTAATTTTTAACCATCTAGTTAGTTTGATGTTCAATTCCAAGCATATAGTTAGTTATGTTAGTTTCAAGATATTTTGGTGAGTGTTAGGGTGCTCGGGGACCCTAACTAGCTCAGAATAATAAAAACAATGCTTCTAGCATTATTTTGGTGTTTCGGGTAATATCCGGTTGTTCGGTTAGACACCGGTTCGTTAAAGTGCTAAATTACACTTTTTAGTGTCTTTTAAGTACCTTTTTGTATCCTTCTCAATTCCCAACACTTGGGGAAGTATTCCGGATAATAAAACGACATTTCTGCAAAATATTCATATGTTTAAATGCTGAACTATTGCTGAATTATATAAATTCTGCACTTAAAGTGCGTTTCGGGTGCTTTTTAGTGCTTATTTTTGCTTTCGCAATGTCTATAAATTAAACCCTTATATGTACTCTTGGGTTTTAATGTACTTTTGTCGTCGGACCTACACCTAGGCCTCAATTCTAATGTCTGACTGCTTTCTGCAGTTCTGTTGACACGATGTGTCTTACCGGTGAGTTTACTAATATTTCTGACGCAACGCTCTCGCTTATGCATAAAGCTATATTTTGTAGCACAAAATGTGCATGAATTCACTTGCATGGAATTCAGAAATTTATTTGTCTGGTAAACCAGATCATGCACAGTCATTTAAGCACAAATTACTGTTCATCTAGTGTACGGAATGTACGGAAAAGTGATGGTTGTCACAGTTTATGTCCCGATTGATTCATAAGAGTTAACTCCCATAAGTCACTGACTAGGGTTAAGGATTCAGTTTAAGCCAATTTGTTGGTGCCCGTTGCCGGTAATCAGGGTCGTCCTACCACTGAGGTCGGTAAAGTACTACGTTCATCCTCTTGTCCATCAATCTTGCAAGTCGATTGAGTAATACACGTTACGTTACTAGAGTGTTGCAGAAGTGATCGCACTTCGGGATCTAAGGCATCGATGCGTTACGTTCCAGCAAACTAAGATAACTGAGAATGGTATGGATCAATCGTTCGATGCCGCGACATACAACTCAGAGACGTTCGTACTAGCACCTAACATTCTACACAGTTCGTTAGACGTTCGGATGAGTGTTCAGGTGATACTCGATAGCATCGAGATTTGTAAGGATTCAGAGAGGAGTGAAGAGATCACGTTCGTGTAGGAGACACTCACTGCTATGACCCCTATAGGTTTGTTATGTTTCTCATTGACCGAATAACGGAACAGAACCCCTTTTCACTTGTTAAGCCTCACTGGGACTCGCATGCACCCCACATTATTATTATGTGTGCACCCACAATAATACTGTGATTTGCATGCTCATCTCAGTTCCTCCTAACTCATGTCAAATGGTTCTTCAAACTCAGACGTCAACTGGAGGTTATCAAAAGGATAAGATCACAGAAATCCAAGGACTACGACATACTAAAAAAAATGCATCGTACTGTAAACAAGCAATCCATGTAATTATACTATAGTGACGAGTGTGTGTCCTTATGTTTCAACGTAAACAAGTGTACACTAATCATGTAATGTATACCACAGATGAAAAGACGAACCTTGCAATCTGGAGCTGAGTGTCATGGTCGTATTCACGTATTCAGAACTTTTCGGTTATAGTCTGGTTTTATAAAAACATTTTTAAAACCAACTTCACTATAACCAGTGGCTCTGATACCAAACTGTCACACCCCCCAAAATACCACATGCGGGAAATACCGCGGGACGTGTAACGTACCAGGATCTAGCCACTAATCACATTGAACTCATAACAAGATTTCTAATAAAACTTTCATTCATTAGGATAAAGTGTTACGAAACATATTTATAACTCATTGTGTTTAGCGAAAGCATAATACAAGTTTAACTAAAACCCAAGTATATGAAATCAGCTAGTCTCGTTTCAAGTTTCCATGTACCTCGACCCATGACCACTCCAGCATCCCAGACAGCAAGTTCCACATCCACACGTATCAATAACCTGCGAGCATGCACACACGTGTGTCAGACAACGCTGGTGAGTTCATATTTTGTGAAAACGTTAGTTACCAATTGTTTAGTTCAGTTCATTGAATATAATGTTGATAATAACTCGGGTACCGTACAAGATGGCTACCAGATTGTTTGCCCGCCCCCAATGCCCCCTATCTAAGCATTGGTCATGATTTAAGGTCATTAGTCCACGCCCGTCCTCTCAGGTACAGTGTGAGGTTGCCAAGCCCAATAGCGCTATCAACTAATACCCCGTTACCTCTCAGGTAACTATTCGGTATAAGATGGGACTTAAAATGATAGGAATGAGTGTATTATCTAACATTCCAGTTTTTACCCAGAAGACGTATTCCTCTCAGGAATACCCAATTGATTCACCCAAAAACACATCCCTCTCAGGGATACCCAATGACTGTCCCAACCACCGGGACGCATGCTCAAGAGGAATGAACTCACCTTTGGTTTGCTCGGTAAGACTAGTTACTTGTTTACAGTTGGTCGACCAAACCCTAGTATGGTTACCATCATAAATCAGTCGTGTAACACTTAATCTTATATTCTTTCCACATATTACACAAGTAGCACCGCACAATATCACACCAGTTATAACATTTTATCATACAACCCAACAACTACAGCATACATCATAACATTATATAATAAGTGTCTTGGATCCCCCATACTGATAATTTACATGGTTTTATTCTAAGTACTAGTTGACAACCCTAAACATCTATCATGCAAACAAATACTCGTGCTAGTTCGAAGCCCAAATCCGAGTGTACAACGTGTAGTGTGAGGCCCAACATCACCGGCCCAGCTTGAGTGTACGATTGGGCCCCAATGTGCGGTTTGATGTTTAGTGTGCGACCCGAGATTGGCCTGTGGCCCAAATGAATCCCGGCCCAAACGAGTGTGCAGTCTCTTTGGGTTAAGCAACAACGTTGTACAGTTGTGGCCCATACACCAGTGCGTGGCCCAACCAGGAAGTTCAGCCTAGACATATAACAAGTGCGACTAGGCTTGATTATGTGATCCATGCAAAGCTCATTCGGACTGTGCAATCCATGATGGAGTGTGCGACGTGAATTTGATGTGCAAGCATACCAGTTTTCATCTTATGTCACAAGATCAGAAGCATACAATTCAAGTAGATGTCATATGAAATAATTGCACATTCTAATTTATAACAAGACCCTAGTTCTCTAACAGTTTCATCGTAATCTAGAATTCCAACCGAATCAACAGTAAAATTGTTAATATATTCACCAAATTATCAAACCCAACTTATGCTATTCAACTATTATCAGCATACATGCAGCCCAAATTAACATACCAGGCCTAAGTGAAGTGTGTGATTGTATGCAATCCAATTAGTATGCGATCTGTTAATGTTTAACAAATCAACACTTCCGTTTTTATTTCCAATAGTTATTCCCCTACAATTTTCTCAATCAACAGTTACAAATCATGACCCACAATTTTAATAAATTTCAACTAATGAGTATGGCAGCCACATGTATCACAAAATTGATCAACCAATTATTAAATCATGTAACTCATACTTAATTATTATATCCAATATTAAACCCTAGTTCCATGCATTCCCTCAAGCAATAACAACTTTGAATCTAATCCTTCCACTCAAAGTCATACGTGTATAATTACTAAATCATCGATGTTCCATGCATGAACAATTATATGCACTTTATCGATCCTAACAGTTTGTTTCCACAATTATTCATCAAAGCTTCTATTATCACATAACCCTAAATCGTGTGCTAGTTCTCATATATTCTAATCGATTACATTAACTACCAACATCCTACCATCACTAGTTCATTACCAATTTAAAGAACACATCAATCATCAACAACACACAATTTTCCTACATAAGCCAAATATTACCACCACACATGCATATCAATAACACCTTTCATACAATCCATTATAGTCAAACGAGATTGAAATCTTTAAGATTATACTTACCAGAAGATTCGAAGGGGGAAAGAGGCTGATCGTCGAAGGGAATAGGGTGGTTGCACTAGGGTTTTTGCTATTCTTTTATGTGTACGTATCCTAACTCCTAAATCTACAAATATGCAAAATTCATAAGGGTGTGGGCCGAGATTAAGGGTGTGGGCCGAGATTATTTAATAATGGTGTCGGCCCAATAACCTTTGCGACCTAGCCGAGGTAGTTCAAGGATAAATGCGGCCCATACCAACTTCTTGACACAATAATACCCAAGTACACACTCAATCGTACCCGATTACATTTACGTTTAACAAGTTTAACATAGCGAGGAACGTTAAAGAGAGATAATGAGAGGAGTTAGGATCACGAGACTAAACGGCACTAACCTTGAAAGTTCGGGTTGTCACAAAAATAGTTAGTTATAGAGACCATGGGTGGGGGTACAGATGTTAAAAAATCTTATTTTGGGCTAAT
The DNA here is from genome assembly GCA_030545235.1 of Helianthus tuberosus. NCBI lineage: Eukaryota > Viridiplantae > Streptophyta > Magnoliopsida > Asterales > Asteraceae > Helianthus > Helianthus tuberosus. The sequence continues at coordinate 132,324,684 of CM060431.1, read as the reverse complement.
ACAGTAAAAGTGATATAACCACAGGGGCCAACAACGTAATTTACTCTTAAATAAAATTTAGAGTTAATTACTGTTTTCATCCCTGTGGTTTGTCAAAAATCACTATTTCAGTCCATTAGTTTAAAAATTGCGATTTCAGTACATGTGGTTTCACTTTCGTAACCATTTCAGTCCCTGTGGTTTCACTTTCGTAACCGTTTCAATCCATTATTCTGTTAAGTACAGAGACTGAAATGGTTACGAGGTGGACTGAAATGGTTACAAAGTAAAACCACAGGGACTAAAATCGTAATTTTTAAACTAATGGACTGAAATGAGAAAGCAGATGGACGAAAAAACTAATTAACTCTAAAATGAGTTAATTACTGTTTTCGTCCCTGAGATTTCTCAAAAATAACGGTTTCAGTCCATTAGTTTAAAAATTGCCATTTCAGTCAATTAGTTTCATTTTCGTAACCATTTCAGTCCACTAACTTAACTCCATCCATTTATTTTGTTAACTTTGAGTTAACTAACTAATTCAGGGACGGTTTGCGTCAGTTTTAGAAACACAGGGACTTAAGTGTAAACTCTAAAACATTAAAACAAAAAAAATAGTAAATTCCAAAAAATCAAAAAAATTCCAAAAAACCAAACAAATTCCAAAAAATTCTAAAAAATAATAAAAATTCTAAAAAATCATAAAAATTCTAAAAAATTCTAAAAAATCCGTTTCGGCGCGAACTGTTTCGACCCGAACCGTTTCGAGCTGAACCGTTTCGAGCTGAACCGTTTCGACTCGAACCGTTTCGACCCGTACCGTTTCGACCCGAACCGTTTCGAGCTGAACCGTCCGTACCGTTTCGAGCTGAACCGTTTCGACGCGAACCGTTTCGAGCTGAACCGTTTCGACCCGTACCGTTTCGAAGCCGAACCGTTTCGAGCTGAACCGTTTCGAACCGAACCGTTTCGACCCGTACCGTTTCGAAGCCGAACCGTTTCAAGCCGTACCGTTTCGAACCGAACCCTTTCGAGCTGAACCGTTTCGAACCGAACCGTGCCGTATCGAACCGAACCGTTTCGAGCTGAACCGTTTCGAACCGAACCGTTTCGAGCCTTTGGACCCGAACCGTTTCGACGCGAACCGTTTCGAAGCCGAACCGGTACGGTTCGATACGGCACGGTTCGGTTCGAAACGGTTTAGCTCGAAACGGTTCGGGTCGAAACAGTTCGCGCCGAAACGGATTTTTTGGATTTTTTAGAATTTTTATGATTTTTTAGAATTTTTATTATTTTTTAGAATTTTTTGGAATTTGTTTGGTTTTTTGGAATTTTTTTGATTTTTTGGAATTTACTATTTTTTTGTTTTAATGTTTTAGAGTTTACACTTAAGTCCCTGTGTTTCTAAAACTGACGCAAACCGTCCCTGAATTAGTTAGTTAACTCAAAGTTAACAAAATAAATGGATGGAGTTAAGTTAGTGGACTGAAATGGTTACGAAAATGAAACTAATGGACTGAAATGGCAATTTTTAAACTAATGGACTGAAACCGTTATTTTTGACAAAACTCAGGGACGAAAACAGTAATTAACTCCTCTAAAATTTATGGTGGTAAATTTGTTCATCGTCAAAGCTTGAAGATGAGGACAAAATCCATCCTCCTCATCAACGGTAAAACAGAATGATGAAAAATCATGGGGATCGGCAGCGATGCTGAACCGTAAACCGCCTCCGAATCGCCATTAAAATTATTATATTCATCTTTGCAAGGGGAAATCGAAGAGGGTATTTGCGGCGTTCTTCAACCAACATCGATCAATAAACAATCGATGTTTATTAGTCGACATTGTTGCACTCAATCCATTGCTTCAACCCAAAGCTGCAACCCTCACGAAACCCTGTTCAAGGAGTAATGAAAGCATTGAAGGTTTCATCTTCCTTGTTGTGCATTAATTCCATTCGTGCTCCTCTAATCTTTCCAATTCTCATGTCAATTGCCCATTATATCTCAATAAATTCTTCTATTTTTGTCACATTTAGGGATTTTTTCAGTCTTCAGGTTCTCAAATCCATTGCTTATTATGCTATTTAATATACTGCTCTTGTTCTTATTTGTGCATAGAAATTGTGCTCATCATATGTTGGTGCATCATGCAGCGTTAAATGCTTTGTAGTTTATGCAACCAACACTTCCATTATTGGAGATATAATAGTACTTGTGAACTCAGTCTTGTATTTGTAATAAGTGAGCTCAATTATGTTTTTAACATTGATTATCTATTAAACTGCAGACCTGTAGTGAAGGAACAAATAATCATATACTGCATGTATTTGTAAACTTTTGTTGTGTCTTGGAATATAAAACATGGGGGATCAATTCGCCATTAATGATGTCAGCGAGAGTCAAAATCGGTTGCATATTTGTACATTAGCCTCAACAAATGAAGCCATGACTTCTGATGTTTCTTCTCATAGGATGGATCTTTATATCGTATCGTCCCCAAGAAAATTGGTGCAATGCAGAATCTGCCATGACGATGATCAAGATTCGAGCATGGAGATGCCCTGTGGGTGCCGTGGCAGCCTTAAGGTACTCGGTTTCTTGATTTTGTTCCAAGATCTTCAGTTCCAACATTTTCACAATGCATCCATCATATAAAGTTTCTTGATTTACTCACTTGAGTAATTTCTTTTCAATTTTTATTGCTTTTTTTTCAGTATGCTCATCGTAAATGTGTTCAGCGGTGGTGCGACGAGAAGGGAAACACCACTTGTGAAATCTGCCTTCAAGTTTGTCTTCTATGACATATATCTTTCAGTCATCATATGACCATTTTACCATTAGTTTCAGCAAAGTTAAAAAAGAAAAAATAACAGTTTGGTGAATGTTTGTTTGTCTATGAGTTTCAGCCATTCAAGCCTGGTTATACATCGCCGCCTCAACTCTTCCACTATGGCAGCGTTCCAATGAATTTCCGGTGAATCTTCATCTAACATTTGCTCTTTTCATCACCAAACAACAAATTTAAAAATAAATTCCATTTTATTTCAGGGGAAACTGGGAGATTTCCAGAATTTCATCTATGGTTGACACTTCAGATGACTCACTAGAATTTGACTTCGATGAGTACACAGCTCCAAGTTCAACAAGCCTTTTTTGTTGCCGTATAGTTTCCATATTCGTAAGCACGCATTTTTTTCACCCTTTGATCATTTGAATCATTTGTCACTATGTTTTCTATCCAGTTTCTTCATTTGTTTTCTTGCAGTTTATCACTCTACTGGTGTTGCGCTACACGCTGCCAATCATCATCAAATTAACCGGAGCATACTCTAGTACAGTTTTAATGGTACCTTCCACATTTGTTTTTTGATAATTAGTTTGAAATATTAATTTGTTAATTCTCTTACTGCAGTTGAACTTGTTAATGGTCATTGGCATTCTGCTGCCGATATGTATCATGGCTAGAGCTTTTACTGCTGCCCAGCATCTACATCGTCATCAACAACAACCGGTAAACGTTAAAAAAAAATAAAAAAATAAAAAAAAGTAATCCACACATGTGTGTTTAAGATTTACTTATAAAGTAAAATGTTGTTTATGTGTGGTAGGATCTGTCACAAACTGAGTCTCAGCCGCATCTGATTCATGTTCACTAGGAAAACGGTTGCTGTTTTTGCATGATGGTGCTGGGTTCTGCATGTTGCTTCTATCGTCGATCATAGCTCCGTTTTATTTCTCAGATTTGCAGTTAATATTAAGATTTAATCAGTTATTGCTGTGTATGTATATACTGACTCAAAATATTGGAGAAAACCAATGATTTATACCCTGCAAATATGAGAAAAGTGTTCAGTGCTATCCTGAGTTGTTGCTTGCATTTTTTAGTTTAGAAATAATTATGAAACCAAATCATGAAGAGGGAAATAATAGAAAACTTTGATATCGGTTAATGGTGGAAACTAGTGGTCTAAACGAGATGAGCCGAACCGGAGCCTCGGCTCATTTAATTTACGGGAGCGAGAACGCCGCTTGTTGAGATCTATTTTTAAAGCTCAGGCTCGACTCCTTAACGACGTGTTAATTAATTTTTATACGTTTACAATTAGTTTTATGTACATATAATTTAGTATTTGGCTATTTTTAAAGCTTGGGTCCATGCTTGTTTATTTAAGATTCTTAAATTTTAGGCTCGAGATTCTTAAACTTAAGATTTTTGTTGAATGGCAAATTTGGATCATTGACAGACCACTGGAATATCAACGTGCCATCAGCGGAACCATCCGATCATATCCTTCTCCACTAGGCAATAATGCATATACACCGATTTAGAAGGATTCCCAATGAATCTGGGAAAACCCCCTTGTGGAAATCGAATCCATGACCAATTGCTCCCTAAGCTTTATCCCACCCCCAAAATGTCATGTAGGGTTTATTTTAAGATGAAACTTAGATCATCTGTAGTGGTCCACTCTCAGGAGCATATGTTGATCTGGTTCATCATGAAGATGGCGCCACTTTTGCAGGTTTTGGGCGTGGAGGGGGAAGGCGTGGCTCTAATCACGCATGAAGGGTGGGAGGGGGAAAGGTGTGACTGATGTCCCATAGATTTTATTTTGATTTCGTTTTAGCTAATTTTACGTAGAGAAGTACATAACAATTTGTACGTGAGTGATGGGGTACTAATGTACTGTAAGTTATATCTTTATAAGACTAGATTATGTAATTCAGTCGTTCTCTATTAATTGAGCCGGGGGCTCACTTGAAACAGCCTCTCTATTCCTACGGGACAGAGGTAAGACTGTCTACATCTTACCCTTCACAGACCCTACCTTAGCTTTGCTACTGGTGAGATTTACTGAGTATGATGATGATATCGTTCTCTATTAAATTGTTTTGTGTGGTACGAGTGTAATGTTTCTGTGTTAAAAGTTATATACAGCCTCCTCAAAATAATTGTTACATATTTTTTGGAACTTAAAATACAAAATGCTTGTTATATCATTTGTAGTTGGCATTCAAATTTAAAGAATAATGTAATGATTGGGATGGTTTAATCGACCATTAAATAGATATTTGACTAGATAATAGACGTAATCTAAAGCATAGAAATCACACATTGGATGCTTAGATTTAGGAAGTTCCTTTATTATCAAGTCAATAACTAATTATTAATGGGAAATTTCATTATTACTATATAAAATAATCATCATAAAAACTAATTAACAAGATTGACAAATTAAGTTAAAACATTGCATCTAGTGATCAACTTTTTTTGTTATACAAACATAATTTGGGCTATAAACGGAACGGAACATTCGGCGAACAGTTCATGAACTGCTCGACAGGAAGTTCGTTAATGTTCGTTCATTTAGTTAATGAACGAACACGAACAAGATATTACGTGTAGTTAACTAAATGAACGAACATGAACAAATGTCCCGTTCGTTCGATTGCATTTGTGAATGTTTGATAATATGTTCGTTCGTTTACGTTTGGTCGTGTTCGTTTGCTTATGTTAATTTATTAAAAGATTTTTTTTTAATTTACTTTCCCTCATTTTTTACTTTTCACCCTAAACATTAATTAATAATTATATAATAAAAAAAGTAAAGTGTGTAAACCCTTATCTAAACATACGAATAAGCTAGACACTAAAAACATTTTTTGGGATATGTCTAAGTAACTTTAGATAATTATGTCTTAAATTAGCTAAATTGATTTATCGTATGGTGCTTATAGTAGACTTCTTGTATCTTGAATTCTTGATTTATCATTTTATGATTTATTTGACTAGTTGTGTCGGATGTTTAAGGTAAATTGTGCTTTTTATTTCATGTTTAATGTTCGTTTGCGTTTGTTTGTTTATGACCAGCGTTCACGAATTGTTCGCGAACAACTAAAATTACTTAGCAAATGAACACAAACATAAACTTCTCTTCAACATGTGTTCGCGAACAGTTCACGAACATCTGCATTTCCTTAACGAATGAACACGAACATGGCCTCGTTCGTGTTCGTTCGGTTCGTTTACGGCCCTAAACATAATTTTTATATTCAATATAATGGTATTGGATTAGGTAAATATATAAATTTGTTTAAAACTGTTTTTAAGACATGCATTTTGAATTCTCTACTGGTATAACATTTGTAGTAAGATAAGCATGTTAGATGTTTGTTATAATTTGATCTATAGTTGGATGGTCGACAAGTGAATGGTTCAAACTGAATGATACAAAGTTGATTGGTTAAAATGGAATGCTCTAACTAGTGGTGGATCCAAGATTTTTTTTTTTCACATGTATCTATTTTTTCCGACGGTCGAATCAAAATGTCGCTTAACTCAACATCCGAATTTTTTGCTAAAGTCGGGTCAAGTCACTTAACTAATGATAATTTATTTTTTAACTCGTAAAATTAAGAGCTAAAATAAGATAATCTTGACCTCAAAAAGGTTATGTACGGTTCAATAACCATTTTGAAAGGATAAGTGAAGTACTTAATCGAATTGATACTCGTGTTTTTGTTTTTCACTATGTTTTTCAAATGCAAAATGTATAGATTTAATCTTTTCTAAGTTCAAAATCATCCAGCGTCGTTGTTCAAAAATCTCCATGGTCTATCAGAAGACAATTATATACATTACATATAAGATAACAAAACAACTGGGGTCAGTTGTCCCCGCACCTTTCATAGTAGGTCCGTTGATGGCTCTAATCATCCACATTGAAACAACTGCCATTAAAGAACATGTTGGTTTTTTTGCCTGACATTAAACATTTAAATTTAAGGGAATTTGGCCTGTACTAATCCCACCTATACTTTATTGGACATTAATAATCTCACCTCAAAATATTCCCCCCGCCAGTCCCACCTTTCACCTATTTTTCCTACAATGGTCCCCCGTTAAAAAAACTTAACGGAGTTAAATTTTTTTCCAAATTACAAACAGATTTTTAGGGTTTTTGATTAGAACGAAAATACGAGTCCATTGATGTAAAACTTGCCTCGAAACGGTGCACCAAACGATGAAAACGGTGCTTCAATTCGGGTGTTTAAATTTCCAATTAACCAAAATCAAGTCACTTGGAGCACTATTTCGAAGTAAGTTTTACATCAATGGACTTGTATCATCGTTCTGATCAAAAGCCCTAAAAAATCTGTTTGTAATTTGGAAAAAAACTTAACTCTGTTAAGTTTTTTTTAACGGAGGACCATTGTAGGAAAAATATGTGAAATGTGAGACTGGTGGGGGGAATATTCTAAGCTGAGATTATTAATGGCCAATAAGGTCTAGGTGAAATTATTACAGTACAATTCCCCTAAATTTAAATTGTATATTCAAACTTACGTGATTGCAAATTAAAACTATTTGTATCTCTTCTCTTTACGATCATTAACCAAAATCAAATGGCCTATCAGATTTAGAAGTCACATTGTGTAATTGTGTAATTGTGTATATACCCTTAAAAACAAATAAATAACAATAAAAAAAACATCAGCCATCAATCGAACATAAATCCAAATATCAAAGCAACATTTCGTCTCCTAGAGATCGGGGTTTCGTTTTTACTAGGTTAGGTTTCGCTATTCAAAAGGGGGTAGCGGCGCAGCTTGTTGCCCGCTTACCGGCTATCTTGGTGTAATTTGTTTGGCCTTATATATAAAAGTTTAACTTATAGTAAAAAAAAAAAAAAAAAAAATATCAAACAATATTTAAAAAAAATATATATATAGTAACACTCCATTGTATATTAGCAACCTTAAAAAACCAATTGTTACATATGAAGGAGTATGATAGGAATTGCGACCGGTTAATCGTTAATACAATGATAGCAATCGGTTAGGTAACGGCTATGAAATTAAAACTCTAAATATAACGGATAGATCTAACGGTCTCTTGTGATACAGAAACACCACACAAGAAAACGATTAGGGCAAACTAAACGAGAATCAAGATACAGATACACCACTTGACTCTAATCTAGGCTCCAAGAACACCATTCAAGTTGCCAAACTTGAACTAGCATGGAAATAATTAATCAACTCATAATCCAATGAGAAAATTAACCAAAGAAACTTTTCATAAACTCCAAAAAAACTGTCTGCATTTCATTAAACTTGCCATACATATAGATGCAAAAGAAACCCACCCACGTTTCCTTACATATAGGAAATTGAATAACTTACTTGAAAACAAAATAAAACAAAACTAACAAATAAATAAAAATAACATTGGATGAAAATAAAAGTTAACTACTGATTGAAAACGTGGGGTGCATGGTCATGCATGGAATCAATTCATGTTGAAGACGTATTCGGGTCGACCCGGATATAATTGAACCAGCCCTGGCCCGACTTTGCCTGACTCGTGAAGTTCCGTTCTTGGTCTGATTGTATTAACGATTAACCGGTCGCAATTCCTATCAGAGTAACTAGTAAGTAATTAACCCAATTCCCTTATTGCTTTTAGCAAAAAAGAATATGTAAAAAGAATATTGTGTATCTATATAAATTCAAATTCACAACCCTTTGGGCCACGATACAATCATCTTGTAGAAACCGGTTCTTCAGCTATGGTCTCCAACAACGGCTTCTTCGATCTACACATCGAAATCATCTTCTTAAACTCTGGCAAAGAAAACTCTTCAAGCTCCTCCAAACTCAACCTAGGCGGCGTAGGCGGATTCTCAGGCAAAACTCTCACACTTCCTATTTTATTTGCACCAGATTTTGCCGCGAGAAACAACGAAGCCAGATCAGCGGTGTTAACAACAGAATTAAGTCTGTTCATTGGAAACAAAACATATACGGAGTTAAGTTGAAGATCTTCATCCGCATTGAGCGGGGAGAAGCGTGCTCCAATATGGAGAGTTTTGGAGTTAACTAGAAACGTGTTGGGTGACTCGAACATGAGTTCGGCGGCTTTGGTTGGTTGGTTTAGTTTTTTAACTTCGCCGTCGGGGTAAATGACCTTTGTGGCCTTCGAGTGTTTTGTGAGGGTGCATGAAGCGTAGTTACCCATGGATGGATGTTTGGAAGTTTGATTTGATGATGGGAAATGAGGGAATGGGTGAGTATATATGGAGATTGGAATGTTTGACAAGATATAAATATAAAAATAAGGATATGATTAAAGGATAAAAATAATGGAAGGTGACAGTTGGAATGGATGTGTTGACAATGAGATTTCCGCGTACCGGAAAAAAAAGGTAAAAATTGTCGATCTGGCTGGCTAATGGGTTATGGGTATACTTTCTTTCATATTGGTGTGGTACAACAAACTACACGGAAGGTACAATACACCGTTAGTGCGTATATAAATGTATGAACATTCTATATACACGTGACGTGATGTGTTGTCATGTATCACATTAGTTTAATTTAGTATTTATTGATAGAAGAAATTATGATTGTCACGGAAAGTATATATGTGACTCTTGGTCATGTATATGCGTATGTTATTTCTTACATGACTATATAGGTATAATAGTGTAAGAAACGCATGTTATTTCCTCCAATCCTCCATTGTTACGTTATTTTTACTCTAAACCACCCTTAAACCACTAAAACATTGGTTGCACTCCTTTAAGCTACGTTAGAACTTTTTTTATTTTAAATAAAAACAAAATCAACAAATTAAAATAACTAATTTACAATTTCTTTAAAAAATAAAATAACACGTAAGTTAGAAATAACAAATAACATAATTTAAATTAATAAAATTCGTAAATTTTAAATTAAAGAAATTCTTTCCATTGCGAATGAGTTCGCACAATCTTCCAAGCCTTAAGGTGAGAATCAAATTCTTTGGGCTCGTATGCGTGTTTATATTCACTTAGGGCAACCTGAATGACATCCTCGTTTGGCATTTGTTGGTTGCTTATCGCCTGTTTGAGCAATTTGTCAAACTTAACACCATTGATCTAGATAATATGCCACCTATTCACGGTACACTTTGCAGGTTTTGTTACCCTATTTATTCGTGAAATATGTCAAGGATTAGTAGCCACATCTCACAAGACCCTCGAACCTTGCTCGCTGTTATAGTAACCGAAACACTCGCCAACGTCATTTCTTCATTTTCGGTCCGCTCGACCATTTGATTGATAGAAGAACGTGTAATGTTTGTGTAGAGATTGAGAAATAAATTAGTATGTGACGTGTGGTGTAGTGTTTGTGAAAGAAATGAGTTGTATTTATAGGGTTTTAATTGTAAAATATTTTTTTAAGCCACAATGGTCGAATGACCATTCAACCAACACATTCAACGGTCACATTTGACCTCCACGACACAGCCTCCACCACCCTCTAAACAAAACCGCCAAGGCTACCCGCAGTGGCGAAGCTTCGCCCCCCCCCCCCCCCCAAATTTCCGAAACCGGGGGGTGGGAAACGTATATACCTAAAAATTTTCTATACGAAATTACTATTCATAACACTACGCATCGAAAAGTTTGAGGGGTCGGGTGCCCCCTCGGACTTCCACTAAGCTGCGCCCCTGGCTACCCGATAAAGGTACCTACCCTCAAGCTTATACACGCAGGCACTCCTTTCACCCTTATTAAGTCTATGGTCTACTTTGTATTATATAAATACTTATATCATTTATCAAATTCATTAAATAAACCAAAGTAGTGTTAAAAAAGCCACTAATCTTTCCCGTGTTTGTAGTATATTTATGGTTAGAAAAGAAAAAGTGTTTGGGCCTTCTCAATATTTAGTGGTGTGAGTTTAAATATTTGTAAAAGAAATGTTAAGCGGTATTTATGAGTAAAAAATGTTAGTTAAAACTTTTCTATCAATCATAAATACTGGGGAAAAAAGGTCAGGAACATGACATAGCCTAAATATCAATCATAAATATGAGGGAGAATGGTCGGGAAGATATTATCATAGCCCAAATATTTAACATATGGCATAGCCTAAATATCAATCATAGATATGGGGGAGAATGACATGGAAGATATTATCATAGCCTAAGTATTAATCATAAATAGATATGGGGGAGAATGACCTGGAAGATATTATCATAGCCTAAGTATTAATCATAAATATGAGTGGTTTGATGCCACATATTTAACATGAAAGTTGATTAGCAAAAACATATGAATTTTGTGCAGGGCCGGCCCTGAGAATTCATGTACCCTGTTCGAGCTCGAAAAAACGTGCCCTTAGGTCTTAACAAAATAAAAAATTTAAACTAGTGTTTCATACAACTTTGAACCGTTGACAAAAATATAGCATTCGATAAACAGTGCAATTAACAAAATACAAAATATAGTTTAAACAATATGATCGTAGATTCGAAGGCTGTTCCTGTGCGACGTTTCATTACCTTGTCCCGGATGAAAGAGTTGCCGCCCAAAATTGTTTTTTTATTAGTTTTTAGAAAATATTTGGGTATTGTGCTTACTAACCTAATGGGCTAAATAGTTTAAACAATATGATTTCTTTTAAGTGGGCATATGTTAATATTTTTTTGGTTACACCCTATTAAAATTTTTTTTTACATATATAATATCGGATTTTTTTTTTTAAATTACGTGCCCTATGAAATCACGGGCCCTGTTCGGTTGTCCTCCCCGCCCTCCTTCAGGGCCGGCTCTGATTTTGTGTCTAACATTGCAATTGTTTTATATAACTAGATAACTATTTCTGGAGATTCATGATCTCTCAACAAGAATAAACAAGAACAAATTTTCAGTGCAACGTAAATATGAGCTCTTACTCACTTTTTTTCACCTTTAGTGTGTAATGGTTTCATAAGTTTTCACTATCTACCACCCATTAAAATAATATTAAAATGTAATAAATTGAAAAAAAATAAGAAAATGTTTGATTGGTTAAAAAGCTTGGGGCCCACCAACCCTTCGCCCCTTCATGGGCATTGTCTGCATCTCTCCTCCCCCCCCCCCCCCCTTTCATCGGCAATAAGGCCATAGAGTGTGGCTTACGACACCCTGCCACCTAGACAATTTTGACGCCCCGGGGCGTTGTGGACCACACCCTCAAAATTAAGTGGGTGCGCTATAGAGTGTCCGCCATGGTGTTAACAAGCGTTAAAGGTGTGTGCAGTTGAGGCCCACCTCTTTTCAACCAATAAAATCTTTTTTTTTAATTTTCTTTAATAGGGGGTTTTAAACCATTGCATGCAAGTTAAAGGAAGTAGCTTTAAAGCCCTCCATATGACGTGGCGCCTAGGTGGATCTGGCGTGGCGTGATAAAGCATCTAGGGGCTTTATACCACACTCTCCAGCCTAACGCCTAAAGGAGAAGTGTGTAACGCTCGATCACCTCTACCGTGGTGGGGACGTGATCCGGTAACACACGGTCTTACATTTAAAAAAAAAAAAAAACTCGAGAAACTCTATGAATGAACCACATTTTGCTACGTGTTACATCTTTTTTTTTGTTTCAAAATTCTGACACGTAACAATCTTTGTCAGGAGAGAGAAAGAGACATGTTACATCTTTTTCATCCGTTATATACATGTAAGATCACATGTTACGTACACTTTTTTCAACAACAGGTTTTTGCAGGTTTTACGAAGTGTAACATTGTCGAACTTAGTTTTTTTGAGTTTTCATTGTGTAGTGCATGTAAAAATATGTTACATGTTTTATAGATAAATTTTAGTGTAACATATAAAACCTGTCACGCTTTTTGTGTCAAACAGAAAAGTGAAAAAGCAAAAGCTGTTACGTGTACTTTTTGTGAGTTTGTTACATGGTCAGAAAAAATGTTTTATGTAACATCTAATCTCACCCATAGATTTTTTTGATGAATGGTGGAAATTGAGTTTTTAAAGTTTTCTTAACTCAATATATATACTTGTGTGTAACATGATATTATCAAAAAAAATCTATATTTAGTGCTTGTTGGATTTGGCCCTAATTTGTTGGGCATGATGATGCTTACGTTCCAAGTTTGTCACTTGTGTTAGGTTATTTGGTGAATGATGTATTCCTTTTTGGTTGGTTTCGATATTTGTAAGTAGATAGTTTATTTGCTGCCAAATTGTTTCAAATATTTATTTATAGTTTTGATTTACATGGACATGCTACACAATTTACATGTACCTTTAACCAATTTGTCACCTAATAATGCAAGACTGACTACACATTAATTAGTCAGTCAAGATACACAAACAATACCTGTTTCATGAACATAAGTCTATGGTGTTTGGCAGAATGGACATTTATTATATGTTACTTGTGAAACAAAATAAAAGGGCTGGTTGTTATCCACTTTGACAAGTGGAGTACGTTGTGAGGGTCAAAACTCAAAGCCTCCAACTTTGCGTCACTCAAAAGCATATATATTTTGATTTCCAAAAATTATACTTGTATAAATATTATAAAAAACAATGTTAAAACCCAAAATACTTGAAAAATTAGTTAACTAAAGATAGTTAGAGCATTCACATTCTAACCATCAAATTATGTGAGGAGTGGTTTTTATATTATAAAGGGTATAAAAAGTGGTTGTGAGTAGAGGAGAGAGAAAATGTTACTGTTCATTTGTATATTTGGGGGGACACTGTTCACCCGTTATAATTTTTTAATATATTTTGAAAGTGGTTGTGAGTGGAAGTGAGAGAAAAATGTAATGATAATATTATTTAATTGAAAGGAGAGAGAAAAAGTATTTGTTTTTAGTGGAAATATATTGATATAGGAGTTGTTTTTTAGTGGAATGTATGTATAATTTGATGGATTGGATGTGAATGCTCTTAGGCTGGGGTGTGGTTTAAAGCTCCTAGGGATTTTGTAGTGCCACGTCAGAGTCACATCAGCGCCATGTCACATAAGGGCCCTCAAAGCCGCTCTCTTTAACTTAAATGCAATGGTTTAAAACCCCATGTTGAACAAAATAAAAAAACAAAAATAAAGAGAAAAAATTGATTAGCTGAAAATAATGGGTCCCACCAGTCCCTCCCTTTAGTGCTTGTTACTGGGCTGACGGAGGATCGTTGACCAGAGGCAAAGGTTAGTTGTTACCCGGGGGTGCACCCGCCCACCCCAATGTTTCGGTTAGAAGTGTATATTTTTTTATTTTTCGTCCGGAAATTTTAAAAATTATATAGGATCGCCTCCCCCCAATTATTTTTCCTAAATATTTATACAATATATAAATTAAAGTAAAGTTTGTTACCACTTTGTATATCCTAAATATTTATACAATTTAATTAAAGTAAAGTTTGTTACCACTTTGTATAAAAGTGATGGGTACTTTTGCAAATATATTTTAACTCTTATTTGTTTAACTCTAGATTACCCACCACACAATAAACTTAATCACAATTTTTTATGTGTAAGGACGGGTTCTTTGAATGAATGAATTTTTTTAGTTTTATTTAGAACTATTATTATTTGACCTGACCCGAATCGATAGCCGACCCGACCCGAAACATAACGATAGGAAATTTTTTTTTTTGGGTCTCATCACTTTACGCCCCCTCGAAACTTTTGGTCAAGCTCCGCCACTGTCGTTGATGCCCCCCCCCCCCCCCTCCTGGCGAGCAGGGGATGGGTATGGGGCACTAACGACGCTGAGATGGCCAGGAGTGGCATACCACACCCCGTGGCCTTATCACGTAACTTTTTATAAAGATGGTCATAAATGTTTTTGATTAAGTTTCTTTTCTTTCTTTTTGAATGGCGGAAAAAGATATAAATAAAACGTAAGACAAGCAAGAAGCTAGCAACAAATGTGTAAATTACAAGAGACATCGGCGAATAACATTAATATGACCAAGAAATATGGGTATTGTTAAACATAACCCTCTCCTCTCCCCCATCTTTTTTACTTGATGTATTCTCCTCAAACTTATCAGAACGGAGTATATTGTTTCTTTACCTTAACTTTTTCTATGTAACATATCATCATCTACAACTTTTTCTTCATTTAAAATCTCCCCCTAGGGGTGTTTTTCGGGTTATTAATATGGGTTTCTTATTGTTCAGATCAGGTTAATCATTTTTTTGGAAATATATCGATCAGAGTAACATTCGAATTGATCGGATTCAGTTTATTCAAATATCAGGTTGTTTGGACCGAGTTTTGGGTTATTTATTCTGGTTTATATTTAACTAGCTAACAACCCCGTGTATTACACGGGTTAAATGACGAAAAAAATGTAAATTATAAACTTGTATATAATCCTTATTAATTAAATGACTTATTTAGATAAAATAGTAAAACAACAGAACAGTTAATTTTCGCTATTCAAAATAATTTTCTAAGTTTTCACTTCTCTTTTGAGATACTACAATCCATTTTATTATGTCTTAAAAAGAAGTAACACTAAAAAAAAAAAAAATAATGATCATAAAATTGTATGTATTTTTAAAAATAATTATAAGTTATGAGGTTATGGTAAATGAATTGTAATTAAATTCTACTATGTATATTAATGATATAATAAATACTTTGATATAAATACTATTTTTAGATATATGGATCATTAGACATGATACGAATATTATCATTGTATAGAAAATATTACATATTAAAAAATCATACTAAAAATAAAGTATACGTTTAAAAAAATAGGACTAAGGTTTTTTAAACTATAAATTTGTCCGTCTACAACAACTTTTTTAATTAGTAGTTGACATTTAAATATTCAAATTAAAATTTTTATAATATTATATAATGTCTTTATTTAGCATGATGATAATGTCTTTAGTTGCGTAATATGATTGAAATTAAGTTTAATATTTAAAACTCAATGTTATTAGGAAGTTGGACCATTTTTTAAGATGAAAACATATTGATAGTAACATAAATTTAGTGTTCGCTTTAAAGATAATTTGGTACTTTATTTAGATAATCCGCTTGTAATTTTAGTCTTCTAAGTTATATACTATAAGTACTCTTACATGGAATTTGATACTTTATTAGTAATTATTGTTTATATCCAAATAATATATTTTATCTTAACAAATATATATGGTTAGGGTAAAATAAAAATTTCTACAAGTTGTGAGAACTTAGAGAACTCGGCCTTACAAAAGGTTTTTTGAATTTTTTACAGGGGGTGTGAATGAGCAATTGAGCGGTTAGAGATTCAGGACGTTAAACTTTTTGATTTTGGATTCAAGTGGTTAAAACCACTAAAACATAGGAACTCAAAAAGTAATTTACTATTAATTAAATTTGAAATTATACATTTGATCTCTAATTATATTAAATAATATTATACTTATTATATTATTTAATACATTTATATTTGTTATAGATAATTATTAATTAAATTTGAGTCTATACGTTTATATCTCTAACTATATTAATTAATATTCTATTATATTTTGTGTATAAAAATTAATATGTAATACTATTATTAAAAGGAAGGAGGCACCAGAGAGTGACACGTGATAGTAACATAAATTTAGTATTCGCTTTAAAGATAATTTGGTACTTTATTTAGATAATCCGCTTGTAATTTTAGTCTTCTAAGTTATATACTATAAGTACTTGTACATGTGATTTGATACTTTATTAGTAATTATTGTTTATATCCAAATAATATATTTTATCTTAACAAATATATATGGTTAGGGTAAAATGAAAATTTCTACAAGTTGTGAGTACTTAGAGAACTCGGCCTTACAAAATGTTTTTTGAATTTTTTACAGGGGGTGTGAATGAGCGGTTAGAGACTCAGGACGTTAAACTTTTTTATTTTGAATTCAAGTGGTTAAAACCACTAAAACATAGGGACTCAAAAAGTAATTTACTATTAATTAAATTTGAAATTATACATTTGATCTCTAACTATATTAAATAATATTATACTTATTATATTATTTGATACATTTATATTTGTTATAGATAATTATTAATTAAATTTAAATTTATACGTTTATATCTTTAACTATATTAATTAATATTCTATTATATTTTGTGTATAAAAATTAATATGCAATACTATTATTAAAAGGGAGAAGGCACCAGAGAGTGACACGTGTACAAAAAGATTTTTGTTTATTAGTACAGGAAGAGAAAGATAACCGGAACTTGAATTTTTGCTATAATTAAAAAATACTGGGTACAATTAATAATTATTCCTTCTGGTTTTGTTCAAAACATACAAACTAACCACAAAATCATACAAACTAGTAAACTACAAAGAATAAACCATCCATGCAGCTACTAAATGGCATCCGAACTACAGTTTTCGGACTACATAAAACACAACGACCAATTAGTTTAAATTTTGGATGAGCCATTAGTTGTATTGGATTGGAATAGCCGAGGAAAGTACGTTTAGCCTAACCCAAATATGTTACCTAATTTAGTTTTATCCTGAACCCAGTTAAACGAAAACAATAAAATGTCATTGTCGCTTTCATGGCTGGACTATATTCTTTTTGGAACAATACAAAATTCTTGTATTTCCAGATGATCAAGATACAGGGGCGGATCCAGGGTTTTTTGAGAGTTTCCGGGAACCCCCTTAGTTAAAAAAAAATGAAAAAAATTAGCGGAAACCTTGTACGATTTCGAAAAAAGATAGTGAGAATTAGTGATTATCTACCAAAAGGAACCATTGGAAAAAAAATTCTGATCTAGATAGTCGATTACATCAACGACACATTAGCTTTATTTTTTCTTGATGACTCTCAATGAGCTTAATAGGAACCGACATGTTCGAAGGAACAACCAACAATCCTCACCACCCACATAGCGAGTTCAAATTTGAGATGCAAACGACCATGCAAAGAACACATGATTTGCTCAGTCGCCAAGTGATGAAACGAACAAGGAACCATCAGAACACTAACCCGTCTAATCAAAAGATTCTTAGCAAGTGGAATCCTATTTCATTCGGTTAAAGTCTTAGAAGTGCCTAAGAGGATAACATGATCTTAAAGTGGTGTATTCTTCAACAAGTGTTTGTGAGTTCAAATCCTGCAAAAGACACGTGTACTGTAATTTCAGCCGTTAAAAAAGTTAAAGTCTTAGAAAAAAATTCAATTATGTATATTCGTTTTTCTGACTATGTAATAAACGAAATGTAATACTTAACACGTCTTAATTCCATGGTTATACAAATAAAAACATTTTAGTGTTTTACAAATTCAAGTTTACAGAATTTGTTTAATTAGTCAAAAATATACAAAAAAATGAGAAAATGTAGACGAACGTCGGTTGCGGTGGTCAGCTGCACGACTATGATTGGTTAAAAATTAGTTAACAAGGCAACAACAATGATGGGAGTTCCTTGTGTGTAGGAGCTTAGGAAGGTGCCTTTGCACGTTACATTGGCCTTACTTTATTATATATTCATATTCATATGACTTCATTGTAGTCATATTCATATGAGTTTTAAGGTATCCAGCGTCACAGTCACATGGATCATAATGAGTTGGAAGAAACCAGGGTTGTTCCATATTCATATTTAATGTCCTGGTTTTCAACAACATTTTAAAAATAAATGTCAAACTTTCATCTTTCTTTCTAGTTTATAAAAAAATATTATAGAAATGATCACAAAAAAGTGTTTTGTTCCAAATCAAACGTAACAATGTTTTGAGTTAATCACACGGATGGTTTCGGTGGTTATCGAACATAGTTGTCCTAGCTGGTTCTTATTGTTTATCAGAATAAAAACAAGATTCATAATAACTATGAACATTTGAATAACGCGTGGATGAAGTTTTAAAACATAATTTTGGACTTCAAAGGCTCTCACATGCGCACGTTTATTTCAAGAGGTGATTTTAAAATGTTGCGTATCAAAGAAAATGTAACTCATACTAGCAATTTCAGCAATTTTACTTAAGTTTTTTTTTGTATGATGTTTGACTCAGCGAGCCATGTCGTATCCTCAACATCATACAATGAAACACATGTAGAATGATCAATAGACCAAGGGACAAACGAAGTACTTGATGTTCAAGTGCCATAGCTTTGCTAGGAATCCATGGGCTAGCTTGGAGAGTCATTTGGGGCACGTTTCATACCTTTGGAGACATGGGCAAAACTTTTAAGAGGGCATGGGTCCAGGGCCGGTTTTGGGCATGTGCGGGAGGTGCCACCGCACAGGGCCCAAAATATCTAGAGGCCCAAAACATCTAGAGGCCCAAAACTGTTATATATATAAAGTGTAGAAAACCATAAACAAATTCATCTTGTGGCTCAATGGATGCGCAACTGTTTAGTGATCCACTATGCCGGGTTCGAATCCTATTGTGGTCCTTTTTCTTTTCTTATTTTCTTTATGTAATGTTATGTTATGTTTTGGTCTGAGGGGGTTGGTTATAAAATAAGGGGAAATGCTCATATAGTCACATTTAAATTTGGACCTCAATAAATTTGTAACCTTCAATTTTTTTCCTTCTCATTTAACCATTTACATAATAAACTTTACATGTTTTCTTGTTTAAATTTGTAAGTTTTTAATTTCTCATTTAACCATCTACAATATAAACTTAGAAGAACTCAATATCTAGCTAGATTTAATTTTTATTTTTTGTATGAAAAGGTTCGTGTTGCCAAATTAGTTTGGATATGTTTACACATATTACAATTCTTTTTGCTCAAAGGATTTAAGTGTTAGTTATTTTTGCTTATCCGGAGAGAGTTGAAACTAACGTTATGCGTATTAATTTATTTGTAACATAAAACTAGGATTTATTGTTTTTAATCGATGCTAGCATTCGCTCTATGAACATGGATAATTATGATACATTGAAATATAGAGAAGAATCGACATGGATTATAAATACTTGATCTAGAACTTTACTTTCAAAAATGCTAAAAAAGTCTCACGATTCGCTTAAGTATTGTGGTTTTTTATATATGATTAATGAGTTTATATCATAGGAAGGGGGCCCAAAGTTTTTGTCTCGCACGGGGCCCAATTTTTTTTTTATCATTTTTGGAGACGGCCCTGCATGGGTCTCCCCGTCCCCGCTGTTTTTTAGCTTAATAGTGTAAATTTACGCGTATTTCGTCCGAAAATTGTATATACGTATTGTGTTCCCTTATTTTTCTTGAGTTCAGCCACCCCTATATCTATTCAAAGTCAAACGATTTTTTATAACTTTACAGTTACTCTTCAATAATTTTTAGTCTCTTGAAATTCTTGCACGTATTTGCCTCTATAAACACTAACATGACCTCAAGTCTTCACGTTACAACAAAATTTATAAAGGATTTGAAACAAAAGAATACGGTAACTTTGAATTACTCCCGCTCTAGTTCTTTTCGCATGCTAGCATTGGTTTGAGTTTTTTATTATTTTTCTTGGGATCTTGTGATTTTTTTAACGGCTCTTGTGAATTCTTTTAGACTATGGGGTATGGGGCTTGGGTTGGGAGAAAACGATCAAGCCACCACCCCGGGTGGGCTTGGGTTGGGGCGTGGCCCTTGTGGCTTGGGTTTGAAACCGGGCGTGGGGCGGTCTTGAGATCCGATGTGGCGGCCATCTATTCGCTTGGCCCCGCCATGTCATAGCGGTTTGAATTTTAAAAATTTAAATTCCAACCGTTTGGCCAAGCCAAGCGGTCACCCCAACCCCCAACATCCCCTGTAAATGTAACCCCAAACCCCACCGGCTACCCCGTCCCAAACCGTCGCTATCCACCGCTACCCCACCGGCTACCCACTTGATCCCACGAACCCGCTACCCCAACCCGAAGAAGATGGCATCTTGGACCCACGAGGAAGTATTGGCTCTCGTCACAAGCGCCGTTGACGCTATGAAAGGGCGGCAACCCGGCCAAACACGATATTGGCTGGAAGCATTCGCAAGCTACCGATATAACGTCGGACACGACCGCCACAACCTCAACGCGTGCCAACATAAATGGCGCGAGCTACGGCCCAAGCTCGATCGTTTCAAGGCTTACTACGAAGTCGTTCCGAGCGGCGAGTTAAGCCACGATGACCGGGTGGCGGTGGCGAACATTGAGTTTCGAGGCAAGGAGCGAAAGGCGTTCGACAAGATCGCCCTTTTTGAAATTTACCTAACGCTCTAGGTTTTTTATTTTGTAATTTTTAGGATTATGTAATTTTTAAATATTTAATGAAATTTTAGGTTTTTTTTATAAATGTTGTGTGAATTTTATAAATTTTTTTTTAATAATCTGCCAACCCAAGCGGTGCACCCACGCCCCGCCATACCCCACGGACACGTCACTAGGCGGTGGGGAGGCTCCAACTCCACGTGTCAACTCATGCCCCCAACCCAAGCCCCACCATACCCCACGGTCTTAGTTTACTTTGAATGCGATTATGCGTGTGTTTTTTTATACATGGTTTTTTATACTTCTTTCATTACACACTAGTTTTTTTTAACAATATCATTGATGGATCACTGGAGTATCATCGTGTCACTTGCGGAACCATCTGATCATATCCATTTCCAGCTAGGCAATAATGTATATACATCAATTTAAGAGGAAACCCAATAAATCTGGGAAAAACCCCATTGAGGATATCGAACCCAAGACCTAATGGTCACTAAGTCTTACCCCACCTCAAGATGCAACTAGGCTATAAGATCGTCGGCATTACACGCTATTAGCTTTAACGACAACGGTCAACCTATGATTTAGAATTATTATGAAGCTATGCGACTAGAAATTGATCCCTATGACCGAAGTTATATACTCTATAACAAAGGACTTATCCACACAAGTAATGGAGAACACACGAAAGCTTTGGAATATTATTTTCGAGCGCTCGAACGAAACCCATGATTACCACAAGCTTTTAATAATATGGCCGTGATCTGTCATTACGTGCGACTATCTCCACTATAGAAAGAAAAAAGTAAAGAAAGATCAAATTCGCTAGTAAATACTAGAAAAGTGGCTTTAAACACTCTAAGATCCTTTTTCAAACCTGTTCCCATTTCGAGTCAAGAGATAGATAAATAGACACATCCCATTTGATTTCAGCTTTCTCCAGACCTCGGGGAAAAGCATGAAAAAAAGGCTCGAATGGTATGATCCCTTGATGCGTGTGAAGTGTTATATATATTAGGTGTATATTTTAAGCCCCTTTAACACTTTTTTAGTCAAGTTTTAAATTTATAAAACACGATATTTACTAACACTAAACACACATATGGGCAAGTGCACCCATCGTAAGCGTAGTATAGTGTTGGTAAGATACCGAGGTCGTCCAAGGACACAAGAGCTTTTAGTACCGGTTTATCCTCAACGTCTAATCAAAACAAAAGTTTAGAAAAATGTTTTAAACTAAGAAAAATAAAATCTAACTAAAATGCTGAAAAATAAAAATAAAAGAAGAAACAGATAGACAAGATGATTCACTTGGCTCCGACTCGTGTATAGTGTAACCTTTGATTATTTCCGCACTTTTGCACTTATTTAAGAGATTATCTTAGTTATTGTAGTAGGCCCCTCTTTTGAAGGTGACGTTACCCTCAACCCAGTAGTTTGAGTCAGCAAGGATACAATCCTAAAGGGTCGGATTATTGAAAGATAATTAATTAAGTTATTAATGCAAATTATGGTAGGCCCCTCTTTTGGAGGTGACGTTACCCTCGTCTAAGTAGTCTGAGTCAGCAGGGATACAGTCCTAAATAGCCGGGTTATAGTATTAATAGCAGTTAACTTATGAGGGGATCAAAGAGTTTGGACCCCCGCCATCCAATACCGTTAAGTATTGAAGGAGATCCTACTAAATTTGACCCAGGTCCATTGCAGGACCTCTAAACGCTGAACAATGGCAAGACCTTTACCAAACCGTTCCCTTAACCCCCGACCAGGTAGCCAACATACCTCCATATAGACCGTGGAGATATGAATGGTGAAAATCTTTTATTTTATATAGACAGTAAAATAATGCCAAGACACCACGGACAAACGATAAGGAAAGATCACCTTCAACATAAGCAACTAGTTATTAAAGTCATTAATACAAAACCAAATAAAAAGTGCGAAAAGATTAGAAATAAAAAGTATTACACTAGACACTTGTCTTCACCAAGTGATGTAAGAGACTTAGGCAAACATGGCCTTGATTGTCAAGAACTCTTACGATCAATCTTGGATCCCGAGACGACTCACACACTCTATGATGGACAATGGATGATGGTGGTGGATGATGGTGTTATGGTGGTGGTGGGTGGTGGGTGAAGTGTGAGAGAGGTGGTGTGCCAAGGGATGGTTTGAGCTTGAGCCAAGCACTCCTATTTATAGGCTGAACAGAAGCTCAGGCACGGCCCCGTGTCCAGTGGGCACGGCCCCGTGTCCACATCCTTCTCTTTCTTCATTTAATGCAGCTTGTCTTATTAGTTGACCACGCCCCCGTGTCCGCTGAGCACGACCCCGTGTGCAGAAGAATCTTTGTACTATGAAGATTTTCCTAGATTGTGCGAATCTTATAGTTGACCACGACCCCGTGTCCGCTGAGCACGGCCCCGTGTCCGCTGAGCACGGCCCCGTGGTGGGCAATAGAAGCTTCTACTACTTTGTCTTTTCTGCTGACACTTGGGCACGCCCCCGTGCTGGCTGAGCACGGGGCGTGTTCATGTAAGGATCGTGTTCGCGACCTAAACGAGTCGGTTCAGAGGAATTCCATCAAATACAGGTGCGGAAAACAAGTATTTGACGTGTAAACAGCTTAATCTTCACTTTAACACTGATTATATTGATAATAGATCACGAATACAATCAGTTCTCACACCGGCAGCACTTCGGTATGGAAATTACACAAATGTTACTTATGATTTCGCTTGACCTTGATCTCCTATATATAGGGATTGGGATTTCGCTTCAGCATAACTCAAGCGAAATCTTAACATGTTGATTTCGCTTGAGCTGCTTCAAGCGAAATCCTTTACATACAAATACCTTGAAGCGAAATCTTGTTAACTCTCTCTAATTCTCTCGTTTTATGTGCCCTGATCTATTCTAACTAGTAAGACTCGATACAAGACGAAGTCGACAGATGTAGTGCACCAACAGACTCCCCCTCAGATGTTGACGAGTCGACTATCGAGTCACAACAATTCTGTGTCTTCACATCTTCAGTCTTGATCAGTCTCTGGGCTTTTCCTTCTCTCAATCTTCAGACTCCCCTTCTCGATTTACTGGCATTCTTTTGTTCTTCAGTAACATCTACAGGATTGTTGTCTAATCTACACAGGCTTTCAGAATTGATTTTCAGGATCGAAACTTGGCTACCTGCACAATCTTAACCCAGATATAAATTTTCTAATTTTATCACAAATCAAATACCTGTGCACCAACAGATATAATTACAACATCTCAGGCTCTCTCTCAAATATCTATGATGAACCACTTGAAGAAGATTAGATTTAACGAAAACAATTAGATTTACACAAACACTCCCCCTCAAATACTGCTCATCATGTTTAGCACTTGGAATTTTGAAAATCAGTTTTCCAACATCAGTTGTCGAAAATCTTTTTGATTTTTTTCAAAAATTATGCTAAAACACACACAAAATCTTTTTGGATTTTCTGAGAGACTAAAAAACAGAAATAAAATATTTACAGATAATATTTTTGTGAGTTTGTGCAAGCGGATCATATCAGTTTCTAAGACAAATCACCAACACCGTTAAGCTTCATTTCATTTTAAGTTCTAAACAATTCACCTAGATTGTCAGTATATTGATCCACTTAAATTTTCACACAAAGTTCAACTGATCCGAGATACGAGGTTAATGTTTTAAGCACTTGAACTTATCCGTGTGTCCCACTACTTGAATATACTCCCGTATCCAGATCCCAATATTCAATCTTACAGGTGAGTATACCACAGATGATATCTGTCAGGGGAATAAATTATAGTACGAGGGCCGTGAGAGCTCAGGTCGATCTTTCGATACGCAGAGAGATGACGGCTTCGACTTTTGGTGTGTCCCCTTTAGAGGATCTTTTGCATTACAACAGCAGCGACTATCAATTTTATTGTTTCATCAGCTTGCTGAGGGCGATGCTATGTTTCAAGCATTTGCAGAAAGCATTATCCGGGGACTAGGTCAGAAATTTCTTTCAGCAGAAGTCCCGGGATAATACCCCAGATATCACTGAGCATAAAGACCTAGTATCTCAGAATAAGGGACCTTTCAAACAAGATTTCAGGGGTTACCTATATATCCAAGTTTGTGTTAACCCACAGAACAAGCAAGTTTGAAATTTAGGTTTATATCTCGTCACAATCTACTGAATGTATAAAAACCTACTGACATATCCGCAGTAAGATTGTTTATCACAATATTCTTTCCAATTCTTTAGCATGCTGTGATCGTCCACTGATGTACTATCATTTCCTCTTTTATGCAACAAAAACTCATTTTTCATTTTATCATGTTTTTGACTTTTTCAAATTTTCAAATGTTTTTGAATTTTCTGAAAATTTTTACTCCCCCTAAAATGCAAACACATTTTAGGAAATTTGAAAACTAAAAACTCTTGACACAATTAAAACATACAAACTGTACAGAAACTTGACAAACTGATATCGAATCACATCAAATCGCCATTCACTCGGCATAAACAATCAGAACTCCCCCTATCACAAACAATTTTCTCATTTAGATTTCAAAACACTTAAGTTTGTTTTAATCAAAATGATTTTTCCGGAAAATAAGTTTTGATGATATAATCATTTATAGATTCGGGGTGTGGTTCATCACATTGTCTATTCTTAACCACTTGTAGCAAGTCAAGTACAAATTAATGTCCCTGATTTACCACTTGCATGTATGCATTTTCTATACCAATTGTAAATATTTACCACATGTAGAACACAATACCACTTGTAGGAATGTTACGTCTACATCACCATTTTATCAGTCAGAATGCCGATTCCTGCTTCGCACTTACCAACCTGGAAGCTCCGGCGTAGTCATACAACCTGTAAACATCCAAACACTTTTCAAAATTTTTCAATCAAAAACTTCAAACATTAGAAAGATGCCGATTCCTGATCCACGATATAAACTTGGGATCTCCGGCAAAGTCCTAAGACTTCAAGGGAAACATACTTCCATCCAAGTCTTCTCAGACTTGATGGCTTTCAGTTCTTGCACAGTAGGGTTGTAAGTTGCCTTTTTAGTTGCATAAAATTCTTTAACCCCCTTAACTTTCCCATTCAACATTTTCCCAAAAATTTTCTTAACACTTCCATTGAATGTTTTCTCGACATCAAACTTAGTTTTCTCTGTGTAAAACTGATTCGAGATATCAACCTTACCAACTTTCTGTTTAACTTCTTCAAATTTCAGTGATGGAAACTCATCATCATTCACTGAAATTTTCACCTCAACCTGTGGCTCTTCTGGTTTTGTGGAACCAGATTCATTGCCATCATTCGCATCAATTTTCTTAACGACCCACACTTGGTTGTCATTCTCTTTCTTTTTATAAAAATTCTTTTTAGAACACTCACCAACCTCATAAGTTGAATTTTCAAAAAATTTAAGTCTGTCGGTTGGTGGTTCAACATCAACAACCTTTTCTTTCAATTTCTGAGAAACTCCCTGTTTTGTTTTGGCATTTTTCTGGCAATTCCATGCAATGTGACCAGTTTCATTGCATTTGTAACAGGTACGAGTCTCTCTTTGATAAAATAATTCAGTTCCATTCTTCTTCTTTTCAGCAAGAAACTCTTGATTTGACTGTCTCCAGAATGGTTTCTTTTGTTCCTCTTCTGCACTTCCACCTGACACAAATTCTGTTTTTGTTTTAGAATTTTTCAAATTTTTATAATTTTCTGGTGGAACAAAACCAAGACCTTTCTTTTTGTAGCTACAATTTTGGTTAGATTTCTTTTGAAAACTAGAACCAAAATTGTAACCCTTTTTCTTGTTTAGACGTTGTTGAACTCTTGAAGTGTACTTTTTAGGTTTTTCAGTAAGATTTAAATCTTTTATTTCAGAAATATTAATTTCTGTCATTTTGAAAACCTTTTTAATCATGTCAAAACGAACACTTTTTATTGGAAACTCTTTGTCAGAGTATAATTTGTCCGAATCATTTAAAGTATATGCAACTTCAAATGTTTCATCATCCAAATTTGCTTTCGATAACAAAAATTCTTTACTATAAGACCGTTTAACCGACGACTTGGAACTGTTGACTGACGAACTCGAACTTTTAACTGACGAACTTGAACACCCAGACTCGGACTTTGACTCAGACTCCTCCTCAGTATCCAACACCTGATCGACTACCTTTTTGATTAACTCAGACTCATGATCAGTATCGGACGAGGTAAATGTGATGTCAATGTTATCTGGTAAAACATCAGCTGTGTCGGTTTTTAGCTTTATATTGACTGCTTTTTCAAGTTGCTCCTCGTTTGGTTTTCTAGGAGAATACCCTTCCCAAATTGGAGGCGGACACTTGTTATATCTAACAGTCGGTTTCTTACCACTATCTTTCTTTTCCTTCTTTGGCTTCTCATCTTGAAAAGCTTCCATACCTGCAACAGTTGGGTAAATACGATCAATGAGATAATCAGAACTAGAATAACTTTGTAATAGACGTCTAATTCTCTCATTCTCAATTTTTTCTGTCTCCAATTCTTGCTTCCATTTAGCACTTTCTTCGATGTAAAAATTAATTGCTTTATGCTTTGTCATCATCACAGCATTCATCATCGTAAGAGCTTGTTCTCTTTCTGAATTTGTCTTTTGGAGACCAGTTACTGTTTTGTTCAAGACATCATAAGATTCTTTCACATAGTTAAGATTGAACAGCCATAACTCCTTCTTCTTCTCATACTCAGCAATTATCTCGTCTTTTGCTGCACATTCCTTGCATGCTTCCAAACACTTCTCGCAAGGTTTTACAACTTCAACAATCTTCTCAACTTCGATTGTTTTAACTACATCAATCACTTTTTCTACTTCAATCACCTTTTCTTCTTCTTTTTCAACCTCGGTAATCTTCTTAATAACACTTTCAACATTCTGAACCTCACCATCAGATTCAGTTTGTTGTTCTTTAGCAGCTCTTTTCTCCTTTAGTTTCTCTACTCGATCTGCAAAATAGAAATGAAAACTTTCAGGAGAAAGATGAGATTTGGCAACATTAACATATTTTTCTTCCTCATCATCACTGCTGCTATCAACTGATGTTTGATCAAACTCTACAGATTTTCCAGAATCAGCATCTGATACACCAGAATCAGACGAAGTTTGATCAAATACAACTTCTTTTTCTGAAATAATAACATTTTGAACACTCTCATCAGAACTTTGTAGACTTTCATCAGCATTTTCTGAAATTTCTCCAGATCTTTCTGAAAGTTTATCAGTACTATCTGACTCTTCATCTGTTGACACAGACTTTTCATTTTCACTTTTCACATTCTCTCCAATAGATCTCATCCAAGTAGCAAACAAATCTGGCTCTCGGATGATCTTGGCAATGAAAGCTTTGAAATCACCCTTTTCATCAACAAACATATCCCAGCTAAAGCCTTCAGGTAGTCTCTCATCATCTTGATCAACTATGCATGCTTTCCTATCAGAAGATATGTAATTTTTCCAGTTGAAGTCTACCAAACATCCTCTTTTTGAATCCTCAATCTTCCTACCATGAGCCGTCTGTGAATCTTGTGATTGACCAACTTGTTGATAGATGGCTTTCCGGTAGTAGTCGTCTTTTCCGAACGGATTCTGAGCTCCACTAGTTTCCCTGTTCTTGCACTCCCGCTTGAAATGGCCTTTCTCCCTGCAACGAAAACAAGTAACTTTAGATTTATCAAAACCTAAAGTTGATACACAAGCATCAAGAAAATCATTTCTCCCGGTAATTGTCTTGAACTTT
Source organism: Helianthus tuberosus (assembly GCA_030545235.1). Classification (NCBI taxonomy): domain Eukaryota; kingdom Viridiplantae; phylum Streptophyta; class Magnoliopsida; order Asterales; family Asteraceae; genus Helianthus; species Helianthus tuberosus. The sequence continues at coordinate 132,295,907 of CM060431.1, read as the reverse complement.
TCAGCACGTCTAAGAACACTCGCTAGACACCATTTGATATCCATCAGTTCCATCTCTTCGGCGTCTATCTGATCGTAATCCTCCTTTGTGAGCATAGGATTTCCGATCCGACCTGCAACTAGACCTTCATACGAAATAAGCACGGAACCAAGTAATGCCATGTGATCTTTCGCAACTTCCTCAGAAAAACTTTGTCCATCTGGAAGATTTAGAGCTATGTTACATTGTATCACACAACCATTTCCCATCTTGGTGCTTTGAGACTGAAAGCTTTCTGATGAACTCTTTGGATTGACACTTGGATATAATGAGAAACCACTGCTGCTTTTGTTTGAACTTTTATCAATCTTTTCTGTAGAATCCCCAACACTATACGCAGTCTGGATTTTCGGACTTCTCTCAACTTCTGAAACCGGAACACTACCTTTGTAATACATTTTTACATCCTGTTGACCACTTGGACTGTTCATCCTCGCGATCTTTTGCTGCTCCAGATCCCGACCCTCAATCTTTTCAATAAATTCACCAATTGATAACCCATCATAAACTCCTGTGTTTTTCAAGATCATCAAATAAGTTCCCCACTCTTTTTGCGGTAACGCATCAGCTAATTTGTCTACCCACTCTTCAGATTCCTTTTTTATACTAAGCATTGACATAGATCGCACCAAGTGGCAGTATCTTTCAATTAGCTTCTTTGTATCTTCTCCGGGCAAACTTGTAAACAAATCAAATTCTTTCTTGAGCAGTGCCTTCTTGCTTTTAATCATTTTCTCGCTACCCTCAAATTTGACTTTAAGTGCATCCCAGATTGACTTTGCAGTTTTGTCATGCTGTAGCAGAATGAAAATATCTTCTTTGATAGCTTGTTGAAGCAGACTGATCATCATCTTTTCAGATCTATACATATCACGTTCTTCATTACTAAATTCATGTATTTTTTTATCAACTTTCATATCAGTCTGTGGTAAAACATATTTCTTCAAAATACATTCCCATGATCTCAGATGGTTAGCCTGAACCCAGTTCTCGAATCTATCTTTCCACCCGTAGTATTCTTCAATACTCATCAATTTCGGGGGCTTTTGGGTGGTTCCCGTCTCGTTTTCCAGATTCATATTCTGAGCAATAGAAGATGAACTCGACGGTGTTGCAAACGCATTGTAAAACTCGTTATCCATGTTTCAGTCACTTTCAAGCGAAATACTAGCTTTCAAGCGAAATGGTTAAGTTGTGTCTTTCAAGCGAAATTGTTTGTCAAGCTGGTTGAAGCGAAATCCTTGAAGCGAAATGGTTCAAGCGGAACTTTCAAGTGACAACTTTCTGAAGCGAAATCCTGAAGCGAAAACTTTGAAGCGAAATCGTTCAAGCGAAAACGTTCTGAAACAACTTCTCTGAAGCGAAAGTCTTGAAGCGAAATCCTTGAATCTGTTTGAAGCGAAATGTAAAGTCTCGCTTGAAGTTTCAAGCGAAATCGTCCAACTGAAACTATGTTTTTCAAGCGAAATCCATTCGGATGTCAATTTTGATCACTTTTAGGTCGAATTTGGCTGTGAAACTTTCAAGGGTTTGTTATCATGTACTTTTACACAATCCGTGAGAATTTTATCAGGTTTTGACCGTGAACAGTTTCTGAACTATCAAAAGAAAGTGTAGAAATAAGAGAATGTGATGAATTTCGGCTGATATCTGCAGAACTCCTCCTCCTGAGCTCTGATACCAATTGTAAGGATCGTGTTCGCGACCTAAACGAGTCGGTTCAGAGGAATTCCATCAAATACAGGTGCGGAAAACAAGTATTTGACGTGTAAACAGCTTAATCTTCACTTTAACACTGATTATATTGATAATAGATCACGAATACAATCAGTTCTCACACCGGCAGCACTTCGGTATGGAAATTACACAAATGTTACTTATGATTTCGCTTGACCTTGATCTCCTATATATAGGGATTGGGATTTCGCTTTAGCATAACTCAAGCGAAATCTTAACATGTTGATTTCGCTTGAGCTGCTTCAAGCGAAATCCTTTACATACAAATACCTTGAAGCGAAATCTTGTTAACTCTCTCTAATTCTCTCGTTTTACGTGCCCTGATCTATTCTAACTAGTCTAAGACTCGATACAAGACGAAGTCGACAGATGTAGTGCACCAACAGTTCAGTCTCCTGTCTTCTTGTTTTGCTTGGGAAGATGTTGTCGTGGGGTCGGGCATGTCACGTCTTGTTCCTTTTCTTGTATTTATGTTAGATTTTGATGTCTTTTTGCTTCTTTTTTTAATTTGAGCTCATTTAATCCTGAAAATACAAAAGGAAGACAAAAGCACACTTTTTCCAACATTAGTACTAAAAAAGGGTTAGTTTTATGCCACAATTGATGTAATTTATATGTTGCATTTTGCACACATCATCCCTCCGTCACCCAAGAATGAAAGGGGTGATCTCGTACAAGAGAATGATTCAGAGTTCTTGCAGAGTGGAACCGCGCAGTACCATACACGAGATAGATCTTCCAAAGACAAGGCCTTTTTCGAATAAGCCAATTCATTTGGGACCCTGCAGATCCACTCTTTTTCCTATTCAAAGCTCAGCCTTTTGTCTCTGTGTTTTTACATCGAGAATTATTTGCAGATGAAGAGATGTCAAAGGGGCTTCTTACTCCCCAAACAAATCCTCCTACATCTCTATATAAACGCTGGTTTATCAAGAAAAGCACTTTGAATTGTTGATTAATCGCTAGAGATGGCTTAGAACCAATCGTTCATTATCTAGTGGATCTTTCCGTTCGAATACTCTATCCGAGAGTTATTAGTATTTATCAAATTTTTTCCTATCTAACGGAACACCATTGGATCAAATGACAAAGGCATTGTTGAGAAAAAGATGGCTTTTCCCGGATGAAATGCAAATTGGATTCATGGAACAGGAGAAGGATTTCCCATTCCTTAACCAGAATGATATGTGGCCATGAAAGGCGAAGGAAGGTTGGAAGGCCAACATTGTAACACCCGTCTAATTTTTACTTGATTTTAAAAATAGATTATACCATTTTACATAAAATATTGCTTAAGTAACATAAGCTTTCATTAAGGAAGTTAATAAGTAGCATCAACCTTGGTCAACTAACGACCACGTTAAAACGTTTCAAAAGTTGTTTAGAAGTTGTTTACAACCCATACACAATTTCTATTAAAGATTTAAAACATTGCGGAAGCTTCAAAATGTAGTGTTCGGTTCTTCATCATTTGCTTGATCGCCATCCGTAAGTTCACCAACGTCACCTAATGTCAAAACCACATCTAGGGTTAATTTTGACAATAATAAAACACGTATAATCGAATACTAGCATCAAAACAATTGAAAAAAATAAAATTTCCGGAACAGGGTCGCTCGCGCCCCGCGAGAGATGTTACGCGGGCCGCGAGAAACCCTTGCGTGTCGCGGCGTGTTTCAGGTACCCTTCCGCGTGGCGCGGGGGGTCATGTTTTCCAGCAGGTTCTGTTTATTGAGCTGCATTTTCTGCCAGCTCCGGAAAACTCAGATTTCAATTTCAAATGTGCATATCTTTTGACTCGTAAGTCCGTTTTAGGTGATTCTTTTTCCTATGCGTCTGTAAATTCATTACCGACATGCTTATAACAATTATCATACCGAAAAATTTATTTACGGACCGAAAGACTATATGTCCTTATGCATTTATTCGACCCATTCAACTTTACTTGCTTAGTTACCATTTAGCTATCAAGCCAATGGCGTCTTGTGCCCATCATCCGGGGCTTAACATCACTTGCATTACCTTACCAAATTCCATGGTTTAATGCTTTTGTGATTTACATCGCCAATGCTACTAGTTAAGACACTATTACTCCAATTTACACTATTATTCGACCCGTTGGCTCATCTTGTGGAAAATCCTCCAATATGATGACTACCAATTGGTTCCTTATTTAGACTAACTCTATTAAATTCCAATAACAATCATGATTACTAAATTCAACACAACTTTTAATCACAATGCAACTACGCATAATTTAACAACAATTCATTGAGTGTAACGGATCAAGTTACATACTTGCATAACTAATCAACATTATCAACCAACAATTCTAATTAACTATTTAGACCCGTTTGTTTGTCGGGTGAACTTTGTCACTTCTATGACATACCAACTTGCAATTGACACTACATTCTCATTAACTTTTCTAAGACTATTATTTATGCACAATGTAACGAAACCGAAATTACGTACCTTTAAAGCACACCTTTCAAGCGTGTATCACCTCCGGTTTGTCCGCTTGACGTTCCGGATTCTTCGCCTAAAGAGTTCAATTCACAATAAGTTTAGAACTCTTTCACAAGCTTTAACGCATAATTCTCTACAATGATCAAATCTGCGTTTTTACCCAACTTTTAACATTTTAACCCTCACTTAGGCGTTCCATCGAACACCTAGCGGGTCAGATTTTTATACAAACAAAACCAAGTTCATGACTTGTAATTATCATCTAAACTAACTTTAATTAGTCAATTCTACATATATCTTAACATCAATATTTCTGAAATTTATTCTAAATTTCAGATTTATGTTAGAACAAGATCAATATTCTAAGGCTTATCAAGTTTTCTTCAAGTTTATTAATCACCTACAATGGTGGTTATAAACTCTATAATTATCATGAAATCTTTTAACAAGATTTCACCTAGGGTTCATCCCTAGACACCATATTTCTTCTAATTACATTCATGCATGACACAATCAAGCTAAATTTCGATATTTCATAATTAACCTAGAACTTGAGATGAATCAAAATACTAGAATTTTGCATACCTTGTGATCCCTTCAGTGAGGTGATCACTAATTCGTGTTTAGAACTTGATTTGGGACTGAATTGAACCTCCAATTGATAAATTTTTAGTGAAACTAGGGTTTGAAGGGGAGCTCTTGGTCGCCCCCTGCTTCTCAATCGACCAGACACCCTTTTGGGTGTGTTTGGTTTGTTTTTTAATTTTGTTTATGAAATCAAGTTTCTATTTTGGCAACATAGGCCCCTCCACTTTTATTTAGCTTAAATCTTTGGCAATTTAACTTCATTCATGCTTTAAAAACAAGACAACCAACTAACTCGGTTATTTATTTCCTAGTTAGTTTATTCTCGTTTATTTCATACTTTATAATTCTAATATAAAGTTTTAAAATTTCGGGATGTTACAAGTCCACCCCCCTTAAAAGGGTTTCGTCCCCGAAACCTTCTTTAAGTAGGCCTTTGGTTTGAACCTAACCGTCTTAGTTTCGTTTTTCAAGGCATTCCTTCTTGTCCGGCATAAGGTTTTTTATTCGTATTTACATGTTCGTCTTTTAGGCATACGTCCTACTGGACCGTAACCTTTTATCATCTATTTCCTATCTTTGTCGCCTATTTGACCAGGTTGTCTCTTGACCATCCAGTCACTGAGTCTGTCAGCATACTTACTTCACGCTAATCTTACATTGACATGTGCTCTACATAGGTCACAACATTATTTTGACTATAACTTGTTTTATCGCCTTGACCAATTGGTTACCATTTTACCCCATACCTCATTATTTGGGTATACTATAATGCCGTCAACGGCATCTTGCGTGTTTATAATTTCACATCCAATAACTCGTATTATAACGTGGCTGTTTAGGTTTATGTCAGCTTTTCATTATTATGAATCTTCCTTCGAATGCATCATCTTACACCAATCGGCGTTAGACCTATATTCTTTAGTACTAACCCTTTTTCTAATCTCTCTCTCGGCATTCTTAGGTGTTAGAACATCGTTTCTTTACTAAAACTGAATTTTAGTTTAATGTTTTTCTCTTTAACCATGTCGATTAATCATATCCAGGAATTGACGACAAGGATTATTCTTCGGAATTATCATTTTACGCGAGAGATCATAATTGGTTCTCCACGCTTTATATTATCGACCCGTAGGTTCTTTTACTTAGCCTTGTAGACTATTCTATTAGGTCTTCACCTTTTCAGGGTGAGACCCCCCCCCCAGTATGTTCCAATTGTATTTGCGACCCAATGGTCATTTTGTTCCCGTGGGTCTTTACATTGTTTAATATTTGGAGGTTATGGTGATCGCATGGATCATCTTCTATTCGTTTGATCTTGACCGTAGTCTAAGGCTACACTCATTTCCTTTCGGATTATCTTTCCGACTCTATGACTTCTCATGTGTCCTTCGCGTCGGTTTATTTTACTCATACCGTTATTTGGTTTATGCCTCTATTACCTTTCAACCCGTTACCTGGGTTCTTTATCTTAATGGTTTTTAACACTCCGGTTTTATTAGTTTGCGTTTTCCCTTCCATATTCTTTTACGACCTATCACATAGGTTCAGTAATATTTCATACTTCCATTATTCGTTTCGCGCTTACTCGGAATATCAGGTATTATACTTTATTCAGTCCATCCAGCATTGCAATAGTCGAACATATCTATCGAAATTTCTGTTTTGCGAAATTCCATCGCCTCTTAATCCGAGTCTTTTGACTTTTAATCTGGGTCACCGTCTCTTGGTTTACGCATATATCCGTAGTCCTACCCATCTATCGGTTATTTTACCGAAGACATTATTAGAGTCATCATTCTGACATGCATTAAGATTTCGTATTGATTTATTCGGTGGTATTAGCGTAACATGTCGCCTTTATTCCACCGATTCCTTAGTTCTTCCATTTATTTTGTTTGACTTGTTCTGATGAACTTTATTACTTATAATAGTCAAACTTTATCCTTGTGCCTTAACATTCTTGTTTGTTAGTTTATAATTTTAATTACCTTGATTCTTATCCCTTCCTTTGGGCTTATTACCTTAATGTAATATGCTCCCATTATCCGGCTTCCGTTTACCTTTATTATCAAGCATTTTGCTTATTTGATTCGAACACCACCTTTCTGTTGTTAGCGACCCTTAGGTCTATTTCTTTTGCTAATGTTCCGAAGGCCCATTTCTCAATTCTTATTTGGTAAACCACTGTCATGGTTATACGGCTTTTGGGGTTTACCCGTTCTTATCTTAACACTTTCATAAAGTTTATTTTACTAGGCTTTTATATAAACACATCCATTACTGCGATCACTGTTCTTCCTCATGAGGGTTCGATTAGTAATGTATTACTTGGATGGTTACCCCTACCCAAGTTTCTAAATTTGCATTTATTGATACTTTATTATTCATAATAGCGAATAATACGTATCACTCATTTAACTTCTTTTTCGCGGATACTCTCGGTCCGAGTCTTAATTTCTTATCTTTAACCTTAATCCTATTGCAACAATAACAAAATTAATTCATTAAATTTTATTATTGTTTATCGTTGCATGAAATTTATTCACATCATTTGTTGATGTAAATGACACTCCTACGCGTTTTATTTAGTTCAACCAAGTCTATAACCTTGTCTTCGCCATTTATTATTATTGCAATTTCCGGGTTCGAGTGTAATTACACTCCTTCCCAACACAAGGTTTATTCACTTCATTAATTTCTCGGGTTCGAGTGTACACGCACTCCTTCCCATTGCAATATCTATCGAGATTACTTTTACCTCGATGCCCAACGTACAGTTTCAGCACCTCTTATAAACAATAGAACTTTTATTATTATCTATTTCTATTTTTCAAGGCCTTGGTAATTTCGTTAACACTAATGTAGGATGTTAAATAAATCGGTATAAAACAAACGATTCATTTGCACTCGTAATAATTAAAATTCATACTGAAATTTAATCTACAAGAGTATACCTGAAACGACATCAGGTTCAGCTTTAGCCTCCGTGGCTGTTATATAAAACAACTTTGTCCTTGATTTCTGGGAATCAGACCTTGTGTCAGCTGTGTCCTTGGTTCTGAGCCTCTCTGGACAATTAGACTTTTTATGTCTTAGCTTACCACACGTGCCCTTGTGAATTTTTCCACAAACTCTGCACTGATGTAACACACTTTTTGAAACCCCCTTCTTGGAAGCTTTATTATACTTAGACTTCTTTTCGGATCTTGGATTCATATCTAACACCCTCCTTTCTTCTATTTCTTGTAGTATGATGTATTTCAATTCAGTCATCATATTGTTCACCACCGGCACGATTGTGGTTTGTAATCTATCAATATACTGTGATAAACTATTTTCTAGAGCTTTTCCGACCGCCTCGGAAATCTTAGATTTCATCTGTTCAGTCAATTGAGATGTCGAATCATCTCTGGTTACACTAGACATTTCTTTAACTGAAACATCCATCACAATTTATCAATAATTATTTAATTCATTTCCATCTTATTATACGGAAATTTATATCACTCTTACTTAATCATAAGTAATGTGTTATTCTTTTTCAGTTTGGTAAAGTATATATCTTGCCTTACCTTTCTTACTTAGTGTATTTTCCTGGGTTCGAGCGTATTTATACACTCCTCCCCTCTTTCCGTCATCTTGAATTTGAAATGTTTACACTAATTGTTAAATATTTCATTTATGACATATGCGTCATTCATTTTGATCTAGCCAAGTTCACCACTTGCTTAAACCATTTATGCTTAATGCACTTTTCCGGGTTTGAGTGTGTAAACACGCACTTCCCGTGCATATCAAATCAATTTTTTTTCTAGTATTCTAGTAAGTCTACTAAAGCAATTAATTCTTACCGGACGATCGATCAAGCTTGAACCGAACACACTTTGTTAACAACCTTGAGCTCTGATTACCAACTTGTAACACCCGTCTAATTTTTACTTGATTTTAAAAATAGATTATACCATTTTACATAAAATATTGCTTAAGTAACATAAGCTTTCATTAAGGAAGTTAATAAGTAGCATCAACCTTGGTCAACTAACGACCAAGTTAAAACGTTTCAAAAGTTGTTTAGAAGTTGTTTACAACCCATACACAATTTCTATTAAAGATTTAAAACATTGCGGAAGCTTCAAAATGTAGTGTTCGGTTCTTTATCATTTGCTTGATCGCCATCCGTAAGTTCACCAACTTCACCTAATGTAAAAACCACATCTAGGGTTAATTTTGACAATAATAAAACACGTATAATCGAATACTAGCATCAAAACAATTGAAAACAAATAAAATTTCCGGAACAGGGTCGCTCGCGCCCCGCGAGAGATGTTACGCGGGCCGCGAGAAACCCTTGCGTGTCGCGGCGTGTTTCAGGTACCCTTCCGCGTGGCGCGGGGGGTCATGTTTTCCAGCAGGTTCTGTTTATTGAGCTGCATTTTCTGCCAGCTCCGGAAAACTCAGATTTCAATTTCAAATGTGCATATCTTTTGACTCGTAAGTCCGTTTTAGGTGATTCTTTTTCCTATGCGTCTGTAAATTCATTACCGACATGCTTAAAACAATTATCATACCGAAAAATTTATTTACGGACCGAAAGACTATATGTCCTTATGCATTTATTCGACCCATTCAACTTTACTTGCTTAGTTACCATTTAGCTATAGGTCCTAAGAAGGTTATAGACTAGGTCAAAGTATTACTAATAACCTAATTCCCTATAACCATGAGCTCTGATACCAACTTTTCTGTCACACCCCGACCACGTAAAACAACAAAACATGGCGGAAACATCGGGGAGTGTTGTAACAGAATCATTGTTTCATAACACATGGAAAATTAAACAATGTTTTATTAAGTACACGGTTACAATGTCTTGACAATCAAAGAAACATAACATAAATAACTAGTCTTGCATCTTTTATTGTCACTAAGGCCCATGTCCGCCTAAGTGTATCTTGATCAATCCTATGCTTCATTTCCTGAAACACATGTGAAAATAGGTACGTCAGCATAAAAATGCCGGCGAGTACATAGGTTTTGTGAAAATAAGATTCATGACTTCTGTTTAAGAAAATGTTTAGTCATGAACCTTGTAATTTGCTTTGTCTTTATAAATCATTTGAAAAACAATAAGTTCAGATGATACGTATAAATAAGAGAATAATGCATGGTTAAATGAATAACCATGTAAAATGAGTTTGTATAAGTTAAGTTGTTTATAAAACAATGTATTGTGAAAAGTATGTTATTTGTATAAAATGTTATATGTCCAAATTGAAATGATTTAAATAACGCTACGACATGTAATACCATACAAACTCTTATATATAGGAAGTACCAGCGGCGTATCCACCATGCTTGTATCATATTACACACGCCTCGTTACTTAATCACTTACTCAAACCAAACCAACAATGTAAGATGTCTAAGTTTAAACCAATTGCCAAATGTATTGAAATAATATGTTAAAATGTTTATGTCAAGATGTAAATCATGTAATGTATAACCAATGTCAAAAGTGTTTATGTGTCAAATGTAAACCATGTAATGTGTAACCAAAATGATATGTATGGCTAGTGAAAATGCATCAACTAAACCATAGATGAAATGCACAAGAACATAGTATTGAAGTAAAACTTGGTTTAAATCAAAGCTATGTTTTGTGGAAATGCATGATCAATGTAAATCATGTAATATGTAACCAAAATGATATGTATGGCTAGTGAAATGTATCAACTAAACCATATGCACAAGAACATAGTATTGAAGTAAAACTTGGTTTAAATCAAAGCTATGTTTTGTGGAAATGCATGATCAATGTAAATCATGTAATATGTAACCAAAATGATATGTATGGCTAGTGAAATGTATCAACTAAACCATATGCACAAGAACATAGTATTGAAGTAAAACTTGGTTTAAATCAAAGCTATGTTTTGTGGAAATGCATGCTATACTGATACGAACATCTATGCGGTGTTGTGAAAATGCATACATCCAAGCCTTGAGACTGCGGCGATAAACCCTTAAACAACTTAAAGGTTTATCTAAATTATGTATATCGAATTCGGTCATTCCTTCCAATCCCCATACCCAGGATTTCAGGAACGGGAGTTGTCAATTCCTATGGTACCACTACTTACTAACGAACGGCGTAGCTAATGTTAATGAATGTATTGTTCCATTGTAAACAACCCAAATGTCATAACAAAATGTAAGCATGTGATGAAAACGATGTACTAAGTATGCACGCAATGGACATACATAGCATAAAATGTAAATGTAAAACGATGTACTAAGTATGCACGCAATGGACATACATAGCATAAAAACAATGAAATCATGTAAAACAATGTACTATAAGTGTACTATTGAACATAGCATGTATATGATGTGAAAACATGAAAGCATGAAAGTAACAAGTAGGCACATGTGTTCCACCCCAAAACGTTTGGAAAACAGTAAAAGAGGGGTCTATGTACTCACTTGAGATTACTCAGGAGTCCTAAGATAACCACCAAGCAACGCTAGAGATCACGGAAATCAAACGGCACCTAATATAGGTAACTATGTTAATAAACCGGACCTAAATAGGAAGATCTGATAGAATGAGGGTTCGTAAACCAAACGAGTATAGAGACTCGTGTCATATGGTTTAACAAAGCCTACATACTAAATGAAACCTTAATCTAAGTGCTTTCGACCCATTACGACCCGTTTAGGTAGCCTATGCTACTTTAACGCGTCGTTCGCGTATAACGCGTTCGGACCGCCTAACTAGTCCTATGACAAGTGTTATATGCCTAAACATGTTACATTATCAGTTATGTGACAAAAGTTTAGGTTACATATACTTAATTACCAATTATACATGAAAAGGGTATTCTGGTAATTTACCTAAGGCATATAAACTACTTATCATACAACTACTTAAACGATGTGACCATAAGGTATAACCTCGGAAGGTTATTCCCTATATACTATGGTCACCTAATGTATTTGGTCGGATCCTAATGATCGACCAAACTGGGTCGGGTTCGAAGGTATAAGCGATTTATCAGATCGCTTACCCTTACGACCCTAGACAACGTGGTAATCAGTAGGCATAGTCACAAGGGACTATAACCATCGTGATTACAATCACGTTGCGAAGTTCAAACGAACTTCGCATTGACCATAAGCTGGTCAACGCTGAAAGTCAAACAAAGTTTGACTTTCGGACTCGAAAAGCAATAAAAGACGAAAGAATACTTACGAAGGGTCCCCGAATGCTAATCCCGATCCAAGTAGCTCAGGTATGAAACAAAGGTTTCAACTTAGAGCTCCTCAAATCAGAATTCTTGTGATTTTTGAAGTTGGGGTGATGGGGTATTTATAGTATTCGGAGAACCGTTAAGATCGTTTGTCGAATATCGTGCCTTAATCGCATCCGTACAAGTGTCGGAACCTTATGGTGGCTAAAAATGGTACTTATCAGCTGACTAAGCATGTGTGAGTGTGTGGTTGTGGATCAAACAGCTGGAAACTGCTGTTAAATGCAGTTAATCTGGTCCAGAAGGCGGACGCGGCCCGCTTCAGGATGTTCAGAAACTCAGGCGGGCCGCCTGGGAGTTACAGATCAGAAACATGTTTGATAAATGACAGTTTTGGTCCCTGCACGTGTTTAAGCCCATTTCCGGCACTTCTAAGGCCCGTCAAGCCAACTTTAAGGCCCTAAAATGATGCCTAAACATTGTGGACATGAAACATGCTCAAAAATATGTCGGATGTTGGTTCGTTTAGCCGTACGAACGCGATGTTCGCTTAATTACGACGGAATGCGCATAAGCGCGAAAAACGATCCAAATGACGCGACGAATGGATTTTTCTTATGCCAAACACTAAAATAAAATATTTTTGTGCTTACATAAATTTTTGGATGTCCGGATGTATTCAGAACGTAAGTTATGCGCGAAAATGCAAACTTGTGCACTTTTTGACACTTTTAGTCCCTGAATGACCCTAAAGTTTATTTTAGCACACCGAACCCCTCAAAGCCTATTTCTAAGATATGTGAAGGATATTTAGGGTATGTTTAACTTATGGTCATGTTCCGGAATGTCTGTTACAGTTCAGATTGGCATACTTTCGCAGTTTGTCAACTTTAGTCCCTGTAAGCGATTTAACTTGATTTTGCCATACCAAAGCATTCAAAACTTATTTCTAAGTTATGTAAAGGTTATTTAAGGTATGTTAAGCCTATTTCACTATTACGGAGTGTTTTTTGCATTAAACTGGTTATATTTACGCATCGGTGCGCGTATAACCTTCCAGAAAGCGATTTAGAGTTTGGAATTGAACAAAAATTGATATGTGCAAATAATACACATATTTTTACAAATCCCAATTATGAAATATAATATTTCATTGGTTCGGTATTTGTTTGATGGCCGTGGAGTCACAGGTGTTACACCTAGCGGGTCAGATTTTTATACAAACAAAACCAAGTTCAGGACTTGTAATTATCATCTAAACTAACTTTAATTAGTCAATTCTACATATATCTTAACATCAATATTTCTGAAATTTATTCTAAATTTCATATTTATGTTAGAACAAGATCAAGATTCTAAGGCTTATCAAGTTTTCTTCAAGTTTATTAATTACCTACAATGGTGGTTATAAACTCTATAATTATCATGAAATCTTTTAACAAGATTTCACCTAGGGTTCATCCCTAGACACCATATTTCTTCTAATTACATTCATGCATGACACAATCAAGCTAAATTTCGATCTTTCATAATTAACCTAGAACTTGAGATGAATCAAAATACTAGAATTTTGCATACCTTGTGATCCCTTCAGTGAGGTGATCACTAATTCGTGTTTAGAACTTGATCTGGGACTGAATTGAACCTCCAATTGATAAATTTTTAGTGAAACTAGGGTTTGAAGGGGAGCTCTTGGTCGCCCCCTGCTTCTCAATCGACCAGACACCCTTTTGGGTGTGTTTGGTTTGTTTTTAATTTTGTTTATGAAATCAAGTTTCAATTTTGGCAACATAGGCCCCCCCCCCCCACTTTTATTTAGCTTAAATCTTTGGTAATTTAACTTCATTCATGCTTTAAAAACAAGACAACCAACTAACTAGGTTATTTATTTCCTAGTTAGTTTATTCTCGTTTATTTCATACTTTATAATTCTAATATAAAGTTTTAAAATTTCGGGATGTTACAAACATACGTCTATTATTGAATTCACTCGACCCGACAGTACCCGTTTGGGGAACGTCCAGTGCCAAAGTCGCTGAATGGGTAAGTCGCCAATCCCTAAAACGGGCTATGTAATGCTATGTAATGTACTTTGTTACGGGTGGTCATTTTACTAGAGGTTTATAATCTACCCTTGTGTGATTCTTGTTGAAGCATATACTCGAGGGGTGGGACAATTCTCAATTTTAAAGCAGACTCCTCATTCATTAGATAGAGAAGATGACCAAGATTTCGTGATCAGCTATCGAACTAATTCCAAGAGAGCTAAGATCGAATCGGTTTTGCTATCCGAGCTCTCTTATTGAATTGCTCATTCAATGAGCATTCTCGATATTATGCCTTGAAGAGGACTCGAACCTCCACGCTCTTTAGCACGAGATTTTGAGTCTCGCGTGTCTACCATTTCACCACCAAGGCATCTTGAAAGTGAATCGTATTCCATGAATACGATATCAATCTAGTGCGATGTATGGAATAGTGGAGTGTTGGAGTATTTCTATTTATCGGTCATGTAATATAGGCCCCAATTGGACATCCAATTGCTTCGATTTGAATTATCCGGAGAATGCCTTGTACAGATATCCAATATATCAAAAAGATGGACAATCAAACCTATTTCACGATTCAATAGAAGCCCAAAGAGGTGAATAGGGTCCCAAATAACGAAAGATATGTAAAAAGCAGGTCTTATTACGCCTATTCCTAATCCTAAATGGAATATAACGACGTAGGAATCCACATAGTATCTATTTAGATACGCTCAAATGACCCCTTCTCACAATGAGAATGTATATAACCCTATTACGGTCTGGTCCAATATGAAATGAACTTATAATCAAAAAATTGACTTGATCATCAGATTATAGATTATAAGTTCATAACCCAAGCCCATTACCATTTTGGGCTGAACAGATCTACTATTCTTTGATTCCAGTTAGTAAGAGGGATCTTGAACTAAGAAATAGACCCTAGAAACTAAAAAAGGGTATCCTGAGCAATTGCAATAATTGGATTCATTGATATTCCTGGTATAGTAGATGCTATCACACATATAATCATACTCAATTCGATGGAATTGTTTGATCTTATAGGGGATCTTCTATAATTTCGCACGTGAGGGGTTGTTTCTTGGTTTCATCCAGTCATTAATAACTTGATTATTTTTAGATAATAGTAAATAGAAACAATGCTTGTAAGGAGTCCTATTAAAACCAATAAATATAGGCCTGCCTGCCATCCACACCAGAATAAATAGAGTTTTCCGAAAAAACCTGCTAGTGGAGGAAGACCTCCTAGCGATAAGAGACATACGACTAAAGAGAGATCCAAAAAAGGATCTTTCGTGTATAATCCTGCATAATCTCGAATGTTTTCAATTCCGGTACGTAGACCAAATAAGACAATGCAAGCAAAGTTCCTAGATTCATGGAGATATAGAACAACATATAAGTTATCATGCTTGCATATCCATCATTTGAGTCTCCAACAATTATTCTAATAATTACATATCCGATTTTCCATATGGACGAATATACTGAAAGATGGGTGAATTTCCTTTTCTCTGTCATTCCATTGATATCTCTATAAATATACAAACAATATCCTCTATTTTAGGGAGGGATAACAACTAATTCAAATACAATATTTATCACTAAATATAACAAACCTATTACACCCCGGAGTCGAAGCTGGAGGAGACCGAACACTAAGACTGGATCGGAAATCATCAAATAGAACTCGTGGAAGACCTTTGGTGAATATATCTGTTATCTGGAATCGAGAAGGAACATGAAGAACACGAACAATACCCCGTTGAACCAGATCACAGACAAAATGAATATCAAGCTCGATATGTTTGGTGCGTTGATGTTGGACCGGATTACCTGAGAGATATACTGCACTGATGTTATCATAATAAACCAAACTAGCCTTAGGCAGAGGGCAATGTAACTCCAAAAGGAGATTTCGTAACCAACAAATTTCAGCAACCACATTAGCAACACCACGATACTCAGCTTCAGCACTAGACCGTGAGACAACTGTCTGACGTTTAGAGGACCAAGAGAGAAGATTAGGACCTAGGTAGACACAATAGCCAGAGGTGGAACGACGAGTATCAGGGCACCCTGCCCAATCAGTATCAGTGTAGGCCCGTAAGGAAAAGTCAGAAAATGAACCAAGAGTCAAACCATATGAAGAAGTTCCCTGTAAATACCGGATAATTCGTTTCAAAGCATTCCAATGATCAATTCTGGGCGAATGCATATGCATGCAAATCTGTTGAACTGCATAACTAATGTCCGGTCTAGTAAAGGTCAAATATTGTAAAGCTCCCGCGAGGCTACGATAAAGAGTGGGGTCATCAAACAAAGGACTAGAATCAGCAGTTAGTTTAGGGTGTGTATCAACGGGTGTTGCAACTGGCTTACAGGAATGCATGCCAGCACGCTCTATAATATCCTTGGCATAGGCAGGCTGAGACAAGAACATACGTTGTTTTTGACGAGTTACCTGAATGCCTAAAAAATGACTGAGAGGGCCGAGATCCTTCATGGCAAATTCATTTGCTAGTTGGTGCATAAGTGTGACCTGCAAGGATTCAGTAGACGTTGTGAGAATAATATCATCTACATAAATAAGCAAGTAAGTAATGTCCCTCCCATGATGATAAATAAATAAAGAATTGTCACACTTGCTTTGCATAAAACCAATAGTCACCACAAAATCAGTAAACCGTTGGTACCACGCCCTCGGTGAATGTTTCAAACCATATAACGACTTCTTAAGTAGATACACATGATCTGGGTAGTAGCGGTGTCTAAAACCCATAGGCTGATACATGTAGACCGTTTCATTCAAGGTACCATGTAAGAAGGCATTGGTAACATCCAGCTGATGAATGGACCAAGACTGAGATAACGCAAGAGTTAATACAGTTCTAATAGCAGCCGGTTTAACAACTGGACTGAATGTCTCACCACAGTCAACCCCTACCTGTTGAGTACTACCATCACATACTAACCGAGCTTTGTACCTTTCCAAAGTGCCATCAGACTTGAATTTATGACGAAATAACCACATGCTACGAATAACATTCATGTCCGGGGTGCGAGGGACTAATTCCCATGTCTTGTTCTTAATAAGGGCATGAAATTCAGTAGACATGGCATTATACCAATCCGTATTAGATAAGGCATCTTTAGGTGTTTTAGGAAGTGGGGTAAGGAGAGTGGAGTTAAGATTAAAAGGTTGTTTTGGTTTGGAAATGCCGTCCATCGCACGAGTGCGAATGGTGCGAGGCGGTTGTGGAGGTGGGGGAGGGGGTGGTGGTGGTGTGACGGGTGGAGGGGAATTAACTGGAGGTGATGAGTGAGAGGTGGCAGGATGTGTTGGTTTGGATCGTCGAGAATAAGCATGGGTAGGTGGTGGAGCAGGTGCTCAGTTGACAGCTGAGGAGTTTAAGGTAGAAGGGCCGGTTGAGCCAGAAGTGGGATGAGGCTGATTTGGGCCAACAGAATGTAAAGGCGGAGGTGGGGTTGGGCCGAGAGTATGAGATGTTGGGCTGGTAGAAGATGAAGGTAGAGGTGGAGATGGGTCGTGAGAATTCGAGCTGGAAATGGGTGATGAGAAGTTGGGCCATAACTGGGGATTGATAGGGGTTGTAAGGAATTCGTAGGAATGTAGGGAGGGTTGAGGTTTTGAAGCAAAAAAGGGAAGGTACTTTCGTCAAAAATGACATGTCGATTTATGAGGATTTTGTTGGTGGACAAATCAAGACATTTGTATCCACGGTTATTAGGAGGGTAACCAAGGAAAACACAAGGCATGAAACGATGTTCAAGTTTGTTGATGGTTGTGTGTGGAATGAGAGGGTAACACAAGCAACCAAAAACGCGTAGGTAGTCATACAAGGGGTGACAATGGTAAAGGCTTTGGGTTGGGGATTGGTTGTTGAGAAGTTTGCTTTGAAGAACGTTTAGTAGGTAAGTAGCAACATCAAGTGCACAATGCCAAAAGGTGTTGGGTAAAGATGATTGGGCAAGAAGAGTCCGAATCATATTGTTGATAGAACGAATTTTTCATTCAGCTTTCCCATTTTGAGAGGAGGTGTATGGACATGAAAAATGGAAGTGCATGCCACTTTGATTGCAAAATTGTTTTAATTGAGAGTTGGCAAATTCTTTTCCATTGTCACATTGAAATTGTTTAATTTTTCTTTCAAATTGAGTGGAATTAAATGTGGAAAAGGTTGTAAAAATTGAATAAACCTGTTATTTATTGCTAAGAGGATATGTCCATAAAAAATTCGTGCAATCATCAAGAAATAACATGTAATATCGGTGACCCCCACTACTTAAGATAGGGGAGGTCCATAAGTCACTGTGAATGATATCAAAAGATAATGATGTGGATTTAAACGAATCCAAAAACGAAAGTCTAATTTGTTTACCAAACACACATGACTGACAAAATTTATGTTTAAAAGATCCACAATTAATAAAACTAGATTGTTTAAGTGAATGTAGTAAATCTGAGCCCGGATGTCCTAGTCGTTGGTGCCAAATGTCTTGAGTAATAGCAGCAAACGATGTTGGAGAGGTGAACTTGGAGACTTGAGTAGGATCAAGGGTGTAGAGGTCCCCGGAACTATTGAATCGTAGGATAGGGTTCCGGGTCTTGAGATTGATATTCACCAATTTACACATATTTTAGTCCCCCATTTTATCCCCATTTTATGCGTTTTCGGCCGTAAAACCGTGAATCGGATGCTTAATCAAGTATACTTTTGTTTACAGGCCTAAAACAGCATGCCAAACAAGATGATAGTGAAAACGAGGACTTTCCGGACGAAACGACAAAGCTGCGAACATTCTGTGGAGATTCTGACCTGGGCGTTTGGCACGGTCGTGCAATGCGTGGAATGACCGTGCGGATCCGACAACATAGCACAGACCGGAAGTGCACGCCAGTGCGATCCGGAGTGCAAGCCTTTCTCGGATAGGAACGATCGTGCGGATGGAGGCACTCCCGTGCAACCCCGATGACCAAGCCAGCCCGGAACTGCACCACCAGTGCAGTTGCACGTGCAACCTTAACCCGGAGATGCACGATCGTGCCACCAACGGAACGGTCGTGCGAGATCGAAGACTGGTCAAGATCTGATGATGTCATGCGGTATGGTGAACAGTAACTCCAATGATTCAAAAAGTGAACGGTCATGCACTTTAGTGGCACGACCGTGCGATCGCTAAATGTTATAAAAAAACATACAGAAACATTCTGTTCGTAACTCTGGACATTTTGGGAGCTCTTCAGGCGATTTTCAGGCTCCGGAGGCATTAGCTTTCACCCGGATTCAAGCCACATTGTGCCGTTTAGCTCCGTTATCTTCCGGATTCTTAATCTAGTGCTTGTTTATGGTTTGGTTTTCTAATCTTTCCATAATTTTGTTAATGTTTCAAGCATTTAGATAAATGTCTATGTATTATTGTAGCCTTTGGGCAAAAACACTACAATCCCTTGCTTAATTATAACCATTAGTATGTTAATTTTGTTTGTAATGACACTTGGAAGTATTTTCTATGTTAATCTTTGATGATTAGTTTGCAACCTTGTTATAGATGTTGATTTCTTGATTATAAGTAATTATGTTGGATGATTAGTATTTTGTTAGTTGAGATAGTTGAAAGATGAAGCTTACTTAATCATGTATTAGTAAACTTTGAACATGCTTAACTTGTTTAACTTGTTTAAAATGTGTGCACCATGATACTAGAAATGGTTAGTGGTTTAATAAAATGTAATTATTGTTAATCAAGAAAGCTTTCCGTCACATAAGGACCTTAACGGGTTAAATGGTGTTGTTATGAATTCTTGCCATGAATTGTTAGCTTAGTTAGTAGTTTAGCCCAAAATTGCTATCTTGGTGAATTTATATGCAAGATTCGTAAAATGAACTCTGTTGTGATTTAATCTAGTTTATGCTTGTCTTGGTGGTTGCATTGTGTTTATCGGTGTCACTTTTCTTGATTAAGTGAGGTTAGAAAACTCCTAACGGATGACTAACTTATTTTTAAGAGATTTTCGTAGACATTTATCAATTGCACGTTAAAGAACAATTTTAGGTGGTTAAAGTGTGTTTATCGTTTTAGCTTTTCGAATGATTGTCATGTTAGGATTCCCGAAAGGGATGCTAATTGTCTTGAAAATGGAGAATTGACCAAATGTTTCTAGTGACAAAACCGACTTAGTTGACATGCTTTGGTTGTGTATAAAGCAAGGCTATTTATCTATTTTCATATTTGAAGTCTATTATGTTCTTATTATGTAAAACCCGATAGGATCCTTCAATGATATCAAACACTAGCTTGTGAGAGTACGGAAAACAGTCACAAACCGATTCAAGAATAAATATAAAGGAACACAATAACGATCAAACACAAACCAGAATATCTTGCATTCAATGTTGAACAATGACTAATACAAGACTCCTTAATAGTTCGGCTAGCTTTCAATTCGCAACAACTGATCAACCTCAACCAAATGGTTGAGGTTTGCTTAAATACTAAACATATGGACTCTTAACCTAGGCCCACTTGAAACCGGCCAAACTATCCCAACCCTTACATGTCGACCCAAAATATAAACTAAACAATTACAAAATCAACCCCTTAACTATGTAATCCTCTATGCATAAACCTTCAGGTTCCAACAATCTCCCCCTAGGTTTATGCATGGAGGTTCTTCTAACTCTGACTGTCACGATCACCACTCGCACTATCTTTGTAACCACCAAAACCCTTTCGATTGATATGCAGAACAAAAGCAACAGCAGCAGTCCAACCCTTTGCTATTTCTTCATATTTTTCAGTAGCTCTAATCTGATTACGAGCTAATACTTCCAAATCTTCATAAGCAAGATTCAACAAATCAATTTGATCCACCAAGCGAAAATTCACTTCATCGTCACAAACAATCACTGCCTGTCCTAGACGCTCATCATAAGTCCAGAAATGTAAGGACTTCAAAGCACCTTTCAGAATCTTTTTCACCAACGGAATCATCTTTTCTTTGTCAGTTACAGGCCAGTGCACAATCTTCATACGCTTGTTTGTGTATGGATCTCTAATCCCTTTAGCTGGTCCAACGAAGGACTCTGTCGTGCGCATCGAAGGAAAATTACGAAGAACTTCCCTCTGTAATCTCTCAAAAAACACATATCCAGCACCTCCAGGCTTATCATCTACATAAGGTGCTTTAGACAAGTTTGTTAAATCAACCTTAGTAAAAGATTGAAACTGGCCTGGATGTTTGTACCACTCGACAGGACCAACCTTTCTCTTTATCCACCATCTTTTGCGATCATGATCAAATCCCCAGCTAACTACACCAGAACGATTTCCAACTTTATCATAGAGAGTCTCACCAACATCCATTAAATGATGAGTTGCTTGAGCATCATCATCATCATCTGGGTTTAGATTCTTGTTCTTCAAAATTACAAACTCCCTTTTCTTTTTAATTCTTTCAGCCTTCTCTTTGTCTGCCACTGGATTAGTAACTCTTTTGAAATATTGTTCCATAGCAGCACTTCTCTCAGCATCATCCTTAGCGAAAGCTTTTCTTCTGTTTTCAACATCAGTTGGATCAGAAAATTCTTGTCCAAACTTCTTTTCCAACTTTCCTCGTAAATCATAAACCGTACTGAAAAACAAACTAACATCTCCTTGAAGCTGTTCAATCTGTTGATCTTTCTTCACTATAGTATCTTCAAGTTGGATAATCTTCGCATCTTTATGAATTGAATCTTGCTCAAGCACAACCAGTCTTTTCTTCATCTCCCTCATGCTAATAAACTCATCATCATCACTTGAGTCATCATCAAATGGCATTCTCAATGGTTCTTCAGGTCTCTTACCACTTGAACTGCTAGGTAAGTCATGAACAACTCTAGAAGGACCTGCAGATTCAGAAATACCAAGTGGCATAGTATCAACAACAGAATCAGTATCAACAGTTGTAACTTGAACATCATCAGTGGTGGTATCCATATCATTTCTTTGAGCATCAACATCAAACTCAAAGATATTTTCAGTAGTGGTGGTGATATCAGTGACACTTCTCTCAAAATCGAAGTCATACAAACCATCATCATCTTCAGCAATATTCATGGATTGATCTTTGTTTTGCTCAACATACATTCCAAGTCGAGGATCCATCCTTTTCCGCTTCAATGGCATGGAATCAGAATCCTTTGGGTCTTCACTAGGCTTTTCACTTGATACTGAAAGATCAGTAGGAGGATTACCCATCTTATCAGTTACAGACTTTAACAGCAAAGCCAAACTTTCAGCAGTAATCACAGGTGGAACAGCAGGAACAGCAGTATCAGCGTCAGCTTCAGGAGGAAGCTCTTCATCTTCCCCAGAATCACACATAATCTCAATGCCTTCATCGTCAGAGTCGATTGTTAAAATCTCTGTCTCAGGCTCATCTTCAATACCCATTTGAATATCATGTTCTTCAGCAACTATAGCATTTGTAGGCGCATCATTCACTGGAACAAGTTGTACTATCACTGGATTAGCAGCTACATCTTCAGTCTCTGAAAATTGACCAAATTTCTCTAACGGAATTAATCCTTCAAATTTCTTTTCAGTACCCTTCTTTGGAGTGAGAGCACCAAAACAAGATGGACCCATGGGCTTCAACTCCAATGTGTTTCCAGATCTCTCCAATTCTGGATATCGAGCATTAAAAATCATTTGCAAGAACCTTGGATACATAAGAAACTTGTCCTTTCTGACTCCAAACACATTTCTCTTCATCGCTTCCAAAATATACTTTGAATAATTGAAAGGCTCGTTTGTTATCACACAGACAAGAGCAGCAGACTGAGTAATGTTCAACTGATCTGTGCCTCCTCTGTTCTTTGTCATACACAAAATAAACATGTGCAACAAAAGACGCCAATAAGGATGTACAAACTTCTTAACCAGAGGTGGATACTTCCCTTCATAACTCAATCTAGGCAATATTGCTTCAACTGAGCCAGTGGGAAGTTCAATGGAGTCTGTTTCTTGGTCATTGAACTGTAATACTTCTCGAATCATCTGCTCTGTCACAGTGACAACCTTCTTTTGAATGTCAGCAACAATAACTCCCTTTCCTTCAACAACTTCAATCCTTGCACTTTTCCAAAATTCTTGAATGAGATCTTCGTAAACAACTGGATTTTCTCGTAGTGCGTGAACAATACGGCAACTGTTGAGACCTTTCATCAAAGAAGTGTACAACTTCTTGTGTTTCTCAGGAGGAGGTGCTAAGTATCCTGCTTGATTATGTGTCGAAATGAATTTCAAATCCATAATCTGCATAAAACACAAGTTCATCAGGAATACCACTTGTTAGTCCCGAAAAACCCGTGATATCACTCAACGGTTCGATCGAATGCGGAAAGTAAGATCAAACCGACAAGAACAAAAAGAAATATTTTATTAAAAAACTCAGTGCCGCTGCTTAGATCGCACACAGTCTCGAAGACTGTCTGGTACGATCTCCGAGAACCTTGCACACAATCCCTAGGATTGTCTGGTACAAGGTTCTCTATTTGGGGCTACATGATTACACAATATGGGAGAGCTCTACTACAATATTCTAGACAAGACTATATATAGGAGCCTCTACCCCTTTGGCCCACATGGCCTAAGCCCAAGACCTAATCTAAACCAAATAAACAAAATTAAATACAATAAAGATAAGCGTTGTAAGTCCCAAATACCCCAAGATATCACTCAAATGTTTAATCGAACGCGGAATATAAGATCAAACCACAAGAACAAAAAGAAAATATATTATTACCAAAACATGGTGCCGCTGCTTCGATCGCACACGGTTTCTACGAACCGTCTGGTACGATCTCTAAGAAGATTGCACACGCTCTCTAGGAACGTCTGGTACAATCTCTAAGAAGATTGCACACGCTCTCTAGGAACGTCTGGTACAATCTCTAAGAACCTTGCACACAATCTCTAGGATTGTCTGGTACAAGGTTCTCCACAGGGGATTACATGATTACAAAAATTGAGAGAGCACCTAATATAAACTAGATAAGACTAGAGGTGCACAAACCGGTTAATTTTAATAACCGGATCGGTTAACCGGTTATACCGGTTAATTTGACTTTTTGACTTTAACCGGTTAATGCTTTAACCGGTTATTACTTTAACCGGTTATTTTTTTAACTGGTTCGGTTAATTACTTTAACCGGTTCGGTTATTTAACCGGTTATTTTCGGTTAAAAACCGGTTTTTTTGCCTTTTTTTTGAATTTTTCGGTTATTTTTTCGGTTAACCAGTCTATCGGTTAAAAAACCGGTTTAAAAAAACCGGTTAATAACCGGTTATTATACTAAAAACTTGTAACCGGTTACTAACCTACGGTTAAATAACCGGCTGGACCGGTTATTCCTAAATCGGTTATTAACCGGTTACGGTTTCGGTTAATAACCGGTTACAGTTAATTAACCGGTTATTTTGTGCACCTCTAGATAAGACAATATATAGGAGCCTCTAACCAATTGGCCCACATGGCCTAGCCCAAACCCAAGTCCTAATCTAAGCCCAATAAACATAAACTTGTACAATAAAGATAAGCGTAAAACTATACAATTTCTGGGCCTTACAATATCCCCCTAGTTTTATGCTATCTTTATTACGGCTTAGAAAAATAATGTCTTCACATGTGATGATCTTCAATCTTTGGTCTTTTCTTTCAGTGGTACAATAGTAAACAAGCCCACTTGTGATTTAGCCACCAAATTAAGGACTATGTTGACTTTAATGTAATGATGCCACCAAAAACGTCTCCTCCTCTCTACGTGAGATGATGATCCCCTTAATATTGTTGCCACAATTTGATTCCCCCAATGTTGCATGTAACTCCACGCGACTATATGGCTGCCCTCCAAAATCTCCAAGCCTGCACTTGATGTGATGATGATTATGTTGTGTCACTTTGACTTTTCATACCTCAAGAACTACCGTCAAAATTCTAGCCCATGAAGTGATGCTATTCATGCAATGTGGGTGTGATCCTCTCGACTGTTGGAGTCAATCGCCGTTCAAAAAAAAAAGTGATGCTATTATTAAAATAATAAAACAACAATAGTGCCCTCCTTCAAAAGTCGGCTTCATGGGATGATGAGTATGTGATGTTGACTGATCTTGTAATCTCACGTGATTGATTATTGTGATGATGAACGATGATGTCGATAGAGATGACTCAACTTCAGTCGCACAATAGGTCTTTGATTGTCCAGTCGCACAATTTCAACAAGGATCGCACAAGTTTGAATTTGTCTGGCCGCACAAGGAGATATTTTCTTTGAATAACGAGATATATTCAAATCTCGAAAATCAAGGAAAATCAATATTTTTTTTAATTCTTTCCACCAATAAACTTCGCAAAAACAGGAAACACCAATTTCAAACCACCAAATAGATCAAAACGTAAGATTCAAGTTGTTCTTGATGATCTTCAAACTATTCTTCAAGTTCTTCAAATCTTTTTCTTCACTCTCGTTCTTCGATCTTGTGAACCGGAGATCTCCCTTTTGATGAACATACATCCCCCGTCACTGTGCAAATCCTTCTTCTTGTTCTTCGAGTGATATCAAAACCGAGCCCTTGAATGGCTTCAATGGCTCTGATACCAATTGTAAAACCCGATAGGATCCTTCAATGATATCAAACACTAGCTTGTGAGAGTGCGGAAAACAGTCACAAACCGATTCAAGAATAAATATAAAGGAACACAATAACGATCAAACACAAACCAGAATATCTTGCATTCAATGTTGAACAATGACTAATACAAGACTCCTTGATAGTTCGGCTAGCTTTCAAGTCGCAACAACTGATCAGCCTCAACCAAATGGTTGAGGTTTGCTTAAATACTAAACATATGGACTCTTAACCTAGGACCACTTGAAACCGGCCAAACTATCCCAACCCTTACATGTCGACCCAAAATATAAACTAAACAATTACAAAATCAACCCCTTAACTATGTAATCCTCTATGCATAAACCTTCAGGTTCCAACATATTAGTATTTGTTTATGCTTATTTTAGTTTTTATAAAATCAAACAACTTATCCTTCTTCCGTTGATTTAATGACAAAGGTCTAGTATTATTCCTCCGCCCACTTCCTTGGATCGATACTTGGTTCTTACCGATACTTTACTACATATATGACGGGGTACACTTGCCTCTTTCGTGTGTGTTTTGATGTTGAAGTATAAATCACTTTTATAAATTTAAAACCGAATCGTGTGTAATTTCATTATAAAAATATGTATATACGCGCACACGTCAGAGATCCTTCACAAGAAAACCAAACGGGTCAAATTCAATGGAAACATGAATGTCAATGGTAAAACGACGCACCGAAAGTAAATTTCTAATTAGAGAGGGCGCATAGAGGACGTTGCAGATTGGGTTCGGGGCTGAAGGTGCTCATAAACCTGGAATGCCTTGCAGTGAATTTTAAAAAGTTCTGACCACGTTGTAAGGTGGCCGTTTTCAATATCTAGGGTTATAGGGATGAAAGTTTTTATGTTAGAAACAGTGACAGTAGGATGTAAGGAAGAAGCCATGGAGAAGAAAACTGAGATAAAGATGGGAGAGAGATGAGGGTTTGTTAGCGGAAGAGAAAGGGCCGAAGGTAGAGAGAGGATCGGAGGTTTGATACCATGAAAGATGGGTGAATTTCCTTGTCTCTGTCATTCCATTGATATCTCTATAAATATACAAACAATATCCTCTATTTTAGGGAGAGATAACAACTAATTCAAATACAATATTTATCACTAAATATAACTAATCTATTATATACAAGCATACATTTCATGCTTGTTTGAGTAATAGCAATGAGATTCCCCAATATCATGCTAAGAATATCTAGGATTTCCACAATAAGATGTTATTCGTTTGATGAGAAATAAAAAGGAATATCGAAAATTCGAGTGGCGGAAGCTGAAGCAACTACTTTCAAAGTAACAGAAAGAAAAGCAATGACGGGAGTGGGAGAGTTAGAGTCGAAAGGAGGATTCCTCACTTCTTTCTCTCATTCAAAATCGTGCATGAGACTTTCATCTCACACGGCTCCTAAGTGATAAAAGAAAGAACGCCTCTTCTTTCTTTTTTGATTACCTTCCTCGCGTATGTATAAGATCTGTTGACCGATTCGCATGGGCTCGATTAAATGCAGGGACATGGGGGACAAAGGGAGTTGGTTTAGGTTATAAAATTGCTGCAGCCATGGCTTCACCTGATCAGCTCATGGTTGCTGCTGAAGGAGACTCTGGGTTTGGGTTCAGTGCTATGGAAGTCAAGGTTTGTTTTCCTTATTCTCGTAGAGGGGTCCGAATGACGGCTCAGAAGCTTTGGGTACATGTCATAAAGGGTTTGGGTTGACCCTTCACATTTTTTTGTCCATTATCTTTTAAATATTTAGTTGGTTAAACGTGACTACAATACACTTAAGAGTTAGAAGGGGCAAGATGGGTGGTACGGGTAACATGTCAGAACGAGTTCTAACTGAAACGTCCCTTTTTTAATGAAGGTTGAAACTGGCTGGGACCGTGGTTAGTTAACGTGTTACTCTATTAATGAAAACGATTTAGAAGATTTTCTGCAATTAGAAATAGACTTTGGGCAACTTTGAACCCGTGAGCACACTGCTCCCTCTTCCTTTTAGCTAACTGATAATTTGACAGCTTTAAGATAAAGCAGAATATTGTACTCATAAGACTATCTCCAATAGCCCTTGGGTTGGATGCCCTTGCACAAGGGCATGGCTTTGCCTCGGTTCACCCGTTAGTGACTAACTTATAAATTATAGCTCAAATTGACCTCTTAAGTTATAATGGGTTGAAATTGCTACCTCTAAGTTGTTTTGCAACCTTTTGGCGGTAAAGGTTATCTTGTTGGGACTCCTGATGAGCTTAATCGGCTCTCATTGAATGTATTTTCTGAAAGAAAACCTGCTGTTATAAATGTCACAGTCAATCTATATGCTGGTGCCGAAAGTGGTCGGATGCAACGCAACAATTGAGTTACATAAGTTTGGTTTGTACCCTATATCGCGTATGTGCAACACAAGATTTATGCAGAAACATCAAATTGGTGACCCCTTTAAGGAAACAGAAAGCATATACCAAGTAAAAACATTAACCAATCCAAGTATACATCAAACTTTCTGTATTAAGCATGCACATCTATTCAAGTCGGTAGACATAAGCTTAAAGTACGCTTCTGCCATAAAGATTACCTATGGCGGATCGAACCAAGGGGAAATGAAACACGTTGACGGGTTCCTGGCAGCACATTAGTCCTCATTTCTTGCGATGTTTTCGCTGCATTGTCAACATTATCTTCCAACTCTTGTTCTTCAACCACTTCACTTGATCGGTTCTTTTGGATTTTCATCAGGTGGCTTGAAGCAATCAGTGTGTCCCACGCTGGAGGAAGCGACGGCCCATTTAGTGGCCTCGGAATCGGTTTGCTGTTGACCTTCATTGCTGCATCTTTGACCTACATAATGTACAAGTAATATGAGTTCCTTTCGCAGCAAGAAACTAATATAGTAACGATTATGATAAGAAATCACACTGTAACGTACCTCGGGTGGAGGGGGACCAGTGAAGCTGAAATAGCTTTTAGACTTGATCGCAAGTGTTACATCATCCTGATCAACACGAGCCTTCCCAGCATGGTTCGAGTAGGTTTGTGCATCCGTTATTAATTCAACAGCAGTACGATAATAAAGTTCTAGAAACTGGCGTACGACACGAGGTTCATAATTGTCAATACCGACGGATTTCAGCAGGGATATAATCGTCTTTGCATCTTTTGGCAAGTTTTCATCTCCACTAGCCATTCTTTTGATTGTCTGCAATCATTCAACAGACCAATTTGTTTCTATGAAACTATCACATTGTAAGTTAAGAACCCTATACATACATGGATGATACTATATTTCACACTGCAACAACGCTACATGCACACTTGTAAACACATAAACTGATAAACATCTACATACACAACAAGTCAAGTACTAAACCGATCAATCTTTCCTAAACACAACTAAAAATCACCTATAAGAGATCCAAAAACAACCACGCCGAAGACAAATATAACAAACGAATAAACGTGCATATCTTTGCCTATGTATAGGATAAATTTGTAAACAAATGCAAAAAAATATCCCCACACCACCCCCTTACTAACAGAAGATAACTAGTTTAAACTTCAACAGTATATAATCCTGCCATAGAATTTGTGTCAACTTATATGAACAAAAAAAGGTAATTTCATATGTGAATAGGCGTTTTTAAGCATCAATTAAATAAACATAAATGCATATCAACTTTTAAGTATTTCAACCAGATTCAATGCATTTCTGATTTTCTCAAAATTTTCCAGCAGATTCGTCACTTTGAATCCGAAACTATTACAGAAACCGGTACGATTGAGCGTAAAAAAGAACACTGGATTCACTCACACAATTCTTTTTGTATGATGAAATCTATAAATTTGTAACCGCAACAAACAAAATCCATAACTTCTCTACGATATATCAACAACATCAATGAACTTATCAACCGTGTCATTGCCAGGTTGCAAAAAAAAAAAAAAAAACCGCCTTAAGTTGAAGAAAACATGAATAAAATCCCTAAGTAATAACATAAAATTCAATCAAGTATGAAAGCACACAATGATCAGCATGTTAACATGTAGCATGTATGCCAGAACGATGCAGAGAGAGAGAGAGAGAAGAAGTACCTGGTGGTGTGGTGGCGTAGTGTAGGATTCAACCGCACCGTCACAGGGAGATATAGAGTTGAGGAAGAAACGTAACGTAGCGCCAAATGGCAGAATTTTTGGGCTTTTATTTATTTATTTATTTATTTTTTGTATGGTGGGATCCCACGGTATTTATTGGATTTGAACATATTTATTACTGTGTGATTTAAGTTGAGAAATAATTTTTTTTAAAGGGCAACAAACTTAATCCTGATCATTCTTGAGGCACTTACTGGACAAACGCAGTACTCTGAGAGTAACCCGAGTCCACCACCAATTCGGGGAAAACCTGATAACCCACCCGTCCGTAGGCACGAAGGTGAAATTACCGGTAAAACCCGTTTGGCTCAAGGATTCAACCCAAGTTTCCCTGGGTCTCCTATCATTGTCTACCAGTGCCTTACTTTGCAACAAGTGAGAGTCGAACATGCATCTATCAAGAGAAATGCAAACCCTCTACTACTTGATCTAGAGATCATTGGCTAAGTTGAGAAATAATAATACATTTTCTAAACAGAGACTTACATTTTTTTTAATCTCATAATGTGAATATATTTTCTAAACAGAGACTTACATTTTTTTTTATCTCATAATTTGATATTATTATCGAAATAATATTTACATTTTTTATCTCATAATGTGAATATATTTTCTAAACAGAGACTTACATTTTTTTATCTCATAATGTGATATTATATTATTATTATCAAAATAATATTTACATATGAGAGGTGCTAAATATTTCATGTCGTGTCACATTATTTGAAGAGAACATATTGTTTTAAAATATTTTTGTTTATAGAATTAGAGTTTTATTTCAATTTTCACAAATAAATTATGTATTGTTATATTTATTGTATATGTGACTATTTTTATAAAGAGTAATTTACGTTTTTGGCCCCCTGTGGTTATATCACTTTTAATATATTAGCCCAAAATAAGAATTTTTAACATATCTGCCCCATGATTTCTATAACTAACCATTTTGGCCCCTAAGTCTAACCATTTTGGCCCCCATGGTCTCTATATCTAAGCATTTTGGCCTCCATGATCTCTAGACTTAGGGGCCAAAATAGTTAGTTATAGAGACCATGGGGGCATATATGTTAAAAATTCTTATTTTGGGCTAATATAGTAAAAGTGATATAACCACAGGGGCCAAAAACGTAATTTACTCTTTTATAAAAATAAACAAGATTGTACTGATTTATAATGGTTGATTTTGGCATTTTACTAATTTTGGATGCGGATGTTAGGCTAGCTCACTTGGTATACACATTTGCCTCTTAGGCGGAGGTTTTGAGTTCAATCCCAAGACAGGAGTAGCTTATAATTTATTTAGTGTAATTTAAGAGATGTAAGTTTTTCTATTAAAAAAATTGGATATATATTATCGTGTCATTAAAGCGTTAAAATAGTTTAAAATAAATCATCTAACTAAAGTAAAGTTAGGGCTGTTTGGCAACTTATGAAAGAGTAAATGTTGAACCAGTAAGAGGTCGAAATCATTAAGTGCTGAACCATTAAGAGCCAGCATAATGCTTAACCATTCAGAGACAAATGTCTGAACAACTCAAATAAGAGGTCTTAACCATTCATACTCAGTATAATGTTTAACCATTCAGAGGCAAATGTCTGAATCATTCAGACATCTGCTCTCAAAACAAATAGTCTGAACCAGTAATAGGTTTGAACTATTAAGAGTCTCTTTAAGAGCTAAACAAACAGCCCCTTAGTTTAAAATCAATCATCTAAGACCATCCGTAGTTGGCATGATTTTTTCAAAAATAGCCCCCAAACACGCCCCATATTGCCCGTCCCCACCCCCTTGGGCGTTTTTGGGCGTGATTGAGCGAAAAAGCCCTCCAGGCGTTTTTTTAACACTCTCAAATGGTAAAATGGTGACCAATCAGATGAATCCCTTTTTTCTTGGCCAATCCTCTTTTTTTGGTTAGTTTTTTTATTTAATTCTTTACACCTCTTTTTAACATAATACTCACATCCCCACTACGCCACTTTTGCAATAACGCCCAATAATGCCCCCATACTGACTGGACTGCCACATGGCAGAAAACGCCCCAGAGTGGAGGCATTATTCATCTAACGAATGCGGATGCTCTAAGAAAGGTTAAAATGAATATACTCAACTTTTCAATTACTACCATTAAATACAGAAATCAATACATAGTATTGTACGAATAATAGGATCCTGAATATTGAATATTAATTACACACCCCAAAACCGGTTGAGTAATTAAATTTTAGTAAAATTAAAATAACTTTGAAAGCTAGTTAATATAATTAACCTTTTAGGAACTTTAGGAGTGAAACACCCAGTGGCGGACCCATAATTTTTGGACAATAGGGTCCAAAAAAAAAAAAAACACAAAAAAACTAAGAAACAGGTATCGAACCCATGACCTTTTGTGTAAACAAGGGGTTTTACCACTGCACTAGGCTCACTTTCATTGTTATAGGGTCCAACTAAATTATTTTATGTGGTCCATAGAGAATTTTATATACCGTTTCTACTACTTTTTAAAAAAAGATTGGGGTTCGGGGACCCCGTTCCTCATAACGTAGGTCCGCCCCTGGAAACACCGCCAGCAAGACTTCCCTGAGGTGAAACACTCAAAACGCTCCTTGCCGAAGACAGGCCATAGCTAAGATGGAACTGTTCGCCAAAAAAGCTCGACTGGAATGAAACGCCAATGAAGGAACCACCTTCTGCAAAGGGCATCAACGGGTTATACTTGAGCTTTTCTTCTTTTTCTTTTTCCTTTTTTCTGGTTTTAGTTTAGGATTTGTTAATATTTTGTATATCATGTGCGTTTAATAACTTGAACACAAAAGTTATTTGAAGTTTAAATTATTTAAATACTAGGTTAGAACCCCGTGTATTACACGGGTTGAATAAATGTATTTTTATATATTAAATAATAAAAAGTTATATCTTTATGAACTCTGTATATTGTACGGATTAAATAAATGTAATTTTATATATCAAATAATAAAAAGGTTAAATCTTTAAAAACCATGTGTATTACACAGATTAAATAAATGTAATTTTGTATACTAAATACTAAAAACAGTATCTTTAAAAAACCCGTGTATAGTCGGGTTGAAAAGAATCTACCAAATAATAAAAAATTATATCCTAAATAAATGTAATTTTGTATATTAAATACTAAAAACGTCATATCTTTAAAAAACCCGTGTATAGTCGTGTTGAAAAATCTACCAAATAATAAAAAAAATATATATCCTTAAAAACCCTTCGTTTTACACGAGTTGAATAAACATAATTTTGTATACCAAATAATTAAAAAGTTATATTTTTAATAAATTAGGATAACATTTAATATTAATTTATTATTTATATATTTAATATAAGATAAGTAGATAAGAGAGATATTTGTTTTAAAAATATATTAAATTAACAATTTATATTTGAGGATAATATTTTATTAAAGTATGATAAGATTTAATATTAATTTATTTTTTTATTTATTTAGATAAATATAGATTTGAGGATACCCGTGTCCAAAAGTTGGTTTCTTTTATTATAGTAGTTAGATAATAATTGGGTAAAATAATAAAAATATGTAATTTAAAAAAATGATTTATATAATGTTTTACATTATATATATGTTAAAAAAATAATGTTTTACATTATATGTATACCTTTCAACAATTCAATTTTTTCAAGCTATTAAACAAGAGTATTTTTTTTACAGTAACATCTATAAACTTCTATAAATAGTTTGATTGAATAAAAAATAATAGTATTATTTAAAACTAAATCTAAAAATTTGTAATAATGCTTGTTGGGTTCAATAGAAATAACTAAATATACAAGTTCGGCACCAGATATGGTAATACTAGTACGAGTACTAATACAATACGGGTTTCAAATAAGGTAAATCGATACGAATACTATAATACAAAATAGTATTACATAAAATTCAGTACTACTACCCTTTTTAAACATGTACCCGTACCAATACTGAAAGTATCGAATACCGAAATCAATAAATCTGGGTACGTGAAACGCCCTAACACGCAATTTCTTAAAAACGGCGCAGCGGAGAAATGAGTTTTAAAATTTCTTTATAATTTAAACACAATACATACATGAAGACCAATATTTCAAATTTTGAAACATTTGCTAAAAGGAAATGTTTACATTTACTTCCATTGTAAAACATTACATAATTAAAACCACATGACTGTTCTTCCGTACAATCCTTGCTCTTGACTCGATCTTCAATTTTTTCTATCCTTCATAATGATGCTAAGTCCACGCAACCTGCATTCACCACATACATGTGCATCGGTTAGATTTAATGACATCATTCCTAACTAAACATACATGGTCAATAACTAGTCTGCGTTCCTTCTTCCCATACTGATCCTTACGAATATGCATTCCATGTACATTCGTGCATTCCAATTCCTTAACCCTGGTAAAGACATTAATAGAGTACCTACAATCACATTTCATACTCAAGACAACGGTTTAGTAACTTAACGCTTCAACTTATTTAAGTTGTACGAACACATACCCAAGTTCCGTTCGCTCATAAGCAATGAATCCTACTTCAAGCATAGGCACAAACACACATGTATTCATAGATGTGAACTTCCACACGTGATTATGTACCCACGTACAAACGTACAACCCTTATAAATCACTTAAATCATCCCAAGGTTTACTAAGGTAAGCTAATTACAAGCTTCCATACAAATAGTCCACGTACATACAACATAGCGTGCATTCTTACTTCTAATCATTAACACCTATGAGTCCTAACTATTGGAAAGTAACTTATTCCATATGCATATATATATATATAGGGTCGGGATTTAGAGAAAACGGTGGAAAGTGTGAGAACGGTGAGAACGCTTATGGAACGTCCGATCAAATCAATCCATGGACTAGATTGCGCGGTGGCGTTTTCATAAATAACATCAATATTATTATGTGGGACACACTTCATTAAGGGTAAAAGGGTCTTTTACCCCTCATATTCAAAACGCCATCAAATGATAAAACACCATAAAAAAAATAAAACGCCATTAAAAACAAAAGGGAAATTGGTCTGTAATAATCCCACCTAGACCTTATTGGCCATTAATAATCCCACCTCAGATTATTCCCCCTACCAGTCCCACCTTTCACCTATTTTTCCTACAATGGTCCCCCGTTAAAAAAACTTAACGGAGTTAAGCTTTTTTTTCCAAATTACAAACAGATTTTTTAGGGCTTTTGATTAGAACGACGATACGAGTCCATTGATATAAAACTTACCTCGAAACGATGCTCCAAACGATGAAAACGACGCTTCAATTCGGGTGTTTAAATTTCCAATTAACCAAAATCAAGTCACTTGGAGCACCATTTCAAAGTAAGTATTACACCAATCGACTCGTATTGCCGTTCTGATCAAAATCCATAAAAAATCTGTTTCTAATTTGGAAAAATGCTTAACTCTGTTAAGTTTTTTTAACGGGGGACCATTGTAGGAAAAATAGGTGAAATGTGGGACTGGCGGGGGGAATTTTCTAAGGTGGGATTATTAATGGCCAATAAGGTCTAGGTGGGATTATTATAGCCCAATTCCCCTTATAACGCCAAAAATTAGTAATAAAACGTGTTGAATATTACATGAAGATGAACCAACACAAATAACTGAATTTCAGTTATTAACATTTATTAGACGAAATTCCCTCCTAAATTACGCGCCAAAAACATCATTATATAAACAAACGTAAAACATAGCTTCCGTAATCACTTCAATCTATCCATTTTCTGCAAAAAAAATCGTTAACCAAAAACGCCAACTTAAACAAAACGCCAAAAATGGCAACAATCGTTTCGTGGAGATACACTCTGAGAATCAGTAGATACGTCCTCCATTTTGACAACAGAAGGAGGGTGTATGTTAAGACGATAAGGGCAATTCTGAAGATGCAAGAAGAGATACAGAGACAAATTTTATCCATTGGCATCGCTCTAGACAACGAATGCCATGAAACGCATATGCTAATGAAAGCATAAACCAGCAAATTTGGACCAATCAAAGGAGATGTGAAGCCAGACCCTGTCATGACATCATGGCGTTTTGATGATGAAACAGACATGGTGATGGTTACATACAACAGCGGAGAGCAGGAAGTCTACTGGCTAGAGAATATCATAACAAAGCAGCGACTGGGTTTCATGGAAGAATTACATAACACCACTTGTACCAACACAGAAATAGACTCAAAATTGGAGTTAATGCAAGCCATGTTGTAACACCCCAAAAATGGGTTTGGTAATTTAAACCCGGTTAATATAAAGGAACGGGTAAAATGCCGTTAGGGGATAAAAGTGAACCCGTGAATGAATGCTAACTAGGAATAATTAACCTAGTTGATTATTAATGTCGTTGGTATTAAACGAAGGGTTGTAGCCTTATTTATTTAAAACGAAACATGAGGGACCAAAGTGGGACAACTTGAAAGATGTTTAATTAAAAGAAAACACACACACACAAACACACACACGTGTGTGTGTTCTGGATCGATGTCCAGGAGAAAGAACAAGGGTTCAAACCCTAGTTCTTGAAGAACCTTCAAATTGAAGGGGTAAATGAAGTCTAAATTCACAACCGAACGTGAATTAATGATCACCCAAGCAAGGGGATCATAAGGTATGTCTTAAAACTTAGATTTGATGATCTAGTATGAAGTGGGTTATGATTAATCCACGAAATTGTATGAAATTAAGTATGAATATATGTTAACATCATCATAGGGAACATGTGTTATGCATAATTTTGACTAATTTGATGTTTAAGGATGTAAACCCACTAGTTGGGTGATTAAGATGACATGAGTGTTCAACATGTCCAATATTCATGAATTATGTTGTGTTAGGATGAACTATTGTTAGATGAATTGAAAGAAATTTGGTGTTGATATGTTTGATGTTTAGGTGTTAAATGATACTTGTTGATTAGTAAGAAGATTTGATGAAATATGAGTGAACTTGGAAGATTATGCATAAACTAGTTGTACATGGTGCCTAGGAAGTAGTACGCACACCACGTGTTTGATGAAATGTCTAAAAGACAATAATAAGTGAAATTGTATGCTAGTAATGGGTAAACATATATAGTTCATGTGAAGATTATGTAGGGATGATGTTGAGTATGCTTTATGCTTGTTTGAATGGATTAACGAAGGTCATATATGAGATGTGAATTTGATATGGTTGTTCATATGTATAAGCATATATGCTAATAAGAATGTGAATGTAATGACATGAATGTATAGGAATCATGTCAAGATGGTTGAGAACGTGGAAGGCTAACGGGCTAAGGAGACTCAAGTAAGCGAACGCAATTACGGACGCACAAGGTAAGTAAATCCCGGACTTACACTTTAGATGTAAAATATATTGTAGTATGATGATTATTGTTATACATGTGAGAAAGTATTAAACAATGGAAGTAAATAGGTAAGTTTACGGAAAAAGGAGTCGAAAGTGGATAGGAAAGTATAATGATGCTAATTGTTTTCTGTTAAGAATGAAATGGAAATGCAGGTATACTAATAATGGAGAATGAAGGTTAAGTATGGAAGTCAGACGAGAGTGTCCGAATGGATGGACGAATGGACTTATATGAACGGGAATAAGAGACGTTGACGCTTGATTATGCACGTTTTTTTAAGTATATATATATATTATGTCACCGGTTGCTAATGAAGTAATTGGTTATGGTGACTGCAGGTTGTACAGGTTTATGAATGCTTGCTCAAGCTGTGTACGTGGTTGAAGATCGAGTCAAGACATGGATTGTACGTGGGTGTGTATGTGGTCTCTTAATTCGATATACGTATGTTAGTTTTTAATTAAATTATGAAAAGGGATTAATGTATTTAAGTGAAAGAAAGAATAACTTATAAAGAAATTTTAGTATGTGTTTTCCGCTGCGTTAAATTTGGTTAAAACGTGTTAGGGCGTTACACATGTTCAGGTGGAGGCTTCAGAATCTTCAGGAACAAGAAGCTGATGAAGGTGAATGTGATGACATGGATGAAGATCAAGATGAAGACTCCGAGGAGGAAGATGGCACAAGTGATGGATATTATTCAGATAAAATACCTTCTGACGAAGGATTTTAATTTTTTTCCTCTTTTTTTTCTTCTATGTAATCTTTTTTTAAGATAATTAAATGATATATTTCTATCTTTATTAGCAAAACGCCAAAATAATACTAAAAATGGTTAACCCTAACAAAACGCCAAAAATAACAAAAATATTTTTCCTGCTTAATATTTTATTTACTCCGTTATTGAATTTTGTCATGTTGGTCTGCACAAGGCCATTTAAAAAAAACGCCAAACTTAGAAGATGGGACGTCTATAACCTATAAACTGATAAAAGCTGATAAACACAGCAAATACAAAAACAGTAACCGAAAAGACAGTTACTTTAATACTATCATTTATTACAATAAAAAAAGTCCCGCCTACATTACGCGCCAAAAAACTCCTATAAGAGAAGAGTCTATACACAATGAAATAAATCACACCCAGAAAAAAACACAAAAAACGCCATATCCTCTAGAAACCACTTCCTTTAAAACGCCAAAGATGGCAAAGCTTTCCCTAAAATGGAGCCTTTTTCTGAGAGGGTTAACTAAAGAATATTTTGCTGAATGAGATGGAGAAATCTTCAATGACATGCTACTAAGCAGCTTCTTCTGAAAAAACACAAGGTTTATGAAGGAAAGTTGGCATCTAGCTAAATTATTCAAAAAAGGTTCAAAACGCCAAAAACAAATTCAAGAAGGAAGAGGCTGATGACATTGAAGATTGGAAAGAAAAATTAGATTACCATTTTTAATTATTTTTGTTTTCATTTTATATTGTATTGATATCAAGTTATATGTTGTTTTGTTATCTAATTCTCTATAATATAAAATACATTATTATATAAAACGCCAAAAACTACAAACACCAAAACGTTAATAGAATGAAAACTGGGAGAACAGCTGCTGACAAAGCACCTTGTAAAAGGGTATTAAAACGACAAAAAATTCAATAAACGCCAAAAAGAAAAATTCGACTTATTTTAATCTTATGCAAATATTAATTACTCGTAGTGAATTATTATACAAAACGCCACAAACGCAAAAAAATTAACCAGAAACGATATAACGCCAAAAAATTATATATGTGAAACAAAAACATTTAATTAAACGCCAAAAAGTTTAATAAATACAATTAACGCCAAAAAAAACTTAGACGCCAGAAAATATTATACCGCATTGTGAAAATAAAAGAAAAATGAAAAGACAAAAAAGCCCCACCGCCTTTCTCTATGCTGCGTGACACGTGTTAGGCCAGGATGCGTTCTCACACTTTTAAGCGTTTTCTCCAGAACCCGTTTATATGTGTGTGTCACGGCCCCCGTCCCGGTGTTACCCGGTCCAGGAGCCGCGGGACAGAAACCCGTGGTATTTATTAATTGAGTTGACAGCGGAAGTTTTAACAGGATCTTTTAAAACTTGAAAATGCCCAACTTATTTTATTTCACAAAGTTGGGACAAACCCCATAATGTACAATAAAGGAATTTTACAAGAAAATTCCTTGGTTTACAAAACATGTTTATTTTTTTTATTAAGCCACTTCTTCAAGCTGGTAGTGCTACACGGTACTTTTTCCTGGATCACAGCAGATCACCTGAAACATGTTTAAAAAGATTTTTATCAACGGGGAAATTGTAGGATCGTTCTGTGACCCAAACGAGTCTATTAGAAGAGTTCTCGGTCTAATCAGAGGCGGAATTCATTGATTAGACTTTGTAATAGCTTGATTCACACTTAATTGTCTTGTTTTATTGATATAACACGTTTACAGATCAGTTGACACGTCGGCAGCACTTCGGTACCGGAAACATGAACGTTACAAATGAAATTGCATCAAGGGTATTTATAGGGGTTGTAATTTCGCATGGAATTAACAACTGCTATTTCGTGCGAAATAGCAGATTGCTATTTCGTACGAAATAGCTAGATGCTATTTCATGCGAAATTAACCTTTCACATACAAACCCTAGATTTCTCGAACTACGTGCCCTGATCTAACAATTCTAATACAAGACTCGATACAAGACGAAGTCGACAGACGTAATGCACCAACAGACTCCCCCTCGGATGTTGACGAAATCTTCGGTGTCGAGTCTTTACAATCTTCAGCCTTGATCAGTCTTTGGGCTCTTCCAAAATATCTGACAGAGTAAGCATCCTCAATCTTTATCTCTCTTGCCCAGAATCTCAAACTGACTCTATCTTCTCTTGATCAGATTTCTTGATTCTGCAAGCTTGTCAGCATCAGCAACTGGTGTGATCCTTAGAAATTAAATCTGGCTCTTGCATCTTCAGACTTCCCTTTTCTCAGGATAGTGACCTAGCTCTTTACTCAGAATTAGAATCTTAGCTAACCTGCACATCCTCTACCTCTCAATAAGATTTACAAATTAAACAATTTGACAAATTTTATTCTTTGCTTACAACTTGTAGAAACAATCATTCAAAATGACTTAACATTTAAATCTCTGATGACCTTATGTAAGAAAAACATCATTTTCTAACAAACTCTTCCCAAACCTATTCATCTTGTTCAGCACTCGGAATTTTGAAAATCAGCTCTTCAACATCAGTTGTCGAAAATCTTTTTGCATTTTTCAAAATTTATGCTAAAACACTCCGAAAATCTTTTTGGATTTTTTCTATATAAAGAAATACAGTAAAGAAATATTTACAAACAATATTTTTGTGAGTTTATGTAAGAGGATCATATCAGTTTATGAGATAAATCACCAACACCGTTAAGCTTTAAACATTTTAAGTTCTAAACGATTCACTTAGATTGTCAGTATACTGGTCCACTTAAATTTTCACACAAAGTTCAACTCTTTCGAGATACGAGATTAATGTTTTAAGCACTTAAACTTATTCTCGTGTCCCACCTCAGAATATACTCCCGTATCCAGATCCCAATATTCAGTCTTACAGGTGAGTATACCTAGATGATATCTGTAAAGGGTTAAATGCGAAGGCCATGAGAGCTCAGGCTATTGCTTCTGCAAAATCAGAGAGATGATGGCTTCGACTTTAGGTGTGTTCCCTTTAGAGAATCTTTTCTTCAACAGCACATGATTAGCATTTTTCAATGTTTCATCATTTTTTATGCTGAGGGTGGTGCTATATTTCAAGCAAACGGAAAGTGTTATACAGGGACTAGGCCATTGCTTCCGCAAAATCAGAAGTCCCGGGATAATACCCCAGATATCACTAAGCATAAAGACCTAGTATCTCAGAAAGAGGGGTCTTTCAAACAAGATTTCGGGGGTTACCCATATATCCGAGAGATGTTCCCCATGAAATAAGTAAGTTTGAAATTTAGGTTTATATCTTGAACACAATCTACTAAATGTGCAAAAACCTACTGGCACATCATCAGTGAGACCGTTTATCACATTTTAACTTTCCAATTTTTTAGCATGCTGTGATAGTCCACTGATGTACTATCATTTCCTCTTTTATACCACAAAACTCATTTTTGATTTTATCATGTTTTTGGATTTTTTCAAATTTTCAAATGTTTTTGGATTTTCTAAAATTTCTTACTCCCCCCTAAAATTCAAAATCATTTAAAGGAAATTTGAAAACAAACT
This sequence comes from Helianthus tuberosus, assembly GCA_030545235.1. NCBI lineage: Eukaryota > Viridiplantae > Streptophyta > Magnoliopsida > Asterales > Asteraceae > Helianthus > Helianthus tuberosus. The sequence continues at coordinate 132,254,219 of CM060431.1, read as the reverse complement.
ATACAAGGAAAAATGACAACTGATATCGAATCACTTCAAATCTCCATCCACTTGGCATAAACAATCAGAACTCCCCCTGACAACAAACTATTTTCCCATTATGATTTCAAAACAATTAAGTTTGTTTTAATCAAAAATGGTTTTTCCGGAAAATAAGTTTTGTTGATTTTACCTTTTGTAAGATTGGGGATTCATTCTTCACTTTGTTTTTTTTTTTCAACCATTTGAAAAATTTAACATTTTTAGGTTCTATCAACAATACCACTTGTAAGAAAGATAAATCAAGTACAATTTAATGTCCCTGATTAATCTTGTAGGTCGAAATATCACCGAAGTGAATTTCTCAAGAAAAATGCCAATTCCTGCTCCACGATTACCCACTTGGGAGCTCCGGCAAGTCAGGATTTATAAGTAGAAAATGCAGTCACCCAAGCCTGACCAGCCTTGGGTGATTTTGATTCAGCTCTATCCCAACCTCCTTTTGATCTGTAAAATTCTTTGGCACCTTTAACCTTCCCATCAACCATTTTTCCAAAGATGTGTTTGACATTTTCATTAAACACCTTTTCAACATCAAATTCTTTCTTACCAATAAAGAATTGATCTGAAATTTCAAACCTACCTTTTGATTTCAGATTTTCCTTTGACAGTGGCGGAAAGTTTTCATTGTTCAACTCTGGAACAAAATTCTCATTCTTTTTCTCAACAGATGACTCCTCTGATTTTATGGAATCAGATTCATTATCAGAACTACTCTCAGATTTTACAACCCATCTCTGTTTGTTCAAATCAACTTTTCTTTTCTAAAAATGTTTTGAAACATCACCAGTTTCAAAAGTTGAATTTTCAAACACTTTAGATTTCTCAGTTGGTTGTTTCTTTCCATTAACATGTATTTCTTCCAATCTTGAGTTAAAAGAAACTCCCTGTTTTGTGTTGTTGGACTGTTGGCAATTCCAAGCAATGTGTCCAATCTTGTGACATTTGAAACACGTTCTTCTCTCAACTCTTTGCTCAGTTCTCATCATCATATTCTTTTTCTTCTCAGCGAGAAACTCTTGATTTGACTGTCTCCAGAAAGATTTCTTCTCTTCTTCCACTGAACTTGTACCTGAAATAAATTTAGTTTTTGATTTATAATCTTTCTCATTTTTATAATTTTCTGGAGAAATGAAACCTAAACCTTTCTTTTTGTAATTACCATTATGGTTTGGTCTCTTTTGAAAACCATAACCAGAATTGTAACCCATTTTCTTGTTTACTCTTTGTTTAATCCTTGAAGTGTTCTTTTTAGGTCTTTCATGAAGCTTTAAATCTTTTATTTCAGAAATATTAATTTCTGTTAATTTGAAAACCTGTTTGATCATTTTAGATTTAACACTTCTTATTGGAAATTCCTCATCAGAATATAATTTGTCTGAATCATTCAAAGTATATGCCACTTTGATTGGTCCGCCATTCAAATTAGATTTTGATAACATAAATTCTTTATTGTAAACCCATTTGACTGATGAACTCGGACTCTTTTCTGATGAACTCGAACTTTCAGATTTAGACTCCGACTTTGACTCTTCATCCATATCCAACACCTGATCGACCGCTTTCTTTAACAAATCAGACTCATGATCAGTGTCAGACGCTGTGAATGTGACATTAATGTTATCTGGTAACTCATCAATGGTTTCAGACTTTAACTTTATGTTGAAAGCCTTATTTAAACGTTCCTCATTTGGCTTTCTGGGAGAATAACTATTCCAAATCGGGGGAGGACACTTGTTATACTTGACACTTTGTTTCTTACCAGTATCCGTATCTTCTGTCCTTTTATCTTGAAACGCTTCAAGACCTGCAACAGTAGGATCAACTCGATCAATCAAATAATCACATGTTGTATAACTCAACAACAAACGTTTGATTCTTTCATTCTCAATCTTTTCAAGTTCCAAATCCTGCTTTAGCTTTGCACAATCTTCAATATACTCATTGATGACTTTCTGCTTTGTCATTAAAGTGGAACTCATCATTGTCATAGCAGCGTCAACTTCTGAATTTGTCTTTTTTCAGACCATCAACTGTTCTGTTCAGCACATCATATGATTCTTTTACATACTTCACATCAGACAACAAATTCTCTTTCAGCTCTTCCAGTTCACGAATCTTCTTGTCTTTCCCCTCACAATGTTTGCAGGACTCCAAACATTTCAGACAAGGTTTAATGACCTCAACTATCTTTTCAACCTCGACAACCTTCTCAACTTCAACAATTTTTTCTACCTCGACGATTTTTTCGACTTCAACAATTATCTCCACTACTTTCTCCACTATCTTTTCAACAATATCCGTTTCTTCATTGAATTCTAACTCTTTTTCCCATCCCTCAGCTTCGACCTTTTCTTTCGAATTTTCTTCAACTTCTGCTTTTTCAGCTTCCAATTTCACCTTTTCTTCAGCAATTTTTCTGACTTCAAATTCTTCCAATTCTCTTTTCAATCGAGTAGCTCTTTTCTCTTTCAATATTTCAATTTTATCTGCAAAAAACAAATTAAAACTAAATGAGTCAAAACTTTTTCTTGCATTATTAATGTACTCTTCCTCGTCATCAGTATCATCATCACTTTCTGATGATCTAAAGATCTTTGTTCTTTTGACTTCTTGTTCTTCCAAGATTCTAGCAACAAGTCCTGAATTAGCCGGAATGTATTTGTCCCAGCTAAATCCCTCTGCAACCTTTTCATCATCTTGATTTACAAGATATGCTTTATTCTTTACATCTTCAAGAGCACAGGACGATGACGGTTGTTGTTAAATTTGATGAAAAATTGATTTTTGATAATAATTGTTCTTTCCAGACTGATCTTGTCTTCCGTTTGCTTCTTTGTTTTTGCATTCACGCTTAAAATGACCTTTTTCTCGACAACGGAAACACGTAACCTTTGATTTGTTAAACCCTATCGGAGATTTAGACAATTCACTGAAATCATCTCTACCAGTGATTTGCTGAAACTTTTCTGCCCTTCCAACAGCACTGGCTAAACACCATTTGACATCCATCAATTCAAGTTCCTCTGCATCAATTTGGTCATAATCCTCTTTGGTAAGCATCGGATTTCAAATTCTGCCAGCAATCAAACTTTCATATGATTCCAACATAGCAACGAGTGATGCCATGTGTTGCTTAGCTATTTCTGGAGAAATTTTTTGACCATTTTGAATGTTCAAGGTGACATTGCATTGCAGATTCGTTGAATTCTGTCGTTGAGGACTTGGTGTTGTATAATTTGGATCAAAGCTTGAATACGAATATGAATGTCCACCACTTTGAGTCACAGTACTACCCTTCGTTCCAGAAGAACTATCAGCACTGAAACCAGTCTGAATCTTTGGACTCGGAGTAGTTTCAAATTTATTTTCTCTATAGTATAAACTGACATCTTGTTGAGCATTTGGATTATTCATGATTGCCGTTTTCTGGATATCCAACTCATGCTCTTCAATCTTCTGAATAAACTTTGCCAGATTCATATTTTCAGACTTTCTCATATGCTTTAAGATCAACAAATAAGTTCCCCATTTTTGCTGTGGTAATGCATCGGCTAGCTTATCAACCCATTCATCGTCATCTTTCTTTATATCCAATCTTCCCATTTCCAAAACCAAATGACAATATCTATCAATGGTCTTTTTTGTTGTTTCACCTTCTAAGGCTACAAACATATCAAATGATTTCTTTAGTAAAGCCTTTTTGTTCTTGATCATATCTGCACTTCCTTTAAACTTTTGAATCAATGTCGTCCAAATTGATCTAGCAGTACCCTCATGTTGGAGCAAAACAAAGATATCTTCTTTAACTGCTTGTTGAAGAATACTGATCATCATTTTTTCACTAGTATATTTCAATTTTTCAATCTCTGAATAGTCACTGAAAGCTTTTTCAATCCCACGTTCATTTTTAGGTTTCTCATAATCTTTCTCTAATGAACACCATGCGTTAAACTTATAAGCTTGCACCTAGTTCTCAAATCGATTTTGCCATCCTCTAAAATCTTCAATGTACATAAGCTTCGGCGGTTTTTGATAAGTTCCCGTTTCATTCTCACTGTAAAGAGTTTCAGCAGCTGTAACAGGAGCAACAGGTGTAGCAAACGCATTGTAGAATTCCTCTTCCATGATTCAGTAATCTGTATCACAAAGTCAACAAAGTTCAAACAACAATGAAGGTTCACACGAAATAAGAATTCAAACGAAAACACATGGTGCAAAATGATCAAACTCAAGCGAAATCAGAATTGGTGCGAAATATGAATTTCAAACGAAATACTAACTCAAACGAAATCAGAATTTTCAAACGAAATAGTGATTTCGTTCGAACAGACCAAAACAAAATATGATTTCGAGCGAAATTAACTTGGATTCAAACGAAAACAACCTCTTTGGAACAAAATAATGATTTCGTATGAAATATCTCAAACGAAATCTGATTTCGTGTGAAATCAACAACAATTTCAAACGAAATTAATCACAAAATGTAATTTCGTGCGAAATCAAGATGCTATTCCGTGCGAAATACTGCTGATGTCACTTAATCCGAAATTATTTTCAAACGAAATTATCAATTTTATCACTTTTAGATCGAATTTAAGTCCAATTCTTTCAAGGATTCATTAAAACATTGTTTCGCATGATATGTTTGAAATTCAATCCATTTTAACCGTGAAATCTTGTGAATTTTGTAAAAGAAGGTGTAGAAGTCGGAAATTATGGCTGTTTTGGCAAGAACTCTTCCTCCTGAGCTCTGATACCACTTGTAGGATCGTTCTGTGACCCAAACGAGTCTATCAGAAGAGTTCTCAGTCTAATCAGAGGCGGAATTCATTGATTAGACTTTGTAACAGCTTGATTCACACTTAATTGTCATGTTTTATTGATATAACACGTTTACAGATCAGTTGACACGTCGGCAGCACTTCGGTACCGGAAACATGAACGTTACAAATGAAATTGCATCAAGGGTATTTATAGGGGTTGTAATTTCGCATGGAATTAACAACTGCTATTTCGTGCGAAATAGCAGATAGCTATTTCGTACGAAATAGCTGGATGCTATTTCATGCGAAATTAACCTTTCACATACAAACCCTATATTTCTCGAACTACGTGCCCTGAGCTAACAATTCTAATACAAGACTCGATACAAGACGAAGTCGACAGACGTAATGCACCAACAGAAATACTGGCGAGTCATTCAAATTGCACAAAAGACACATTGTTATAAAATTTTACAGCATTAAGGGTTTTTATATTTGCCCCTATCACTTAATTATCTGGTTCAGCTGTCACTCGACCGAATCTATGACTGTGGACATATCACTGATTAGGCTCGCCCACCTAATAGTGATAAATCGTTAGTAGTAATGTGCACAAAACCCCCACATACTGCCAGTAATTAAAGATTAGCAAAGACTTAATCACTACAAAATATAACTGGAAAACATTTAGGGTTTTGTAAAGCACTTTGATAAAAAGAGAATGACTCACATTGCGAGTTTAGACGGGCAAAGTTTAGCCTACTGATTTAGCCGTGTAACCTAGTTAAAATAACAATGCATACGAAACTAGGTCAGTAACTTAATACAACATTTACGATAAGCTCACGAAATCAAAACCCTCACGACGAATGACAAAGTATAGCCCGAGTTTGGGCAGCACTTAAACATCCATCAGATCGGTTTCAATCGATCGGACATTGTATCGTAGCAGTGATCGAGTTATTACCCTGTTATCGCACCAGAGATTCGTGCTTGTGTGTGTTTTTGAACGGAAAAGTGAATAAATCAGTGTACAAAAAGAATTTGAACATCGAACCAACGCAGCCATGCAAGTGCCAAACCCCTGGATTTTATACTGAAAAACCGTCCTTGTCGCGTGTCACTACAGGCTGTCGCGTGGCGCGACGGGGACACTTTTAGGGTAGGGTAGCCTCGTGTATTTATAGCCTAGGTGAGTCAACAGATCGACAAAATTTGATTTTTACAGCAAACTGTGTAGATAATATCAATTAGGGAATACCCCCCCCCCCTGAGTTTTAGGGGCCCTGATCCTAGTTCCAATTGTTCTGAAAATTTTAGGGGTCATGCAATATTACTTGGGGGTCTTAATTAGGGTTTCCTATTGGATATAATAAAGTAAGAAATAATAATTTTGGCAAGAGTTGTTACATCCTCCCCACCTTATTAAAATCTCGTCCTCGAGATTTACTGGAACAAGTAGGGATATTTTCGCTTCATCTCTGATTCCAGTTCCCAAGTGTATTCAGGTCCTCTCTTTGAATCCCACTTGACTTTGACCAGTACTAGTCTTTTGTGCTTGAGGAATTTGACCTTTTTATCTTCTATCTGAAGTGATCTCTCTACAAATTTTAACTTTTCATTTACCTCTATGTCTTGGAGAGGTACTACCAGGGATTCGTCGGATAAACATTTCTTGAGGTTGGATACATGAAATATGTCGTGTACTCCAGCTAATTCTTCTGGTAGTTGTAAGCGATAAGCAACTGGTCCTATTCGCTGGATTACTGGGAATGGTCCTACGTACCTTGGACTTAGCTTTCCCTTCTTACCGAACCGAACTACTGCTTTCCAAGGAGAAACTTTCAAGAGTACCCTGTCTCCAACTTGAAATTCTAGTGGCTTGCGTCGATTGTCTGCATAACTCTTCTGGCGGTCTAGAGCCGTTTTCAGTCTTTCCTTGATTTGAGTGATCTTGTCGGTGGTTTCTTGCACGATTTCAGGACCTGATAATTGACTTTCTCCTTTTTCTGCCCAGCAAACTGGAGTTCTACACTTTCGTCCATATAGTGCTTCGAACGGGGCAGCTTCAATACTTGAATGGTAACTCTTGTTATAGGAGAATTCTATTAAGGGTAGGTGGTCATCCCAGTTTCCACCAAAATCTATTACACATGCCCTGAGCATGTCTTCTAGGGTTTGAATCATCCTTTCACTTTGTCCGTCTGTTTGGGGATGGTATGCGGTACTTAAATTCAATCGTGTCCCCATTGCTTCTTGAAAACTCGTCCAGAAATGTGAAGTGAAACGACTATCTCTATCCGATACAATAGAGAGTGGGATTCCATGTAAGGATACTACCTCGTCTACGTATAACTTGGCTAATCTTTCCATACTAAAAGTTTCCTTCATGGGTAGGAAATAGGCTGATTTGGTTAATCAATCCACAATTACCCAAATTGCGTCGTTACCTTTTCTGGTTCTGGGCAACTAAGTAACAAAATCCATGGTTATTAATTCCCATTTCCAAACAGGCATTTCTAATTGTTGGAGTAACCCTGAAGGTTTCTGGTGTTCTGCCTTAACCTGTGAACAAGTTAGACATGTAGATACATATCTAGCTATGTCCTTTTTCTATCCTATCCACCAGAAGTGATTTCTTAAATCTTGGTACATCTTATTATTTCCAGGGTGCATGGTATATCTCGATTTATGGGCTTCCTCTAAAATCATATATCTTAACTCTCCTTGCTTAGGTACCCAAATCCTTCTTTTGTGGAATCTCCAAATTCCATCAGTTCCTTGCTCTAATTCCTTTATTCTTCCTTTCATTCCTTCAGCATCATCCTTGATTGCTGTTTCTTGGATGTTTTTCAGTTGTTCCATTATATCTAACTGTAGATTTAATCTAAGGGCACGGACTCGCTTTTTCTTTTCATGATACTTACGACTTAGGGCATCTGTGACTACATTTGCTTTTCCTTCGTGATATTGAATATCACAGTCCTAATCACTTAAAATTTCCATCCATCTTCTTTGCCTCATGTTTAATTCTTTTTGCCCAAATATATATCTTAAGCTCTTATGATCTGTATAAACAGTAAACTTACTTCCATACAGATAATGTCTCCAAATCTTAAGGGCAAAAATTATCGCTCCTAATTCTAAGTCATGAGTCGTATAATTTTCTTCGTGCTTTTTCAATTGCCTTGAGGCATACGCAATTACCTTTTTGCGTTGCATTAGCACACATCCTAATCCTAGCTTAGAAGCATCACAATAAACTTCAAAATCTTCTGTCCCTTCTGGTAAGGCTAGAATTGGGGTATTTGTTAATCTTTGCTTTAAAATCCTAAAAGCCTCTTCTTGCCTAGGTCTCCATTCAAACTTAACTGTTTTACAGGTTAGCTTAGTTAATGGTACCGCTATCTTAGAGAAATCCTTAATAAAGCGCCTATAGTACCCAGCTAATCCTAGAAAACTTCTAACTTCCGTAGCTGATTGCGGGACCTTCCATTTGGTGATTGCTTCTATCTTAGAGGGATCTACGTGAATACCTTCATGATTCACCATGTGACCTAAAAATTGCACATCCTGTAGCCAAAATTCACACTTCCAGAATTTAGCGTAATGCTTTTCCGTTCTTAACAAAGTTAAGAGCGCTCGTAGATGTTCACAATGCTCGTCCTGACTTTTGGAATAAATAAGTATATCGTCAATGAAGACAATTACAAATTTATCCAAGTACGGTTTACAGATCCTATTCATCATGTCCATAAATGCTGCAGGAACATTTGTTAATCCAAAGGGCATGACTGTAAACTCGTAGTGACCATACCTAGTTCTGAAAGTGGTTTTAGGTACGTCTTCCTCTTGTACCTTCAACTGATGGTATCCTAAACGCAAGTCTATCTTAGAAAAGTATCTAGCTCCTTGCAGTTGATCAAAAAGATCATCAATCCTAGGTAATGGGTATCGATTCTTAATTGTAACCTTATTCAATTTTCTATAATCGATACACATTCGCATCGAACCATCTTTCTTCTTAACGAACAACACTGGTGCTGTTACGGCCCCCGTCCCGGTTTTACCCGGTCCAGGAGCCACGGGACAGAAACCCGTGGTATTTATTAATTGAGTTGACAGTGGAAGATTTTACAGGATCTTTTAAAACTTGAAATGCCCGATTATTTTATTTCATAATTCGGGATAAACCCCATAATTTACAATAGAGGAATTTCACAAGGAAATTCCCTGATTTACAAAACATGTTTATTTATTTAACCGAGCCACTACTTCAAGCTTGGTAGTGCTCCGTAGCACTTTTCCTTGGTTCAAAGTAGTCACCTGAAACATGTTTTGAAAATATTTTATCAGCGGGGAAATACTGGCGAGTCACTCATATTTAATACAACGACATAAAGTTATAAATTACAGCATAAGAGCGATTATAATGGCTTCTATCTTATTTTTATCTGGCGTCGTGTCACCTCCTGGTGACGATGGTCATACCACTATTAGGTCCTTTCACCCAAGTAGTGATGATTATCACTGTTAGGATTTATTAGCCTAACCGTGAGAAATTTAGTAATGTGCACAATACCCCACTAGCCAGTGATTAAGATAACCATGACTTGATCCCTGTAATTATAACCTTTGAAAATAAATGGAGTATTGTAAAATACTTTTGATAAAAAGAGAATGACTCACATTGCAGATTTAAACGGGCAGAGTTTAGCCTACTGATTAGCCTTGTAACCTAATTTAAATAACAATGCACACGAACTAGGTCAGTAACTAATACAACATTTACGATAACTCACGAGATTAAAACCCTCACAATGAATGATAAAGTGCAACACTTAAACATCCATTGAATTCATGACGAATGACAAAGTATGGCCCTAATGTGGGCAGCACTTAAACATCCATCAGATAGTTTCAATCGATCGGACATTGAATCGTAGCAGCGATCAAGTTAATACCCTGTATCGTAGCAGCGCCTTAATACCTTAAATTTCGAATTTGAGCAGTGAGACTTCGTTTTTGTGAAAAATTTTCGACACCACTGAACTGCTCATGATCCAAGCAATTTATAGCAGAAATTTGGGGTTTACGCGGCCCGCGTAAACCACCCTTAACACTTACGCGGCCTGCGAGGGCCATCTATGAGTAGACTAGGGCTACGGTGTCACGAGTAGGTTTGCCAGGTGGTCGACACGTGGCCGGTTAACTGATCCGGAGTTTTGATGAGTTGTCGCGGCCCGCGTAGACAACCCTTATGTCTTACGTGGCCCGTGTGAAGACCAAATTTCACATTTTGTTGATTTTTCATGCACATTAGGGTTTTAGGGGTCCGGGTTTTCACTTACGGGTCGTTTTGGGACATTTTTGAAGGTCCTTACATTCTCCCCACCTTATTTAAAATCTCGTCCTCGAGATTTATTGAAATATGTGAGGATACTTTCGCTTCATCTCCAATTCTAGCTCCCAAGTGTATTCAGGTCCTCTCTTTGAATCCCACTTGACTTTGACCAACACTAGTCGCTTGTGCTTGAGAAACTTGATCTTTCTGTCTTCTATTTGAAGTGGTTTCTCCACGAACTTAAATTTTTTATTTACCTCTATGTCTTGGAGAGGTACTACCAATGATTCGTCAGATAAACACTTCTTGAGGTTGGATACATGAAATACGTCATGTACTCCAGCTAGTTCCTCTGGTAGTTGTAAGCGATAAGCAATTGGTCCTATTCGCTGGATTACTGGGAATGGTCCTACGTACCTTGGAGTTAGTTTTCCTTTCTTACCAAACCGAACTACTCCTTTCCAAGGAGAAACTTTCAAGAGTACCTTGTCTCCAACTTGAAACTCTAGTGGCTTGCATCGATTATCAGCATAACTTTTCTGGCGATCTCGAGTCGTTTTCAGTCTTTCCTTGATTTGAGTAATTTTGTTGGTGGTCTCTTGCACAATTTCAGGACCTGATAATTGACTTTCTCCTATCTCTGCCCAGTAGACTGGAGTTCTGCATTTTCGTCCATATAGTGCTTCGAATGGGGCAGCTTCAATGCTTGAATGGTAACTATTGTTATAGGAGAATTCGATTAAGGATAGGTGGTCATCCCAGTTTCCACCAAAATCTATCACACATGCCCTGAGCATGTCTTCCAGGGTTTGGATCGTCCTTTCACTTTGTCCGTTTGTTTGAGGATGGTATGCAGTGCTTAAATTTAGTCGGGTTCCCATTGCTTCCTGGAAACTTGTCCAGAAGTGGGAAGTGAAACGACTATCCCTATTCGATACAATGGAGAGTGGAACTCCAAGTAAGGATACTACTTCATCTACATACAGCTTTGCCAACCTTTCCATGCTAAAGGTTTCTTTCATGGGTAGGAAATGAGCTGATTTGGTTAATCGATCCACATTTACCCAAATCGCGTCATTACCTTTTCGGGTTTTGGGCAACTTAGTAACAAAATCCATTGTTATGAGCTCCCATTTCTATACAGGCATTTCTAATTGTTGAAGTAGCCCTGAAGGTTTCTGGTGTTCTACCTTAACTTGTGAACAAGTTAGGCACTTAGAGACGTATCTAGCTATGTCCTTTTTCATTCCTATCCACCAGAAGTTATTTCTTAAATCTTGGTACATCTTATTGTTACCAGGATGCATGGTATACCTAGATTTATCGGCTTCCTCTAAAATTTTATTTCTTAAGTTTTCTTGCTTAGGTACCCAAATCCTTTTCTTGTGGAATCTCCAAATTCCATCACTTCCTTGCTCTAGTTCCTTTATTCTTCCTTTCATCCCTTCAGCATCCTCTTTGATTGTTATTTCTTGAACATTCTTCAGTTGTTCCATTAGGTCTATCTGTAAACTTAATCTAAGAGCACGAACTCGTCGTTATTTCTCATGATACTTACGACTTAAAGCATCAGCAACTACGTTTGCTTTTCCTTCGTGATATTGAATATCACAGTCGTAGTCACTTAGGATTTCCATCCACCTCCTTTGCCTCATGTTCAATTCTTTTTGCCCAAATATGTATCTTAAGCTTTTATGGTCTGTATAGACAGTAAACTTACTTCCATATAAATAGTGTCTCCAAATCTTAAGGGCAAAAATTATGGCTCCTAATTCTAAGTCGTGAGTCGTATAATTTTCCTCGTGCTTTTTCAATTGCCTTGAAGCATACGCAATTACCGTCTTGTGTTGCATTAGCACACATCCTAATCATAGCTTTGAAGCATCACAGTATACTTCAAAATCCTCTGTTCCTTCTGGTAAGGCTAGAATTGGAGCATTTGTTAATTTCTATTTTAAGATCTTAAAAGCTTCTTCTTGTTTAGGTCCCCATTCAAACTTAACTGATTTACAGGTTAGCTTAGTTAATGGTACATCTATCTTGGAAAAATCCTTAATAAACCGTCTATAGTATCCGGCTAACCCTATAAAACTTCTAATTTCCATAGCTGACTGCGGAACCTTCCATTTAGTGATCGCTTCTATTTTGGAGGGATCTACGTGAATGCCTTCGTGATTCACCATGTGTCCTAAAAATTGTACCTCTTGTAGCCAAAATTCACACTTCGAGAATTTGGCATAAAACTTCTCTTTTCTTAACAATGTTAAGAGTGCATGTAGGTGCTGACAGTGCTCGTCCTGGCTTTTGGAATAAATAAGTATATCGTCGATGAAGACAATTACAAATTTATCCAAATACGGTTTACAGATTCTATTCATCATGTCCATAAATGCTACAGGAGCATTTGTTAACCCAAAGGGCATGGCTATAAACTCGTAATGACCATACCTAGTTCTGAAAGCAGTTTTAGGTATGTCTTCTTCTTGTTCTTTCAATTGATGATATCCAGAGCGTAAGTCTATCTTAGAAAAATATCTAGCTCCTTGGAGTTGATCGAAAAGATCATCAATCCTAGGTAATGGATATCGATTCTTAATTGTAACCTTATTTAATTCCCTATAATCGATACACATTCTCATTGAACCATCTTTCTTCTTTACAAACAATACTAGAGCTCCCCACGGGGATGAACTAGGTTGTATGAATCCTTTATTTAATAATTCATCTAACTGCTTTTTCAATTCTAGCATTTAGGTGGGTGCTAACCGATAAGGTGCCTTAGCTATCGGTGTAGTTCCAGGAATTAGATGAATTCTAAATTCGACTTCCCTATTGGGTGTAATCCCAGTAGTTCTTCTGGGAATACATCTGGGTATTCTACTACTACAGGAATTTTTTAAGTTCCTTACCTTTTGTGTTAATGATTACTGAAATCATATACACTGCTTCTTGTTTTCTTGAATAACTGGCCAATTTCATTACTGGAATGAATTTCAGTGGCTTTCGTGGCTTATCTCCTGTAATCACCACTAATTCTCCTGTGGGTGTATGAATTTCTATGGAATTCTTATCACAAAGAATTCGAGCATGGTTGGCTACTAACCAATCCATTCCTAATACCACATCGAATTCGGCTAAATTCATAGGTAACATGTTTGTAGAAAACTTATGGCCTAAGAGTTCTATCTTTCCTTCTCGCAAAACCTTATCTATTTTAACAGAATTCCCATCTGCCGTTTCGGCTGTAAAAATCTGCCTAAGGTTGGTTAAGGGTAAGTTAAGAGCTTGGCAGAATGAAATATTTATAAAACTTTGGTTTGCACCAGAGTCAAATAATACTTTTGCATAAACGTTGTGAACTAGGAACGTACCAGCTATTACGTCAGGGATTAGTTCTGCTTCCTGAGTAGTCAACTGGAAGGCTCTTGCGTTTCTCTTGGTAGTTCCTTCTGCAGGTTTGGCTTTGTTATCAGCTGGTTTGACCAATTTCGGGCAGTCTGGCCTAAAATGTCCCGCTTCTCCACAGTTGTAGCAGATTGTGGATTTCTTCCTCCTGCAATCTTCCTCTTGATGCCCTGGAATTTTACAGAAGTTGCAATACCCTTTGCATCTTCCAAAATGCTTTCTTTTGCAGGTATTGCAAAATGGAACAGTGGAAGATTGCCCAGTTCCCTTTTTCTTGAAATTACTACGGTTACCCATACAGAATCCCTGGGTAATCTTTTGGGCCACTTCCTTCTTTCTATTTTCTTCTCTTGTGCGTATCAGCCCATCGGTCAAAGTGTTGGCTAATTCCACTGCATCGTCAATTGTGCGAGGTCTCGCAGCTTTAACGATATCACGGATTTCGCCAATCAATCCCCAAATATAGCGAGAAATAAGTACCGGTTCTGGCGAAGCCAGGGTTGGTACCACTCTCGCATACTCGAAGAATGTCGAAGTATACCCTCGACAGTCTACATCCACCATCCGGTGGTTCAAGAATTTATTCGCCATTTGTTCTTTCTCATATTCGGGACAAAATTTTCTTTCCATTAACCGCTTAAATTCTTCCCAACTCATGGCATAGGATACATCGCTTCCCTTGGCTTGTAGTACCGTATTCCACCATTCTAGCGCCCCTTCTTTAAAAAGATGCGACGCGTACATGACCTTGTCTTCCTCTGCACATTTACTTATTTTAATCACCGCCTCGGTTTTCTCTAACCAACGCAGTGCAGCAGTCGCCCATTCGTTGCCTGCAAATTCAACTGGTTTACAGGCAAGAAACTCCTTATAAGTGTAACCAGGCGTTGCAGCTTTCATTTTCTTAAGGAGTGGGGCTTGTCTCCCATCGTTGTCGTTATTTGTATGGTTACCGCCTCCGTTTACACTATTACTGAAATTGTCGCCGTGTGTACGTTTGCTAGGAATAATTTGTTGAGGTTCAACTAGATTTCGGGCAGCAGCAAGGATTGCTGGAATAGCATTGGCTATTCCCTGAGCAACGCTATTCTCGATATCTTGCCTATTCAGAAATTGATCTTCATGGTTTTGTTCAGATTGATGTACTTCATTAACGGGTTCATTACCAGCGTTTTCCATCTGGTAATTAATTTTTATAAGTGATTAGCATAAAATAATTAATAACCGAACATAACAAAATAATTGCACATAATCACATCAACAGGTATAGCCAAAATTGTCGATTTTTCGACGTTCGATATTTTATATATTATAATAGGCATCCGTACACACTGGTTATCTTACAAAAGTTTTATTTTTAAGTTATTTCACATAATTATATTTTTATTATTATATTATTATTATTAAACACACGTTCCCACAACCACAGTCAGCTGGCATTTTAGAAACGACGCTCCCTCTCATCGTACTTCCAAGATATCATTTCCCCTACTTCACGGATTCTATTTCCTGCGTCCACTAGCTCCTCGCCATAGTGGCAGAGTTCTGCCAAGTTTTCGGAGCTCATAGGTGGGTGTAGTAGAGGCTCCGGGTCAAACTGGGGGAAAAAGGTATTAGGATTGTTTAGGAGATTTTGAAACTGCCAGTCGGTGGTCCACCATTCTTCTAGTTCTACCGGTAGAGGTTGGGTGTGGATAATAGGATCGGGGATATCAGGTTCTAGCTCAACTGGAAGTTGTGCTTCCGCTGGGTAATTAAAGAGGTTTTCATCGGCAGGTCCGATGAGGTTATTAAGTGCCAGTTTATGATCCAGCTCCTCCTAGGGTGGCATTTCCTGATCTTGCCTGGAACTTTCCCCAATTTCTATTCGCTTGCCTTTATCTTTGGGATCTTCCGTCTTTATAACTTTCCGTGTCGCTGGTTTCCTCCTGCACACACGCCTCCAGCCCACTAATCTTCTTCTCTTCTTTGGCTTGGGTTTCTCCGGAGGTTGGGCTTGAAATTCCATAGGTTCCTCCATGTCGGCACAATACCCGGTAAAGTCTCTGGAAACTTCCACATTAACAGAATAGAGATTGAGATTCTGAAGAGCTTCAGACAACTCATTCATGCTGTTTAGCAGATATGAAGAAACACAAAAATTCTTGGTTAAAATTTTGTAAATTGAATTTTTTCACATAATCACAAAAAAAAGTAATCAGAAAAATTAAATATTAATTACAAATATCTAATATATTTATACAAACAGATTGATTAAAACAAAATATTGCGATATATATATATATATATATATATATATTTACAAATTACAACTGAATTTTAAATATACTAGGGATAATTTATTTTAGTATAACTTTTCTTACTAAGTTGTTTATCTAATGGGCAAGTTTCTTTAAAGTTTCTGGCTTATGGATGATATGGGTGCTAGTACTGGGTCAGGGTGTTGGCAGTTTAACTTAATTAAAAGTTAACATTTACTGCTGTAGTGGCTAAAATATAGAGATTTGCCCATTGTTCGTCTAATTCATATTCCCATGGTGGGTTATCACCTGTTTCCTGAGTCTCTTTATTAATTATCACTTTTTTGTTTGTGACTTCTTTATTTTCTCTTGACTTTTACTAATAATCCAACTTCTTTTCTTAATGGTAAATGGTTTCTCAAACTGTGCCTTACGAACAAATATTCCTTCCTCAGTATCTGCTGAGTATCTTGAGGAATTTGATTAGAATGAGGTTCCCTTATCTTTTGGTGTACTATCTAGTTGACGATAGATGTCCAAAATTCTTTGCTTACCCATACTGTAACTAACAAGTAGTCAGTTAACAAAAACACATAATCACAAGATGGTAATCAGGAAAATTAAGTATTTCTAAATACTTAATTGGCTTTAATCAGTGGCTCTGATACCATCTTTTTCTGTCACGGCCCCCGTCCCGGTTTTACCCGGTCCAGGAGCCGCGGGACAGAAACCCGTGGTATTTATTAATTGAGTTGACAGCGGAAGATTTTACAGGATCTTTTAAAACTTGAAATGCCTGATTATTTTATTTCATAATTCGGGATAAACCCCGTAATTTACAATAGAGGAATTTCACAAGGAAATTCCCTGATTTACAAAACATGTTTATTTATTTAACTGAGCCACTACTTCAAGCTTGTTAATGCTCCGTAGCACTTTTCCTTGGTTCACAGTAGTCACCTGAAACATGTTTTGATAATATTTTATCAGCGGGGAAATACTGGCGAGTCACTCATATTTAATAAAACGACACATAGTTATAAATTACAGCATAAGAGCGATTACAATTGTCACACCCCAACCGATGGCGGAAACATCGGGGCATGGCACTGAGCGAAACAGATTGTCGAGAAATTTTCCATAACATTTATCATTACTATTCAATTTAAATATTACGTCCCATACCGTATCTCAAACAGTAGAATAATTATTACAGACAAAAATCCAGGTAAATATTCTGTTCCGACAACTCAGATTTAAATAGACAGCAATTGTTTATCTGCTTCTAGAGACCCTTAGTTTGACCACTACAGACAACTATTTGTTGGGCTCTAAAGCTTTATTCTAGCTTCAGATTCCTACCAAGTGTGCGTCCTAAGCACCTGTCACATACGTTAAAATAAAGTCAATACATATAGTGTAAAGGTGAGCATACAAGTTTGATAATAGTATATAGAGTTCGAATTCGTTTACGCATAACCAGCACGTACACATAGTGAAATGAAGCACGTTAGTTATCGACATAGATCCATCGATACCAATGACTGCGGGTTGACTGCTCGAGACAGTTCGCATTACATGATTACCACCGTAATCCATGCAAGTAAATGTTCCTTAACAACCCCCGTGTGAACGGGTGCTGAGTCCAAACTATAGTACTATCGTTGCTAAGGCAGGTAGACAGCATTCCATGTGTAAACATAACAAACAAGCATTCATAAGCCACGTATAACATGCATTAACGGTTAGCGTTCAAATAGTTTTGAGTAGTGTGATCGTTGTAGTTTGAATATTCGTAACGTATGTAACACCCAAAAGTGCGTAAAGGAAAAAGGGATCGAGTATACTCACAACGGTTAATGGATTGAAGGGAGCGCTTAGCGAGTAAGGTTAGCCTGAATAGATTCGATAGCATAACGATAAGTGATGCGTAAAACGGTACAAGGTTTGAGAGAGTCGGATAGTGGTTCGATCGGATGGTCATCCGTCGGACAGCTTGTCCGGTCGGGTGACGATTCGAGTGGATTGTTTCTTCCTATAAGAAGGATGTGTTTGTGTATGATGGCTTGACTTTTGAAGTTTTCGTTGTAGCATTTGAAAACATTGAAGTATCTCTATCCATCAAGTTGGTCGATCGGATGGTGAGTCGTACGGATGACAATCCATTCGGATGGTCATCCGGTCGGACGGCAACTAAGTGGTGAGATTACTTGGTGAAGGCAAGTTCACAGCAAAAGTGTCACTCGTCGGATGCTCATCCGATCGGATGGCAACCCTGTTAGTGAACATGTTGAAAATTGTTTAAGTCTTTAAAGTCTTAGTATCTCATGATCCGAAGAGTAATCCAGTCAGATGGTCGTCCGATCGGATTGCAATTCGTTCGATACTCAAACTTCAGCTAAGGTTGTTTAAAGGTGGGACCCAAGTGTGATCCATTCGGGTGGCAATCCGTTCGGATGACCTATCCGATCGGACAGCAATCTGTTCCAATTGTTCCGTTCGTCCTACACTTGGTCGTTTTGACGGTTTGTCGTTATGTCGAGACGCTTTGACAACGTGTTAACCACCAGAACCCCCATTTTGACCCAGATGACTAAACCGACCAGGAATCACCCTAGTTCGACCAGTTACCGGCTCGAGACGGTTATTCTTGATTAACCCGAAATCGGTAGTCTCGTGGGTAGAATCCAGATCTGAAAGCTATTACAACACTACGATTGAGTGGGAGACTAGATCAGGGTCGAATCCTATCGGCTTTGAGTACATTGTGTGCAAAAGAGTTGAAAGAAAGTTAGAAACCATCCTTCAATCCTTTTTTACCACTCTTGTGTCGAGATCTTTACAAGATCTCTGTGTAATCGGGTGTAAATCGGTTACATCTCAGTTGTTCTTGGTGGTTTGAAGTCAAAACATGAAGTTCTTGAAGAACTCATGATGACGTCATCCTAGAACACCCGAAATCTAATGATTTTGCGGTTAAAAGTTAAGATTTAAAATATAGAAAGGTGTAGGAGTGCGTGTAGATTAAGAAAGTACAAGATTTAGGACGAGATCTTACCTTGATTGAGAGAAATCGAAGAAAAGGTGGGGAGCACGAGCTGTTCGGACAGAGGGTTTCCAAAAGTAGAAAGAATGACAATGACAGGGGTATTTATAGGATTCCAAAAGAGGAAAGGGCTGTCCAATCGGATGGCACTCCGCTCGGATGACTTATCCGGTCGGATGACATTCTGGTCGAATGGCGCCTGGTCTGTGGCATTGTGGCTATCCGGTCGGATGGCTATCCGGCCGGATGGCACTTGGTTCGGATGTTGACGCGACAATTTTTGCTGAGTCGATTTCGATTGCGAGCGGTTCGATACGATAGGGCTTCCTAGTCAAATTACTTTAAGTCCCAATCACTCATATCGAGCACTTGTCCCTTCTTTACTAATTATCATAGTTCGATTGTGATTCGAGTTCGATTTCGATTGCGTTTCGATTGATTACCACAACACAACATAAATAAACATGCACAGATAACACGTAAGGCCCACACGCACGTATAACAATAATTAAAATACGTAACTCGAGTTGCGATTCGTTGTCGATTTGATTAGTATAGCTTGATTATTGATTAATTAACTTTATCGCATTGTTACTTCCTCTAGTTCACAGTCGTAGGTCGTTTGAATAACACATCGATGGCTTGTAATTAACAACAGTTACTCCACATAATACAAATAAAATAAAGAAATTTCTATAAGTCAAATCCGTATCATCAGTCGTTGACTTGACCTTGACTTTGACTTTGACTTATGAAAACACGGGGTGTTACAGCCTCCCCTTATTTAGGGAATTTCGTCCCGAAATTAGGCTGGAAGCTGTACAATGCCGTGATTCACGCTTGAGAACTTTCTCTTTCTAGACTTTCTCTTTAAACAACTGCGGGTACTTAGCCTTCATGTCGCTTTCGAGTTCCCAAGTGAACTCTGCGCCTCGTTTGCCTTCCCATCGGACTTTCACGATAGGAATGCGCGAGCGTCTGAGTTGCTTGGTTTGGCGGTCCATGATTTCGACAGGCTTTTCCACGAAGTGTAATGTTTCGTTCACTTGCAGATGGTCGAGAGAAATGTGTAAGTCGTGGTTGGCTAGGCACTTTCGGAGGTTTGACACGTGGAAAGTCGGGTGGACGTTACTAAGTTCCTCCGGTAGTTCGAGTCTGTAGGCGACTTTTCCGATTCTTTCTAGAATCTTAAAAGGTCCAACATATCGAGGCGCGAGCTTTCCTTTCTTGCTGAATCAGACCACACCCTTCCAAGGTGATACCTTTAGGAGTACGTAGTCACCAACGTCAAATTCAAGGGGCTTGCGTCGTTTATTGGCATAACTTTTCTGTCGATCCTGAGCTTACACCAGGTTTTCTCGAATTTGGAAAATTATGTCTGTCATTTCTTGTAATAGCTCAGGACCGGTTAATTGTGAATGACCGATCTCGTGCCACACAATAGGCGATCGACATCTTCTTCCGTATAAGGCCTCGAAAGGTGCCATTTGGATGCTAGAATGATAGTTGTTGTTATACGAGAATTCGACTAACGGCAGGTATTTATCCCAATTACCACTGAAATCTATGATACACGAATGGAGCATGTCTTCAAGAGTACGAATCGTTCTTTCAGTCTGACCGTCGGTTTGAGGGTGGAAAGCGGTACTTAGATTAAGCGTTGTACCGAGTGCTGTTTGAAACATTTCCCACAGTCGCGAGGTAAACCGAGCATCACGATCAGAGATGATGTCACGAGGCATCCCATGATTACAAATGATCTCGTCGGTGTAGATTCGGGCTAATCGTTCTACCTTGTAGTCTTCCCGTATTGGCAAAAAGTGAGCTGATTTAGTCAAACGGTCGACCACAACCCAAATACTGTCGTGACCTGATGACGTGTGCGGTAGCTTGGTTATGAAGTCCATAGCTATACTTTCCCACTTCCACATGGGAATTGGTGGTTGTTCGAGTAAGCCAGATGGTCTTTGATGTTCAGCCTTGACTCTTGCACAAGTTAGGCATTTTCCCACGTAGAGAGCGATATCCCTTTTCATGCCTGGCCACCAGTACTTATAGTGAAGGTCCTGGTACATTTTGTCAGCACCGGGATAAATAGAGTACCGGGATTTGTGGGCTTCGTCCATCAAGATCTGTCACAAATTGGTTCGTTTGGGAATCCAAATTCGGTCCAGGAAGTGGAATATTCCATTCGATTTGCTCACTAGCTGGGCTCCATCGTGGTAGATTCTTTCTTTCTTCAGGGTGCATTCGTTAAAGCACGAGTGTTGAGCTTCGCGGATGAGAGTTTCGAGATCGTGTTGGGCTTGAACGTTACGAGTGCTAAGCAGATAGCTCCGTCAGCTAAGTGCGTAGACAACAACGTTTGCTTTGCCTGGGTGGTAACGGATCTCACAGTCGTAATCGTTGAGAAGTTCTACCCATCGGTGTTGACGCATATTAAGTTCCTTCTCATTAAAGATATGTTGCCGGCTCCTATGATCGGTGAAGATCGTACACTTGGTACCATACAGGTAGTGTCGCCAAATCTTTAATGCAAAAACAATTGCGCCTACCTCGAGATCATGGGTTGTATAGTTCTTCTCGTGGATATTGAGCTGACGAGATGCGTAAGCTATGACCTTGTCCCGTTGCATGAGAACACAACCAAGACCAAGGTTGGAAGCATCACAATAGACAATGAAATCAATGTTTCCGTCGGGCAATGTGAGAATAGGAGCGTTGCAAAGCATGTGCGTGAGGGTTCGAAAGGCAGACTCTTGTTTAGTTCCCCAAACAAAAGGCTTGTCTTTATGCGTGAGAGCGGTAAGCGGCACAACGATCTTTGAGAATCCTTCGATAAATCGTTGATAGTAGCCCGCCAGTCCGAGAAAAGAGGGGACTTCAGACGGGTTCTTAGGCGTAACCCAGCTCTTAACAGCTTCAATCTTCGCAGGATCGACGTGAATACCTTGACTATTAACAATGTGACCCAGAAACTGAACTTCCTCCAACCAGAATTCGCACTTGGAGAACTTGGCATAGAGTTGGATCCCCTGGAGTAACTCGAGTACCAAACGTAGATGTTGCGCGTGTTCGGCCTTCGATTTGGAATAGATTAAGACATCGTCGATGAATACGATGACGAAACGGTCGAGATATGGTTTACACACGCGATTCATAAGGTCCATGAAGACTGCTGGTGCGTTGGTTAAACCAAAAGGCATGACAACGAATTCCTAATGGCCGTATCGGGTGCGAAACGCGGTTTTGGGTATATCCTCCTCTTGTATAC
Organism: Helianthus tuberosus; assembly: GCA_030545235.1. Taxonomy (NCBI): domain Eukaryota; kingdom Viridiplantae; phylum Streptophyta; class Magnoliopsida; order Asterales; family Asteraceae; genus Helianthus; species Helianthus tuberosus. Next base: position 132,232,105 of record CM060431.1, on the reverse strand, counting down.
GCAGTTGATGATAGCCTGAATGTAGATCGATCTTCGAGAAACACGTAGCACCTTATAGTTGATCAAACAAATCGTCGATGCGAGGTAGGGGATAACGGTTCTTGATAGTTAACTTATTCAATTCCCGGTAGTCGATGCACATCCTGGACGACCCATCCTTCTTTTTGACGAAAAGGACTGGCGCGCCCCAAGGAGAGGTGCTCGGGCGAATGAAGCCTTTCTCAAGTAATTCCTGGAGTTGGGTTGAGAGTTCACGCATTTCAGACGGCGCGAGTCGATAAGGAGCTTTGGCAATAGGATTGGCTCTAGGAATGAGGTCGATGCGAAAGTCGATATCATGACTTGGCGGTAATCCGGGAAGATCCTCTGGAAAAACATTAGGAAATTCTTGAACCACAGGAACGTCTTTCACTTCCTTCTTCTCTTTCTTTTCCTTCTCCGCTACTACAATGTTAGCCAAGAAAGCCTTGTATTCCTTACGGAGATACTTGCTAGCTTGAACACATGACATAAGCTTGAAACCCTTCGAAGTAGTATCACCATAAACACATAGTAAGTCACCATTCGCGAGCGTGAATCGAATCATTTTATCGAAGCATACAACTTCAGCATGGTTTTCGCGAAGAAAGTCCATGCCTACTATGACGTCGAAACTTCCAAGCTGCATCGGAATAAGGTCGATTGGGAAGATGTGATTGTTGAGCTCAAGAGTACAATCACGAAGAACAGAATTGACGGTGACGGTTCTTCCGGTAGCGACTTTAACATCGAACGTCGAGGAGAGTTGGGAGCGTTTACGACTAAGGAGTTTCTCGAATTCGAACGACACAAAGAAATTATCGGCTCCAGTATCAAACAAACATGAGGCATAAATACCATTCACAAGGAACGTACCATTGACCATGTTGTTGTCGGCCTGGGCTTGACGCACGTTGATGTTGAAAGTTCTGGCGCGTGCGGCCTGTTGTTGCTGCTGCTGTTGTTGCTGCTGAGGCTGCTGTTGCTGGGGCTCTTGTTTCATGACCCTGTTTGGGCACATGTTGGCGAAATGGTTCGGGTCGTCACATGCGAAGCAGGCTCTGGCTTTGACCACGGGTGCCGGAGGCGCTTGTTGACCCTGAGGGGCGGTGAGTAGAGCTTGGTGAGCAGGAGCTTGTCGAATACGGCAGTTGGCAGTAAAATGGCTGTATACATTGCAATGAGCACAAAAACGGAAAGCAATGGCAGTCGGGTGGTGGTAGGTACAAGTAGGGCAGAGTGGGTGTGGCCTAGTGTATGCACGCTTTGCAGGCGGTACATTAGCCACAGGCGCCGCTACTTGACGCTGTTAGGCTGGTACAGCTTGAATCGGTGTAGCAGTGATCGCACAGTTCTTGTTGCTGGAGCTGTTCTTTCTCTTGTTCTTCCTCTTGTTGCTCGATGTGGTGGGTTCAGCAGTTGGTGCGGCGGCAGTAGCTTGATGCAGGTGCTTCGGAGTTTTATCCCAGACACCAGCCTTGACCCTCTTGTCGTTGATTTCGGCGGCCAGTAGGTAGGTCTCTTCGATCGTCTTAGTCTTAGCCGCTTGCACGAAATCTGCGACGTAGTCGGGCAAAGCTCGGATGTATTTTTTGATCGTGACCTCCGGAGTCTTGACTTGATCGGGACAGATGATGCTGAGCTGTTTAAAGCGAGTAGTGAGAGTAGCGTTGTCACCCTCATGTTGATGTATGTGCCAAAATTCATCCTCTAGCTTTTGACGTTCGTGAGGAGGGCAGAATTCCTCTAGCATGACTTCCTTGAGCTCGTCCCATGACAGTCCGTAGGCTGCATCGTTCCCTCGCTTGTTCCTCTCGGCCGTCCACCAGTCTAGTGCACGGGACTGGAAAACGTCGGTAGCATTCAGAGTTCGGATGGCATCGGGGCAACCACTCTGCCGTAGAGTGACCTCAATGGAATCAAACCATTGGAATAGTGCAGTAGGACCTCCCTCACCAGTGAATTCCTTTGGCCCACACGACTTGAATTGCTTGAAATTGAAGGGCTTGGTGGTAGCTTTAGGAGCTTCGGTCCTCGACTCCTCAGATGATTTGCTGGCATTCTCGTAAACATCGCTCACGGCCTTTGCCACACTTTTAGCGATGATGGCAGCAAGGCGTTTGTCCCTCTTTTCTTGACGAGAAAGTGTGTGACGGGATCCAGATGACATTGTCTGCAACAGACATCGTCACAGGACTCAACACGTTGTATTCTAATCTCACCTCACACGTGTACTACTTACTAAAGCTCAGGAACACGCATATTCACATAACACATAGAGCACAAAATCGCATAACACATAAGCACGTAGAGCACATTATCACATAACACCTAAACACGTAAAACACAGAAGCAAGGAAGCACATACGCATTTAATCATTAGAGGCAGTCAGAAAACAGAAACCTATTATTCAAAGTTTGCGATCGTTCGAGAATGGCGTAGTTTAAGCATATATCGTAGTATAAAGTTGCCCATAATTCAACGATTTGTTAACGTTTTGGGATAGTAATGCAATGCGAGTCGTGTGTGTCGATCGAGGCGAAAGCGAAATCGAGTAAGTTCCAAAAAATTTAACACATAACAAGGGAAAAGCACATAAAACACATAAAATTGACGAATTATCAGCGTCAGCAGTAGCATGCTCAGAATCAAAACACGTAAAAATCGAGAGATAGACTGTCTGCGGCTAGTAGACTTCGACTAACCAAAGCGATTCAACTATTCATAAGGACTTGTCGTCTGCGTTTGACCTTCAGGACTGTGTCCTTGCCTCGATTCTTGGGCGTCTGGCACACATCCTGTTAGTCATGTCGTGACTTCAGGTCGTTGGAGTCCGTCGAGACTTTGGTGAGAGTTTTGTAAAATGCACGAAACAAGTCGTCAAGGTTAGGGATTCACCCCTGGCTTAACAACTTCGTCCCTGTTTTTGCTAAAATAGAGGAGATTATTCATCAAAATATGGGTTTCACCCCTGATTTGGTATAATTCCCCCGTTGAACAAGCGTTCGGTTTTGAAAAGAATGAAGAAATCATTAATAAGTTGACAAAACAACATTGATTAAGCAATTTAGTTGGGAGTTTGTGGTTTCCACACCTAATCTCGACTTTATCGCCTAGTTATAGTTGAAAATTTAAGTGTAGTGATAGTGTGGCATAAGCGAGAATAGCGAGAAGTAAGCTCGTACATAACCCCTACCGGGCATGCACAAGTCGGTCTGTTGGTTCTTCACTATAGTCTAGGTATCTAAGACTTCGACCCGGACTAGGTCGAGTCTTGCCTAATTCCCTATAGTTATGGCTCTGATACCAATCTGTCACCCCCCAACTGATGGCGGAAACATCGGGGCATGGCACTGAGCGAAACAGATTGTCAAGAAATTTTCCATAACATTTATCATTACTATTCAATTTAAATAATACGTCCCATACCGTATCTCAAACAGTAGAATAATTATTACAGACAAAAATCCAGGCAAATATTCTGTTCTGACAACTCAGATTTAAATAGACAACAATTGTTTATCTGCTTCTAGAGACCCTTAGTTTGACCACTACAGACAACTATTTGTTGGGCTCTAAAGCTTTATTCTAGCTTCAAATTCCTACCAAGTGTGCGTCCTAAGCACCTGTCACATACGTTAAAATAAAGTTAATACATATAGTGTAAAGGTGAGCATACAAGTTTAATAATAGTATATAGAGTTCGAATTCGTTTACGCATAACCAGCACATACACATAGTGAAATGAAGCACGTTAGTTATCGACATAGATCCATCGATACCAATGACTACAGGTTGATTGCTCGAGGCAGTTCGCATTACATGATTACCACCGTAATCCATGCAAGTAAATGTTCCTTAACAACCCCCGTGTGAACGGGTGCTGAGTCCAAACTATAGTACTATCGTTGCTAAGGCAGGTAGACAGCATTCCATGTTTAAACATAAAAAACAAGCATTCACAAGCCACGTATAACATGCATTAACGGTTAGCGTTCAAATAGTTTTGAGTAGTGTGATCGTTGTAGTTTGAATATTCGTAACGTATGTAACACCCAAAAGTGCGTAAAGCAAAAAGGGATCGAGTATACTCACAACGATTAATGGATTGAAGGGAGCGCTTAGCGAGTAAGGTTAGCCTGAATAGATTCGATAGCATAACGATAAGTGATGCGTAAAACGGTACAAGGTTTGAGAGAGTCGGATAGTGGTTCGATCGGATGGTAATCCGATCGGACAGCAATCCGTGCGGATAACAATCCGTTCGGATGGTCATCCGGTCGGACAGCTTGTCCGGTCGGGTGACGATTCGAGTGGATTGTTTCTTCCTATAAGAAGGATGTGTTTGTGTATGATGGCTTGACTTTTGAAGTTTTCGTTGTAGCATTTGAAAACATTGAAGTATCTCTATCCATCAAGTTGGTCGATCGGATGGTGAGTCGTACGGATGACAATCCATTCGGATGGTCATCCGGTCGGACGGCAACTAAGTGGTGAGATTACTTGGTGAAGGCAAGTTCACAACAAAAGTGTCACTCGATCGGATGCTCATCCGATCGGATAGCAACCCTGTTAGTGAACATGTTGAAAATTGTTTAAGTCTTTAAAGTTTTAGTATCTCATGATCCGAAGAGTAATCCAGTCAGATGGTCATCCGATCGGATTGCAATTCGTTCGATACTCAAACTTCAGCTAAGGTTGTTTAAAGGTGGGACCCAAGTATGATCCGTTCGGGTGGCAATCTGTTCGGATGACCTATCCGATCGGACAGCAATCCGTTCCAATTGTTCCGTTCGTCCTACACTTTGACAACGTGTTAACCAACAGAACCCCCATTTTGACCCAGATGACTAAACCGACCAGGAATCACCCTACTTCGGCCAGTTACCGGCTCGAGACGGTTGTTCTTGATTAACCCAAAATCGGTAGTCTCGTGGGTAGAATCCAGATCTGGAGCTAGTACAACACTACGATTGAGTGGGAGACTAGATCAGGGTCGAATCCTATCGGCTTTGAGTACATTGAGTGCAAAAGAGTTGAAAGAAAGTTAGAAACCATCCTTCAATCCTTTTTACCACTCTTGTGTCGAGATCTTTACAAGATCTCTGTGTAATCGGGTGTAAATCGGTTAGATCTCAGTTGTTCTTGGTGGTTTGAAGTCAAAACATGAAGTTCTTGAAGAACTGATGATGACGTCATCCTAGAACACCCGAAATCTAATGATTTTGCGGTTAAAAGTTAAGATTTAAAAGATAGAAAGGTGTAGGAGTGCGTGTAGATTAAGAAAGTACAAGATTTAGGACGGGATCTTACCTTGATCGAGAGAAATCGAAGAAAAGGTGGGGAGCACGAGCTGTTCGGACAGAGGGTTTCCAAAAGTAGAAAGAATGACAATGACAGGGGTATTTATAGGATTCCAAAAGTGGAAAGGGTTGTCCGATCGGATGGCACTCCGCTCGGATGACTTATCCAGTCGGATTGCATTCCGGTCGGATGGCGCCTGGTCTGTGGCATTGTGGCTATCCGGTCGGATGGCTATCCGGCCGGATGGCACTTGGTTCGGATGTTGACGCGATGATTTTTTCTGAGACGATTTCGATTGCGAGCGGTTTGATACGATAGGGCTTCCTAGTCAAATTACTTTAAGTCCCAATCACTCATATCGAGCACTTGTCCCTTCTTTACTAATTATCATAGTTCGATTGTGATTCGAGTTCGATTTCGATTTCGAGTTCGATTGCGTTTCGATTGATTACCACAACACAACATAAATAAACATGCACAGTAAGGCACACACACACGTATAACAATAATTAAAATACGTAACTCGAGTTGCGATTCGTTGTCGATTTGATTAGTATAGCTTGATTATTGATTAATTAACTTTATCGCATTGTTACTTCCTCTAGTTCACAGTCATAGGTCGTTTGAATAACACGTCGATGGCTTGTAATTAACAACACTTACTCCACATAATACAAATAAAATAAAGAAATTTCTGTAAGTCAAATCCGTATCATCGGTCGTTGACTTGACCTTGACTTTGACTTTGACTTGTGAAAACATGGGGTGTTACAACAATGGCTTCTATCTTATTTTTATCTGGCGCCGTGTCACCTCCTAGTGACGATGGTCATACCACTATTGGGTCCTTTCACCCAAGTAGTGATGATTATCACTATTAGGATTTATTAGCCTAACCGTGAGAAATTTAGTAGTGTGCATAATACCCCACTAGCCAGTGATTAAGATAACCATGACTTAATCCCTGTAATTATAACCTTTGAAAATAAATGGAGTATTGTAAAATACTTTTGATAAAAAGAGAATGACTCTCATTGCAGATTTAAACGGGCATAGTTTAGCCTACTGATTAGCCTTGTAACCTAATTTAAATAACAATGCACACGAACTAGGTCAGTAACTAATACATCATTTACGATAACTCACGAGATTAAAACCCTCACAACGAATGACAAAGTGCAATACTTAAACATCCATCGAATTCACGACGAATGAAAAAGTATGGCCCTAATGTGGGCAGCACTTAAACATCCATCGGATAGTTTCAATCGATCGGACATTGAATCGTAGCAGCGATCGAGTTAATACCCTGTATCGTAGCAGCGCCTTAATACCTTAAATTTCGAATTTGAGCAGTGAGACTTCGTTTTTGTGAAAAGTTTTCGACACCACTGAACTGCTCATGATCCAAGCAATTTATAGCAGAAATTTGGGGTTTACGCGGCCCGCGTAAACCACCCTTAACACTTACGCGGCCCGCGAGGGCCATCTATGCGTAGACTAGGGCTACGGTGTCACGAGTAGGTTTTCCAGGTGGTCGACACGTGGCCGGTTAACTGATCCGGAGTTTTGATGAGTTGTCACGGCCCGCGTAGACAACCCTTATGTCTTACGCGGCTCGCGTGAAGACCAAATTTCACATTTTGTTGATTTTTCATGCACATTAAGGTTTCAGGGGTCCGGGTTTTCACTTACGGGTCGTTTTGGGACATTTCTGAAGGTCCTTACAGGTGCTCCCCAAGGGGATGAACTAGGTTGTATGAATCCTTTACTAAGAAATTCATCTAATTGCTTTTTCAGTTCTAACATTTCAGTGGGTGCTAATCGGTAGGGTGCTTTAGCTATGGGTGTAGTTCCAGGAATCAGCTGAATTCTAAATTCTACCTCCCTATCTGGTGGTAATCCTGGTAGTTCTTCTGGGAATACATCCGAGTATTCTAATACTTCAGGAATTTCCTTAAGTTTCTTACCCTTAGTGTTAATGATTACCGAAATCATATACACTATTCCCTGCTTTCGTTCATAAATAGCAACTTTCATTACTGAAATGAACTTCATTGGTTTATGCAGCTTATCCCCTGTAATCATAATTACTTCTCTTGTGGGTGCACGGATTTCTATGGAATTCTTATCACAGAGGATTCGAGCATGGTTGGCTACTAACCAATCCATTCCTAATACGACATCGAATCCAGCTAAATTCATAGGTAATAGCTTTGCAGAAAATTTATGACCTGAAAGTTCTATATTTTCTTTTTGCAAAACCGCATCTATGTTAACAGAGTTCCCGTCTGCCGTTTCTACTATATAATAATTTTGGTTAAGGGTAGCTTAAGAGCTTGCCAGAATGAAGTATTTACAAAACTTTGGTTTGCACAAGAGTCAAATAATACTTTCGCATAAACGTTGTGTACCAGAAACGTACCAGCTATTACGTCGGGAATCAGTTCGGCTTCCTGCGTTGTTAGCTGAAAAGCTCTTGCGTTCTTCTTATTAGTTACTTCAGCAGGTTTGGCCTTATTATCTGCTGGTTTGACCAATTTAGGGCATTCTGGTCTGAAATGCCCAGCTTCCCCACAGTTGTAGCAGACCTTTAATTTCTTCTTGCATTCCTCCTCCCGATGGCCGGGAATTTTGCAGAAATTACAATTTTCTCTACATTTTCCAAAATGTTTCTTTTTGCAATTCCCGCAAAATGGCGGGGTGGAAGAGGACCCAGTTCCCTTCCTCTTGAAATTATTATTATTACCCACACGAAATCCTTGGGCAATCTTTTGGGCTAACTCATTTTTCCTGTTTTCTTCCCGTGTACGCACCAACCCGTCAGTCAGAGTGTTGGCCAATTCCACTGCATCGTCAATTGTGCGAGGTCTCGCAGCCTTGACGATGTCATGAATCTCGCTAATTAAACACCATATATAACGAGAAATAAGTACCGGTTCTGGGAAAGCCATATTGGGCACAATTCTGGCATTTTCGAAGTATACCCTCGATAGTTGTCACACCCCGATATCTCCACGTATTACCGGTGGGCCCGGTGGGGAGTATCGTGACGTAGTTGATATCATCATAGTCAAACAACACAATATTTAAATGCACAGTGGAAGCAAAAGATAGATTCATTTCAACTGAATAAATTGTAATATTAAGTATCACAAAATAGTTGAAACAGATCCACAGGCGGATCAAACTAAAAAGGAAAACTGTTCAACAGACTTCGACATCTAGAGCTTGCGAGACTTGATTATTAATGCCTGGAGTAGCCAGCCTATTTCATATAGTACCTGCACTTAGCCTTTTTGGAAAATACGTCAGTTTACACTGGTAAATACAACTTAACTGACTCATTTTGAAATGAGTTTGAAAATTGATTTGAATGCACTTCGGCAAAAATATCTTTTATAACTTGGGACAATTATTAAAATAATCTTGTATACGGTTTTACTTTATTTGTCGTTCGTCAGGGCCGGTCTAGATTAACTGACACGCCACAGGTATAATACCCATAAGGTATATTCCTTTAAGTGGGCTACCAGTTTTTACATATGCAACTGTCAGGTGTACGCCTACACCCCGTGCTTAGGTCGTGACCATTTCTTTGAATGATGCCAAGGATATCCGGGACATGGTCATTTAACACCCAAATCACAATACGATTTAAATGACTACATACCCGACCAAGCGGTAATAATATAATACCGTATCCCAAGCCCGTATAGGGAAAATAAGTTAAGAGTATTTACCTGAGCAAAGTATAATTCAAATACAGCAAGTGCACGCAGCTTTTACTGGGCTCCTAATCTGGAACGAAGGTTTTAATAACCTATTAGAATCCTAATCGGGTCTTTAATTAAGCCTAAACTTAGACCGGTTAGTTTTCAAAAGGGAGACACGGTTCAAACACATGATAAAGCGAAGACCGGTTTAGAATGTGGTTTTGACCCGGCAAGCTTGGACACTTGTTTAATATGGGTAACTTAAACACATTCTGGATTTTGAGACAAAAACGATATGGTTTGACCCGTTTCGGCTAATATATGCAAACTAGTTACATAAGCCGATCCGAACGCAAAAAGTGCATAACGAGTAACCAAAAGAGTCATATGCAAGTTTCCTAAGTTAATATGCTTTAAATATGATGTGACATCAGTAAGATATCTTCTATTATGCCCGAAACGAATTTAAACTCAAACTATTCCCCCGCAGGGGTATTTTAGTCATTTTAAAGGTTATAAAAGAGTTTAAATATTAATCTGAGTTACAGATCTGATGTAATCAATAAAAATACTTAATTTAATAAGTTATAACAGTAGGGTAATACACATATGTGAAATTTATCATTTAAAATCAAACTATGCACCTTAGGGGCATTTTGGTAATTTCACTTAGGCTAAAAAGGTCAAAACTGGAAATCTAAGTTTAAAACTTTTACTTACTGTTAATATATAAGGATTTGCTGAAAATATCAGTAGGTATCAAACCTTATAAGTTCAAAATAGTTTTAGTACATACTATGCGTTAAAAATGCTTAAAAGGCGATTTGGAGTCATTTCTGGGTTTTCAAAGGAAAGCTGATATTTTTATAATTCCAGAAGGCTCAAAATACTTTATTTATCATATAAAATCAGTAGCAAAAGGTTTGGGGTCAAAAGGATTTGTAAAACTCATTTTATAGCCCAAAAGGGCAAAACCGGCAATTACCGAATCAAGCTTAGAATTTTAAGTTATACTCAGCCTAAAAATAAATAAAAATCTCCAAAAATCCCAAAATATTATTTTATATCAGTGGGTAAAAAGTTTGGTATCAAAAATCGGGTTTAGATAGGCTATACGCTAATTACACCGTTTAATTACTAAAAACTTTCTAATTACGCTAATGAGTATAACTCTTAGTCTAGACCTCAAACTGATGTCAAATTTTAGGTACAAGTTTATAAATCAGTAACTAAGGTTTCTACTCCTTTATATTTTCAAAATTCATGTTTTAAGGTCATATGGGCATAATAGTCAACATATAAGCAATTAACGGAAACATGCATATGAATTTTATAATTAATGAACCAAGTTGTGTAATCACAGAGGGATATACTAACATGAAACCTGGTTCCAATAAGGCTTTAAGACATTTCTAAAACATGCTACATTGGGTCAGAACTGAAAGTCAAAGCAAAAGTCAAATTATGCGACTTTCGGTTCCGAACCGAGCCTAAACTGAAAATTGTCGGGTTGAACATGTTTAGACATGTTCTTACATTAATTACCAAGTTATATTAATGATAAAACATGTTGCATAGCTTCTACATTGCTAATTAAGCATAAATTTGATATTAAGCTTTCTGTTGACTTTTTAATATCAAGTTTGACCCGACAATTGACCTAGTTAGAGTGGGAATCAGAGAGTACCCCTTTGAGGGTTTATTACCCATATAATTACCTACTCAAAGCTACTTTTAATTCGAGATTTGACTGAACAATTATTGATTAATCTCGAAGTCAAACCTTAATTACGACGGTTTGACTTTTAGCTAAGTAACTAAGCTAAACTGAATTAGGAAGGATTAAGGACACTTACAAAGGTCCTAAGTATGATTTGGAACTTAAAGGAACTTGCTTGCTGACCAGGGGAGCTCCAGAGACCAGCTTGAAGTGATTTGCAAATGAACAAAGAATGTTGCAACAAGAGGTCTCTTTATATAGTGAAATAAATGCCACAAGATGACCCCAACTAAGTCTATAAATGTTGCAAGATGATCCCAGGTGTCCCTATGATGCCAAAAACCAGTTTCCAAGTCCCTGATTTCGAAAACCACTTATGTAAGGCGGTGCAACAGGCTGATCAGGCAGCTGTCCATTTTCTGCTGCCAGCGACGGTCTTACGGACCGTAAGCGAGAAGCCTTGCGGACCGTAAGCACCTCTTACGGACCGTAATATCTTGGTCTTGTGGTCCGTAACCGCTTTGATCAAAGATGCCCAGTTAAAATCTTGCGGACCGTAAGCCTTTAGCTTTGCGGTCCGTATCCGCTTTTTATTTATCATCTCTGTCCAGCTCTGCCACCTTACGGACCGTAAGGGATCACCTTTGCGGTCCGTAAGCCTTTATCAGAAGACAAAAATTTGTTTAACTTTGAGGTCTTGACCATGCAACTTTGTAAATTCCGAATCTCGTGCTTTCTTTTCAGTGTAGGGACCATGATCAGTTCTGAAAAGGGCATGCATGCCTAGCCATGCACTTATGTTGCCTTGGATTTTTGTGTTGCATGCTTTTAAGGGACATGAATTCTTTTGAAAAGAATTGGCCATATACTTTATCGTAACATTAATTCTAAACCCAATTCCTTATAAACTGAATTTATTTCTTTTAGGAATAGCCGGTTAAATATATCAGATGTTTATCATAATGATTTAAGGTCTTGGGATTTATTATTATTTGGTCGCTCAGAGGTGTTAATTAACATGTCGACCTTTTAAATCCTACCATACATCTTTTACTTGATCCGGGTTCCTGACACGCTTATCTTACATGACACGTGTCTTTATTTTATTGGGTATGATTTTACGAGATGTTACATCCTCACCCCCTTAAAATAAATCTCGACCTCGAGATTTACTGGAACAAATGAGGGTACTTTTCTTTCATTGTGGACTCTACCTCCCATATATATTCGGGACCTCTGCGGGCATCCCATTTAACCTTTACGATAGGTACGTACTTCCTCCGAAGCTTCTTAACCCGTCGATCCTCAATCGACAAGGGTTTTTCCACAAATTTCAAGCTCTCATCTATGTGCACATCTGTATGTGGTATGACTAGCGATTAATCTACTAGACATTTCTTCAGATTGCAGATGTGGAATACATTGTGAATACCACTGAGCTCTTCAGGCAAATTCAACTTATAAGCCACTGACCCTACACATTCAATAATCTCGAATGGTCCTATATACCTTGGGCTTAACTTACCTTTCTTACCAAATCGCATCACTCCCTTCCAGGGTGATACTTTAAGCAGAACTTTATCACCAACCTCGAACTTTAGAGGTTTTCGCCTTTTATTAGCATAACTTTTCTGCCTATCCTTGGCAGCTTTCAGGCGGTCACGAATCTGGACAATCTTGTCCGTCGTTTCAAAGACTATGTCAGGTCCTGATAACTGAACTTATCCTACTTCCGCCCAACAAATAGGTGTTCTACATTTTCTACCATATAATGCCTCAAAAGGTGCTGCCTGAATACTAGTATGGTAGCTATTGTTATAGGAGAACTCGATCAATGGCAGGTGGTTATCCCAACAACCACCTAAATCAATCACACATGCACGAAGCATGTCTTCCAAAGTTTGGATTGTACGCTCACTTTGTCCGTCCGTCTGAGGATGGTAAGCCGTACTAAAATTTAAGTGCGTGCCCAAAGACTGTTGGAAACTTTTCCAAAAATTGGATGTGTATCTAGTATCTCTATCTGAGATAATTGACACTGGTACGCCATGCAGAGATACAATCTTATCTACGTACAATTGGGCTAACATGTCGGAGCTATAAGTCTCCTTAATGGGTAGGAAATGGGCTGACTTAGTCATTCTATCTACTATCACCCATATAGTATCATTTCCTTTCTTTGTCTTTGGCAACTTGGTGATGAAATCCATTGTCACCATCTCCCACTTCCATGTGGGAAGTTCAGGCTGTTGTAGCAAACCTGACGGCTTCTGATGTTCAGCTTTCACTTGCGCACACGTCAAACATTTAGCTACATAGGCAACTATAGACTTTTTCAAGCCTATCCACCAATAGTTTGCCTTTAGATCCTGGTACATTTTATCAGCTCCAGGATGAACATAATATTTTGAACTATGGGCTTCTTGGAGGATAACATCCCGAAGTCCTCCATAAACTGGAACCCAAATTCGTCCATTTAATCTCAGGATTCCGTCCTTGCCATAGGATAACTGCTCTTCAGTTACTCCCAGCTTTTCATCAGGATAGTTAGCTTCCAATACAGCTTCCTTCTGCGTAGCTAACAACCTTTCATTCAAACTATTCTTTATCTCAATGCTTTTGGCATTGATTCTTATGGGCTTTACTCTTTCCTTTCTACTTAAGGCATCGGCAACCACATTTGCCTTGCCTGGATGGTATCGAATCTCACAATCATAATCATTCAAAGTTTTCATCCACCGCCGCTGCCTCATGTTTAAATCTTTCTGATTAAACAAGTGTTGAAGGCTCTTGTGATCTGAATAAATCACACACTTGGTTCCATACAAGTAATGTCTCCACAGTTTTAGTGCAAATACAACGGCACCCAGCTCCAAGTCATGAGTGGTGTAATTCTTCTCATGCACCTTTAACTGACGTGAAGCATAGGCAATAACTTTGCCTTTCTGCATAAGCACACAGCCCATTCCGGTGTGCGATGCATCACAATATACTACAAATTCCTCTATTCCATCAGGCAATGTCAATACTGGAGCATTACTCAATTTCTGCTTCAAAATATCAAAAGATTCTTGCTGCTTAGGCCCCCAGTCAAACTTGTTATTCTTGCGGGTGAGTAGAGTCAGGGGTGCTGCAATTCTTGAGAAGTTTTCAATAAATCGCCTATAGTATCCTGCCAGTCCTAGAAAGCTGCGAATCTCTGTAGGCGTCTTTGGCTCTTGCCAGTTCATAATAGCTTCAACCTTAGCGGGATCCACTTGGATACCACGCTCACTAACCACATGTCCAAGGAATTAGACTTCTCGAAGCCAAAATTCACACTTTGAAAATTTGGCATAGAGCTTTTCTTGTTGAAGTAGCTTAAGAATGCAACGGAGATGTTTCTCATGGTCAGCTTGGCTTTTTGAGTAAATGAGAATGTCGTCGATGAAAACGATGACAAATTTATCCAAGTAAGGCTTACAGACGCGATTCATGAGATCCATGAATGTGGCAGGTGCATTAGTAAGCCCAAAAGGCATCACTAGGAACTCGTAATGACCATAACGAGTCCTAAATGCAGTCTTGTGTACATCTTCATCTTTAACCTTCAATTGATGATAACCTGACCTCAAATCGATTTTAGAGAAGTAGCTTGCCCCTTGTAATTGATCGAACAGATCGTCGATCCTGGGCAAAGGATACATATTCTTGATAGTGACCTTATTAAGGTCACGGTAATCGATGCACAGACGCATCGATCCATCCTTCTTCTTGACAAATAGGATTGGCGCTCCCCAAGGAGACGAACTAGGTCTAATGAAACCTTTGGCTAGCAATTCATCTAGTTGTGTCCTTAATTCCTTCATCTCTGTTGGTGCCAACCTATAAGGCGCTCTCGCAACAGGTGCTACTCCGGGGATGATGTCAATTCTGAATTCTACTTGCCTATCTGGTGGTAGACCAGGTAGTTCTTCTGGGAAAACTTTAGGGTACTCAGAAATGACTGGAATATCTTCAATCTTGGGTTTCTGCTCATCAATAGTCACTTGTGCCATGTAAATGACACAACCCTTCTTCAAGCATCTAGATGCCTTGAGCATACACACTTGCTCAGGCAGTCCATACTGGGTATCTCCCTGAATGGTAATTGGCTCACCAGACGGAGTCTTGATCACCACTTGCTTCTTATTGCACACTATTTGGGCTTGGTTACGAGATAACCAATTCATGCCTATTACTATGTCAAAACCGGCTGGCTTCAAAGGAAGTAAAGACAATGGAAAGGAGTGGTTCCTAATGGATATAACACATCCATCTAACACGGTTGATGCGGTTTCTAAGGTACCATCAGCTAATTCCACCTCATATTTCACACTTAGGGTTTTAACAGGTAAATTCAGCAACTTACAAAACTTATTATCTACAAATGATTTATCAGCACCTAAATCAAACAATACCCTTGCATAAACATCATTTATGAGGAAGGTACCTGTAACACCTCGGAAATTTACGTCCAATAATATATTGACACGTGTCATAAGCTTTGAATATGTGAAAAAGTACTTTAGAGGGACTAAAGTTGACAAACAGAGAAACTATGTGAAAATAAGGGTCCAAAGTGTCAACCATGGATAAATATATTTTAAAATGGCCCTACATGATGTTTATAACCTTAAACGAATAAATCATGGATCATACGAAGCTGAAAATGAAAGAAAGTGAGGAATTACAAACTACAGGGGTTAAATGTGTCAACATGTTGAAAGTATACCTCTGAGTGGCCTTTTAGCAAACCCAAAGCTTTGTAACGGTAAAATATACTCACTAGAATATGTGATAAAAATTTCATAAAGTCTCGTTATCGTATGAGAAAGTTATGACCAAATTCGTGTGCGAAGGGTTAAAAGCGTCAACGTTGAAATTTGTGACTTTTCGGGTAAGCACAAAGTTAACCAAGGACTTAACCAAGTTTGTAAAAGTCCTAAGGTCCTTAAAAATCAAGTTGGAGGGCCAAAAGTGCAAGAAAAACAATCAAACCACGTTACAAAGGACCAGGGACTGAAATGTAATAAATGGAAACTTGTTTGGCCTGTTGCGCGGTTTTAGGAGCCCCGCGAGGGGCTTCTCGCGGCCCGCAAACAAGCAGGAGCGACAGCAACTGCGAACAGCTGCCAGTTACAGCCCTGAAACCGACTTTACACCTTTGTTTTACATACCAGGGGCTGCTCCAATGGTTTAACATGCATAGGGGGCACTTGTACTGATCTGGTAACATGTGTAGACCTCTTTGGCATCATCCTAGAAGATCATAATTGATATATAAGGGACTTGAAGTTGTAGCAATTTTGTTCATTCATTTACAAAGTTCACAAGACTCACCTCTGGAGCTCTCTGGTCAGCAACAAGGATTCATTAGGCTCCCTAGTCGTGATTAGGACTCTTGTAAGTATTCTCAACCCTTCCTAATTCAGTTTAGCCTATTTAATTAGCTAAAAGTCAAACCGTCGTAATTAACGTTTGACTTCGAGATTAAATAAAATTTGCTCAGTCAAATCTCAAATTAAAAGTACCTATAAGTAGGTATTTATGTGGGTAATAAACCCTTAAAAGGGTACTCTCTGATTCCCACTCTAACTAGGTCAATTGTCGGGACAAACTTGTTATTAAAAAGTCAACAAAATGCTTATTTTCAAATTAATGCATAATTAGCAATGTAGGAGACATGCAACCTGTTTGATCACTAATATAACTTGGTAATTAATGTAAGAACATGTCTAAACATGTTCAACCCGACAATTTTCAGTTTAAACCCGGATCGGAACCGAAAGTCGCATAATTTGACTTTTGCTTTGACTTTCAGTTCTGACCCGTTTAAGCATGTTTTAGATTTTCCTTAGAGCTTATTTTGGACGAGGTTTCATATAAGTATACTCTCTGAGATTATACAACTTGGTTCATTAGTTATCCGATTCGTATGCAAGTTTCCGTTAAGTGCTTAAATGTTGACTATTATGCCCTTTTGACTATAAAACGTGATTTTTGAAAAAGTAAAAGAGTAGAAACCTTAGTTACTGATTTATAAACTTGCACCTAAAATTTGACATCATTTTGAGGTCTAGATTAAGAGTTATGCTCAATAGCGTAATTTGAAAGCTTTATGTTAATTAAACGGTGTAATTAGCATATAGCCTATTTAAACCCAATTTTTGATATCAAAATTTTTACCCACTGATGTAATATAATATTTTGGGATTTTTGAAGATTTTTATTTAATTTTTGGCTGAGCATAACATAGGTCTCTAAGTTTGATTCGGTTAATGTCGGTTTTGCCCTTTTAAGCCATAAAATGAGTTTTACAAATCCTTTTGACCGCAAACCTTTTTCTACTGATTTTAATTGATAAATACAATGTTTTGAGCCTTCTGGATTTATAAAAATATCAGCTTTCCTTTGAAAACCCGGAAATGGCTCCAAATCGCCTTTTTAAGCATTTTTAACGCATAGTATGTACTAAAACTATTTTAAACATATAAGGTTGATACCTACTGATATTTTTAGTATATTTTTATATATTAACAGTAAGTAGAAGTTTTTAAACTCAGGTTTCCAGTTTTGACCTTTTAAGCCTAAGTGAAATTACCAAAATACCCCTAAGGTGCATAGTTTGGTTTTAAATGATAAATTTCACATATAGGTCATACCCTACTGTTATAACTTATTAAATTAAGTGTGTTTACTGAGTAAATCAGACCTGTAACTCAGATTACTAATTAAACTCTTTTATAATCTTTTAAGTGACCAAAATGCCCTTATGAGGCATAATTTGAGTTTAAATCCATTACGGGCATAATAGAAGATATCTTACTGATGTCACAACATATTTAAGGCATATTAACTTAGGAAATTTGCATATGACTCATTTGGTTACCCGTAACGCACTTTTCGCGTTCGGAACGGCTTATGTAACTAGTTTGCATATATTAGCCGAAACGGGTCAAACCTTATCATCTTTGTCTCAAAATCCAGAATGTGTTTAGTATACCCATATTATACAAGTCTTCAAACTTGTCGGGTCTAAATCACATTCTGTCCGGTCTTCGCTTAATCGTGCGTTTGAACTGTATCTTCCTTTAAAACTGACCGGTCTAAGCTTAAGCTAAATTAAAGACCCGTTAGGATTCTAATAGGATAATAAAAACCTTTGTTCCAGATTAGGAGCCCAGTAAAAGCCATCTGTACTTGTTGTATTTGACTTATACATTGCTCAGGTAAATACTCTTAACTTATTTTCCCTATACGGGCTTGGGATACGGTATTATAATAATACCGCTTGGTCGGGTGTGTAATCATCTAAATCGAATTGTGATTAATGTATTTACATAACTCGTTTAATATGTATTATTTGGTATATGGCCTTTGGGGGTTAAATGACCATGTCCCGGATATCCTTGGCATCATTTAAAGAAATGGCCACGACCTAAGCACGGGGTGTAGGCGTACACCTGACAGATGCATTATGTAAAAACTGGTAATCCACTTTAAGGAATAATCCTTGTGGGTATTATACCTGTGGCGTGTCAATTAATCTAGACCGGCCCTACAAACCGGCCCTAATGGACGACAAATAAGTAAAGCTGTATACATGATTATTTAATAATTGTCCCAAGTTATAAAATATATTTTTGCCAAAGTGCATTCAAATCAATTTTCAAACTCTTTTCAAAATGAGTCGGTTAAGTTGTATTTACCAGTGTAAACTGACGTATTTTCCAAAAAGGTTAAGTGCAGGTGCTACACGTAATAGGCTGGATACTCCAGACATCAATAATCAAGTCTCGCAAAGCTTTAGGTGTTAAAGTCTGTTGAACAGTTTTCCTCTTTATTTTGATCCGCCCGTGGATCTGTTTCAACTACATTGTGATACTTTATATTACAATTTATTTGGTTGGAATAAATCTATCTTTTGCTTCCGCTGTGCATTTAAATATTGTGTTGTTTGACTATGATGATATCAACTACGTCACGATACTCCCCACCGGGCCCACCGGTAATACGTGGAAATATCGGGGTGTGACAGGTTGGTATCAGAGCCAACACTGAGTGAATTAAACACTAGCCTTTTTGTGTTTAATCTCAGTTACACGATTGCACATTCCTCGATTCTCGAGTCTAGACAAAGAACTTAGGAATTATCCAAAATTTTGTTTTATTTCTAACTTTGTCTTATATATTTTCTTGTTGTATCACTTGTTTGTTTTTGACAGGTTGACAAAATGCCGCCAAGGATGAGAGGAAGTGTAACACCTCGAAAATTCACATCCTATAATGTGTTGACACGTGTCATAAAGTTTGAACGTGTGAAAGAATGTTATAAAAGGACTAAAGTTGACAAACATGGAAAGTATGTGTTTATACGGATTCTAAGTGTCAACTGTGAATAAATATAATGAACATTAACCCTACACAATGTTCATACCTTCAAACGAACGAATCATGGATCATACGAAGCTGAAAGTGAGAGATTACAAACTACAGGGGTTAAATGTGTCAACATGTTAAAGATATACCTCTGAGTGACCTTTTGACAAACCCGAAGCTTTGTAAATGTAAATTATGCTCACTAGAATGCACGATTTAAAATTTCATAAAGTTTCGTTATCGTTTGAGAAAGTTGTGATCAAATTCGTGTGCGAGGGATTAAAGCGTAAACATTGGAAATTAAGACTTTTCGGGTAACCATAAAGTTAACCAAGGACTTAACAAAGTATGGTTATGTCTTAAGGCCCATAAAAGTCAAGTTAGAGGGCTCGAAGTGCAAGAAAGCATGTTAAGATCAAGTGTAGAAGGATCAGGGACTAAAAGCGTCAAAAAGTGCATAAGTTTGCATTTTCGCGCATAACTCACGTTCTGAATACATCCGGACATCCAAAAATTTATGTAAGCACTAAAACATTTTATTTTAGTGTTCGCCATAAGAAAAATCCATTCGTCGCGTCGTTTGGTTCGTTTTTCGCGCTTATGCGCATTCCGTCGTAATTAAGCGAACATCGCGACCGTACGGCCAAACGAACCGACATCCGAGATATTTTTGAACATGTTTTAAGTTCCCTATACTTTAACTTCATTTTTGAGCTTTGAAATGGGGTTAACGGGCCTTAAACGCGTCGAAAATGGGCTGATTGCAATGCAGGGACCAAAAGTGCAAATCTGCCAAACTAGGGCCTAGCGGTGCGCTACACTTTTAGCGTAGCGGTGCGCTAGGGGTCTCCTGACCAGATGCAATGTTTCTAACAGCCTGTTTTCAGCTGAATTAACCACAACCACATGTTCTAATTTGTCTTGTCATCAAGATAAGGAGCATATGTAGCCACCATAACCTTCCGACACTTGTACGGATAAGATTCGGGCACGATATTCGATAAACGATCCTAACGGTGGTGCATATCCTATAAATACCCACCATAATCAACTTCAAACCCACAAATCTGATCATTGTGCTCTAAGTTGGAACCTTCGTTTCATACCTGAGCTATTTTGATCGAGATTAGCTTTCGGGGACCCTCCGTAAGTATTCTTTCGTTCTTTTATCGCTTTTCGAGTCCGAAAGTCAAACTTTGTTTGACTTTCTGCATTGACCAGTTTATGGTCGATGCGAAGTTCCTTTGAACTTCATAACGTGAGCGTGATCACGAAGGTTATAGTCCCTAGTGACTATACCTACTGATTACCACGTTATCTAGGCTCAGTGACGAGCCGTAGTTTCGGCCAGAATACGTATTCTTGCGTATTTTGTAACCAAACTACTTATGGGTATCAAAACCGTTTGTTTTGATACCAAACTTGTTTTCTAACTTAGTTAAGCATGTTTCAACATGCTTAGCTCGTCACTTTTAGTTTAGTGCTTATATAGGGTCGTAAAGGTAAGCGATCTAAACAATCACTTATACTTTCGAACCCGACCCGTTTGGTCGATCATTAGGATCCGACCAAACACATTAAGTGACCTTATGGTCACATCGTTCGAGTAGTTGTATGACAGGTAGTATATATGCCTTAGGTAAATGACCAAAATACCCCTACGGGGCTTAAATTGAGATTAAACTCGTTTTGGGCATAATGGAAGGTATCCTACTGATACCACAACATATTTAAGGCATATTAACTAAGGAAACCTGTAAATGACTCTATGAATACCCGTTACGCGTTATTCGCGTTCGGATCGGTTTATATAACTAGTTTATATAAGTTAGCCGAAACGGGTCAAACCTTATCGGTTTTGTCTCAAAATTCAAAGTGTGTATTAAATACCCAAATTAAGCAAGTCTCCGAACTTGTCGGGTCTAAATCACATTCTATTTCGGTCTTCGCGTAATCGTGCGTACGAACCGTATCTTCCTGTAAGACTAACCGGTCTAAGCTTAGGCTTAATTAAAGACCCGTTAGCATTCTAATTAATTATTTATACCCTCATTCCAGACTAGAGCTTTCCGGTAAATGGTACCTACGCTTATTTAAGTGAATACGACTGAGTTATTAATTTCTGATATTTAAGACAGGAGCTAGCTCAGGTAAATACTCTTAACTTATTTTCCCTATACGGGCTTGGGATACGGTACTATAAAAGTACCGCTTGGTCGGGTGTATGTAGTCATTTAAATCGGATTGTGATTGATGTACTTACATAACCTGTTTAATATGTATTATTTTATTATTTGGTGTATGGCCTTTGGGGGTTAATGACCATGTCCCGGATATCCTTGGCATCATTCGAAGTAATGGCCACGACCTAAGCACGGGGTGTAGGCATACACCTGACAGTTGCATTATGTAAAAACTGGTAATCCACTCCGAGGTATCATCCTTGTGGGCATTATACCGGAACTGGTAATCCACTTAGAGGATGATAGCCCGTGGGCATTATACCTGTGGCGTGTCAGTTAATCTAGTCCGGCCCTACAAACCGGCCCTAACGGACGACAAATAAGTAAAACTGTATACAAGATTATATACAAATAATTTTCCCAAGTTATAAAAGATTAATTTTGCCTCTGTGCATTTTAATCAAAGTGTCAAAAGGTTTTGTGCCTGGTGCATCTAAATCAATTTTCTTAAACTCTTTTCAAATGAGTCAGTTGAGTGTATTTACCAGTGAAAACTGACGTATTTTCCAAAAAGGCTAAGTGACAGGTACTAAACGAAATTGGCTGGAAGCTCAGGGCGCTAATAAGGAATCTTGCAAGTTCTAGGCGTCTAAAGTCTGTTGAACAAATGATATGTTTAAAGATCCGCATGTGGATCCTTTACTTTCCGTTGTAATACTGGATATTACATTATATTCGGAATGTAATAATATTTACCGTTTGCTTCCGCTGTGCATTCATATATATTGTGTTGTTTGACTATTATGTTGCCAACCACGTCACGATACTCCCCCACCGGGCCCACCGGTGACACGTGGAAAGTCGGGGTGTGACAGGTTGGTATCAGAGCCAACACTGAGTGAATTAAACACTAGTCTTTTGTGTTTAATCTCAGTTACACAATTGCACATTCTTGAGTCTAGACAAGAACATAGGAAAAATCCAAATTTGTTTCATTTTACCTTATTTGGTTCCTTTGTTATTTTTCTGATTAGCCCTTGCATGGGCAAGTCAATTGCTATAGAAGTCCCGTTTAGGGCAACCATATACTTGTTAAATTTTAAAGGAACGATTATATTTAAAGTATCATTCCTATATTATAAGATCTACCATTATAATAAAATGGCAAAATTTAAAAAGGACAAAACCTAGCCATGTGTCACATTAAGACAGGGCCAAGATGGTAGTTCCATAATTAGATTCAGATCCTTGTTAACAGTTCAATATAGGATTGCTCTGCGTTAATTATAAAAAAAAAAGAATCTTAAAGGTAAAACCTAGCCTAAATGTCACGGCATACAAGGCCAAGATGGTAGAACCTATTCAAGAGATTCAAATCCTTATTAAACATATGAAAGCATATTAACATGCTCGACAAAATGTGATATGATAAAATCACATAAGTCATTTTGGGATATACTAAATTCCCTTATTTATATAATCATCCCTTATGGATGAAGTGCCCACGGGCTATAACTAACGTCCTCTGGGACTAAAGACAGTGGTAGCCTACAACTCCCTGTCAAGAAAAGGTAATGAACTTTGATTCAAACCTTGAAGCCTCGATTCTATAAAATCAAGGCCTATAAATTAAACTTGTCTAAGTGACTAGGCCTTTTGTGCTATTATTAACTTATAATTTAGGAGTATAATAAATATCCTGAATAATTATATATTTATCAAATTAACCAATATGTGTATTAAAAACATGGTTAATAAAACGTTCAAAAAGATAAAACTGTTTAAACTTCCGTAAAAACCTTGTCCTTGTTTAATTTTTATGTAGCAATTAAAACTACATGGCGGGGTCGGAGGAAGGGAATAGTCACCCTCTGGAAAATCGCGATGATGAAAAGATTGACATAACCAGAGGAGAACTTCGTACATTGATTAACTCAGCTGTATCTAAAGCTGTGAAGGAGCAATTCCAGGAGTATAGTGAGACAAATAGTAAAGCCTCATCTGTACCCCACCCTAAATCCATCCCTAAAACTCATCCAGAGCCTGATAACAAGCCGCCCTCAAAGAAAGATGATTTAAAGAAAGATGACGATCGACATTCATCTAATGAACACAGTGTTCCATCCAAGAGGATAGTGTTCGATAATGAACCGCATACCAAATCCTGTAACTATAAGTACTTTGTTTCCTGCAAGCCCCGAGATTTTACTGGGGAAAAAGGGGCAGTTGATTGTATGATTTGGTTGGATGAAATGGACACAGTTGTCGATATCAGCGGTTGCGCTGAAAGGGATGTCGTGAAGTACGTATCCCAATCGTTCAAAGGAGAGGCACTGGCATGGTGGAAGTCTCTCATTCAAGCTGCTGGGAAGATTCCGCTCTACAGCATGTCATGGGAACAGTTTGTTAATCTCGTTAAGGAGAATTACTGCCCTCAACACGAGGTTGAGGGGATTGAGTCAGATTTCTTATCTTTGGTGATGACAAACTTAGATTGTCAAGCTTACCTCACCAGTTTTAATACCCTGTCCAGACTGGTCCCTTACCTTGTAACACCAGAGCCCAAGCGAATTGCACGCTTCATTGGGGGTTTACCCCCTGAAATCAAAGCCAGTGTTAAGGCTTCAAGACCTACCACATTCAGGTCAGTAGCTGACCTCTCTCTGTCCCTTACTTTAGATGCGGTCAGGCTAAGGTCGCTAAAGAAATCTGAAGAAAGTAAGAAGAAGCGTGAGGATGATAACTCACGAGGATCAGAGAAGAAACACAAGGGAAACACTGACTCTGAGAGGTCTGGGTCTGGAAAGAATGGTCAGCGGACAGAGGAAAAACCAAGGTGCTCGACTTGCCAAAAACGCCACTTTGGAAAATGCAGAATGGAGTCCAATTCTAAATCAGGACCACCTGCGTGTGGGATATGCAAGTCTAGGGAGCACAAGACTGTTGATTGCGGGAAGATTAAAGATGCTACATGCTACAACTGCAACGAGAAGGGGCACATAAAGACCAACTGCCCTAATTACGCGAGGAAGCCCGAGTAGGCCAAGAGAACAAACGCACGAGTTGTCTGAATGAACGCCCAAGAGATGGGGCAGAATAATAATAATAGTATAATATGTACCTTTCATTATCAAGCAGTTTATGTAGAAACTTATTTGATACTGGCACATATAAATATATTATGAATGATAAATGTTGAGAACTGTTGTATCCGTCTGATTAAGACTCCGGTCATTTATTACGATGTATAAAATGGCCGATGATACTTTAGAAATGCTTCAACAAATCCTATATTGATATCTAATATCTATTAGAAGGCGCTCTTTCTAATACCTTATAGCAAACTATTGGTTGCATACATAAGGACTCAATATAGTGATAAAAATCGATTAGTTGCCTTAAAAAAAATCAAGCCCATATTGTGGGTAATAAGAAGCAATTAATTATCAAGACTCCTTGTGAGACAACTCTCATAATTACACGTATCAGTGCGATTAATTAATATTAAACACAAAAAAATGGTGGAACTGGCCGTCCCCGGAATCGAACCTGGGTCTAGGCCGGCCGCACCCTTTCGCACGCCTAGCCAACTGGGCTAGGTGCCTAGTTTGTGAAACTTCCATTATTAATTAAATATAAGCACTGTACAATAAACTTCCTTATCATTTATCAATGATAATTTCTACTAAGTGTCCTGTTTTTGTTACAGGCAATAATAAATCTTCATGAACCATAAACTTAGCAAAAATTTTTTTATCATTCACAAGGTATAACTACCAAGGAAACCGTAGTAACCGATTCTTCTAGCATCGGCAAGGAATCCTTCCGAAAAATCTAAGAGTACTCTCTCTTCGCATAGAGTACGACAACATATGTTATTTTAATTATTGTTGTCTATCGCCTGCGAATGCCAAACTATGTTGGATAAAAGTGTCATATGAGGATTGGCGTATCCTAGTGTGTCCCATAGATTATTTCCATGTCTGATCAGCATGGAGGTTTAATACATGGAACCCCTGAGATATCCCAATGGTCATATTGTGCTAAAGTCAACTAATGGTATTCAAAGAAGATATCCAAAATCAAATTGTCCAAGTAAATATTCCCGATTAAGGAATTCGTGGACTAGTAACATAAATGTGTCACTTATTCGTCATAAGCAACGATGAGTGAACTGGAGCCTGAGATATGAAAATCTCTGCAACCTCTTGTACATTGATTATCTTCTTCTAAGTTTACCCTGCTTACCCCCTTGAGACAGGTGGAGTTAAGATTAACATCCCACTTTGGGTTAGAGTGTTGTAAGAACTCCATGTTGATTATGGAATAACCGAAAACCTGATTAAGTAAATTTTAAGATAGGAGATTCATAGCCTAACTCAATATCCTGAGAATTCGGTATAGGAAATTTTGAAAGACGGTTCATTTTGCTAAGGCATTGTTCACCGCAACCCTAATTAGGCGACGATTGAGAATCGCCATCAGCTGCCCAAAATCGTCGAATTTTTCGACTAACTGTAAAGATTAGCTATTCCGTAAGATTAATTTTGAGCAATGGTTGGAATAATCATCTCACCTTAAGATAAGCTTTTCTATAATAACTGCCATATAAGTATCAAGGTGGCTCCTTGGAGACCTTGTATAAATGGCATGTTAAACGTTTATTGTTAGGACAATAGATTGGTAAGTCCAATTATAAGGATCTGAACGTTGCCCAGGAAACAACAAATAAGATCATATAAATCCGTACTCGATTGTAAGTTGCCATTATTAGGCAGAGAATACTTCCTTTATTTCAGTAAATCTTGGGTCGAGATTTATTTTAAGGGGGTGAGGATGTAACACCTCGAAAATTCACGTCCTATAATGTGTTGACACGTGTCATAAAGTTTGAACGTGTGAAAGAATGTTATAAAAGGACTAAAGTTGACAAACATGGAAAGTATGTGTTTATACGGATTCTAAGTGTCAACTGTGAATAAATATAATGAACATTAACCCTACACAATGTTCATACCTTCAAACGAACGAATCATGGATCATACGAAGCTGAAAGTGAGAGATTACAAACTACAGGGGTTAAATGTGTCAACATGTTAAAGATATACCTCTGAGTGACCTTTTGACAAACCCGAAGCTTTGTAAATGTAAATTATGCTCACTAGAATGCACGATTTAAAATTTCATAAAGTTTCGTTATCGTTTGAGAAAGTTGTGATCAAATTCGTGTGCGAGGGGTTAAAGCGTAAACATTGGAAATTAAGACTTTTCGGGTAACCATAAAGTTACCCAAGGACTTAACAAAGTATGGTTATGTCTTAAGGCCCATAAAAGTCAAGTTAGAGGGCTCGAAGTGCAAGAAAGCATGTTAAGATCAAGTGTAGAAGGATCAGGGACTAAAAGCGTCAAAAAGTGCATAAGTTTGCATTTTCGCGCATAACTCACGTTCTGAATACATCCGGACATCCAAAAATTTATGTAAGCACTAAAACATTTTATTTTAGTGTTCGCCATAAGAAAAATCCATTCGTCGCGTCGTTTGGTTCGTTTTTCGCGCTTATGCGCATTCCGTCGTAATTAAGCAAACATCGCGACCGTACGGCCAAACGAACCGACATCCGAGATATTTTTGAACATGTTTTAAGTTCCCTATACTTTAACTTCATTTTTGAGCTTTGAAATGGGGGTAACGGGCCTTAAACGCGTCGAAAATGGGCTGATTGCAATGCAGGGACCAAAAGTGCAAATCTGCCAAACTAGGGCCTAGCGGTGCGCTACACTTTTAGCGTAGCGGTGCGCTAGGGGTCTCCTGACCAGATGCAATGTTTCTAACAGCCTGTTTTCAGCTGAATTAACCACAACCACATGTTCTAATTTGTCTTGTCATCAAGATAAGGAGCATATGTAGCCACCATAACCTTCCGACACTTGTACGGATAAGATTCGGGCACGATATTCGATAAACGATCCTAACGGTGGTGCATATCCTATAAATACCCACCATAATCAACTTCAAACCCACAAATCTGATCATTGTGCTCTAAGTTGGAACCTTCGTTTCATACCTGAGCTATTTTGATCGAGATTAGCTTTCGGGGACCCTCCGTAAGTATTCTTTCGTTCTTTTATCGCTTTTCGAGTCCGAAAGTCAAACTTTGTTTGACTTTCTGCATTGACCAGTTTATGGTCGATGCGAAGTTCCTTTGAACTTCATAACGTGAGCGTGATCACGAAGGTTATAGTCCCTAGTGACTATACCTACTGATTACCACGTTATCTAGGCTCAGTGACGAGCCGTAGTTTCGGCCAGAATACGTATTCTTGCGTATTTTGTAACCAAACTACTTATGGGTATCAAAACCGTTTGTTTTGATACCAAACTTGTTTTCTAACTTAGTTAAGCATGTTTCAACATGCTTAGCTCGTCACTTTTAGTTTAGTGCTTATATAGGGTCGTAAAGGTAAGCGATCTAAACAATCGCTTATACTTTCGAACCCGACCCGTTTGGTCGATCATTAGGATCCGACCAAACACATTAAGTGACCTTATGGTCACATCGTTCGAGTAGTTGTATGACAGGTAGTATATATGCCTTAGGTAAATGACCAAAATACCCCTACGGGGCTTAAATTGAGATTAAACTCGTTTTGGGCATAATGGAAGGTATCCTACTGATACCACAACATATTTAAGGCATATTAACTAAGGAAACCTGTAAATGACTCTATGAATACCCGTTACGCGTTATTCGCGTTCGGATCGGTTTATATAACTAGTTTATATAAGTTAGCCGAAACGGGTCAAACCTTATCGGTTTTGTCTCAAAATTCAAAGTGTGTATTAAATACCCAAATTAAGCAAGTCTCCGAACTTGTCGGGTCTAAATCACATTCTATTTCGGTCTTCGCGTAATCGTGCGTACGAACCGTATCTTCCTGTAAGACTAACCGGTCTAAGCTTAGGCTTAATTAAAGACCCGTTAGCATTCTAATTAATTATTTATACCCTCATTCCAGACTAGAGCTTTCCGGTAAATGGTACCTACGCTTATTTAAGTGAATACGACTGAGTTATTAATTTCTGATATTTAAGACAGGAGCTAGCTCAGGTAAATACTCTTAACTTATTTTCCCTATACGGGCTTGGGATACGGTACTATAAAAGTACCGCTTGGTCGGGTGTATGTAGTCATTTAAATCGGATTGTGATTGATGTACTTACATAACCTGTTTAATATGTATTATTTTATTATTTGGTGTATGGCCTTTGGGGGTTAATGACCATGTCCCGGATATCCTTGGCATCATTCGAAGTAATGGCCACGACCTAAGCACGGGGTGTAGGCATACACCTGACAGTTGCATTATGTAAAAACTGGTAATCCACTCCGAGGTATCATCCTTGTGGGCATTATACCGGAACTGGTAATCCACTTAGAGGATGATAGCCCGTGGGCATTATACCTGTGGCGTGTCAGTTAATCTAGTCCGGCCCTACAAACCGGCCCTAACGGACGACAAATAAGTAAAACTGTATACAAGATTATATACAAATAATTTTCCCAAGTTATAAAAGATTAATTTTGCCTCTGTGCATTTTAATCAAAGTGTCAAAAGGTTTTGTGCCTGGTGCATCTAAATCAATTTTCTTAAACTCTTTTCAAATGAGTCAGTTGAGTGTATTTACCAGTGAAAACTGACGTATTTTCCAAAAAGGCTAAGTGACAGGTACTAAACGAAATTGGCTGGAAGCTCAGGGCGCTAATAAGGAATCTTGCAAGTTCTAGGCGTCTAAAGTCTGTTGAACAAATGATATGTTTAAAGATCCGCCTGTGGATCCTTTACTTTCCGTTGTAATACTGGATATTACATTATATTCGGAATGTAATAATATTTACCGTTTGCTTCCGCTGTGCATTCATATATATTGTGTTATTTGACTATTATGTTGCCAACCACGTCATGATACTCCCCCACCGGGCCCACCGGTGACACGTGGAAAGTCGGGGTGTGACAGGAAGAGGAAAAGGGCCACTCGTCGCCCCAAATGACCATGAGGCCGGACCTTCGCACCGGCGAACACCTTCAGATCCCCACAACCCGGGTCCTCAAGATCCTTGGAGGACCTACATTGAACCAGCTAGGCGCTCAGTTTCACTGAGTACCTCCCCTTCTATTCCACACTCTTTTGGGCCTCATTCTGAAAATGAGCCCCACAACTCCCACCAATCCTACATACCTCTTCAAGGACACAACTCACCTTTCGACCACTTGTCGCCTGTTTTCCAAGGCCAGTTCAACCCTGCCGACTACCTTGGAGCACCAGTGGGTTTTAACCCACTTGGACCTGAAGATCATTTTTCCGGTGGCAACGCGATGGATATAGACGAGGACACCGATCCTGCACAGCCGCCATCCGGAACTCCTAACCACCCCATCGAAATTTCAGATGGGTCACCTTTTCTGGGATCACCTTATAATGGTCCCGACAGCTATGAGGAGAGGTTCAGACAGTGTGACCGGGCGTTTACCCCCAGTTACCACAACTCTCCCCTGCACCAGCAGCAGCAACAGCAGCAACGGGATCCTTCCGAGGATTCCCGATTTTTCGCGGTCACTCCACCGCCGCCGCCACCACAGCAACAGCCTCCGGAGCCCCCGAGGCGAAGAAAATCGAGCGCACGGATATCCGCGCGAGGAGGAGTGCGTATCAACACCCCTCCACTTTCAAGTGGCAGCCGATACTCGCCACTTCACGAAGAACCAGAGATGGGAGAATCTTCACACCCCGTCTCAGAAGTAAACTCTGCGCCAGTCGCACCACCACCACTGGGTTTTGGAGACCCAATTCCTACCTACACTGGTGCGGCGACATATAATCCCTTCGAGCAGCCAATCCAAACCAATTACAACTATGCCGAGGCCGATCCTTACTTGGTAGCTGCGAACTACAACGCTCTCCATCCGGAAGGTCCCTATGGAGGTCCCTGGACTACGGGATACCCGACCTATGGATACCCACCATATGGGTATCAGCAACCGCCACCTCCTCAACCTCCGCATTATCAGCAACCCCCACAACCGCCGATGATGTCACCGCCACAATTTCAAGAAATCCTTCAAGGGATAAATGAGGTGCGGCAGGAGGTACGGGAAGACCGTAGGCATAACCGAGGGATGTTCAAGAAAATGGTGGATTTGATCAAGGGAAAAAGCAAGAAGGATCACTAAATCCTTTGTTTATTTGTTTTAGTGTTGTAATCATGTCCCTGCGAGGACATTTGTTTCTGTACTCTGCCCCTGCGTGGGCATATTTTTTTTTCTGTTCTGCCCCTGCGTGGGCATGTCTTTCTATTTGACCCCTGCGTGGGTATGTTGTTAGTTTGGCCCCTGCGTGGGCGTGTTATTTATGTAAAAGTCCCGTTTAGGGCAAACTTGTACTAGTTTAATTTTAATGGAATGGTTAGTTCAAATTTTTCATTTTTAAATTATATGCATAAATATAATATGTGAATAAATGAAAAATAACATTCATTTTGTAGACTTACATTTTAATAAAGTAATAAGAATCTTAAAAAGGTAAAAACCTAGCTTGAATGTCATAATAAGACCTGGCCAATATGGTAAAACCTGTTTAAAAAGATTCAAATCTCTGTTAACATCTGCAAATATGTTAACATTCTTGGCTAATGTGATCCGCAAAATCACACATGTCACCCTTTTAATAAATTATCCTTATTATTATTTAAACATCTGATTGTGATGTAATGCCTACGGGCTATAACTAATGCCATATAAGACAAAAGGCAGTCATAGTTTATAGACTCCCTGCCAAGAAAGGTAATGAATTTTAATTCAAGCCGTAATAATTAGATCCTATAAGATTTAAATCTATAATTTAGAATTGTCCACGTGACTAGGCCTGTCGTGCCAATATTATATTTCATTATGGAATTAAGGGCTATTGATAAAAGTCCCGAATGAAATTACTTAATAAATTAACTAGTATAGCTCTTTAATTACCATGGTTAATAAATCGTCAAGAACGATAGTACTGTTTAGGATTATAAATAAACCTTGTCCTTATTTTCTTTATGTAGCAATTAAAGCTACATGGCCAAGTCTGAAGAAATAAACAGTCATTCAGTGGAAAACCCTGAAAATGCTAAAATACTTGTAACTGGTGCGGAGCTACAAGCATTAGTAGAAAATGCTGTTACCAAAGCAATAAATAGGCAGTTTAGTGAATCAAGCGGGACCCGAAGTAGGACCCGATCCGCACCACATTCCAAGCCTAAGACTCACTCGAAGGCTCATAGCAAACCACCCTCTAAGAAGGATGAACCTAAGAAAGATGATGATCGACATTCATCTAATCAAAACAATGTACCCTCAAAAAGGATAGTGTTTGATGCTAAACCTCATACCAAGTCCTGTACCTACAAGTACTTTGTTTCTTGCAAACCCCGGGACTTCACCGGGGAGAAAGGAGCAATAGATTGTACGACCTGGTTGGATGAAATGGACACGGTAGTTGACATCAGCGGTTGTGCTGAAAGGGACGTAGTGAAATATGTATCCCAATCGTTCAAGGGAGAGGCACTGGCATGGTGGAAATCTCTCATTCAGGCTGCTGGAAAGATTCCGCTCTACAACTTGTCATGGGATCAGTTCGTAGCTCTCATTAAGGAGAATTATTGTCCGCAGCATGAGGTCGAAAGAGTTGAATCAGATTTCTTATCATTGGTGATGAAGAATTTAGATTGTCAAGCTTACCTCACCAGTTTCAATACCCTATCTAGGTTGGTTCCGTATCTAGTAACCCCGGAACCCAAAAGGATTGCCCGCTTCATTGGGGGTTTAGCCCCAGAAATTAAAGCCAGTGTTAAGGCATCCAGACCTGCTACCTTCAGATCAGCAGCTGATCTATCTCTGTCTCTTACCTTGGACGCGGTCAGGTTAAGATCACTCAGGAATTCAGAAGAAGGTAAGAGGAAGCGTGAGGACGATACCTCACGAAGATCTGAGAAGAAGCATAAGGGTAATACTGACTCCAGGAAGAAGTCTGGATCCAACAAGGGTAGCCAGCAAGCTGAGGAAAAGCCAAAGTGCAAGACTTGCCAAAAACGTCACTTTGGAAAGTGCCGACTTGAGTCCAAGTCTAAGTCAGGATCACCTGCGTGTGGGTTATGCAAGTCTAAAGAGCACAAGACTGTTGATTGCAAGAAGATTAAAGATGCCACATGCTACAACTGTAACGAGAAAGGGCACATTAAAACCAACTGCCCTAAATACGCCAAGAAGCCGGGAGATGTCAAGAAGACCAATGCTAGGGTCTTCAAGATGGATGCAAAGGAAGCTGTCCAGGACGACAACGTAATCACAGGTACTTTTCTCATAAATGATGTTTATGCCAGAGTATTGTTTGATTCTGGAGCGGATAAGTCTTTTGTGGATAACAAATTTTGTGAGTTTTTGAAATTGCATGTAAAAGCCTTAAGTGTGAAGTATGAGGTGGAATTGGCTGACGAAACTATAGAAACCGCCTCCAACTATTTTAGATAGATGTGTTATATCCATTAGGAACCACTCTTTTCCTTTGTCCTTACTTCCCTTTAAGCTAGCCGGTTTTGATATAGTTATAGGTATGGATTGGTTATCGCATAACCAAGCCCAGATTGTATGCAACAGAAAGCAAGTGGTAGTCAAAACTCCGTCTGGTGAGTCACTTACCATTCAGGGGGATACCCAGCATGGATTGCCTGAGCAAGTGTCTATGCTCAAGGCATCTAGATGTCTGAGGAAGGGCTGTGTCATTTATATGGCACAGGTTACTATTGATGAGCCGAAGCCTAAGATTGAAGACATCCCTGTCATTTCGGAATATCCTGAAGTTTTTCCTGAAGAACTACCTGGTTTACCACCAGATAGTGAAGTAGAATTCCGAATTGACATCATCCCTGGAGCAGCACCTGTTGCTAGAGCACCTTATAGGTTGGCACCAACAGAGATGAAGGAGTTAAGGACGCAGTTAGACGACCTGCTAGCCAAAGGTTTCATTAGACCTAGTTCGTCTCCTTGGGGAGCGCCGATCTTGTTTGTCAAGAAAAAGGATGGATCGATGCGTCTGTGCATCAATTACCGTGAGCTTAATAAGGTCACTATCAAGAATAGATATCCTTTGCCCAGGATCGACGATTTATTCGGTCAACTTCAAGGGGCAAGTTACTTTTCTAAAATCGATCTGAGGTCAGGCTATCATCAGTTGAAAGTTAAGGATGAAGATGTACACAAGACTGCATTCAGGACTCGTTATGGTCATTACGAGTTCCTAGTGATGCCTTTTGGGCTCACTAATGCTCCTGCCGCATTCATGGACCTCATGAATCGCGTCTGCAAGCCCTACTTGGATAAATTTGTCATCGTCTTCATTGACGACATCCTTATCTACTCGAAGAACCAAGCTGACCATGAGAAACACCTTCGCTGTATTCTTAAACTTCTACATCATGAGAAACTCTACGCCAAATTTTCGAAGTGCGAATTTTGGCTTCGAGAAGTCCAATTCCTTGGACATGTGGTTAGTGAGCGTGGCATCCAAGTATATCCCGCTAAGGTAGAAGCAGTTATGAATTGGCAAGAACCAAAGACGCCTACCGAGATTCGTAGCTTCCAGGGTTTAGCAGGACTATAGGCGATTTATCGAAAACTTCTCAAGGATTGTTGCGCCCCTAACTTCGTTGACACGTAAGAAGATTAAGTTTGATTGGGGCCCTAAGCAGCAGGAATCCTTTGGCATTCTTAAGAAAAAGTTGAGCAATGCACCAGTGTTAACATTGCCCGATGGAATAGAAGAATTCGTGGTGTATTGTGATGCATCACACACCGGTATGGGCTGTGTACTCATGCAGAAAGGAAAAGTTATTGCCTACGCTTCACGACAGTTAAAGGTACACGAGAAGAACTACACCACCCATGACTTGGAGCTGGGTGCCGTTATATTTGCACTAAAACTATGGAGGCACTACTTGTATGGAACCAAGTGCGTGATCTATTCAGATCACAAGAGCCTTCAACACCTGTTTAATCAGAAGGACTTAAACATGAGGCAAAGACGATGGATGGAAACTTTGAATGACTATGACTGTGAGATAAGATACCATCCAGGCAAGGCAAATGTAGTTGCTGATGCCTTAAGCAGGAAGGAAAGAGTGAAGCCGATAAGAATCAATGCCAAGAGCATTGAGATAAAGAATAGTTTGAACGAGAGGTTGTTAGCTGCACAGAAGGAAGCTGTGTTGGAAGCTAACTATCCTGAAGAAAAGCTAGGAGTAACTGAGGAGCAGTTATCCTATGACAAGGACGGAGTGCTAAGATTAAATGGACGAATATGGGTTCCAGTTTTTGGAGGACTTCGAGATGTTATCCTCCAGGAGGCCCACAGTTCCAAATATTCCGTTCATCCTGGAGCTGATAAGATGTACCAGGATCTAAAGGCAAACTACTGGTGGATAGGCTTGAAAAAGTCTGTAGCTGCCAATGTAGCTAAATGTTTGACTTGTGCGCAAGTCAAAGCTGAGCATCAGAAGTCGTCAGGTCTGCTACAACAGCCTGAACTTCCTACATGGAAATGGGAGATGGTGACAATGGATTTCATCACCAAGTTGCCGAAGACAAGGAAGGGAAATGATACTATATGGGTCATAGTAGATAGACTGACTAAGTCAGCACATTTCCTACCCATTAAGGAAACTTATAGCTCTGACATGTTAGCTCAATTGTACGTTGATAAGATTGTAGCTCTGCATGGCGTACCAGTGTCAATTATCTCTGACAGAGATACGAGATACACCTCTCATTTTTGGAAAAGTTTCCAACAGTCTTTGGGCACGCGCTTAAATTTTAGTACGGCTTACCATCCACAGACGGACGGGCAGAGTGAGCGTACCATCCAAACGCTGGAAGACATGCTTCGTGCATGTGTGATTGATTTAGGTGGCAGTTGGGATAATCACCTGCCATTGATCGAGTTCTCCTATAACAATAGCTACCATACAAGTATTAAGGCTGCGCCTTTTGAGGCATTATATGGTAGAAAATGCAGAACACCTATTTGTTGGGCGGAAGTAGGAGAAGTCCAATTACCAGGACCTGAATTGGTCTTTGAAACGACGGACAAGATTGTCCAGATTCGCGACCGTTTGAAAGCTGCCAGAGATAGGCAGAAAAGCTACGCAGATCCCAAGCGTAAACCTCTAAAGTTTGAGGTTGGTGATAAAGTTTTGCTTAAGGTATCACCCTGGAAAGGGGTGATGCGATTTGGTAAGAAAGGTAAGTTAAGCCCAAGGTATATAGGACCATTCGAGGTTATCGAATGTGTTGGGTCAGTGGCTTATAAGTTGAACTTGCCTGAAGAGCTCAGTGGTATTCACAGTGTTTTTCACATCTGCAATCTGAAGAAATGTCTAGCTGATGACTCGCTAGTCATACCGCAAATAGATGTGCATATAGATGAGAGCTTGAAATTTGTGGAAAAACCATTGTCGATTGAGGATCGACAGGTAAAGAAGCTTCGAAGGAAGCATGTACCTATTGTAAAGGTCAAATGGGATGCCCGTAGAGGTCCCGAATACACGTGGGAGGTAGAGTCCACGATGAAAGAAAAGTACCCTCATTTGTTTCAGTAAATCTCGAGGTCGAGATTTCTTTTAAGGGGGTGAGGATGTAACACCTCGGATATTTACGTCCAATAATATATTGACACGTGTCATAAGCTTTGAATATGTGAAAAAAAGTACTTTAGAGGGACTAAAGTTGACAAACAGAGAAACTATGTGAAAATAAGGGTCCAAAGTGTCAACCATGGATAAATATATTTTAAAATGGCCCTACATGATGTTTATAACCTTAAACGAATAAATCATGGATCATACGAAGCTGAAAATGAAAGAAAGTGAGGAATTACAAACTACAGGGGTTAAATGTGTCAACATGTTGAAAGTATACCTCTGAGTGGCCTTTTAGCAAACCCGAAGCTTTGTAACGGTAAAATATACTCACTAGAATATGTGATAAAAATTTCATAAAGTTTCGTTATCGTATGAGAAAGTTATGGCCAAATTCGTGTGCGAAGGGTTAAAAGCGTCAACGTTGAAATTTGTGACTTTTCGGGTAAGCACAAAGTTAACCAAGGACTTGACCAAGTTTGTAAAAGTCCTAAGGTCCTTAAAAATCAAGTTGGAGGGCCAAAAGTGCAAGAAAAACAATCAAAACCACGTTACAAAGGACCAGGGACTGAAATGTAATAAATGGAAACTTGTTTGGCCTGTTGCGTAGTTTTAGGCGCCCCGCGAGGGGCTTCTCGCGGCCCACGAACAAGTAGCAGCGACAGGAACTGCAAACAACTACCAGTTACAGCCCTGAAACCGACTTTACACCTTTGTTTTACATACCAGGGGCTGCTCCAATGGTTTAACATGCACAGGGGGCACTTGTACTGATCTGGTAACATGTGTAGACCTCTTTGGCATCATCCTAGAAGATCAAAATTGATATATAAGGGACTTGAAGTTGTAGCAATTTTGTTCATTCATTTACAAAGTTCACAAGACTCACCTCTGGAGCTCTCTGGTCAGCAACAAGGATTCATTAGGCTCCCTAGTCGTGATTAGGACTCTTGTAAGTATTCTCAACCCTTCCTAATTCAGTTTAGCCTATTTAATTAGCTAAAAGTCAAACCGTCGTAATTAACGTTTGACTTCGAGATTAAATAAAATTTGCTCAGTCAAATCTCGAATTAAAAGTACCTATAAGTAGGTATTTATGTGGGTAATAAACCCTTAAAAGGGTACTCTCTGATTCCCACTCTAACTAGGTCAATTGTCGGGTCAAACTTGTTATTAAAAAGTCAACAGAATGCTTATTTTCAAATTAATGCATAATTAGCAATGTAGGAGACATGCAACCTGTTTGATCACTAATATAACTTGGTAATCAATGTAAGAACATGTCTAAACATGTTCAACCCGACAATTTTCAGTTTAAACCCGGATCGGAACCGAAAGTCGCATAATTTGACTTTTGCTTTGACTTTCAGTTCTGACCCATTTAAGCATGTTTTAGATTTGCCTTAGAGCTTATTTTGGACCAGGTTTCATATAAGTATAACTCTCTGAGATTATACAACTTGGTTCATTAGTTATCCGATTCATATGCATGTTTCCGTTAAGTGCTTAAATGTTGACTATTATGCCCTTTTGACTATAAAACGTGATTTTTGAAAAAGTAAAAGAGTAGAAACCTTAGTTACTGATTTATAAACTTGCACCTAAAATTTGACATCAGTTTGAGGTCTAGATTAAGAGTTATGCTCAATAGCGTAATTTGAAAGCTTTATGTTAATTAAACAGCGTAATTAGCATATAGCCTATTTAAACCCACTTTTTGATATCAAAATTTTTACCCACTGATGTAATATAATATTTTGGGATTTTTGAAGATTTTTATTTAATTTTTGGCTGAGCATAACATAGGTCTCTATGTTTGATTCGGTTAATGCCGGTTTTGCCCTTTTAAGCCATAAAATGAGTTTTACAAATCCTTTTGACCCCAAACCTTTTTCTACTGATATTAATTGATAAATACAATGTTTTGAGCCTTCTGGAATTATAAAAATATCAGCTTTCCTTTGAAAACCCGAAAATGGCTCCAAATCGCCTTTTTAAGCGTTTTTAACGCATAGTATGTACTAAATCTATTTTAAACATATAAGGTTGATACCTACTGATATGTTTAGTATATTTTTATATATTAACAGTAAGTAAAATTTTTTAAACTCAGGTTTCCAGTTTTGACCTTTTAAGCCTAAGTGAAATTACCAAAATACCCCTAAGGTGCATAGTTTGGTTTTAAATGATAAATTTCACATATAGGTCATACCCTACTATTATAACTTATTAAATTAAGTGTGTTTACTGAGTAAATCAGACCTGTAACTCAGATTACTAATTAAACTCTTTTATAATCTTTTAAATGACCAAAATGCCCTTATGAGGCATAATTTGAGTTTAAATCCATTACGGGCATAATAGAAGATATCTTACTGATGTCACAACATATTTAAGGCATATTAACTTAGGAAATTTGCATATGACTCATTTGGTTACCCGTTACGCACTTTTCGCGTTCGGAACGGCTTATGTAACTAGTTTGCATATATTAGCCGAAACGGGTCAAACCTTATCATCTTTGTCTCAAAATCCAGAATGTGTTTAGTATACCCATATTATACAAGTCTTCAAACTTGTCGGGTCTAAATCACATTATGTCCGGTCTTCGCTTAATCGTGCGTTTGAACCGTATCTTCCTTTAAAACTGACCGGTCTAAGCTTAAGCTTAATTAAAGACCCGTTAGGATTCTAATAGGATAATAAAAACCTTTGTTCCAGATTAGGAGCCCAGTAAATGCCATCTGTACTTGTTGTATTTGACTTATACATTGCTCAGGTAAATACTCTTAACTTATTTTCCCTATACGGGCTTGGGATACGGTATTATAATAATACCGCTTGGTCGGGTGTGTAATCATTTAAATCGAATTGTGATTAATGTATTTACATAACTCGTTTAATATGTATTATTTGGTATATGGCCTTTGGGGGTTAAATGACCATGTCCCGGATATCCTTGGCATCATTCAAAGAAATGGCCACGACCTAAGCACGGGGTGTAGGCGTACACCTGATAGATATCCTTGTGGGCATTATACCTGTGGCGTGTCAATTAATCTAGACCGGCCCTACAAACCGGCCCTAATGGACGACAAATAAGTAAAGCTGTATACATGATTATTTAATAATTGTCCCAAGTTATAAAATATATTTTTGCCAAAGTGCATTCAAATCAATTTTCAAACTCTTTTCAAAATGAGTCGGTTAAGTTGTATTTACCAGTGTAAACTGACGTATTTTCCAAAAAGGTTAAGTGCAGGTGCTACACGTAATAGGCTGGATACTCCAGACATCAATAATCAAGTCTCGCAAAGCTTTAGGTGTCAAAGTCTGTTGAACAGTTTTCCTCTTTATTAACCTTCTGGGGTAGCCCAGTTGGCCAGTCCCACCCAGCCTCTTCTTGAGGTCACCGGTTCGACTCCCGGCAATGCCCTATTGGGGTGTTGGGGCTCTTCACCGTGGGTAATCACCGCCAGGCAACATTGGGACGTTGTTAGCTTGCGGAGTTGCAATACTCTGGCGGATGGGAGGTCCGTGCAACTACCCCCCCCCCCCTTTATTTTGATCCGCCTGTGGATCTGTTTCAACTACATTGTGATACTTTATATTACAATTTATTTGGTTGGAATAAATCTATCTTTTGCTTCCGCTGTGCATTTAAATATTGTGTTGTTTGACTATGATGATATCAACTACGTCACGATACTCCCCACCGGGCCCACCGGTAATACGTGGAAATATCGGGGTGTGACAGTACCTGTGATCACATTGTCGTCCTGGACAACTTCCTTTGCATCCATTCGGAAGACCCTTGCATTGGTCTTCTTGACCTCTTCCGGCTTCTTGGCGTATTTAGGGCAATTGGTTTTAATGTGCCCTTTCTCATTGCAGTTGTAGCATGTGGCATCTTTAATCTTCTTGCAATCAACAGTCTTGTGCTCTTTGGACTTGCATAACCCACATGCAGATGGTCCTGATTTAGACTTGGACTCAAGTCTGCATTTTCCAAAGTGGCGTTTTTGGCAAGTTTTACACTTTGGCTTTGCCTCAGCTTATTGGCTACCCTTGTTGGATCCAGACTTCTTCCTGAAGTTAGTGCTTCCTTTATGCTTCTTTTCAGATCTTCGTAAGTTATCATCCTCATGCTTTCTCTTGCCTTCTTCCGAATTCCTGAGCGATCTTAGCCTGACCGCGTCCAAGGTAAGGGACAGAGATAGATCAGCTGCTGATCTAAAAGTAGCAGGTCTGGACGCCTTAACACTGGCTTTGATTTCTGGGGCTAAACCCCTAATGAAGCGAGCAATCCTTTTGGGTTCCGGGGTTACGAGATACGGAACCAGCCTAGACAGGGTATTGAAACTGGTGAGGTAAGCTTGACAATCTAAATTCTTCATCACCAATGATAAGAAATCTGATTCAATTCTTTCAACCTCATGTTGCGGGAAATAATTCTCCTTAATGAGAGCAACGAACTGGTCCCATGATAAATTGTAGAGATGGATCTTTCCAGCAGCTTGAATGAGAGACTTCCACCATGCTAGTGCCTCTCCCTTGAACGATTGGGATACACACTTCACTACATCCTTCTCAGCACAACCGCTGATGTCAACTACTGTGTCCATTTCATCTAACCAGGTCATACAGTCAATTGCCCCTTTCTCCCCAGTGAAATCCCGGGTTTGCAGGAAACAAAGTACTTATAGGTACAGGACTTGGTACGTGGTTTATCATCAAACACTATCTTTTTAGATGGGACACTATGTTGATTAGATGAATGTCGATCATTATCTTTCTTTGGCTCATCTTTCTTAGAAGGTGGCTTGCTGTGAGCCTCTGAATGAGTCTTAGGTTTGGAATGTGGTGCGGATAGGGTCCTGCTTCGAGTCCCGCTAGATTCATTATACTGCCGCTCTATAGCTTTTGTAACAACATTATCTACTAATGCTTGCAGCTCCGCACCGGTCACATGTATCTTAGTATTTTTATGGTTTTCCACCGGATGACTGTTTACCTCTTCTGACCTAGTCATGTAGCTTTAATTGCTACATAAAGAAAATAAGGTCAAGGTTTATTTAGAAGCCTAAACAGTACTATCGTTCTTGACGATTTATTAACCATGGTTTTAATAACCATTTTAGTTAATTTGTTAAATATATAATTATTCAGGATCTTTATCATAATCCTAAATTATAAGTTAGTAATAGCACAAAAGGCCTAGTCACGTAGACAAGTTTAGTTTATAAGCCCATATTTTATGGAATCGAGGTATTAAGGTTTGAATCAAAGTTCATTACCTTTTCCTGACAGGGAGTTGTAGGCTACCACTGTCTTTAGTCCCAGAGGACGTTAATTATAGCCCGTGGGCACTTCTTCTTTAAAGGATGATTATTTAAATAAGGGAATTTAAAATAACCCAATTTAAGAATGACTTATGTGATTTTTATCGAATCACATTTTGCCAAGAGTGTTAACATGTTTTCAGATGTTAACAAGGATTGGAATCTTTTGAATAGGTTTTATCATCTTGGCCATGTCTGCAACGACATATAGGCTAGGTTTACCTTTAAGATTCTTTTTAATATATAACGCAGAACAATCCTAATTTGAGAGGTTAATATGGATCTGAACCTAATTATGGAACTACCATCTTGGCCCTATCTTAAAATGACACATGGCTAGGTCTGGTCCCTTTTTAGATTTTGCCACTTTATTATAATGGTAGATCTTTTTAGTAGAAATGTTATTTTATTTATTTCACATTTTATGTTTATGCACATATTTAACAAAATGAAAATTTTAAACTAACCCTTCCATTAAAAATTTAACAAGTACAATTTTGCCCCAAACGAGACTTCTACTGAAATAACATGCCCACGCAGGGGCTTAAACAAACAACATACCCACG
Source organism: Helianthus tuberosus (assembly GCA_030545235.1). Lineage (NCBI taxonomy): Eukaryota > Viridiplantae > Streptophyta > Magnoliopsida > Asterales > Asteraceae > Helianthus > Helianthus tuberosus. The sequence continues at coordinate 132,190,129 of CM060431.1, read as the reverse complement.
CAGGGGTCAACAGAAAGACATGCCCACGCAGGGGCAGAATACAAAAAGACATACCCTCGCAGGGGTTAAACAAAAAGGCATGCCCACGTAGGGGCTGGATTGAAAATAAGGAAATACAACCAACAACTAAAGGATTCAATGGTCCTTCTTGCTCTTCCCTTTTATTAAATTTGTCAATCCCTTGAAGAAGCCTTGTCGTTCCCTGCGATCTCTGTGAACTTCCCGCTCAACCTGATCCAACCTTTGGAGAATTTCCTCCCGTTCTGGCGGGGAAAACTGAGGTATCTGCGGTTGCGGCTGATGTGGAGGTCGAAGAGGCGGTTGTTGTTGGTATCCATAAGCTGGGTATCCAACTCCCCAGGGAGCTCCATAAGGCCCCTCAGGGTTGAGAGCATTATAGTTCCAGGCTGCCAGATACGGATCGACCTCAGCATAATTGAAGCTAGTGTAAGCCGGCTGCTCAAAGGGATTATACGCTGCTGAGCCAGCGTATGTTGGAATTGGGTTGTCAAAACCCAATGGTGGTGGCACGACAGGTGCAGAGTTCACTTCCGGGTTGGGGTTTGAAGGCCCCCCCATCGGCTGGTCTTCTTGGAGTGGCGGGTAGTGGCTGCCACTCGATGGTTGAGGTGTGCTAATACACACTCCTCCTCGCACAGACATCCGTGCGTTCGATCTCCTGCGCCTCGGTGGCTCAGGAGGCTGCTGCTGAGGTGGTGGTGGTGGTGGCGGGGTAACTGCCACAAAGCGTGAATCCTCAGAAGGATCCTGCTGCTGCTGCTGATAAGGCGATGAATGGTGAGAGGGTGTAAAATACCATTCGTACTGATTGAACCTCGCTTGGTAGCTGTCTGGACCATGGTAAGGTGATCCATGAAAAGATGACCCATCAGAAATTTCGATGGGATGTGTGGGGGTACCGGCCGGTGGTTCAGTAGGGTCTGTGTCCTCATCCATATCCATGGCATGATCTCCAGAAAAGTGATCTTCAGGTCCCAATGGGTTAACACCCACTGGTTCTTCAAGGTAGTTTGTCGGGTTGAACCGGCTACGGAAGATATGTGACGGGTTATCAAAGGAGTGACGAGAGTTGGACCTCTGGAGAGGGATAAATAAAGGTTGTGGGTTTTCGGGCTCATTTTCTGAATGGGGTCCAAAAGAGTGAAGGTAAGACGGCGACGAGCTTAACGAGACTGACCGCCTCGCTGGCTGCAGATGTGTCCTCCAGTCCCCCTGGGGACTTGTACGCATGTTGACGGGTGAGGTTCGCCTTTGGGATGGCCCGACCTCATGGTCGTGGCCTGCTACTGGTCCCTTTCCTTTTCCCCTAAAGAATCTTGGCGGCATATTTAAACCTGTCAACATAAACAAAGATAACAACAAAAGATAAAAGACAAAAATAAAACAAAATCAGGATTTGTCCTATGTTTTTTGTCTAGACTCGAAAATTCGAGGAATGTGCAACTGTGTAACTGAGATTAAACACAAAAGGCTAGTATTTAATTCACTCAGTGTTGGCTCTGATACCAACCTGAGCAACCTGTCACACCCCGATATCTCCACGTATTACCGGTGGGCCCGGTGGGGAGTATCGTGACGTAGTTGATATCATCATAGTCAAACAACACAATATTTAAATGCACAGCGGAAGCAAAAGATAGATTCATTTCAACTGAATAAATTGTAATATTAAGTATCACAAAATAGTTGAAACAGATCCACAGGCGGATCAAAATAAAGAGGAAAACTGTTCAACAGACTTCGACATCTAGAGCTTGCGAGACTTGATTATTGATGCCTGGAGTAGCCAGCCTATTTCATATAGTACCTGCACTTAGCCTTTTTGGAAAATACGTCAGTTTACACTGGTAAATACAACTTAACTGACTCATTTTGAAAAGAGTTTGAAAATTGATTTGCATGCACTTCGGCAAAAATATCTTTTATAACTTGGGACAATTATTAAAATAATCTTGTATACAGTTTTACTTTATTTGTCGTCCGTCAGGGCCGGTTGGTAGGGCCGGTCTAGATTAACTGACACGCCTCAGGTATAATACCCACAAGGTAGATTCCTTTAAGTGGGCTACCAGTTTTTACATATGCAACTGTCAGGTGTAAGCCTACACCCCGTGCTTAGGTCGTGGCCATTTCTTTGAATGATGCCAAGGATATCCGGGACATGGTCATTTAACCCCCAAATTCCATACACCAAATAATGCAGAATAAAACGGGTTATGTAAATACACAAATCACAATACGATTTAAATGACTACATACCCGACCAAGCGGTATTAATATAATACCGTATCCCACGCCCGTATAGGGAAAATAAGTTAAGAGTATTTACCTGAGCAAAGTATAATTCAAATACAGCAAGTGCACACAGCTTTTACTGGGCTCCTAATCTGGAACGAAGGTTTTAATAACCTATTAGAATCCTAATCGGGTCTTTAATTAAGCCTAAACTTAGACCGGTTAGTTTTCAAAAGGGAGACACGGTTCAAACGCATGATAAAGCGAAGACCGGTTTAGAATGTGGTTTTGACCCGGCAAGCTTGGACACTTGTTTAATATGGGTAACTTAAACACATTCTGGATTTTGAGACAAAAACGATATGGTTTGACCCGTTTCGGCTAATATATGCAAACTAGTTACATAAGCCGATCCGAACGCAAAAAGTGAATAACGAGTAACCAAAATAGTCATATGCAAGTTTCCTAAGTTAATATGCTTTAAATATGCTGTGACATCAGTAAGATATCTTCTATTATGCCCGAAACGAATTTAAACTCAAACTATTCCCCCGTAGGGGTATTTTAGTCATTTTAAAGGTTATAAAAGAGTTTAAATATTAATCTGAGTTACAGATCTGATGTAATCAGTAAAAATACTTAATTTAATAAGTTATAACAGTAGGGTAATACACATATGTGAAATTTATCATTTAAAATCAAACTATGCACCTTAGGGGAATTTTGGTAATTTCACTTAGGCTAAAAAGGTCAAAACTGGAAATCTGAGTTTAAAACTTTTACTTACTGTTAATATATAAGGATTTTCTGAAAATATCAGTAGGTATCAAACCTTATAAGTTCAAAATAGTTTTAGTACATACTATGCGTTAAAAATGCTTAAAAGGCGATTTGGAGTCATTTCTGGGTTTTCAAAGAAAAGCTGATATTTTTATTATTCCAGAAGGCTCAAAATACTTTATTTATCATATAAAATCAGTAGCAAAAGCTTTGGGGTCAAAAGGATTTGTAAAACTCATTTTATAGCCCAAAATGGCAAAACCGGCAATTACCGAATCAAGCTTAGAATTTTAAGTTATGCTCAGCCTAAAAAATAAATAAAAATCTCCAAAAATCCCAAAATATTATTTTATATCAGTGGGTAAAAAGTTTGGTATAAAAAATCGGGTTTAGATAGGCTATACGCTAATTACACCGTTAATTACTAAAAACTTTCTAATTACGCTAATGAGTATAACTCTTAGTCTAGACCTCAAACTGATGTCAAATTTTAGGTACAAGTTTATAAATCAGTAACTAAGGTTTCTACTCTTTTATATTTTCAAAATTCATGTTTTAAGGTCATATGGGCGTAATAGTCAACATATAAGCAATTAACGGAAACATGCATATGAATTTTATAATTAATGAACCAAGTTGTGTAATCACAGAGGGATATACTAACATGAAACATGGTCCCAATAAGGCTTTAAGACATTTCTAAAACATGCTACATTGGGTCAGAACTGAAAGTCAAAGCAAAAGTCAAATTATGCGACTTTCGGTTCAGAACCGAGCCTAAACTGAAAATTGTCGGGTTGAACATGTTTAGACATGTTCTTACATTAATTACCAAGTTATATTAATGATAAAACAAGTTGCATAGCTTCTACATTGCTAATTATGCATAAATTTGATATTAAGCTTTCTGTTGACTTTTTAATATCAAGTTTGACCCGACAATTGACCTAGTTAGAGTGGGAATCAGAGAGTACCCCTTTGAGGGTTTATTACCCACATAATTACCTACTCAAAGCTACTTTTAATTCGAGATTTTACTGAACAATTATTGATTAATCTCGAAGTCAAACCTTAATTACGACGGTTTGACTTTTAGCTAAGTAACTAAGCTAAACTGAATTAGGAAGGATTAAGGACACTTACAAAGGTCCTAAGTATGATTTGGAACTTAAAGGAACTTGCTTGCTGACCAGGGGAGCTCCAGAGACCAGCTTGAAGTGAGTTGCAAATGAACAAAGAATGTTGCAACAAGAGGTCTCTTTATATAGTGAACTAAATGCCACAAGATGACCCCAACTAAGTCTATAAATGTTGCAAGATGATCCCAGGTGTCCCTATGATGCCAAAAACCAGTTTCCAAGTCCCTGATTTCAAAAACCACTTATGTAAGGCGGTGCAACAGGCTGAACAGGGAGCTGTCCATTTTCTGCTGCCAGCGAAGGTCTTACGGACCGTAAGCGAGAAGCCTTGCGGACCGTAAGCACCTCTTACGGACCGTAATATCTTGGTCTTGCTGTCCGTAACCGACTTTGATCAAAGATGCCCAGTTAAAATCTTGCGGACCGTAAGCCTTTAGCTTTGCGGTCCGTATCCGCTTTTTATTTATCATCTCTGTCCAGCTCTGCCACCTTACGGACCGTAAGGGATCACCTTTGCGGTCCGTAAGCCTTTATCAGAAGACAAAAATTTGTTTAACTTTGAGGTCTTGACCATGCAACTTTGTAAATTCCGAATCTCGTGCTTTCTTTTCAGTGTAGGGACCATGATCAGTTCTGAAAAGGGCATGCATGCCTAGCCATGCACTTATGTTGCCTTGGATTTTTGTGTTGCAAGCTTTTAAGGGACATGAATTCTTTTGAAAAGAATTGGCCATATACTTTATCGTAACATTAATTCTAAACCCAATTCCTTATAAACTGAATTTATTTCTTTTAGGAATAGCCGGTTAAATATATCAGATGTTTATCATAAGGATTTAAGGTCTTGGGATTTATTATTATTTGGTCGCTCAGAGGTGTTAATTAACATCTCGACCTTCTAAATCCTACCATACATCTTTTACTTGATCCGGGTGTCTTTATTTTATTAGGTATGATTTTACGAGGTGTTACAACAGTCAACATCCATCATGCGATGACTCGGGAACTTATTCGCCATTTGCTCTTTTTCATATTCAGGGCAGAATTTTCTTTCCACCAATCGCTTAAATTCTTCCCAATTCATGGCATACGCCACATCACTTCCCTTGGCTTGTAGGACCGTGTTCCACCATTCTAACGCTCCTTCTTTAAAAAGATGCGACGCGTACATGACCTTGTCTTCCTCGACACATTTACTTATTTTAATTACTACTTCGGTTTTCTCTAACCAACGCAGTGCGGCAGTCGCCCCTACGTTGCCTGCAAATTCAACCGGTTTACAGGCAAGAAATTCCTTGTGAGTGCAACCAGGCGTTGCAGCTTTCATTCTCTTAAGTATCGGGGCTTGAATCCCGTTACTATTATTTCCGCCTCCGTTAACACTATTACTGAAATTATCGTCGCGCGTGCATTTGCTGGGAGTAGGTGGTGGAGGTTCAACTGGATTTCAGGCAGCAACAAGGATTGCTAGGATAGCATTGGCTATTCCCTGGGCAACGATGTTTTCTATATCTTGCCTATTAAGAAAGTGATCCTCATTGTTTTGCTCGGATTGGTTAATTTCATTAACTGGTTCATTAACAGCGTGTTCCATCTGATAATTAACAATATAAATAAGTTATTGGCACAAAATAATTAACAATAAAACTTAATAAAACAATTGCACATAATTACGTCAACACGTATAGCCCAAATTGTCGACTTTGCGACGTTGATATTTTTAAATATTTTAGTATGCATCCGTACACACCAGTTATCTTACAAAAGTTTTATTTTAAGTTATTTTACATGATTATATTTTTATTAATATTTATTATTATTAAACACGTAACCACACAACCACATACAACCCCGCGTCAGCTGGCACTTCAGAAACGATGTTCCCTCTCATCGTATTTCCAGGAGATCTATTCTCCTACTTCCCGGATTCGATTCCCTGCATCCACCAGTTCCTCGCCGTAGTGACGGAGTTCTGCCAAGTTTTCTGTACTCATAGGTGGGTTCGGTGCAGGCTCAGTGTCAAACTGGGGGAAAAAGGTGTTCGGGTTATTCAAAAGATTCTGAAATTGCCAGTCAGTGGTCCACTATTCTTCCAGCTCTCCTTGTAGAGGTCGGGGATTGACAATAGGATCTGGGATAGCAGTCTCTAGATTAACTGGAAATAGTACTTCAGCTGGGTAATTGAAGAGGTTTTCATCGGCAGGTCCGATGAGGTCGCTATTGGCCAGTTTGCGGTCCAGCTCCTCCCACGGTGGCATTTCCTAGACTTGCCCTGAACTCTCTCCAATCTCCTTTCCTTTCCCTTTATCCTTCGGATCCTCAGTCTTTATAACTTTCTGTGTCGCTGGTTTCTTCCTACGCATACGCCTCCAGCCTATGAGTCTTCTTCTCTTTTTCGGCTTTGGTTTCTCCTGCGGCTGGGCCTGGAATACTATTGGCTCTTCAGTATCATCCTGATAACCAGATGGATTTCCTGTGATATCCATATCTGTGCTATGGATAGTAAAGTTTCGTAGTGCCTCCGATACTTCATTCATGCTGTTAGCACCCATAAAGAAACACACAATTTTAAGTTAAAATTTTATTTATTGAAAATCAAATTTTCACAAAATCACAGAATGGTAACCAGGAAAATTAAGTATTTCTAAATACTTAGTTGGCTTAAATCAGTGGCTCTGATACCACTTTTTTCTGTCACGGCCCCCGTCCCGGTGTTACCCGGTCCAGGAGTCGCGGGACAGAAACCCGTGGTATTTATTAATTGAGTTGACAACGGAAGTTTTAACAGGATGTTTTAAAACTTGAAAATGCCCAACTTATTTTATTTCACAAAGTTGGGACAAACCCCATAATGTACAATAAAGGAATTTTACAAGAAAATTCCCTGGTTTACAAAACATGTTTATTTCTTTTATTAAGACACTTCTTCAAGATGGTAGTGCTACACGGCACTTTTTCCTGGATCACAGCAGATCACCTGAAACATGTTTAAAAAGATTTTTATCAGCGGGGAAATACTGGCGAGTCATTCAGATTGCACAAAAGACACATTATTATAAATTTTACAGCATTAAGAGTTTTTATATTTGCCCCTATCACTTAATTATCTGCTTCACCTGTCACTCGACCGAATCTATGACTGTGGACATATCACTGATTAGGCTCGCCCATCTAATAGTGATAAATCGTTAGTAGTAATGTACACAAAACCCCCACATACTGCCAGTACTTAAAGATTAGCAAAGACTTAATCACTGCAAAATATAACTGGAAAACATTTAGGGTTTTGTAAAGCACTTTGATAAAAAGAGAATGACTCACATTGCGAGTTTAGACGGGCAGAGTTTAGCCTACTGATTTAGCTGTGTAACCTAGTTAAAATAACAATGCATACGAAATTAGGTCAGTAACTTAATACAACATTTACGATAAGCTCACGAAATCAAAACCCTCACGACGAATGACAAAGTATAGCCCGAGTTCGGGCAGCACTTAAACATCCATCGGATCGGTTTCAATCGATCGGACATTGTATCGTAGCAGATAGTGATCGAGTTATTACCCTGTTATCGCAGCAGAGATTCGTGCTTGTGTGTGTTTTTGAACAAAAAAGTGAATAACCCAGTGTAGAAAACGAATTTGAACGCCGAACCAACGCAGCCATGCAAGTGCCAAACCCCTGGATTTTATACTGAAAAACCGTCCCTGTCGCGTGTCACTACAGGCTGTCGCGTGGCGTGACGGGGACACTTTTAGGGTAGGGTAGCCTCGTGTATTTATAGCCTAGGTGAGTCAACAGATCGACGGAATTTGATTTTTACAACAAACTGTGTAGATAATATCAATTAGGGAATACCCCCCCCCCCTGAGTTTTAGGGGCCCTGATCCTAGTTCCAATTGTTCTGAAAATTTTAGGGGTCATGCAATATTACTTGGGGGTCTTAATTAGGGTTTCCTATTGGACATAATAAAGTAAGAAATAATAATTTTGGCAAGAGTTGTTACAATATGGATATCCACAACTTAGCTCGTTCCTTTACCATCTTACACACACACATTATAAACTGCGCAATTCTGCACTAGTTTGACAGCTCAATATGCATAAAAACTGCACTATTTTAACAGGAATATACAGCACAATTCTGCACTAGTTTGGCAGCTCAATATGCATAAAAACTGCACTATTTTAACAACAATAAACAGCACAATTCTGCACTATTTTGGCAGCTCAATTTGCATAAAAACTACACTATTTTAACAACAATAAACAACACAATTCTGCACTATTTTGGTAGCTCAATTTGCATAAAAACTGCACTATTTTAACAGGAATATACAGCACAATTCTGCACTATTTTAACAACAATAAACATCACAATTCTGCACTATTTTGGCAGCTCAATTTGCATAAAAACTACACTATCTTAACACCAATAAAGCGCACAATTCTGCGCTATTTTGATAGCTTGATATGCATACAAACTGCACCAATAAACTAGCAAATTACTGCACAATTCTGCATTGTTTTCACATCTTTATATGCATAAAAACTACACTAATATAACAAGAATAAACTAGACAAATATATATTGTTTTGAGAGAAATAAACTACATAAAATTGTAGTGTTTTTACCACTTCTCTTCTCAACACAAGATAAAATCTCACACGTTTATTCATTCTTAACTCATTTAACACGTACCAACTATTTGATGTCAAGTTTCCAACTTTTACTCGCTTAATGTTAATACTATGACACTTTTACATTAACCGGATATATATATTACCATCATCATTACGTGTACTAACGTTACGTAATAAAACATACTCTTATTTTAACCCGTTCGGTCTTCTTAGCAAACACCATCACCTCTAATAACCGAATCCTAAATAAACTTAGATTACCATACTTAAGTGACTCGCATATAGCCTTCCTAAAATGGTCTAGGAAGTGATTCAGAAATCACTTCCTTAGTGCTCCTTACTTGTTACCAATGTCAATAAAGCATCTTGCATAATTTCTGACATTTATCATACAAATAACCCCTTTTACTACTAAGGAGGGAGTCGGGGAGTTTACTTACCTCGTGCGTCCGAATTTACACATAGCTTCCGTGTTTACCTTTGACCCGTGGCGCTTCCATATTTGTGCCCCTATTGACATGACTCCTATCCATACATGTCATCATAATTGTAACACAGTTAGCTTACAAACATTCGTTCATTCGGCTTTCAAATCATGCAATATTTAACTTTCCTTAGCTTATTAACGCATATAAGGGATATGTATCATCATACTTTATTACTACGGAACATAACACATCAACTAGCAAGTTCATAACGCAATAGTTTCTCGCATACAACTTTTACCTTTTTAACTTCAATCCCATACATAATCCACTCTCATTTAAACTATGCCATTCACTTACATAACTATTGCATTCACATATAGTTTGCATTCCATAACACTTTTCATAAAAGATCAATTCCATGATTTCCACATACAACACAAGACTTCCTAATTCATTCAAAATTTATAAAATTAACCATTCAAGCATTTAATCGAACACTTGGTGTGCATATAACTTTGTAAGCACTATGTACAAGTATCCAATGCACAATTTCACTGGTAATCTTCATAACTCATTTAATCAACTAAATTCTCATCACTTATTCATTCTACAACATAAAAATTCATCAATTATCCTAGCACTCGTACCTTCATCCATCACAATTACTCAAGTTATGGAACTTACAAGATCAACATACTACTAGACTAAGTGGGTTTCACTTCAAACCTTCAATACAAATGAATTCAAGCATAAAACATCTTCTAATGATGATTCTACTTCATACACAAGTTCAATTTCTTCAATTTCACGAATTCGATTAAACCCTAGTTCATGAAAATGCACCAAAATACAACATTCAACTTACCTTATGTTCAATATGCTTAGATTAAAGATTTCTTGAACTCATGCATCCGATTCTTGCTTGATCACACCCTTAATTGAAGTGATTCTTGAGTTAGGTTAAAGGATAAGGGTTTCTCCTTCCCCTGCTCTTCTTGCGTCGCACACCCACACCCACAATCACTGGGTTTTTATTTTTGATACTAATATATGTTACAATTTACACATTCGGCCCTTAAGGTTATCCTTGTTGTCATGTTTGCATATATGTTTCATTCTTTATAAACTTACATCATAATTATTGAACTTGACTAATTAAATTAAACTCTTTAACATCAAATAATCTATTATGAATTTTGGGGTGGTACAGTACGGGTACGGATATTTGGGAAAAAAATATCATCCTTATTTCTCGTACCACACTTTTGGTCCCTGAAACCTCAAACATACCTATAGTTGCATTCTTTTTAGTTGCAGCCCTTTTCTCATGCACTTGACTTTACATAGTTGTCTCTTAGTAATTGCGATAATGTTTCGATCATCTTCGTAATGTTAAGGCATTCTCATGCCGCACGCTCGTTCCCCGAAACCCTAAATGCACCAAGAGTTATGTCGTTTTTAGTTGAAGCCCTTTCATGTGCACGTGCCTTTACATAGTTGTCTCTTACTAATTCCGATAACGTTTCGATCAACTTCATAACCTTTATTTGTGTCTGTCACATGATCTTACATGTTAAGCCCTTTCCATGCCACAATCCAGGTGTTTGAAACCCCAAACGTATCGATAGTTACGTCCTTTCTAGTTAAAGATCTTTCCCGTGCATTTGCCTCTACATAGTTGTCTCTTATGACTCTGGTAATGTTTTGATCAGCGTCGCAACCTTTATCTGAGTCGAACACACGATCTGACATGTTAAGGCCTTCCTGTACCACACTTTTGGACCTTGAAATCCTAAACGTATCGATAGTTATGTCTTTTTTAGTTTAATCCCTTTCTCGAGCACTTGCCTCTACATAGTTGTATCTTAGTGAATGCGCAAACGTTTCGATCAGCTTCGTAACCTTTATCTGAGTCAATCACACAATCTGACATGTTAAGGCCTTCCTGTACCACACTTTTGGACTTCGAAATCCTAAACGTATCGATAGTTATGTCTTTTTTAGTTTAATCCCTTTCTCGAGCACTTGCCTCTACATATTTGTATCTTAGTGAATGCGTAAACGTTTCGATCAGCTTCGTAACCTTTATATGAGTCTATGACATGACCTGACACGTTAAGGCCTTCCCGTGCCGCACTTCTGGTCTCTGAAACCTCAAACGTACTAATAGTTACGTCCTTTTTAGTCAGAGCCCTTTTCTCGTGCCCTTGCCTCTACATAGTTTTCTCTTAGTAACTCCGAGAACGTTTCGATCAGCTTCGTAACCTTTAACTGAGTCTGTCACAAGATTTGACATGTTAAGGTCTTCCCGTACCGCACATTTGGTCCCTGAAACCCCAAACGTATCGATAGTTACTCCTTTTTAGTTGGAGCCCTTTCTCGTGCACTTATCTTAACATAGTTGTCTCTTAGTGACTCTGATAACCGTACCTGTACTGATATTGAAAATACCGGTACAAAATCTAGACAAAACCTGGTATTGAAATACCGTACCGAGTATTATGGTACGAGTATGGGGATCGGTACCGGTATTATGGTACGGTACCCGCTTTGGTACCACTTTGTTTTTTTTAAATCTTTTTAGCACTTGTACGGGTACCAAATAGGTAAAATCAGTACAAATACGGTACCAAATAAGGTAATATTGGTACGAGTAGTAATACAATACGAGTATCAAATACCTAAAGTATATATGAGTACCATAATATGTTGGAATCCATTTAAGGTTGTAGCATACCAAACAAGTTCCTTGTCAATAATAAAAGTTTTCTCACCTACGACACTCAAGGCATCACTTGAGTGTCGCCTATCTTTTAATCGGATGTTAGTTTTGTCATGTGATGTCGTTTTGTAACTCAGTCACATGTGTCACTTGAGTGACGCATGACCAACTGTCGGCCATGCACATGGCGTTAATCAGGGAAGTGACGCCCTTTAACCTAGCATGTGTCCTATAAATAGCCTAAGCTTCTTTGTTATTAGGTTAGGTTTTTTATTTATTGATTCTACACCATCAAATGTGTGTTGTACTTATTTTAGCAAAGTAGTGCTCGTGTTGTAAACATTTCCAACTATTATCAATGCTTAATCATTCCGTTTATCTATTCTACTTTGTTCTTAAAACTGTTTATGAGTTTTCTATCATTGTCGAGTCAAAAAAATTTAATCAATTGATGTTTCAGATCTGATTGTTGTTAAGAAAAATCATTAGTATTGCTATTTCTGGGATTTTGAACTTACATAATACCATAATACAAAGTAGTAATATATAAAATTCAATACCAGTACCCTTCTTTATCCGTACCGATACCGAAAGTACCGAATAACAATAAATCTGTGTACCGTACATGCATCAAATACCGAAAAGCGGTACGCATAAAGGTGCCGTAACGGTATAGTACGAATATGGATACAAGTATTTAGGGGAAAAAATCTCATACTAACGCACACACAAATTGTATTACATAAAACTAGCAACGTCAACCCCCAATCATAAATTAACACCTACAATATACTTTATATGCTTTTAGTGCAAGTAGAATAAAGAAAATTCAACCAACCTGGCTAGTCAGTGCACGCACCATACCCGTTTTTTTAACGACTTAAATTACACTAAATCCGTTTTCAACAACTTAAATTACATTGTTTTCTTTCCTTTTTTTGCTTTTAAATTTGGCTTTAGTATTATATACTATCTAATAATATTCTTTTATTATTTTGGTCATCACTATAATTATAAATATACTATTATCATTATTATTACATTATATTTTTAGTATAGTTATTATACGTTTAGTATAGTTATAAATTTACTATTATCATTATTATTACTTTACATTTTTAGTATAGTTATTATACTTTTAGTATAGTTCGTTGTCTTAATTGTTGTTACAAACATTGTTGTGATAAGAAACTAATGTGGAAATTGTATTGAATCTTGAATATTGTTCCCACACTATCATTACAGATCTCTACATACGTCTCTATAACAAATGGTGAAACCGACATATAGATGGTAACTGTCAAAATGGTTATTAGGGGATGTTAATGGCCAAACAGTTATTATATAACTGCCAAAACATTTATTTGGTTAGCTTGTATATCTGGTTTTATAACACTCCCCCTCAGATATACATACGGTTCATTATACACTATTTAACAACATTCTTCAGGATGATGTTAAATTGATACTTCAGGACCTATATAATAAACTGATACTACAGGACCAGTTATGCTGCCTCGTTAAAAACCTTGCTAAGAAAACCCAATGGGACAAAACTTAGTCAAGGAAAAGAGTACAGCGTGTATAATGCTCCCCCTCAATTTAACTAACATCTTTTAATCTACGAAGCCCGATCTCATGTGATAAGTGCTCGAAACTGCTTCTAGGTAACGACTTTATGAAGAGGTCTGCTAGATTTTCACTTGACTTGATCTGACAAACATCGATTTCCCCTTCCTTTTGTAAGTCATATGTTGAGAAGAACTTTGGTGAGATGTGCTTTGTTCTATCGCCTTTAAGGTAGCCTTCTCTTATTTGAGCTATGCAAGCAGCGTTGTCTTCATAAATAATCGTCGGGTCTTTCTTGATTTGTTCTAGTCCGCATGCTTCTTGTATATGATTGATCATTGATCTCAACCACACGCATTCTCGACCAGCATCATACAATGCTATCAATTCGGCATGATTTGATGATGTTGCTGTAAGTGTTTGCTTAGTCGACTTCCAAGAAATTGTTGTGCCACCGTATGTGAATACATAACCTGTCTGAGATTTTGCTTTGTGAGGATCTGATAGATATCCGGCATCAGCATACCCAACCAGCTGGGACTTTTGATCTTTCTGATAGAAAAGTCCTACATCTTGTGTCCCACAAATATACCGGAATATATGTTTTACACCATTCCAGTGTCTACGTGTTGGATTCGAACTGTATCTCGCTAGTACATGAACTGCAAATGCAATGTCAGGTATTGTGTTATTTGCGAGGTACATAAGGGCACCAATCGCGCTTAAGTACGGTACTTCTGGACCAAGTACTTCTTCGCCTTCTTCTTGAGGGCGATAAGGATCCTTGTGTGGATCTAGCGGTCGGACAACCATAGGTACGCTAAACGGATGTGCTTTATCCATATTGAAATGTACTAACATCTTCTGGATGTAGTTTGATTGATGGACAAATGTGCCATTGCACCGATACTCAAATTGTAGTCCGATGCATAATTTTGTCATACCAAGATCTTTCATTTCAAATTCCTTCCTTAATAACTGAGCAGCTTTCTCTATCTCTTCAAGAGATCCGATGATGTTGATATCATCAACATAGACTGCTATTATAGTGAAATTTGAGAGTGATATTTTTATAAAAACACATGGGCTAATTACATCAGACTTGTATCCTTCTTTTTCGAGATATTCAATTATTCACTAAGTCGATTGTACCACATACGACCAGATTGTTTGAGACCATATAAAGATCTCTGGAGCTTTATAGAACACATATCTCGAGGTGTTGATTTTAATGCTTCAGGCAATTTTAATCCTTTAGGGATTTTCATGTAGATGTCATTTTCAAGTGTCCCGTATAAGTATGCGGTGACGACATCCATTAGTCTCATATGAAGTCCTTCAGAGATTGTGAGGCCGATTAGGAACCTAAGGGTTATCGCATCCACTACAGGGGAATACGTTTCCTCATAATCAACTCCTGGGATTTGGGAAAACCCTTGCGCTACAAGTCGAGCCTTATATCATACAATCTCATTCTTTTCATTTCTCTTTATTGCAAACACCCATTCATAACCTACTGGTTTGACGTCTATGGGTGTTCGGACTACAGGTCCGAAAACATGTCGCTTTTCGAGCGAATTCAATTCGGCGTCTATGGCTTCTTGCCATCTTGGCCAATCATTTCTGTGCATGCACTCTTCTAAAGTTTTCGGTACGTAATCATTTTCATTGATTACATCCTTTGCTATAGCATATGCGAATATATCACCAACACGTGTTTTATTCCGGTTCCACATTGTACTATCTTGTATATAATTAATAGAGATCTCATTTTCATTCGGTACCGGTGTTTCTTCTGAAACTTCATTTTCCTCTGGATTCATAGTTGTCTCTTCTGGGACATTTACCTCTACCAAGATTTCCTTTATAATCTTTTGTGAGTTTTCACCAACTGCGTTACCTTGCTCTTTTCGTTTATGTGGGTTTTTGTCTTTGGAACCGATTAGTCTCCCACGCTTTCGTTGTATAGTAATCGCTTATGAGATTACTTCAATTCGAGCAGGTGCATTTGATGCTGGTACATGTGACTTTGTCACTCTATTCGTGTCTGTGAATGCATCTGGTAATTCATTCGCTATTCTTTGTAAATGTATAATCTTTTGGACTTCATATTCACATTGACCACTTCGGGGGTCGAGATTTCATAGCGATGATGCATTCCACGTTATTTCTTGTGTTACCAGTCTTTCTTTGTCCTTATCTCCCCCTAAGACTGGGATCATCGTTTCATCAAAGTGACAGTCAGCATACCGTGCTGTAAACATGTCTCCCATCATTGGTTCTAAATATTTAATAATGGACGGGGAGTTAAAACCAATATAAATACCCAGTCTTCTTTGGGGTCCCATTGTAGTACGTTGAGGTGGCGGTATTGGTACGTATACCGCGCAACCAAAAATTATAAGGTGGGACAAACTTGGTTCTCGTCCGGAGACCAGTTGCAATGGGGAGTATTCGTGATCAGCAGTTGGTCTCAATCTAATCAGTGCAGCAGCATGCAAAATAGCATGACCCCACGCAGAAGATGGTAGTTTACATCTCATTAAGAGTGGTCTTGCGATTATTTGTAATCGTTTAATCAGAGATTCTGCTAAACTGTTTTGTGTGTGAACATGAGGTACTGAATGCTCAACATTGATCCCAATTGACATACAATAGTTATTAAAAGCTTGAGATGTGAACTCTCCCGCATTATCCATCCGGATGTTTTTAATTTGATTATCGGGGAAATTGGCTCTCAATTGTATGATTTGAGCTAAAAGTCGGACAAATGCTACATTTCGAGTAGCTAAAAGGCTCACATGTGACCACCTTGAGGATGCGTCAATTAAGACCAAGAAATAGCGGAATGGTCCACATGGAGGATGAGTAGGCCCACAAATATCCCCTTGGATTCTTTCCAAAAATGAGGGGGTTTCATGTATTAGCTTAGTTTGTGTGGGGCGAGTCATAAGTTTGCCCAGAGAGCATGCTACACATGATAAATATTGTGGTAGCAAAACTTTTAAGTTTTTAAGAGGGTGCCCGGTTGCACTTTTGATTATTCGTCTCATCATTATGCTACTAGGGTGACCTAGACGGTCATGCCATATATTAAATGTGTCTTTATCTAATAGCTTTTGGTTACTCACCATGTATGATTCGATAGGATTGATATTAGTACAATATAATCCAGAGGATAAAGCTTCTAATTGTTCGACAATTGTTTCTTGGCCATTTTTGTTTGAAGTAATTTGAAGATATTCAATATTATTTTCAGATATTGTTTTTAGGTGGTAACCGTTTTTCCGAATATCTTTAAAGCTAAGTAAATTTCTTCTGGATTTACTAGAAAATAATGCATTATCAATAGTTAATTGGGTACCCGAAGATAATATTATGTGTGCTCTGCCGGAGCCTTCGATAAGGTTACTGACACCAGATATAGTACCAATCGGTGTCTCTGCCGGAGACAATTCAGAGAAAAATTTCATATCTTTGAGAATAGTATTAGTACTACCGCTATCTACCAGAGATTCATCACCAATAATAACTCTACTGGAGCTAATATACATATTTCTTCAGGAAATAAAAATAAATAAAAGTTAATGCAAAGGAGTAAAATGAAACATTGCAAGAGTTTCAAACCAAGCCAAATACAAAGGTCACAGTATGAAAAGTAAAGCATAAAAGGTACATTATCCTCAATCAGATTCCATTCATAGCCGGCTTTGGGGAGTAAGACCAACTTCTGGTGGTCAAAACGTTCTTTGATATTTGTACATAGTTCAAGGGGGTCCTCAACAGTTAGATATTCCCGCTTTAGATCTTCGTGAGGATAATTGCGGAGGAATAGCATAGTTTTCGCTTTATCTTGAGGTGAAGTTTGACTACCATCAATAATTGTCTCCCCCAAATTATTTGTCGTCAAATGAATTTTAGCATCAAGAGCCTACGGGAGGTAGTTGTTACCCGCGATGTCAATAGCGGTGAATTCAAGCTTTGATAAGTTCGACATATTTTCTACAAAGGAAAAAAAATGTATATTGTATGAGAACTTCGGGTTCTCTTTTGCTAGAACTGCAGGTTCTAGACTTTAAGTATGTTTATAAAATAGAGAAGGAAAAACAAACTCATTTATTAATTTTGTATCCTGTAATAAATGTTTGGAGGGTTCAAATAAGCGGGTCCTTTTAAGCATATTGCTTGGTATCGGGCCCCACACGCATTAAGTTTTGTTATAAAATATTTGGTCAAATTTGTACTCACTTGAGTGGAATCATTCTTCAAATACATTGTATATACCAATATTTGTTTTAATACCAACGTAATCAACATCACATTGAAAAAAAAAACTGGTGTTTGATAATCATGACTTCATGAGCTTTTCTTTATAATAATAATAATATAGTAATAGTTGTAATCCATGTTCTATAGAAATCTCTAGAAATATCTATATCTATATTAATAATAAATATATTTTTTGTTATAAACAAATGAAAGGGCAAGTCATGCCGATACACAGATACCAAAGAAATCTCTAGAGATAAACACCATTGTTCAAATTCAAAAACCAGATATATAAAAGATAGAAGGAGGGGGTGGGTGTGGGAATGCCACCACCGTCGTCGTTGAAGATTCCGGCTAGTATTCCGGTAGAAAACCGCCGTTAACCGGCAGAAAGGGTTACCGAGACGAGCATTCAGGTCAGTTTTTTTTTTTCGTTGTTTATTATTATTATTTTTTTTTTTTCGTCTTTGATTTTACTTTATTTTTCAAGCGATGCTTAAAATTTGCTGTGAGTACAAAGAAAAGAAAAATCCTAGTTTGATCTAAGATCCGCATAAAAAAACCTACGTTGGGCATCCTAAAAACAAGATCCAAAACAGATTCTTTTATCCCAAAATAATAGATCTAAAAATCAACTTGAAAATCGTTCGAAAAATGTGTGTATTTTTTTTCTTGTTGTTTATGAAAAGAATACCATAGTTGAAGCGATAAAGAAAAACCCTTTTCTAGTTACCACTTGGAAAATTTGGAAATTTTGTACATCTTTTTTTTTTTATTATATATGCAGATGTTTCAAAAATTGAAAGTTATGTATCTTCCTTTTGATATGCAGATGTATACACACACTATGTGAACGAGGATAACACATACAGATGCAACAAATATGAGAGATTGTAATGATGTGTACCTGGTGTGATGAACAAAAAATGTTGTGAATATCAAAGCAACGAATCGGTGATGTTGTCAGGGATATGAAACACCGATTCCTGTGATTGATTGCAGATTATCGGCAAAATCCCAGTGAAGAGTCTAGTCGTGCTGATAACGTGATAAGAAACTAATGTGGAAATTGTATTGAATCTTGAATATTGTTCCCACACTATCATTACAGATCTCTACATACGTCTCTATAACAAATGGTGAAACCGACATATAGATGGTAACTGTCAAAATGGTTATTAGGGGATGTTAATGGCCAAACAGTTATTATATAACTGCCAAAACATTTATTTGGTTAGCTTGTATATCTGGTTTTATAACAGTTGTTACTTTTTATGGTTTTTTTTTTTTTTTTTTTGGATTTAATATTATTACTTTATAATAAGTTTTATTACTAATACTATTATTTTTATTATTATTGCTATTACTTATGTTGTTATTGTTGCTGCTGGTGCTGTTGCTATTGTTTTGGTTAATGTGGCTACTGATTGGTGCAATTTATATACACATTATTGTATAGTATTTACTCTTGGTTGCATTGTTTCCTTTTGAGTTAATTACATAGTTAGTCCCTGTGGTTTGTACAAAGTAACATACTTAAATACTAATAGTTTAAAATCACATTCTAGGGTATTAACTTTTCATTTTGTAATGTTTGGAGGTATTAACGTTATTTGTAGGTTTAAAATCACATTCTATTAGTATCTAAGTATGGTATTACCCTAGAAGTTAATACCACCAAACGTTACAAAATGAAAAGTTAATACCCTAGAAGGTGATTTTAAACTATTAGTACCTAAGTATGTTATTTTGTGCAAACCACATAGACTAACTATGTAATTAACTCTTTTCTTTTTAATGTATGCTTATATCATTTTTATGTTTGCAGGATTAAAAAGAGAACGGGCAAAAACATGCAAAAACAAATCAGGCGTGCATTGGTCCATTAGTGGGATTTTGAAGCAGCCCATTATATGGAGAATTAGTACATGGCCCAGGAAAAGAAAAGACCCAAGTCCCAAGAAAAGAGTTAAGAGGAAAAAAAGGGGGAGTAGTAGTTTTTTAATTGTTTTTTTTTTTTTCGGTTGGTTTTTTTTAATTGTTTTTTTTTTACGGTTGGTCATTCACGCTTATTGGGGAATTAATTTAGGACACGAAATGACATTAGAGAAACACCGGTTAATTTTGATTATTAAATTGTAATCAAATTTGGATCCATCCAACAAATAGGAACAATAAAGTCTATAACAACAAAGTCACGGATCCATCCAAGATTGTAGAAGAGATCAAAGAAGAGTCGTATGACTGGATAAGAACAAGATCAAGACACTCGGAGATAACATGGAGTGAGTGGAAGAATTTCACTTTTATGGAGTAATTTTAGTCTAACTAGAGTGTGTTTTGTTTCCTTGATGCAATTTTAATATTCTGGATTGTACACTTGAGTGAAAAGTTGCGATATATAGCATCTTGCTATATGTTGTTTTCTTTTCAGTTGAATGAATAAAAGTTTGATTGTTGTTGTTCAAAAAAAAAAATCAAATTTGGATGAATTTCACGCAAACATTTTTATCAATCAACCGAATCATGAGTGGCTAAAGCACTTGTAGTTACAACTGGGTTAGTGGTGTTTGTTTATCATTTGTAAGACTTTGGTTTGTTAGTGTGTTTGAACATTAGACAATTGTGTTCATGCTCTAGTAAACGTTTGCAATTGTGACTGATACGATTAATATACGGTAGGGGTGAGAGTAAGAGTATTTACCAATAAAGCATTTTTACTCATTTTTGATGATGATGATGTGGACACTCATCATGTTTTTAGCTATTGGGAGTCATTTTTTACTTTCATTTTTGTAGACAAACTACAAAAAATGGATAAAAGGTGGGGATGGTGTTGTGGGTTCGGGTGGAGAGTTAGGTAGTAATATACTAATATTAGAAAAAAAAACTCTTTTTATTTAAAAATAGTGATGATGTGGCATTATGTATAGATGTTTTTAGATTTTCTTATTGGATGGGTTTTAAGTGTTTTTAAAAGAATGGATGTTTTTATGATGTGGCGTTGAATAGACACGTTTTTAGGTGTTTTTGATGTTTCTTATTGTGTGGATGACCTAATAGTATTCACAATTGATCCTCCATCTCGCTCTTTATAACTCTGTTAAAAATCACCACCTTTTCTTTCATCTTTTCAATTAAATATATTTTTATACTTTTATCATTACTTTTTCTCTTTGCTTCACTCACAGTCACTTTCAAAAATATTAAAAAATTATAAAGGGTGAACAATCTATTCTCCAAATCACTGATGAACAGTTACAATTTTCTCTTCTTCACTCATGACCCCTTACAACCACTCTTTATAATATAAATGACCCACTCACATAAATTTAAAGGCTCCAATGTAAATACTTACTGAAGTAAAAAATTGTTTTTCTTTAAACATGTATAGTTGGACACAACTAAAGGAATGAGATCAAATACAAACACTTATGTTTGTAAGAACCGTAAGAACCAACACATAATTGACAAGTGTCCCTCAATAAAAAATTAATATAGGGGTAATTTAGACATTTTTTCCATATTTATTTATAACTAATTAAAAATAATTATTAAAACATCCATAAATCCATGCAAGTTTAATTCAAATCAAAGTTTGAATTTTTTAACATATCCATGATCTAGTAACTCTCCATGATCGAACCAACCTGTATGAATCACCACAAAAAATATAATCAGCACAACACTATATAATTAGCATAACATCCTTAATTGTTCTCCATTATCAGCACATCGTCCTCAATCGTTCTCCATTATCAGCACATCAGATGTGCTGATTATATCTACTTTTGGTGTTTGTTTGTATTATACTGTAATTAACACATAATCAGCACATTATCAGCACAATTATAAAACAATTTTTGGTAACTTTTTTGAAAGTTACTTTTATAAATAAAAAAAATGTATAACAATATGGTACTCATATTAAAGATAAAAAATACTTGATTTTATAGTTTTTTTTTTTAAATAATGAAGTATATAAAAGTTATTTTAGTTTAAACAACCTTGGTGGAATTTGTATTTAATTGAAAATGGTCAAATGACTAGCAATTTTACAAAATTACCCCTAACTTGTTAGTACTAATTTTTAATTATAAGCGTTTTATTTATAATCAACCTCAACCCTTGATTTAAACTATCAATGGTTCATATCTGTTCTTACGGTTCTTACAGTTAGCATTGTTTGTACAGGATCTCAACCCTAAAAGTCTATAATAGTGAATTTGACCTATTTTAACTCGAGAACTCTAATTTTCATATA
The DNA here is from genome assembly GCA_030545235.1 of Helianthus tuberosus. Classification (NCBI taxonomy): domain Eukaryota; kingdom Viridiplantae; phylum Streptophyta; class Magnoliopsida; order Asterales; family Asteraceae; genus Helianthus; species Helianthus tuberosus. Next base: position 132,168,060 of record CM060431.1, on the reverse strand, counting down.
TCGGATATAAAATCATCAAAATATCTTTAAACACGCCGTCAATAAATAAAACTACAGTTACTTGACAACTAAACATGATAGTTTAATTCAAAATGTAGCAAAATACCATCACAAAACAAGTACTTTATTACATGTAGCAAAAAAAAAAAAAAGGAAAAATGAGTTTGTAAGAAAATATCAAATCTATGCCGATAACAAGTAACGGTTAATCAACAAGAATGAAACCAGATATAAAACTTTATTTTAACATCGGATATGATATTGTGATTACTAAAAAAGTTAATTATACAAATGGGTCATGTGGTTTATACCTAATTTCGCCTTTGGGTGCTAACTTTTTTTTTAACAGGTTTAGGTTCTATGGTTTCAATTTTGTAACACTTTTATGTACTAAAACCAAAATTAGTTAATTAATGACTAAAATACCCTTGCATTTTTTTAAGTTTATCAATGTAACACATTTGGGTACTAACACCTAATTTTATTTAAGTTTAAATCAATTTTACAAAATCTATTTTTTTATTTTCATCTTTTTATTATATCTCTTAATTAACATAAACTCTATTTTTTTCATATTTTTATTAAATTTCTTATTTAACATAAAATCTACTTGTTACACCAGTATTTTTTTAAATAGATTTTTTAAATAAAATCTACTAGCGATATAGTTTTATGTAAATTAAATTTCTTACTCGTTTTAAATAATGTAAACCTTACTCGTTTTCAATTTTGGATTGAAATGATTGATAATAATAAATATCTTTCATGTAAAAAATTTAAGCCTTTTTTTAACTCGGTTTTTTGTTCATTTACATTTTACTATTTTAGAAAGATATTTAATTTACATAAAACTATATAGCTTGGTATTTTAGATAAAACTATATAGCTAGGTATTTTAGATAAAACTAAAAAAATTAAGCCTTTTTTAACTCGTTTTTTTTGTAAAAAAGATATTTAATTTACATAAAACTATATGGCTAGTAGATTTTACTGGTGCAACTAGTAGATTTTATGCAAATTAAATATCTTTCTAAAATAGTATAATGTAAATGAACAAAAAAAAGAGTTAAAAATAGCTTAATTTTTTTACATGAAAGATATTTATTATTATTATTATTATCAATCATATATATCCAAAATTGAAAACGAGTAAGGTTTACATTATTTAAAACTAGTAAGAAATTTAATTTACATAAAACTATATAGCTAGTAGATTTTATTTAAAAAATCAATTTAAAAAAAATACTGGTGTAACAAGTAGATTTTATGTTAAATAAGAAATTTAATAAATATATGAAAATAAAAAAAAATAAATAGACTTTATGTTAATTAATAGATATAATAAAAAGATGAAAATAAAAAAAATAAATAGATTTTGTAAAATTGATTTAAACTTAAATAAAATTAGGTGTTAGTACCCAAATGTGTTACATTGATAAACTTAAAAAAATGCAAGGGTATTTTAGTCATTATTTAACTAATTTTGGTGTTACTACCCAAAGGTGTTACAAAATTGAAACCATAGAACCTAAACCTGTTAAAAAAAAGTTAGTGCCCAAAGACGAAATTAGGTATAAACCACAGGACCCATTTGTGTAATTAACTCTTACTAAAACTTATCAAATACTTGGCCCCCATTGCCAATCCTAATAAACACATCTTGGTTTGAATTTTTAAAATTGATCTTGCTAAAACTTATCAAATACACGCCGCTCTAATGATTAAACTCTTCTTATCAAATGATAGTGTTTTAAGCATGAAAAAACTTCAATTAAACGGTTGTTCATCAACATTAGAGCATATCGGTAACTTGGATACTTAAGGATGCCTTTTACAAGGCCAACATTTCCGCCTAATCGTCTTGGGATTACATCCGAGATTAGGCGTTTCTATTTCTTTATGTTATTTTGATTGCCAAGACCATGTGTAGTGGGAGGGGGAAGACCCTTGGGCGTTTTGCGCCATGTGGCGGTACAATCAGTATGTGGACATTGTGGGGCATTATGTTAAAAGGGGTGTAGTGACGCTTGAAATCTTGTGGGACATTGTAATCTAATAGAATTTAATAAAAAAAATAAAACAAAAAACAAAGAAAAAATGCTATTGGCCAAGTATAAGGAAGAAGGCGTGGAAAAAAGGACGCTCCGGAGGTTTTTTTTTTTTTTTTTTGAAAAAACGCCCAGGGGGCGGTCTAGGGGCGTTGTTGGGCGTTATTTTTGGGAAAAAACGCCAAAAAACCCCACTACGTGTGGTCTAAGGAATTTTACATTTGAACACTTGGATGTTGATTTTGGTTTAAATGAATGTTATTGAGTTATGGTTTCAACCATCTGATTAAATTAGTCAGGGACAATTTGTGTTATAATTGTACTATGTGCCCACATTTGATTTGACTCGATTCGCTTAACAATCCTAGGTTATGCCTATGTAACCTAAAAGAAACTTAATTTCAAATAAACAATCATGTAACAGAGACATTTTGGGTCCCATAAGTTCTTTTGGATTGGATCACAACATGCAATGTCAAAAGGATGTGTTGAAACTTGATAGGTATAAGTTGGTGCCAAAGCTTATCAACCTTTTATGTTCTGGTGACCTAAGCGAGCGAGGGACAAAAACTGTATGATGCAAACTACAAACCAGCCAATGATGGAGACCCATGCAGCATACCAATTCTTCAACTATTGACTTAAACAAACAATTAAACCACCTTCATATCCAATTAAATGAGATCCAAAATCAATTACAAGAGCCTAATCCAGAAATGTAACATAACATTTTAACTTGTAAATGGTATAATCATGTGTTCATAGACTTCACCTCAAGCTATATACTTAATTACTCTACACCACTGCTTATTAGGTATTCATGAAATTAAGAGTGTAGATGGAAGAAGTTCCCTTGATATACATAACCTCATAAGTCATATCCGATCACGGTTATTCAGAAAATCTAGCGTGGATTGACGCCCATAAGCATTTCCTCATCAGTAAGCGAGTGACGAAAGTGACAACGGTGACCATACGGACAGATATCACCAGCAAGAACCATACGACACACTTCGGTCTTGTAACGAGGGTGCCTAATCACAGGTCGCAGCTCGCTTATTCCATGTGCGAAATGACAGTTGTCCCCATAAGGACAGGTTCCAGTCTCCTGCCACTTGTTGCACAGCTCGGTTTTCGACATTCCCTGATTGTACACCTCAAACTCCAACCCCTCTGCTGCTTTCTTCTCCCCGGGGACACGCACCCGTTGCTGTTCATATCACAATTATAACAACTTACTTTATTAGGTCAGGTTGTGAAATTGAATAAAGCATTAAAGCATTCGTCCCTTTTAAGCAAACATACATGAATTCAATTCTAAAGTCAAACTTTACATAACATATAAATTGAAAATGACTAATGAAAAGTCAAAATAATCAGATCTAATTCAGGCATTGATTAACAAACACTTACCGGTTGGCCTAAGGAAGGAGTTGTAATCCGTTGGTGATTAGGTTGTTGAGTCGAAATCGATTTCAGATAACCTTTGGAACGAACCGAAATACTTTTAGGCATTGAAACTCTCTCACTATTATGCCTAACAAACTGGTTAGGTTCAATCACGCTCGTAGGACTCACACTCGGAACCTTCTCGATTGAGCCACTGCTTTCGGAAAACGATGCTCCAATGCCGAGACGGTTAAAATCACTGATTAAGTTTGACGAAGGAGACGAAGACGAACGCATAGACGTCGTAAGGTAGTTCTGCCTCTTCGCCTTCGAAAACTGGTTCAATCTCTGCACCAAATCGTTATTCGCAACGCGTAAAGCTTCGTTCTCAATACGTAGACCGTCAACCTCTTTTACACATTCCTGTAAGCTCGCGAGACACATTGTGTAGCTGTTATACAGCTGCTGGTACTCGAGGATGAAACTCGCTTGACTGAGGCGATTCTCGGTTGCGATTGTGTTCGCGCTGAACGCATCGTCATCGAACGAACAGTCAGATGGAGAAGAGAATGACAGCTGTGAGTACAGTTTTGGCGGGAAAATCGAGGAAGAGAATGGAGCAGGAGGATTGAATAATTCACCGGAACTGAAATCGAATTCTAGTTGATCGTTGTGAGATGCGATAGCAGAGAGGAATAGGTTTTCGGATAAGTTATTACTGTCGTTATCCGTTCCGGTACCGTCGACGGTTATTGATGAGCCTGTATCCTTCTTCTCCATCTCCGTCACACACTGACCGATAAGTTATTCCTCTGTTTCAAAATCAAAATCACAATCAACACAACGGAATCAGTTACTTGAAGCAAAAGTTATCACGCAAATTAACACGAACAATCACCATAACTCACTCGAGAGCGTATTAACAAACACACATTTCTAAACACAGACCGATGATTTCTCTCTCTGCATCAAAATCACAACAAACACATCGGAATCACATAACTGAGTCAAAAATTAGCTCGTAAACACGAATAATCACCGTAACTCACTTGAAAACGTAAAAACAAGAAGATTAACAATAGCATATCTTATCACATTCATCATGTAGCGAATAACTTGAAGAAGTTAATCGGATTAAGGTGAAAACTCATCGGAATCACATACTTGAATAATTACTTAGCTCACAAACACGAACAATCAGTAAATCACCATATATAACTCACTCGAGAACATATTAACAAGCAAATTAAAATATCTATTCACATTAATGAATCTAATAACGAAAACACTGAAGAACTGAATCGGAGTAAGGTGAATAAAAAAAACTAGCTCACAAACAGTAAATCAGCATAGATAACTCACTCGAGAACACATTAACAACAAGCAAATCTACTCACATTCATGAATCGAATAACGAAAACATTGAATAATTTGATCGGAATAATTAGGTGAAAACGTTGAATACCTGAAGATGCTGGTGCAATGAGGAAATAGGAAGTTGATGGAAGAAGGAAGAGGAGGAAGCAGTATAAAAGAGGAAGGAGGGGGGAGGGGGATCAGGTGTGTCGCGGAACAGAGTAGGCTTGGTAGGAAAGGAAAGATGGAGGGTGGATAATAATTGGGTAAAGAATTGCTTGAGGCGGACGTTGAAACCGTTAGAGATACACAAAGCTCCTTCACAACAGCAATGCCAGTGCGTCCACTTCTAACAAACCGGCCGCTTCACCAACCTACAGCATTCCTTTTTATATTATTTTATTATTATTACTATTATTTATCTTAATTCAATAATATAATATATTTATTATGTTTAGATATAAATACAACATTGTTTTATACGATTTATCTTTACCACAATGTCCCAGCTCTGAAACAGTGAGTAATTTGAAAACGTCCACATCTGGTCTTTTTTGTGGTTATTTGAATTGTTAAACAAAAATATTGTCCATACATACATATGTTTATTGTGTTGATTTATCATGTAAGTCAGCAAGTGAGTATATGTTTTTATGACTAAGAAAATGATAGGAAATTTTCATATGTGGAATATGAATTAAAACTTTTTTATTAAAACAATACATGCAAATTGAATTTTAATAACATATATGCTGATTGTTAATAATAATAATAATAATAATAATAATAATAATAATAATAATAATAAAAATAATAATAAGAGTAAACTACAATTTTACCCCCTGAGGTTAGGGGTGATTGGCACCCTTACCCCCCTAACGAAATAATTGCAATTTTACCCCCCAACGTTCGCTGTTATGTCGCAACCTTACCCCCGGCCTCAAATTTGTTGACCGGTCAACTAAACTATGGAAGGGTCAAAGGGTAATCTTGTAATTTCACCAAAATTAGTACCTTATATATTATAATAACCCCTAAATATAACCTTCTATATCAACCTTACCCCCTAAGTTTCCACCCAATCCTTCTTCTTCACTCCCCCACCGCAGAGAGCACCACCACAGATTTGGCTACCACCGTCTACATCTCCACCGCCACCGGGCGTCGGAATAACCACCAAATCGGCACCATCTACATCTCCACTTGAAGAACCAAAGAATCGAGTTAAGGCCGGAGCCTGTAATCGAGGGTTTGGATCTTGTAAGAAAGCTTGGAGAGCAGTCCTGCAAAACAGTAAACCGTTAGGCTCGCCGCAGAGATGGGAGGGCCCCTCTGCGACCACCCTCCGGCGTGAGGATGAGTATTGATAGAGAGAGAAAGTAGAGAGAGAAAATAGGGACGAAGGTTCAGAAAATCGTACTTGGCTTTGTACTTGATGGGATATTTATAGTGGTCAACTGAGATGACGTCGTCCGTCCAGACGCACTTGAATGGGGTTCGTCATCGGAGTTATGAGGAATGGACATGTTAGAGATGTCCGTTCTGGTGGAGTCCGGTTCGTCCTGTTGGATCATGTCCGGCCTAGGATATGTATCTTCAAGTCCCCCAGTTTGTTAAGTTTCGTAAGGAACTTAGCAAAATGTTTCTTTAAATTTGTTTCATTTGGATGACGTGTCGCTACTGGAGTGGTGCTGATGTGGCGCGGGTGACTTTTGTGACTTGACTGTCAGTCACCTACCCGTGACGGTTACAAATCCCTGTGTTGGAATTCGTGAGGGCTTGTTGAAGCGACGGTTTGATTTGACCCCCCCCCCCAACCGACTTATTACCTCTATAAATTCACTTTTCACTTTTTCATTTTCACTTTTTTCCTCTTGTTTTCTTCCTTTCACTGTTATCCTCTTTGTTTTCTTATCTTCTTCTTCTTCAGAAAAAGGTGCGTTCTTTTTTCGTTATGGCGGGTAAGGAAAATATGTCAGCGAGTGTTAGCGTTCTTACCCAACGACAACTGGATAAGTTTGTTAGAGAGTATAGGATCCCTCTAGATCTTCACCCGGTCCTCCCCTCCGAAAACGAAACCATCTACCCTTTCCGTCAAGGGAAGTTTCCCTTTTATACTCGCGTCTGTAATTTCGCGAACTATAGGGTCCCGTTTTCTCGTTTTTTTATTAGGGTTTTCCAGTTTTTTAGGGTTCATATCAGTCAGGTTAACCAGTTCGGCCTTAGCCGTATAAGTCATTTTGAAATTTCTTGTGTTGGTGCACTTGTGTCTGTACTTTGTCTGTATTCTGTCATGATACAAAACGATGTCTTGTGTTAGTCTGAGTTACGTCTTAGGTTTGTTACAATGTGTGTTCGATGTAAGTTTGACCAAGTCAACCATCCTCCTGGTTTGACTTGACCAAACAGTTAGCACATTGTTTGTAAGATGTTAGGGTCGAAGGATGCGTAATCGAAGGATTGGTTATATCCTTCGATGAGCTCGAAGGATAAACCTTCGAATGATATAGATGGACCTCGAAGGATATCATCCTTCGAGGTAAATGTGGATCCTTCGATAGCTTTCAGATCGATAGATGATCTTTCGATCAGTCTATCTGATCCTTCGACCAGACATTCTGTGTTGGGTATATATACCCATGTTATGTGTTCATTTCATTTTAGACATCAAACAAGAGAGAACATAAGTGTGTGAGATTGGAGTGAACTGCTGTAATCGTGTTCACTGGAATACAAGCGTAAACTTTGATATCTCGTGTGTCTACACTTTCTCTTTGTGGCTTGTGCTCGCGTATAAACTACCGGTTTGCATGCTAGCTTGGATTCCGCACTTGCTAGTGTGTTAGATATAACAAGGATTAGGTTTGACCTCAACCTTTGAGGGACCTACAAGTGGTATCAGAGCCGTGGCTCTTTTCCTTGTTAAAAACCGATTTTATACAAGATTTTGGAGTGTTTTGGACAAAAACTCACTTGGTTTTGCACCCGTTTTAGTGTTTTTCTCGCCTTTCTTGTCATAAAAACGTGTTCTAAACTAACCGGGTGTGTTAAAGAACGGGTTGGGTAACTTAAAAACTTGTTTTTGAGAAGGTTGGTAATTTCCGGCCAAAATTCCGGCTTACTCCGGTGACCGGTTTTCTGGATAAGTTTATAATATTTTATTGTTCAAATCTTATTTTTGGCAGAAAGTATGGTCTGAGCATACCTTCTGCCGAAAGATTTCACCAACCCATCACCTTTTCACCAACCTGTCAACTGTGTCAGTGCAGGTCGAAGGATATCCTTCGAAGTCGAAAGATCATCTTTCGATCAAGGGAGGTTCGATAGATAATCATCCTTCGAACATCCTTCGAAGTCTGTGACTTATCCTTCGATCCAAGGAACCTTTTCGAAGCATACATCTTTCGGTCTACAGTTCTTTTTCGAAAGATAAGGATCCTTCGTTTGGAGAATCTTTCGAAATCATTGTTCGAAATTCAACAGTGATCTTTCGAACACTGTTGATCCTTCGAACAAGTCTTGATCCTTCGTCCTTAGTCTGTTTATGTTTAACAAGTTTGTGATTTTTAGGTATTGTTATTCTTGATAAAAAATGAATCCAAGATGGGGTACTCCGGTAAATACAGAGATGTATTTTGGTACTCCGTCTCCCGCACCGGTATCTTCTCAAGCTAATGCAACTTCTACCGGTCAATGGGCATTCGTATCAAATCAAACTCCAAGTATTCAAAGCATTCTCTTAAGCGAGAGCGAAACCGGAAGTTTGAATCGGCCTCCAAAGTTGATGCACTTATACGAATATCCAGGATGGATTGACAGATTTCATACATACGTCCTTGGACAAAATACAGAATTGTGGTTGCGGTTCATCACAGATTTCGATCAAACAATAGAGGTTGCCGCATCATCTGCTGCTACGTTTGCAGATCTTACGGAAGATCAGAAGAAGGTCTATGATTTGGAAAAGAAGGCATATGCCATTCTTACTCAGGCGTTAAGTAAAGATATTTATCATCAATTTGTCAGTTACAAGACAACGAAGAGGTTGTGGGACGCATTGAAGACAAGGGGCGTAGGAAATGAAGCGACACGTCAATTGAGAAAAGACCTGCTAAAGAAAGAGTTTGATGGTTTTACTTGTATGGAGAATGAATCTTTAGGAGATTTGACAAGTCGATTTAATCATTTGCTGACTGAATTAGCAAATTTTGAGGTTGTTACAACTCCAGCAGAGATTGTGAAAAAGTTTGCAGATGCGTTGCCACCTCAATGGAATACTTTCTTGGAAATCATGAAGTACAATGGCACTTTAGCTACAACAAACTTCAATGACTTTGTTCAACTCCTGGAAAACAAGAATCAGGAAGAAACTCTCAAGGAAAAAAGAGTTCCCGTGCCACAAAATCCTGAAATGTATTATGGAACTTCTAGCACTTCTACAAAACCTTCTTCACACGCTCCAATTCAAACAGCGTTTGTGTCTAGCACTGACATGTATGGCAATACTATCCAAGTTCCAGTCAAGCCTCCTCCAACAGACATGTATGGAAATCCGCTTGAACCAGTTCCTCAACCAGTACCACAACAGCAAAGCCAACGACCTATCAGAGCAACTGATATGTTCGGAAATCCATTACCTGTTCGATCTACCAGACCAACAGACATGTATGGGAATCCACTTCCTCCTCAATCTACCGGACCAACAGACATGTATGGGAATCCACTTCCTCCTCAACAGCAAGCGTGTTATGGAAGCACATCATCTGTTGGTCAACAATCAAAGCCAAATACAGTACGGCTCGACACCTCAAGCTTTTCTAAAGTCAGTGTGGAAGTAGCAAAGGAACACATGGAGTTGCTAAACACTTTGGTGAGCGCATACTGTGGATTAGTGGAAGGTCAGATTGGTAACATTAATCTGACACAAGAAGACTATCAGCAGATCGATAAAGAGGAGATGGAGATGATGGACATCAAGTGGGCCTTTGCCAGTGCTGTTAGGCGAGCAAAGGATTTCATGGAAAGAACTGGCAGAACCAGCTTGGAAAGCAAGAAAGACACCAAGTATGGGTTTGATAAGCAGGCTGTTAAGTGTTTCAACTGTGGTGAACGTGGTCATTTCAAACGTGAATGTACGAGGCCATCTCAGCATGGAAACCAGAATCCCTTCAGAAATCAAGGCAACCAGCAGAACCAGAACAGGAACAATGTTCGTACGTTGGTACCTGTCAACAACCAAAGCCAAGCAGGACCATCAAATGCCAACCAGGCACTTGTGGTTCAAGTAGATGAAGGTTGTGATTGGTCAATTCAGTTGGGGAATGATGCTCCAGATGGAACAGCGTGTTTTGCTGAAGTAGTTAAGGATTTAAATCACGCCAGTGGTGGAGAATCTTCCACCAATGGTGATGAATCTTCTGAAGATGAAGACAGTTCTGGTTATAGTGGAAGCTCAGATGAAGAATCCTCCACTTCAGGTAATGATCATGTGGATGAGACATCAAGCACATCAGTCGATGCAGATATTGATGAGCTTTTGGAAGAAGCTGCAGCAGGAACTGAAAGAAGATCTATTTTGGTGGATCAAGCTGCTTACTCTTCGTCTTCTCTCCATTCAGCCTTTATGGCTAATGTCGACAGTTCATCAAGTCAGGTATGTGTCGATGAACCCACTTCTGTTAGTTGTGATAACTGTGATATTTTGCGTATTAAATGTGCTGATTTAGAGACAAACATGTCTGAGTTGCAAGGCAAACATGATGTCACACCCCCAAAACCCACCCGCGGAGTACTACCGCTTGGAGGCGTGACTGACCAGGATCCAGCCACCAATCATATTGAACAAGCATATAAGTAGTTATAAAAATCCAACCAATACAATTGGTGTTCAAACAAAACATAGTTAAGTTGCAAGCGGAAGCATAAGTCTTAAATCAAAACACAAGTTTAATTGTTTCAAAGTTTAACATGGCACACAGCCGTCCATGTCCCACAACGATCCTCCTCCATGCAAGCTCCAGCTAAGAAACCTAAGGACCTGCAAAGCATGTAGTAACGAGTCAACAACAAGTTGAGTGAGTTCACGGTTGGGTGTTCGTTTTAAGTTGTTTCTAAAACAGTTTTCCTTTAGCTGGCATCCTGCCGTGGGGGTTACCCCATAGTTAAAAACGCGACTTGTTCATTCCCGGTTACTCTGGCTATCCAGCCGTGGGGGCTACCCCGTGTTAGTTATCTGGCATTGCGGCCGTGGGGGCTACCCCATGTATACACTAGACTCGTTACCATATCGACTGCTGACTGTAGTCATGTTTATGTGCCCTGAACTGTCAATGTCTATCATCATTGACGTGCCAGTAGTCCATTAGTTCACGCCCGTCCTCTGCGGCACGGTGTGAGGTTTGTCAAACCTAAATAGCGCTATCTAACTAATGACCCGCTCGCCATTGGCCTCGGCGATTAAGTCGATACAAAGATGAGGGACTTCGTGATAGAGTTTTGGTCTAGTACGAGTTATCTGTCCGTGAGGACGAGGAATTACATTCCTGAACCTTTGCTGTCCTACCCAAGGAGGACGAGGAACCCAGTTCCTTAACCCCAATTCCCGACCCAGGGAATCCCATGCTTTGTAGAGGGTGTGAACTCACCTTGGTTTGCTCGGTAGAAGCACAGAAAGTCAAACAAGCAATGTTGTGGCTACTCACGTCCTATCATAGTTGTATCATACAATCAGGTTCGTATTCAAGTAGTACACGTATGTTCTACACGTATGCTAGCACGTTGCATGCTGTTCATCCATAGCAGCCCAAATAATCATTCAAAATTAACAGTACGTATGAGGTCCGTGTAGTAGGCCCAAAGGTCTGGCCCAATCAATTAAGTCCGAACTGAGGTGCAAGCCCAAACAGCGTATATCTGCGTATTGTCTCGAGTCGCAACTAGGCGTTTGCGACTCGCAACCTGAGTCGCAATCGTGGTTTCGGTTCGTGTTGTTTTGGTTACGAGTCGCAACTGGACTCGCAACCGTGGTTTCGAGTCACAAGGTTGGTGTGCTGATCAGGTGTGGTTTCGAGTCGCAACCAGGTGTTTGCGACTCGCAACCGATGTCGCAACCGGGAGATTTCGACTCATCATGCATGGTTTCGAGTCGCAACTGATGGTTTCGGTTGGACAACTGCTGATTCGGAACAGTGTACTATCCAATGAGAATTTGATTTCAGAAAATGGTTTGTACTATCCACTTAAACATGTTTGTTTGTCTAGTAATTTACTAATTTGGATCAAACATATCAGATTTCAAATATTCAGCCACATTCTTATCATGTTCATCAAGTTCTTCATACATTCATCATGTTCTTCACACATTCAAGTAGTTCATCATCATTCATATGAACCTAAGTCTAACAAAGTCATGAACAACAATCAACTCTTGAACATATTCATCTAATAGTTTCAAATCATCACATAACATATCAAAATCAACTCTACACTAATCTCATTAACATGGTACTACACATATGCAAGCCGGTTTTTATGAACATCAACACTCCATGGTTTGAATCATACTTAGACATAAAATATTGCGTGTTCATTAAGCAACATATCCGAAATCAAAGTATGTTAACCAAGCATCATCATATACATCATACACATTCGGTTCACAACCATCATCAAGCATACAACTACACTAGTTAAATCCTACCATTCATGCTATCATTTAACACAACAAACATCATAAAATCACTAACCAATTGTGAGGTGGTGCCGAGTTGGTAAAGAAGATGAGTGTCCGAGTGATGATGATGAGCTTAGCCGGGTCTCCTTGTGGTCACCGATTTGATCCGAGAAGAAGGAGAAAGATAGGGTTTTAGTGAGAGGAAGTAGGAGAGTGTGTGTGTTAGAGGAGTGTGAGTGTTGTAGCCCAAAATTGCCAAGTGTGACCATCATGAGGATTATATACTTGTTTCACTTGTGCACCCTAATGGGCTTTCAAAATAGGCTAAGTGTGTGTGTGTGCGGCCCAACCGGCCCGTATGTTATACTAGTTCACTCGAGACCACATGGTCTCGAGTCGGGTTCGTGTTGTCTCGGTTCATATATACATATATCGCATACATACAAGCACACACCAATAACACATAATCACATAAAGGTTTATTTGTCATTATCACATAAGTTAACTAGCCACACGTTTAAGCATACATGAAAGGTTCTAAATTTCGAGTTGTCACACATGATGCTTTACAAGCTAGTTTGTTTGACTTGCAAGACAAACATGCTTCATTGAATGATAAGTGGTGTGAGTTACAAAGCAAACACGAGGCTTTGCAAGAGAAACATGATGTGACATTCATCCACAATCAGAAGTTAACCGTGGATCTCTCGAAGTGCACTGAAGCCAACATGTTTTATGAAAACCATGAAAAGGAATTTAAATCAATGATTGAAACATTAAAGAAAGATAAAACAGAGCTGAAAAAAATGGTTTCCAGAAAACAAACTGACATTAATTTGTATATAACTTCTCTTGAGGTAATGCAAAAGGAAATGGCTTGTGTTAAAACTGAAAGTGAGGCGATCCGACTCAAGTTAGACAGTTATTTGAGCTCTAGCTATGTGTTGGATCACATCATTGACGTTCAGAAAGAGAAACGGGATGTCACATGCATAGGTTACAAGAAATGTCCACCACCCGTGAGAAACAACTATGATGCCATGCCTGATGAGGAGTATAGAACTCACTTTGAACCATCTGTTCCTTTGGACGTTGAGGAATTTGCAACAGGGCTTGGATACAAGAAAGAAGTTTCATCAGATTCAGATGTGTCAGCAAATACATTCGTAACTGCTGAACAGAATCAGGATCCTCCAGTTGTGATTGAGGATGCTGATTCTTCTGATGATGAATCTGATGATACTGATTCAGCAAATTCTGATGCGGTGATAAAAGAAGAGGACATACCTCTTGAGAATCATATTCTGTGTGATCCTCCTGCAAAACCCGCTAAGACTGTTGCAATCGAGTCCTTGTCTGCACAAGAGTCGGAGAGTGTGGATTTGTTGTACACTCTTGTTGGTGATAATAAAATTTATTCAGACAAAGATTTTCCTATTAAGAATGTTAATCAATCATTAATCAGTAAAGTCTTTGAAAATTCAACAAGTAAGTTTTTGGGAAAGACAGGATCACGTGTTACAGTAACACAGTGTCCTCCTATTCCAAAGGCTGAAGTTAGAAAACAATTTGGCAATCAGAAATTACCAACAGAGAAAAGGCAGCAAAATCATAACAAACAAAAAGGAAAATTGCCGGCTCAAAGTCAAAAGAAGCCAAATCAAAAGAAGAAAAAGAATGTGAACTTTGTGAAATCTAAGGGAACGGACAAAATTGAAACGTTTGAAAATCAATCTAACTTAGATTTTGTCAAGAAAGCAACAGTGATGAAAAGGAATGAACCAAATAGTTCAAAACCTAGTACCTCGGGGTCACAAAGTTCATCATTATCGGCGAGACGATCACATGATACTTCGGGGTTTGTTGAACGAAGATCATGTTTTGAATGTGGTACAATTGGGCACATTGTCAGAAGTTGTCCGTATCTTCATAAGTTGAAAGCAAAGGATGATGATCCCCGTGAACGCAATCACCAAAAGCGATCTGTTTCTGTAAAACAAGATCCCCGACTTGTATGAGAAATGGAAAAGAAACAGAAACGCCAACAAGTCAAGGTGATTGAAAAGGCACTTAAAACTGATGTGGTTCAAAAACAATCTGTTTCAGTTAAGCCAGAAAACTCAAAATTTTCAAAAACTTCAAACAATCACGAAGTTAAATTGTCAAACAATCAAACTGGTAAAACTCAACAGACATGGAAACCTAAATTGACCACAAGTTCAGAGGGACCATCACAATTTATGAATCATCAAAGAATAGAAGTTATTGTTGTTGATGAAAATGGAAGACCCAAGACCACAATGGCTTGGGTCCCCATCTCCAACTAATCAAGTGAGTTCATGTGCAGGGTGTTCCAGGAGGAACTATCAGTAGTCATTGGATTGTTGATAGTGGGGCATCCAGGCACATGACAGGCGACATGAAGCTTCTCTACGACGTCAAATCTATTAGAGGAGGTTATGTTGCTTTTGCTGGAGATAAAGGCGGATATATTACGGGTGAAGGAATGATTTCCAACGGGGTTGTTAGCTTTGATAAGATCAACTTCGTACAACAACTTGATCACAATCTTCTTAGTGTTTCTCAAATTTGTGATAAGCAGTTCTCAGTACACTTTGATGCAAATGGATGTTATGTGCTGAAACCCGGCTTCAATATTCCAAAAGAATGGATTCTCTTCTCGGCTCCAAGGATAAATGATCTGTATGTCCTTGATATGAGCCAAGCTATCACTACGTCTGCACAAGCAACTTGTTTCGTTTCCAAAGCCACAGAAAAAGACTCAATCTCTTGGCACAGACGAATGGGTCACATTCACTTACGCAAAATGAATCATTTGGTATCAAATGAATTAGTGAATGGTGTTCCTCTTAAAAACTTTCATCTTCAAGACATCTGTGTCTCGTGCCAGAAAGGAAAACAAACGAAGAAGCGACATCCTACAAAGAAAATCAACACGGTGGCTGTTCCTCTTGAACGTTTGCACATGGATTTGTTCGGTCCTGTCAAGCACAAAAGTATTAGGAATGATCAATACTGCCTTGTGATAACTGATGATTATTCAAGATTTTCTTGGGTGGCGTTCATGGCACATAAGAGTGAAACCTTCGGGATTATCAAAAACTTGATCATTCAGATTGAGAATCTTTATAAGTTGAAGGTTAGGCGGATACGTAGCGACAATGGTACTGAATTCAAAAATCATGCCATGGCGGAGTTTTGCACTTCAAAAGGTATTCTTCACGAATTTAGTGCAGCTTATTCTCCTCAACAGAATGGCGTCGCTGAACGTAAGAACCGCACATTGATCGAGACTGCTAGGACTATGTTGGTAGAGTCACAATTGCCGATTCCCTTCTGGACTGAAGCTGTGTCCTCTGCATGTTACACGTTGAACCGAGTCCTTACAGTCAAAAGGCACAACAAGACCTGCTTTGAGCTTATTAACAAACGGAAACCAGATTTTTCATATCTTGAACCGTTTGGAGCTCCGTGCACAATGATCGATCCTAATGGAAAGTTTGGGGCAAAAGCAATTGATGGATACTTTCTTGGGTATTCCACCCCGAACTTAAGAGTCTGGAATCTAGAGACTAAAAGGGTTGAGGAATGGTCTGAAGTCAGAGTACAAAGGCACACTTTGCCAGTTAGAAATCTTGGTCAGCCTTGGATGTTTGAGTACGATGACTTTTTCAATTCGATCAATGTTGAAGCAGTTGAAGAAAATGCTGCAGCAAGGATGTTTTTCGAGAGTGACAATGCAACAGATTCACCGTTGGTTCGTCCAATTATTGTCAATCAAGAACCATCTTCGGTGAACAATAATGCTCTCGACAATGAGGATTTTCACGATGCTACCGAATTGAACGAATCTTCAGAGGATGATGAATTTCTCGATGCAGATCAAGAAGCTCCAACGACAGCAGTACATGGTACTTCAGAGGGTACACCTCCAGTGGATGTCCCTAGAACAGCTGAAGCTACTGCATCATCCTCTTCGTCAATTCCGGGCCTTGAATTGATTGTTGATCTCAATCTCAACAATCTGGGTACAAATATTCCAGTTCAAGATAATCCAGAAACAAGGATTCACAATACCCATCCTCAACAAAACATCATCGGAAATGTACAGAGTGGCGTTCAAACAAGAAACATGTTGCGAAACAACAACAATGCAGGCTTGTATGCAACTATCTGAGAATCTGGTCAACAAAATGATTGGTCTTTCGCGTGTTATGTCTCACAGGAAGAGCCAAGAACTTGGAAAGAAGCATTGAAAGATAGCTCTTGGGTTGAAGCAATGCAGGAAGAACTGCAACAATTCCAGAAGCTTGGTGTCTGGAAACTCGTAGAGAAACCTGCTGGTTACAAGAAGATTGGTACCTGTTGGGTGTTTAAATGCAAAAAGGATGACCGTGGAGTCGTTATTCGAAACAAAGCAAGGCTAGTCGTTCAAGGTTTTCGTCAGATTGAAGGGATCGACTACAACGAAGTGTATGCACCTGTTGCACGTCTAGAAGCAATTCGGATTTTTCTGGCTTATGCCTCATTCAAAGGCTTCAAGGTATACCAGATGGACGTGAAAAGTGCATTCTTACATGGTGCGGTGGAAGAAGAGGTGTACGTCGAACAGCCTCCAGGTTTTGAAGATCCTATCCATCCCGATCGGGTTTGGTTGCTCAACAAAGCTCTCTATGGTCTACATCAAGCACCGCGAGCTTGGTACGCAACCTTATCTAATTATCTGCTGGAGAATGGATTTCGCAGAGGTCTTATCGATTGTACTCTTTTCATCAAAGAACAAGATGGAGATCTTCTACTGGTTCAGGTATACGTTGATGATATTATTTTTGGTTCTACTAATGATGTTTTGTGTAGGGATTTCGAGCGTGTAATGCAGGACAAATTCGAGATGAGTGCTATGGGGGAAATGACTTTCTTTTTGGGCCTACAAGTACAACAAACCGAGTCTGGGATATTCGTCCATCAGACTAAATATGTTGGTGACATCTTGAGCCGGTTCCAGATGTCTGATGCAACGCCCATCGGTACCCCATTGCCGCAAAATCACGGAATTACTCCAGATTTGAAGGGTGAAACTGTTAGCCCCTCATACTACCGCGCGATGATCGGATCTCTTATGTACCTCACAGCATCAAGACCAGATATAATGTACCCAACGTGCCTGCTTGCCAGATATCAAGTGAACCCGAAGGCCTCACATCTTGCAGCTGTAAAAAGGATTTTTCGTTATTTGAAGGGTTACCCTGACACCGGTCTATGGTACCCTAGTGATTCTGATTTTGGCGGATGCAAAATTGACGGCAAATCCACAACGGCTGGATGTCAGTTTTTGGGAAATCGCCTAGTCACATGGCAGTGTAAGAAGCAGACGTGCGTCGCTACATCAACATGCGAAGCTGAATACATTGCTGCCTCAAGTTGTTGCTCCCAAGTCCTATGGATCCAACAACAAATGCGCGACTACGGTTTTGAATTCCTAACTACTCCTATTTACGTTGATAATTCTGCTGCCTTACAGATCACTAGAAATCCTGTGCAGCATTCAAAGACTAAGCACATCGAAATTAAGTATCACTTCATACGTGATTGCTTTGAGAAAAGGCTAATCGATGTTGCTTACGTCCACACCGATGACCAACGTGCCGACCTTTTTACCAAAGCATTTGATAAATCAAGATTTGACTATTTATTACTGGTAAACGGCATTAAGGTCAAGCAAGAGTAAAACCAACATCGGAAAATCATTTTTGTAAATACCTTTGTGTTTTAAATTTATCTTAGTTTATTGATTTTAGGGGGAGTAAATCCAAATTTGAAAATCCAAAAACATCAAAAAAAAAAAATTTCATAAACACAAAAACAATAGAAAAACAAAAATGAGTTTCCTGGCGAGCAAAAGAGAAAATGATAGTACATCAGTGGTCTGTCCAAACCTCTTTAAACCTTAAATGAAAAGCGATAAGCAGCTCTATATAAGATGTATCGGTAGGCTCACAATCATTTTAAAGTGTGCAGGGTGATATAAACTTAAATCGACTGAAGACCAGGTGGGAACCATTCATTGGCATATGGTCTTAGTACCGAAATTTCGTTTGAGAGATTGCCGAGGTTCTGAGATATTCGGTCTTTATGCTGCTTATCATCTGGGTATCATGGTTGTATCTTTTACCGAAAAATAACGGGGACGCAAGTCTAGATCTTCCATGATACTATACATACGTGTACATATTGCATTCGTCCTCAATAAGTGATCAACAATCACATGTCCACAAAATAAGTGATAATATATCACATCTTTCCGGGAGTCAAGTTCGTCTCTCTGCTGTACGAAAGTACTGACCTGTTCACGGACTTGCTCTTGTGCCCTCATGCATCTGAAAATCAAGTTCCTCATTAATAAGTGATTCTATCACATAGGGCTTGTTTTCAAATCTAAATAAGTGAGAATCTCACATCATATACGGTCAAACAGATGATAATCGGTATACTCACCGGTAAGATGAACCCTCGTGCATACCTTGATACGGGAATGTGTCGTGATGTGGATGAACACCGGTCGGTAAGTATAAATCATACCTTAACGTATCCCCTCGCCATGATTACATCTGATAAGTTGAGCTTAAGTGGACAACAATACCGATAATCGTTATAGGATGCTTATCTAAATGTTAACTAATTGAACAACAAGAGCGTTTTGGCATGACCGTACACTGATATGATTCTCTTACCCTCGAAACTCGCAAAAAGAATGTCTGTAAATATTTATTTAATGCTTTCAGTTTCTGCACCTTTGTATATATTTATTTACTGCTTTCTGTCTTTACATTTGAAATATTCAAAAATTCCAAAAAGATTTTAGGTGTGTTTTAATATAAACTTTCTAAAAGCCAAAAAGATTTTATTTCTATCTTATTTTCGATCGTACGATGTTGGATCTCGAGTCTTCGTTACCTGAAACCTGATTGAAAACCGAAACGACTAAATCTTCATAAACGGTCGAAATTTGCAAGTTTTGAAAGTTTCAAATTGAAATTGATAAAATACATTAAACTTTCAAACTGTCGGACGGTGTTTGATTAAACAATGGTCACATGTGTGTCGTTTGCTTATGATATTCCAGGCAGTTGTTCTCATTACGTGTTTAGATTTCTTGCATGTGCAGATTCTAAAGGCAAGGAGAACATGGTCGATGACAAGCTTCAGAATGAAGACACGACGTGAAGGCACTCAAATGATGAAGATGATCGAGTTGCCGCTGACCATCATCAACACCACAAGGATCTCAATTCATAAAGAACAAGTATTTCACGAGCATAACTCAAGGGGGAGCTTATGTTAAGGGGGAGTTTGTCAACACACTTCCTACATGAAACGGGGAGTTTGTTGGTACACTTTCTGCTTTCAAGACGTGAAGACTTTAAAGATCCTCCGACATTGAAGACTTGAAAGAACATCAAAGACTTGAAGACACGAAGATCGAGACAAAGCTACAGCCAAGGGGGAGTTTGTTGGTGCACTTGTGTCTGTACTTTGTCTGTATTCTGTCATGATACAAAACGATGTCTTGTGTTAGTCTGAGTTACATCTTAGGTTTGTTACAATGTGTGTTCGATGTAAGTTTGACCAAGTCAACCATCCTCCTGGTTTGACTTGACCAAACAGTTAGCACATTGTTTGTAAGATGTTAGGGTCGAAGGATGCGTAATCGAAGGATTGGTTATATCCTTCGATGAGCTCGAAGGATAAACCTTCGAATGATATAGATGGACCTCGAAGGATATCATCCTTCGAGGTAAATGTGGATCCTTCGATAGCTTTCAGATCGATAGATGATCTTTCGATCAGTCTATCTGATCCTTCGACCAGACATTCTGTGTTGGGTATATATACCCATGTTATGTGTTCATTTCATTTTAGACATCAAACAAGAGAGAACATAAGTGTGTGAGATTGGAGTGAACTGCTGTAATCGTGTTCACTGGAATACAAGCGTAAACTTTGATATCTCGTGTGTCTACACTTTCTCTTTGTGGCTTGTGCTCGCGTATAAACTACCGGTTTGCATGCTAGCTTGGATTCCGCACTTGCTAGTGTGTTAGATATAACAAGGATTAGGTTTGACCTCAACCTTTGAGGGACCTACATCTTGTCGAGCCTTAGATCGGAGACCGGACCTAAATGTTTTCCGATATTTTTATGAGTTTATCACAGCCGGAGATTGGTATACTTTTGCGCACCGGAAGGGTATACCTTCCCCGTCCTCCAGCGAACGGTCTAGCTTAAAAAATTGGAAAGATAATTTTTTCTGGCTGGACGATCGTTGCCTTCCGGAGGATATGAGGTGGCGTTTTAAAGACCAGACGATGTCTTTCGACCTAGGTGAAGACTTCGTCTTCGACGAAGGTCTGGCCCGTGCCTTGATTGAACACAAATCTCCCATCCGTCCTCTTCACGAACATTTTCTTTTATTAGGTCGGGTCTGTTTTCAGTGGAGCCAAGGGGATAGGGATTGGCCGGTTATTCGCCGAAAGCGTGATCGTAAGTTCCGGGCCTTTACCCCCCCTTCGGCATTTTCTCCTTATTTTACTAACTTATTTTTTTTGGAAAATGCAGGAGCTATAATGTCTTTGAGGGATGCTCTGAAGGTTCCGAGCTTCGATGTTTTGGATTTTGATTTGGGGGAACAAGGCGAGGATGACGTCCCCCTTATGAAACAGGTGGCCCCTTCGGCTCAGGAGATTCGTCCACCTGTTGTCCAGGATGCAGCTGAACCATCTATGGCTGAAGGAGCTTCTTCCGCTCCTGTTATTACGAAAGAAGCGGCCGGTTCCTCCGGATCTCGAGCTGATAAGAGATCTGTTTTGGACGATGTGGATGATGATCCGGAGATACGTAAGCTGGACGAAGCCCTTCAATATCGGACTTCTTCTGTTTCTTTGAAGAGTAAGGGTGTTGCGTCTGATCCTGAATCGAAGCCCCTTGTTCGTAAGAGGAAAAATGAAGCTTTGCAAATCCGTTCTTCTGATCCTCTCCCGATGCCGAAGTCGAAGAAGAATAAGAAAGGGTCTTCTCATTCCGAAGGTGATGTGATGGATGAATTTGATGAGCAGCTTACTGGTGGTAAGTTCTCCCGGGAAGAAGCTGCATTGGCTCGCAATAAACCGACTCCTACCTTTCCCGGGGATTTTCTTCCTAGTAATGAAGCGGAGGACATGGAGACGGAGGTTCCGGAAATTACGAGCAAGGAAAAAGAAAAAACTCCCGGTGTACCTAAAGTGGTGACTTTTTCAGGTACGATGCTGGACTCGTCTTTGGGCCCGGACCGCTTTATTGAAGATGAAGAAGACCAAGTGTCTTCTCTTCCTTCATCTTGGTTCGGACCTGAGTTGATGTCCTTTTTTCGATATGCAGATGTATTCTCGGACGATATAGAGATCGATCCAGCAACGGCTGAAGATAAATTCGTTCCTGATTGGGATATTCGGAACAAGGACTCAGTGATGGACGAGCTGGTTGCAAGAACTCTCCTTTTCAATATAAACACTCCACTTGACCATGCCAAGAGCCGAAGAATGAAGAACCCGGATCTGGGTGCTGCGGTTTTGACTAACCAAGCTCAGTCAAATATTTTTGTGACGTAGCTCTATCGGAGGTGGGTAGAGGCGGAGTCAGTACGGGAGAATTTGGAGAAGGAAACTCGCTCTTTAAAGCGTAGGAACCAAAAGGGTTCGGATGCGGAGAAAAGGATTACTCAGCTTACTCAGGACCTTCAAGCTCAGCAAGAGAAAGTTAAGTCTTTAATTGCTCAAAATCAATCATCTCAAGCGGCTGCCGCTTCTGCTGCGGAGGATCGTGATAGGATATCAGCTGAATTGAAGAGTTTCTCCGAATCCATGAAGCAGAAAGACGATCAGCATAAGGAGGTTATGGCGAAGATGGAGGCGTCTTTCGAGAATGCTCGTATAGCTTATGCAAACATGATGGTCGGTACGTTCCTTCTTTCCTTTTCTGACTCGCGTGTTTATCTTGCTATTTTTTCTAACACTTTTGGCAGAGCGGGATGTGCTTAAATCAGAGGAAGCCGATTTGAAGGCTCAAATTGAAGAAATGAAGGGGCGTGAAGAGGAAATTGAAGCGGAGAACGTGTCTTTGAAGGCTAAGGTGGAGGAACTTCAAGCGACGAAAACTTAGATACTTTCGGAAGGAGCCAAGCTTCTGGCTAAGAACATTCATAAGGGCCCGGAGATAACTGCCGCCGTGGCCGCGGTTAACAATGCAATGAGCTCTGTAGGTGTTAATTCCGGTCTTCATCAGGGATACGTCCATGCTTTGAAGAAGAAGACCCCTTATGCAGATGTTCCATTGTTGAATCGTAATGCTACAGAGGAGCTGAATATGGCGGTTGCTTGTTTTGATACTCTTAAGTTTCCGGTGGTGGAGGACCTTCCGAAACTCATCAACGAACCACTTTCTGAAATCAAGAAGGCTTTATTCTTTGCAAGTGGTGGTTCTCCGAAGGAATGAGGTGCACATACCCGGCTCCTTGGGGTATGCACCTTGGAAGTTTTTAACTTGTTTAACTTTTTTGGAGGGTGGACATATCCGGCAGTTTGGGATATGCATCCAGTTTTTTGAATTCAGAGCGAATGTAATTATGTTCTTACTTGTGTTTGACAATTATCCTTTTGACGTGTAAATGTTTTTATTATTAACTGTATTATTTATGTACCATTATTATTATTTCCTATTTTTGTAAACCTTCTCTAGTCAAAATTAGTTAGCATAGTTTAAGGAATCTAAGCTTAATTTGCTCCATGATACTAGGTCTAAATCATGTATATATTCGTATCTCTTGTTGAATGAAAGACATCTTGGGAAAATCATTTGTTTACATGGTAATCAGAGCATAGGGCTCCTTACCACTTCTTTTTTTTTCGATCACTAAAGCTACGGCTTTTTCCTTTTCTTTTTATTTTTTCCGTTTCCGATCTCACTCATGGCAGACAAGACTGATGCCCCACAGAACCCTACCCACAAACCTCTTCACCCAGCCTATACAGTTACTAACATACAGAACAAGGTTAGAATACTTGATGGTGTAAAGGTCTCTTACCTATCTTGGGTCAAGTTGTTTCAGTTACATGCCAAGGGATACAAGGTCTTGGCTCATATTGACGGCACGCCGCCACCTACCAAAGATCACCCCGATTACGCCGATTGGTCGGAGATTGACGCTATTGTCCTTCAATGGATTTACGGCACGTTATCCGATGAACTTCTGGTCCGTGTTCTTGAAACGGAGTCCACAGCGGTTCAAGCATGGACTCGTCTTGAACAGATCTTTCTAAACAACAAACGGGCTCGAGCCGCCGCATTGGAACATGAATTTACTAATCTCACGCTCAAATCCATGCCATCTCTCCAAGCTTATTGTCAAAAACTTAAAGAACTAGGTGATCAACTCAAAGCCGTCGACAGCCCCATGAATGATCAACGGCTAGTTCTGAAATTGGTTTCTGGTCTTCCACCGGAATACGACACCACGACTGCTATTATCAATCAATCTCTCCCAACTTGGGAAGAGGCGGTTGGCATGCTTGACTCAGATTATCGACGTCAACTTGCTCGTGACCAACTCTCTTCTTCCTCAGCCATGGCCACTATCTCCCAACCAACCGGTGGCACTAACTCAGGCAATCGCCGCCGCAACGGCTCACGGCCGAACAACCAACATCCAAATAGGCGGCAACCCTCCCAAACCAATTTCAACAACACCAGCAACTCCAACCCCAGGCCCAAAAATTCTGGTCCACCACACAACCATCAGTGGGTTCCCTACAATTTTCCTAACCAACCTATGCCACAGTGGTCAAGCCCATACCCTTGGATGCCTCCTCCTTGTCCCTACCCAACCCAACCTGGTTGGGCTCCCTGGGCAGGCCCACCACAACCTAATCCAGGCCCACAATATCATAACCATACCACCCGTCAACAGCAACATAACACCGGCCCTAGTCGCAAACACTCTTCATCGGGCCCATCGGCAAACCTTGCTGACTTCGACCCACTGATTCCAACCCAACTTGGTGAAGCTTTTCAAACCTTAAATATGAACACTGATGATGATGGGGAGTGGAACATGGATACAGGAGCGTCCGACCATCTAACCGGCGACCAAGGTATGATTCATAATCCCTCGTCTAATTGTCCACATGGTTCGATACTTGTAGGTAATGGTGCTCGCATAAAAGTACATGGATCGGGAAACTCCATCTTACAAACACCTTCACAAACCTTTCACCTTAAAAACGTACTTTACACTCCCGACATTATTAAAAATCTCATTTCGGTCCGTAAATTTACTATCGATAATAATGTCTCGGTTGACTTTGACCCGTATGGTTTTTCTGTGAAGGAACTGAAGAGTGGACGGATTCTCTCCCGCCACAATAGTTCAACTCACCTCTACCTGTTCACGTATCCGATTTCACCAACCGCTTTGGTTTCCACATCTCAAGACTTTTGGCATGATCGCTTGGGACATCCGGGTTCACCGGTCTTTGATTTTCTTGCTTCTAATAAATTTATCCCTTGTAATAAACGTCCAAAGACGATGGTTTGCAAGTCTTGTCAATTATCTTAAAACAAAAGATTACCGTTTTCTAGTTCTCTATCTTGTACTGCTTTACCTTTTGACATATTGCATTGTGTTTTATGGACCTCACCACTTGTGAGTAAAAACGGGTATAAGTACTACATGGTATTGGTTGATGACTTTACACATTACACATGGGTTTTCCCGCTTAAACTCAAATCGGAAACCTTTGAAAAATTTGTCAAATTCCACAAATACATTCAAACCCAATTTCACACCGATATTAAATCTTTTCAATGTGACTTAGGGGGTGAGTTTGACAACAATAAATTCAATTCGTTTGCTAATAATCATGGTCTTCAATTCCGTTTCGCATGTCCACATACGTCACAACAAAATGGCAGATCCGAACGCATGATACGGCGCCTTAACGAGATCATGCTCACCCTCCTCACCCATGCCTCTCTACCTCCCAATTTTTGGGTAGAAGCACTTCATACTGCATGCTACCTACACAACATCCTTCCAACTACTCGCCTAAAATTTCAAACACCTACCGCGGCCTTATACCTACGCCAACCCTCATATGAACACTTGCGAGTTTTTGGTTGCGCATGTTATCCAAACATGTCATCCACCCGTCCAAATAAACTATCTCTTCGCTCCTCCGTATGCGTCTTTCTTGGCTATCCTGCGGATTACCGCGGATACCGATGTCTTGACCTCTCTACAGGAAAGATTATTTTGTCACGACATGTGACATGTGATGAATCATGGTTCCCATTTACCACACATTCATCCATAACCACATCTGATTATTCTTTCTTGGATCATGAGCCATCACCATTAATATTCCAAAACTCACAAACTCCCACCTATTCCTCCACTGTTCCCTCAAACCCAATCAACTAAACCACAACCGTACCCTCCACCTCACTTCCCACTCAATCTCCTACCTCACTTCCATCCCATACTCATGTTCAAACCCACGCATCTCCATATCAAGCACCATCTCGTGACCAACCAAATTCACCGCTGCAATCAACGCCAACAACCTTACCTTCACCACCACCACCACTGAGACACCCGATGACCACTCGTTCAATGTCGGGAATTCATAAAAACCGTGTTCCACTCAACCTACACACTTCCGCAGCCTCTTCTATATCTCCAATACCCACTTCACACCTTAAAGCCCTTGCCGATCCATGTTGGAATGCCGCCATGACCGAAGAGTTTCGGGCCCTAATGGACAATGACACTTGGGAGCTAGTACCACGACCGCTGAATGCTAATATCATCAGATGCATGTGGCTCTATAGACACAAATTTAATGCTAATGGCACACTACAACGGTACAAGGCCCGTCTAGTGGTTAATGGTAAAAGCCAACAGGTTGGAGCTGATTGCGACGAGACGTTCAGCCCGGTTGTTAAACCTACAACTATACGAACGGTCCTCAGTCTTGCGGTTTCCCGAAGTTGGCCAATCCACCAACTCGATGTCAAAAACGCTTTTCTACATGGAAACTTACCGGAAACCGTTTTCATGTTTCAACCGCCGGGATTTACTAATAAAGCTTTTCCCAACCATGTTTGCAGGTTAAAGAAATCCTTATACGGTTTGAAACAAGCACCGCGTTCTTGGTATGAACGATTTGCAACATACATTACAAAGTGTGGCTTTAAAAGCACGGTTAGTGATACATCTCTGTTTGTCTACCGCCAAGGAAATCAGATTGCCTATTTATTGTTATACGTAGACGACATAATTCTCACGGCATCCGACAACACCCTTCCCAAACGGGTTATAAACATCATCTCATCCGAATTTGCTATGACCGACCTTGGCGAACTACATCACTTTCTTGGGATTTCGGTAACTAAGAAAGGTGGCGGATTGTTCTTATCTCAAGCATCTTACGCCACTGATATATTAAAACGAGGCAACATGGCTGATTGCAAACCCGTGTCTACCCCGTGTGACACTTCATCTAAACTAAGTGCTTCAAGTGGATCACTCTTAGCGGATGGTTCCTTGTATAGACAACTTGCGGGAGCCTTGCAATACTTAACAATTACAAGGCCTGATCTTACTTATGCCGTACAACAACTCTGCCTATTTATGCATCAGCCCCGTGAACCACACCTACAGTTTCTAAAACGTGTGCAAAGGTACTATAGAGTTCGACTTACACCTCTCACCCTCCAAATCCAACCGATTGACTGCGTATTCTGATGCGGATTGGGGGGGTTGCCCCGACTCTCGAAGATCAACATCCGGGTATTGTGTTTTCTTAGGTGATAACTTGGTGCCTTGGTCGTCCAAACGACAACCGACTATTTCTAGATCAAGCGCCGAAGCCGAATACCGTGGGGTCGCGAATGCAGTTGCCGAAACAAGCTGGCTTAGAAACTTACTTTTGGAATTATTTGTTCCAACTAGACAAGCAACAATAGTATATTGTGACAATATCTCGGCAGTGTACTTGTCTGAAAATCCTGTGAAGCATCAACGTACAAAACATGTTGAACTCGACATTCACTTTGTTAGAGAGAAAGTTCGCATAGGCGCAGTTCGAGTTCTACATATTCCAGCCGATTTTCAGTACGCCGACATTTTTACAAAAGGGCTCCCACGACAACTGTTCACTCGTTTCCGTTCAAGCTTGTGCATTCGTCCACCTCCTACTCAAGCTGAGGGGGTGTATTAACTGTATTATTTATGTACCATTATTATTATTTCCTATTTTTGTAAACCTTCTCTAGTTAAAATTAGTTAGCATAGTTTAAGGGATCTGAGCTTAATTTGCTCCATGATACTAGGTCTAAATCATGTATATATTCGTATCTCTTGTTGAATGAAAGACATCATGGGAAAATCATTTGTTTACATTTATAACTTCCGGCTATGTTTATCCGGTCATTATTGATGTAATCACCTAGTTATGCGTGCGTCCACGCCTTTTATGCTTACATTTTTCTGCTTTTTGAACGTTCTTTTTAAGTACGGATCCGATTTGTTATCACTTAGGATAATTTTGAGTGAAGGAGAGAATACGAATGAAACCAGTTCGTTCTTCCCTTTTAGGGTTAGCGTCCCTAGTTCGGCCGAGGATACTTTTGTGTTGCAACTTTATTAGTGATAGAAAATTTTTGTTATTCTATTTATCTGATCCGGAGTTAGACTTCTCTGGTTAACATATGGTAAGAACATTTTAAGTAATCCGTGGGTAAAACCCTCCACGGTTCTTGGAATTATAAATTGTTTGGTGCGGGCAAAACCCTCCGCATTACAAAGAAAGTAAAGGTGACGGAGGCCGTAGCTTCCGTTTTACAATAATTATTTTCAAACAAGAAAAATTTCATAGATAACACCTCTTAAGGTGTACTCCATTCCAGGTACGAGGGACGAGGGTTCCGTCCATCCTGCTAAGCGTGTAAGCACCGTCCTTTCCTGCAGTGTTGATTTGATAGGGACCCTCCCACTTCGGAGCCATTTTTCCGGTACCTTCAACCAAACTTGCTTCGTTGCTCCGCATGACGTAGTCTCCGACCTTAAACCGGACCTCCTTTACTTTAGAGTTGTAGTGTTTTTCCAACTCTTTTTTATACTTTGCTTCCCGGATGGCCGCAAGTTCTCTCCTTTCTTCGGCCAGATCGAGGTTTAGGCGGAGTTCTTGTTCATTCTCTTCTTGGCTCTGTTGCATGCGAGGTGTGGGTATCCCTACTTCAGCGGGAATGACTGCTTCCGTACCATACGTTAAACTGAAAGGCGTTTCCCTCGTGCTTGTCTTCGGCATCGCCCGGTGAGCCCACAGGACGTGCGGAAGTTCATCTCCCCAAGAAACTCCTTCTTTCCCCTGCCGCTTTTTATACCTTCCACAATACTGCGGTTGGCTCTTTCTACTTGCCCATTGGCCTGAGGATGGGCTACCGAAGCAAAACTTTGCTCAATGTTCATTCTTTCGCACCAAATCTTGAATGGTTTTTCTGCAAACTGCTTCCCATTGTCACTGACGATACATAGTGGCATTCCGTATCTGCATACTATATTTTCCCAAACAAACCTCAGCACTTGATCTCCGGTGATAGTCCGGAGGGGTTTGGCTTCGATCCATTTTGTGAAGTAATCGATGGCCACTAGTAGGAACCTCACTCCTCCGGTGGAAACAGGGAAAGGACCGACGATGTCAATCCCCCATTTCTGAAATGGCCAAGCCGAAGTTACTGGGACGACGTTGTTTTTTGCTCGGTGACTGATGGGAGCGTGCCGCTGGCAGTCTTCACATGCTTGTAGTTCATTAACAGCGCTTTGATGCATGCCCGGCCAGAAATAGCCGGCATTCATAGCTTTGGCTACAACCATCCTTGGTCCGGAATGGATACCGCATATCCCCCAGTGAATTTCTCTTATGACATAACTGGCTTCCTCCGGAGTTAGGCATTTTAGGAGTGGACCTAGGAAAGTCTTCCGGTAAAGTTGCCCGTCATGAACCTGATACTGCAATGCTTTCACCTTTAGCTTTCGGGCCTGGGCTTTTTCTTCCGGTAATACTCCATTGTTCAAATATTCCAAAATCGGAGTCATCCATGATCTTTCCTGGACGGAGATTGACATTACGGACTCCGTATGATGGATGGCTGGAGTTTGCAAAGTTTCAACTAGGACCTCCTTAGATAAGTGACAGAAGGCTACAGACGCAAGTTTACTCAAGGCATCCGCTTTCTTGTTCCTGCTTCGCGGTATGTGGACTATCTTGCAAGAATCGAACAAGGAGATCAGACTGTTAACTTGGATTAAATACCGGATCATGTTTTCTTCTCGTGCCTCATACTCTCCGCTATCCTGGTTGGCGACTAGTAATGAATCAACATGGGCTAGTACGGAGGTTGCACCGGCCTTGGCCGTGGTTTGGAGTCCTGCGAGAATAACCTCATATTCTGCTTCATTGTTTGAAGTTTTAAACTCGAAGCGCAGAGCATAAGTATACTCTATCCCCTCCGGATCTATCAGAATCAAACCGGCTCCTGACCCTTCTTTGCTGGAGGCTCCGTCCGTATATAGGTTCCATACCCTGGGGAGAGCGGACTTTTCTTTAGTGCTTTCTCCTGTTGGTACCTCCGTAAGGAAATCTACCACAGCCTGGCCTTTTACCAGACCTCTGGTTCGGTATGTGATATCAAAAGCGCTGAGTTCGATTACCCATTTGGTGAGGCATCCAGAAACCTCCGGCTTCCTGAGAATTTGTTGGATCTGAAGGTCGGTTTGCACTTCTATATTGAAAGCTTGAAAATACCTTCGGAGACGCCGGGATGCATGAACCAACGCAAGTGCTAATTTCTCTATTATTGGGTACCGAGTTTCATAATCTTTCAGAATGCGGCTTACGTAATAAACCGGTATTTGTGCTTGATCCCGGTGCACCACTAGTACAGCACTTATGGCGAAATGTGAAGCGGAAAGATAAACAGTGACGGTTTCTCCAGTGATTGGTGCGGTCAGAGTGGGTAAAGACCCAAGACAAACTTTTAATTCTTGGAATGCCGAGTCAGCCTCCGGTGTCCACTCTATCTGACCCTTTCCAGTTCTCTTTTTTAACACATTCATGAAAGGAATGGTGCGATCGGCTGCTTTCGAGACGAAACGATGGAGAGCTACCAACTTACCGTTCAATGATTGGATTTATTTGACCGTCTTTGGAGGCTGCATGGAGATTACCGCTTTGATTTTATCCGGATGCGCCTGTATTCCGGACTGTGTTATCCATACGCCCAGGAATTTTCCTTCTTCTAAACCGAAAGAACATTTTTTTGGGATTAAGCTTGAGATTGATACTCCTAAGCCTGGTGATGGTTTCGAGTATGTCATCGATCATGTTGTCTTCGGCTTGACTTTTGATGACCAGATCATCCACGTAAATTTCTAAGTTCCGTCCAATCTGATCTTTGAACGCCTTATCCATCAACCTTTGGTATGTAGCTCCGGCGTTCTTCAGCCCAAACGGCATTTTGGTATAACAGAAGAGTCCCTCATTTTTTACGAACACCGTCTTATCTTCGTCTTCTAGATCCATCTGTATCTGGTGGTAGCCTTTGTATGCGTCCAAGAAGCATTTAAGACGAAAGCTGGAAAGGGAATCAATCTTTAGATCGATCTCCGGGAGAGGATAGCAATCCTTCGGACACGCGTTGTTTAGATTGGAAAAATCGACGCACATCCTCCAAGTTTTGTCTTTCTTGGTTACCATCACCGGATTAGAGACCCATGTTTGATACCGCACTTCTCTGATAATTCCGGCGCTGAGCAACTTTCGCACATCCTCGGAGATGGCTTTGTTACGGGCTGGAGCCATGTTTCTTTTTCTTTGAGCTACTGGCTTTACTGAATGTGACACTTTCAGTCTATGTTCGACCAAACATCGGGGAACTCCGACCATGTCAGAGGTTTGCCACGCAAATACATCAAGTGAATTGGACAAAAGCTTCCACAGCTTCTTTTTGGTACGTTCAGGGAGCTGGGCCCCGACTGCAATTTTTTGCTCCGGAAAATGCGGGTGTATAGCCCATTCTTCTGTAAGGAGGTTCGGAGATTGGATATTACCGTTACTTTGTCGTATTTCAGCTACGCAAATTGTTGACTCAGAGTGCAAAGTTGCTACCCCTGCTTCGGTGGGGAATTTTAATGAGCCATGGATGGTAGAACTGATGATACCGAAAGCGCACATGCCTGGTCTCCCTAGTATGACGTTGTGGACGGATCTTGCCTCCACTACCAGGTACGTTAAATTAACGGTCCGGACCATACTTCCTTCTCCCAACGTTGTTGGCAAAATGATTTGCCCGATAGTCTCTACCACCTCTCCGGAGAAACTTACTAATGGCATAGAGACTCGTATCAACTTTGCTTTGGTTTGCGGAGCTAGCTGTTGGAAACACTGCTGATACATGATCTCGGTGGCACTTCCGTTGTCAACATAAACCCTCCGGACCTTGTGACCTGCTATGATCGCAGACACTATGATAGGTCCTTCTTTTACTTCTCCGGGGGTAATTGGAGGGAAAGCGATCGGTTGTTGCATCCAGGCGGCCATATGATGACTGGACCGCTTGATGCCCTGGTTACCTACTTTCCTGATCATGCAAATTGCTGGTTGATTGTTTGGATTATCCGCCGAATTCCCTGAAGACTTTCCTTCCTTTACTTCTTTTACTAGGTGCGACAGCTTACCAGACCGCACTGCTTTTTCTATTTCTTGCTTTAGGGACCAGAAATCGTCTGTATTGTGACCCCGAACTTGATGGTAATCACAATATTTCTTGGAGTTTTTATCACCTGGATTTCGAAGCTTTGGTGGGACAGGGAAACTTGCCCCTTCTGCGCTGAGAATTTCACTGGGAGTTTTGGAAAGGTCCGATAGATTGTAGAACCTTGATCCGGAGCTTCTTCCTCGTGGAGGTCTGTCGTTCCTATTGTAGGGGTGCGGTCGTCCCCTACTTCCGGATGGAGTTTTATCGAACACTGACCCACCATTTTTCTTCCAGGAGGACATCTTATGATCTGACTCCGGAGCTGGATTACATGCGTTTTTTCCTCGAGCGAAAGCTCTGGCTCGTTCCATGAGTACTTCCATCGTCTTCGGAAGGTTCTCGTGTAGTTTCTCGACCAGCTGGTTGTTCCGGACACCATGACAGAATCCGGAGATCCTTAACTGGTCAACTACCCCGCTGATCTGCATACTTTCCCGGTTGAACCGGTCGATGAAACTATCCAAAGATTCCTCTTCCTTTCTCCGGATGTTGTGAACTTCGGTGATTTCCTTGGAGTAGTGTCGTTGTTGACTAAAATTCTGAAGGAACAATCTTCGGAACTCCTCGAAGTCATTTATCTCTCCTTCATTCAATGCGTCAAACCACACCCGGGCAGCCCCGGTTAGTGTTTGTGCGAACATGAAGCACCACACTGGCATCGGCCACTGTTCTACTCGCGCAGCTCCGTCGAAATCGAACATATGATCATCTGGATCAGTCGTACCATCATACTTCTTTACTGTAGTTGGCATTTTGAGCTTCGGAGGGAGCTTGGCGTGTGTGATGCGGGCGCTGAATTTAGACTTGGCAGTCATGGAGACCGGATGATATGGCTTGGTGAGTTCCGGATCATTAATTGCTTCCATTTGTGTTTCATTTCGTATTGCCATTGCTGGAGATGGTCCGGAAGAACCATGCACATATCCACTATAAGTTTCCGAGGTAACAACTGTGGAGAAAGTAGGAGGGGTGAACATCATAGGACCCATAGTCCTTACCGGAGTTTCATCATGAAAAAGCCTGGTTCGTAAACCGAGGATCTGTTCATCCCTAGCCTGCTGTGCTTTCAATCTCTGTAGAAGACTTGCATTTTTGGAGAGAAATTCCACGTCAAACTCTGACGTTTGTGAAGTAGGAAGTAAAATAAATGGCAAGGTTGTTCCGGGGCCCGAGCTTAAAGCAGCTGAGATTGCGGAAACAGTGCTTGCTGGCGCTGTAGTTTGTGTGCTAACAACCGTGGATCCCAGATTCACAGAATCTGAGGCCGCCATTTGTCAGTTCGTTGCTCAAGAAATTCAACAAAGTGAAGGACTGTGAGCTTTGAGATCGGATGGCGCCAATTGAAGAACCAAAGAATCGAGTTAAGGCCGGAGCCTGTAATCGAGGGTTTGGATCTTGTAAGAAAGCTTGTAGAGC